>BPTQ01000006.1:190427487-190652030 GCA_019973895.1 Chrysanthemum seticuspe | reverse complement strand
GGCAGTACTTGTACTGATCAACGGGGAACCGTGGGCCGTGTACCTCAATTCATCGAAAGTGATCAAAGACACTTTCGTGCGATTTGTTGCTAACTGTTGTATGCAGGTACGCCCGACGTTTGCAGCTGATCAGAATGAAGCGGTCAATCCATAGCCGCATGCTCACTTAACACATTCATCTTAAAAGAAATCATGATTAGTGCATCAATGACTCTGATATTTTCACACCAAGCTTCTGCTACGCTGCTGCCAATATCATAATTCAACAAATGCTTCCGCTACTCTGATGAGAAGATATCATGATCCAGAATGTGAGCATGTCGGTCCCAAAGTCACAACACCACAATGGATGTCTCAGAGATTGTTGATTGCTGATGATCTCAAATGATGGCTCAAAATTATCATCACGTGGATCAGTAAAAGACCTCCACTTGGAATAACCAAACATGCAATGTGAAGATTCAATGACTACGAGCTTAGGAGCAAAGGACTACATCAAGAATACAAGATCAAGTGTTAATGTAAAATCTATTTGTATTCTATGTAATTTTGGTGCATTATTGAGGTGACCTCCCTTAGGGGGAGATTGTTAGGAATTAGAAATTCCCGGTATTAAAGAGTCGGTCACCTCAAGTATATGTAATCGTTAGAAAGCTCGTAGTCGTAGTTCTTTTAAGTTAAGTAGTAATTTAGTTAAGTAACACCGTGGAGGACGGACGGGTCTTTACCCACTGTATGCCTGATCCACAGCCCAAAGTGTGGCGAGTTATGTAAGACTATAAATACTCTCTACCTTCCAAGGTAGAGAGTTGGAGCTCATAATAATATCTTTCACTTTCTCTCACTAAGTTCCTTAAACCTCTAACTTTCTCTCTCTAGAATTCCATCTTATACGCCACCTTGTGTTATGGTTTGATGTGTGTGTGAAAAGTTATATCTTACATTACTCTTTACCTTTGCATTACTTATTTACATACTTATCTATCAACATCCAACATACACATCAAATAGATTGACATAAGTTGATCTAAAAAGTTTAAAACGAAGTTTTAATCGGTAAAACTATTCAACCCCCTTCTAGTTCTCCACAGTTGGTACCAGAGCTTCGTTACCAAGTATTTTAAAGTATATTGTACTTTGAAAACTTGATACGATCCGTGTATGTTTGAAAACTACAAAGAAGGGAATTTCTTAAAACAAAAAGTCATGTTTTTAGAAATCATCATTTTTTAAATGTTGGATAGTGATAGATCATTCTAACATTTTCTTTTGAGAAATCTACATAGCAAAGGATTTGGGCATCTTAGAAGATTATGAAGTATCTCGCGTCTATGGTTTCTAAAAACACAAAAAGGGAATATAGCAAAGGTATGTTCTCTTAGTTACAATTATTGGTCAAAGACGTGCTAAATTGCTTGTGGATAAAATGGTAATATACGCTTCTATCTTATAATAAGCATAATATGAAAAGTGTTTTAGTGATTTTTTTTCTTTGAAGTTTTATGTTTGATATATGTTCATTCAAGCTTGAATAAAGATTGGAATGGGTAATATAAGCTCACTAAAAAGTCTACAAAGGTTAAACCTTTTCGTCGGGTCAAAATATGTATTTTTGTGAATTTGTGTCAGATCCGCGGATCTCTTTTGTAAGGGATCCGTCGGATCCGTGCAACAGAGGACAACTTTTGGTTAAATTTCAAAAATTTATAACTAATGAACCGTAAGTCCGTAGAAGTCGTGCCACCTATTGTTTTAAAGGTATTTGAATCTGCTTTCATATAAAATGATTTCATAACCTGACTCAAAACAAAAATTTACATAATCATTGATTTATAATAGAAAGTCATTTTTCGGTCATAACTTTTGCACAAACTTTTGATCTAATTGGAGACGAATGTTTTCGTCTTTGAATAACAGTGTGTCTTCTTTTGAAATTAAGGTTTTGATCATATTTATAAATATAAAAGAAACTAATCAAGCTTGGTATACATGTCTATATTTAACACAAAGCGATGAAAAAAACTTTCATATGCTATGTTAAATGATTAATTGTCTTGCCTTGCATTACTTGATTATTTGCTTATCTAAAATAGTTTTTGTGTTTGTTTGTTTGAATAACATATGTGGTTTCCTCACCTTGCTATTCATTCTATTGTTTGTCAATTTAGTAATATTTTACTAATCAATGTACTATTTGAAGGAGTGTTTGGGATAACATCTAGGTGTGTCGAAAATGTTATTTTAAATACTTAGATAAGTCATATAAGTTGGAAAATGTTTAAAACATGTAATATACTAAATGGCTTCTTGTTGAGTTTGTCGTGTGTACAACATAAATGTTTTATGTTCTTATATGATTTCTTGATTTCATATTTTCTTGTTTCGCTTTCTAAAAACAACAAGAATGTACATCAGATCATAACCTATACTTTTGTTGATGATGTACTCTCCCGTTTTCCTTTTCATGATCGCTTTCCATGCTTCATAGTAGGATTGACAACTTGATTATTTCATCCGATATACTCAAGTAAACTATTTTGCAATGCAAATATATTTGGTTATATCTGAAAATCCAAACTCAAGCTTTCCAACAACATATGTTGAACTAGTTCATCCAACCATTTTTTTCACCATATGGACAACTTTAAATTTTCATATTTAAACATGACACCTTCGTCACCTTAGTTGTTTCAGGCATAATATTAATAAAAACAAAGCAAAGTATCATCATTGTTACTCTTCGATAGGCCATCGTAGGAATATAAATTTTCCTAACTTGAGAATGAATACTGGAGAACTTATGGCAATAGAAATTAAATTTGACCTAACGGTTGAATTTCTTCCTTGATAGAAGTTGGGTATGTGGAATCACCCGTAAAAATGGTCGTGTTTATCCATAATTGAGCACCGCTATTAATAGTCTCATATTCATTCTCTCACATGAGAAATATATACTCCTATGTTTTCTTAAAGTAAGTTTACAATGGAAATACTTTGCGTTGTCTTAGGATTACTAATCAAACAAGTTGTAAAATTAATTTTTCTTTTAGTTAATCACAACCACTTGCCTCATCAAGCAATTATCTTTCTTTGATCAAGAGTAGCTACATTAATTCAAGGAGGAAGTTCATTATACGTTAATCACCATCCGTAATAACTATACTTAGTTCATTACCTTCACTAAACCAAAACAACCTTCTAAACAATTCACTTTCTCAAGGACGCATATACATGTGTTTTCTTACTCTTCAAAATACCAACACATAGGTAAACATCTCTTAGCTAAAACCAACTCACAAAACCGTACTTGCTTCAAGCCTTTCTATATCCAACACTTACTCTTCTAAACACAACTCCTTCATCTCCACAAACAACAACTCCACCTTCTAGATCTAAATGAAGTCTAGGATTGTCCTGAACTAGCACCTCACAACTCTATTGTCTTGAACACCATCATGTACTCTTTTCTTTCTTGACACATACCTTTCACGCCATTGTTAATACAAACGATTTACTAATCTAGATCGTAAATATGTTTTGAGCTTCTTGAATAGTGCTTGTTAAGTTTGATAAACCTCTTTGTTATTTGTGAGCTCGATCTCATTTGATTGCTTATGTGCTATTCTTACATGCTTTCATTGCTATGCTAGACTTATATACATATATGCTTGCTGTAGAGATCATTGGTTTCAAAATTTGATACGTGGAACAAAATCTTGCAACCATTCTGTTAAGGAATCTGTCTCAAATGCCGGATCCCTTGGCTACAACTAGCCGGATCCCTCAAGTGAAGGATCCGTGGGATCCGGTTGGACAGAAGTGCAATTTTATCTTCCTTGCATCAATCCAACCTTCCAGATCTCATTATACTTGTTAAACATGCTACATTAGGATCACTTAAACTTTCTTTAGGCTCAGCTGATCTCACATTCACTCATGGATGACTTAGGATCACATTGAAGGTGTTTTTGATTTATCATTACTTCAAAACTCACCATATTTCCACTCCAATGTTTACACATTGTTTCTCTCATCTCAAAACACCTAGTTTGATATTTCTCTAAATTTTAGCAAATTGATTTTAGTCATCCTTACCTCAAAATAGGCTAAAAACTAGTTTTTCATTTCTTATGATTTTAAGGAATTTTCTAAATTTCTTTTAAGTTACCATCTGGTCTCTAGGATCATTTAACACCACTTGAAACTCTCAAATCCATTAGCGTCATATTTGATCCCTCATCGGTGCTCATAAAGTCCCATCTTCTTTCGTAAAAGGCAATCATTAGCTACCATCACTCATTGCTCTTGATCATTTAAGACACTTAAGAAGACTGAAACACTCAAGATGTGTAGGTACTAGACCTCATAAAACATCTTTTTCCTCTTTTCTTGGCTGCTGAGAGCCGAATCCCTAGGATTAGCCTAGACGGATCCCTCATTGGAGGGAACCAGCTGACAGATTCAGCTAATCCTAGCTAAAGCAATTATTTCAAGCTCTCCTTCCTAACTTGAACACTCCATCTTACCTCAATTAACCTTCTTGATTAGTACAAATCTCAAGTTGACTCTTGTGCATGCAAATCGTCACATTTTAAAAGATTTTAGTGGTTTAAGCCTTGAATGCACTTGCCAAATCCTTCCTTTTATAAACCATCTTGTTAGGACCTCTAAGTCACCATCTACAACTTAATTCCCAGCAACTAGAAGCCGCTATCTCACTAATCTTTTATCATCTCATCATGAGGAAAGCTCCTAGTGCTAACTCATCCACCAAAGGACCACTCAAGAAACTTGCTCGTGTTGTTCATGAAATTTCTTCAACTGAAATCATCTCCCGTTAAATCCACAAAGGCTAGGATTTCCCCTCCACCAACTCAACCAATCAAACCAATCCCAAAAGGATTGTTCCCACAAAACTACCATTACCAAACACTACTCTACCTCCTAAACCAAACACCCCTATTTCCACTCAACCATCACCCTTAGTGCCTAGAGCCTTATCATTCACCACTCCACATTCATCTCCACACCTCTAAAACTTAGAGGAATTACCTTCTAGGCCATCACATCCTCCACCTTTGCCAACATTCTACTCAATAGAGAGAATAGCGCAACAACAAAACAAAGGTGTTGAAACGACACTAGCACCGATATCCTTTTCTCTATCACCCTCAAATAGTCCCTTTTGGATTATGAGGAATCATCAAAGTCAACCACCCAATCACATGGATGAACCATCTCCAAATGTACCTCTACATACCCTTCCTTCTTTTGTGGAAACTCAACCCAACCTTCCATCTCAAGAAATTCCATTTCTACCTCCACCATTTCCTAGCCATGACAAAGATTGTTATCATTGTCAACATGTTGAAGGCTTGGTACATGAACTACGTGAAGAGCAACGTTTCATGTTTTATCACCTCCTTGAACGTTTCGATGAGGTCAACAAACCTAAACAACCTTGAGCTTAAGGATTCAAGTGGTGTCCTAGTCTTAAGCTTAACTTAGATTGATTAGGAATCATATTTCATGTTTAAGTCATTCTCTTTGTTTTAGAGATATGTAGATCATTTCTCGTGTTTTTTATTGAATAAAACTACATGTTATATGTTGTATTATCTTGAGTATATGTTTGGTGCCTTAATACATAACTCATTTTGATGTTAACTTCACATTTTACATCACCATTGCTGTCTTAAGCTTACAGGCAGACGGATTCCTCGGTTTAGCCTAGATGGATCCCTCCAAGGGAGGAACCGTGGGATCCGTGAAACAGAAGACTTTTTTATTACTAACTTGAGTCGTATTTGCAGGAAATTATGCATTATATACTTGTTTTCTAACCTTTGTTTTGTAGATTTTCAATATACACATGAAGACTTTGACACCCTTAGCTAGGGGGAGTTTCGTGTCAAAGCAAAACCATTGCAAAATCATTTGCAATACTTTCACATAGGATTACAATAACTGCATGACATCCTTCTTGCAAAGGAGCACTCGTAAAGGGGGAGCATGTTCGTCAAAAAGGACGAAACCATTTGCAAACATGATTGCAATGCACTCGCTTAGTGTTCCTACTTACTTGACACCCTCACAAAGGGATGGACCCGTCAAGGGGGAGCTAAGACAAGAATAATTCTCTTCCCTTACTCTCTATTTTTCATATTTTTTTTCTTTTCACATGTTTTTTTTAAAACAATGTGTTAATTTTTTTTCGACGCTCTTTTAGTTTCGACAAAAAAGGGGAGAAGAGATAAAAACTCCAATTCAAACTCAAGTAATAGTTTACTAACACACTTATGTTTTCATATAAAACACTAAACAAGTAATAGTGTTTTCATGTTATAGTAATGCATATGTATAACAACTAGTGTTTACAAAATGGGTATATATATATATATATATATATATATATATATATATATATATATATATATATATATACATACTTAGTATGTATTGTAATGGGTAAGAATCTAAGTACTTGACCCATTAACTAGATACATTGAATGTAGTTGGGTAAAACCCAAAGTCCATGACCCATACCCATGGAGCATGATCCATGACCCATTGCATGACAGCATGCATAAGTCATAATGGGTATTATCCATGACCCATGGAGCTAACCCATGACCCATTGACTAGATGCATTGCATCTTCTAAATACATTGTATCTATTTAGATACCCATGGTTCAAAGTCTATAACCCATGATCTATGTTCCATGACCTACGACCCATTTAGGGGGAGCGTCCTACGGATCCATAGGAATACACTAGAAGGATCCTTCAAGCAAGGGATCCGTAGGACAGTAACAAGTTTTTGCCTATAAATAGAGAGCCATTTCCTCATTGTAACTAGCCCCTTTCACACACATTCTCTCATAATGTTGTAAACTCTCTAACAAAAACTCCAAAGGATCTTTCTATATAATTTTGTGTTTGTATGATTCTCTAGGTTCCTCCTAAAGGCGAGATCACCACCTCTTGAAGTCGAGCAAGCTCAAGTCGATGGGTTGCCAAGATTCGTCATCATCAAGACTACTAATGTTATCTTGTTGATAGTTATTTCTTCTCTTATTAGAAGTGTTGTGTTGAAGACATAGGTGAAAGATGTCAAAAGGGTCAAGTCGAAGGCATTAGTGAAAGATGCCGAAGATCCATGTCAAAGGCATTAGTGAAGGGTGTCAAAAGTCCGTGTTGAAGGCATTAGTGAAGGGTGCCTAGGAGTCGTGTTGAAGGCATTAGTGAAGGGTGCCTAGGAGTCGTGTCAAAGGCATTAGTGAAAGGTGCCTAGGGTGTACGTTCGATATGGTGTGTCGATGTACAAGATAGACAAGTTTGGGTCAAAGGATATTGATATCCTTATTGATGTTATTATAAGAAGTGGATCTCCTTTAGGTGTTGTGTAGTGTTGGATAGTAGTTCCTTCTTTGTAATGGAACTCGATATCTATCCTTGTACCGAATAAAGTGTAGGTGATGTTGTGATAGGTTTGGTTCTACCTCGTGGAAGAACCCGGTGTCTAGCCTTGTACCGGATAAAGAGTAGGCGACGTTGTGAAGGCTTCTCCGCCACAAGGAGTTTCTGTTATTTAGTGATTACGAACTCTCGAGTAGGTGACTCAGGGAGTGGAGTAGAGCAAGGAAGGTGTCCTTGTAGCCGAACCACTATAAACAATCGTGTCGTGGTTTTGTGTTTCTTACTCTTTACCTTTGCATTACTTATTTACATACTTATCTATCAACATGCAACATACACATCAAATAGATTGACATAAGTCAATCTAAAAAGTTTAAAACAAAGTTTTAATTGGTAAAACTATTCAACCCCCCCTCTAGTTTTCCACATACTGTTTTTTTTAGTTGTAATTTTAATTTCAAAATTGTAATCAGCTTTTGAGATTAATGAAAGTTTAATTTCCATTTATTTAATTTTTCAGTTTTAATTTCAAGTTTTATATTATTGATTCATATGCTTGTTTAAGCTTGTTTACATCTTATAAGCTCTTGTTTAGTTCCATATAAGCTTTTAAAGCTTATCTTATTTTATTTATGTTATCAAAAACAAAAACACAAAAAAAATAAGAAAAATCATTGATAAAGACAAAAATATGTCAAAATTAGTTTCATAAGCTTCAATAAGCTTATTTTTTGTGTATTAAAGTTGTAAGTTTTTGTTTAGTTTCAAATCTGTTTTAAGCGAATTTCTAAAAAAAGTCAACAATACTCAACTGTGATCTCAAAATCAGTTTACCTTTGCATTTGTGGAAAGCTAAGGAAGTTTCCTGTAATGGAGGGGCGAGAAGGACTTTTACCTAGCTTATTTATAAGCTAGGTTCTTGTAGCTGCCCTTTTGGGAGCCCTTGTTTAGCTAGGGTCTCAAGTGATTTTTGTTTTTGCTTAATTAGTTTGGATCTGTTATATTTAGCTTATTTCTGTCTTAATTAGCTTATTTTAATCTTATCTTAGCTGTTATAATTGATTTAGTAGTAATATAGCTTGCTTTACTTATTTGCATACTCATTTGATCAATCTGTCATTTTTAGCTATCTTTAGTATTTGTTGTTTAGGATAGCTTAGGTGCACTTAGATAAGCTTAATATAAGTATTATTAAATGTTTGGAAAGGTTAGACAGCTTATATCTCTCATTTGCATCATAAATCTTCATAAACTATTACAAAAGTAATGTTTGGATCAAGTGTTTAATCTGAGTTTAAGGCTGTTTCAGTAGTCTAAAGTAGTTCATATAGTTCAATCTAGGTTATAATAGGTTAGTTATAGCAGAAAATTCATAGTTTATTCATCAAAAAGTCAAAATCACTTTAAAATTTTCATTTCTGCATCATAACTATGAGATCAGTTTGCATTTTCAGTCAGTTAGTTGCATAAGTTGTTTAGATAGCCTTATTTAGTCTCATTATAGCTTAAAACATCATTTATGGTCAATTAGATCCAATCAAAGTTCATAAAAGTCCACTCTCAAGTTTTCAAAAAAAAAGTCAAAATATGTTTCATGGTACCTGAGTATATCCGATCTCAGATCAATTTAGAGGGTCATAAGCTTTTGAAAATATGTTAAAATTGTTTTTATGGAATTTTAGAGTACAAATTTAATCTGTTTTGGGTTCTAATAAATTACTAGATCATTTGGTGGTTCAAAATTGATTGCCAAGTTGGTGGTTTGTACCCTGTGCTGCCCTGCACCACAATCCCATTCTGTCTACAGTCACTTTCTGTTAGTTTCCCATATTAGTAACACAAGCATCAATATAAGAAATAGAGAAGAGAGTGATCGGATGCACACGATATACACTTATGCGTAAGATGTAAAGAAAGGTTTATGCTTAGGATAAATGTAAAAGTGAATAACCAACCTTCAATAGAAGGTTTACAAGAGGTATTTATAGGGCAAGGATCTAGGGCAACACATCTAGACTCATTCCCTTCTTATGGGCTTGGGCCAAGGCTTATGGGCCTTCTACATAAGCCTTAGCTTAATAACAAACATAAAGGCCATATTAAGCTAACTATTACATATGAATCACTAACACTTGAATTAAGGTTTAGGAGTGATTCCAACAATCTCCCCCTAAGTGTTGGTGATGAATGAAAGAGTAATAAACGTTGTAGGTGCAGATGTAATAGTAGCTTTGACATCTTCTGACATTCTTCTTTCTTGTGAGAAGAAGTGTCTTGATACGAACAATCTCCCCAGAGTAGAGAAATTGTTTCCTTTGAACAGTTCTGCTTTGACGTCATTGTTATCTTTGTTCTTTGATCTTTGTTCTTTGTGATGGCAGTGATAGTATGTTGTTGTTGTCTGCATCAGGTCTGCTTTGTTACTCCAGTGTCTCCATGTCTTTCTCCAACATGCTCACACGCTCTTTGACGTTGGATTTCAGTACTGACGAAGTTCTCTTAGTCTTTAAACTTTGTAGATTCTTTGACTTGACGAAGAATCATTCTGACTTTTGTGTTGCCTTTTGAGAGAACTTGCATTAGTGATGATGTTGGTATGAGCATGTGAAGAATCTGCATGATTAGTCCGCTCCAGAGCTTCCATAAGAAGAAAACATACACACGGTTAGTAATAAGCGGATTCCAGCACTTACAAGTTTGAATTTCGAGGGTGTTAACATCATAGTGTGAAAACACATCTCTAATTCTCACAAAGGCCGTTCCTGAACTGGAGTCCCACAAGTGAGATAACACGATGTACCGAAGTACACCTACAGTTCAGATGAGTCGCTGAGGTACACCGAAGCATCACCTCACGACTGTAGACCGTTTGAGACACACTAAGCGTAATCCACGGGGAGTTACCGAAGGGACCTACTGTCAAGGCTGTTAGATGTTGACCCTGGCAGGAGTTTTCATTCAATCAATGAGGATCATAATTGTGAATCTCTCATAAATGTTCTCGACAAATTGCTAAGATCTGTGAAGGACACGATAAAGTATCACTTGCGTTCTTATTGTTGAACGACAAGCGATAAAATGTCAAGTGTACCTAAGAGATCTTTTGATGAATCTCGTGGCTCTAGACTCAATAGTGCACTTTGGTTTTCCTGAGCGGAGACTAGGGAGAGGGTCTCCTTCTTCAATACCAGCAATCTCTAAGAGAAAGCCGATAGTTTACGTAGGGTTCCCTGTGAGAATGAAACAAGCTTCTGTTGAGAGAAACTCGAGTGGCTAAGAAGGTTTAGTGCATGTGTCACAGGGTCCATGACGACTTTTATCTTCAATACCGGCATCATCAAGTGACAACCAGTAGCATATGAATTGAACCTGGTGTCTGCCCTAAGTTGAATAATTTGAAGGGGTATTTCTTTTCACCCTTTTCTTTGCTTTTCTTTTTAATTCTTCAACTCCTTCTTTCTCCGATTCTCATTTTCTCCTTTTTTATAATCATACCTAAGGACTTCTAAGTACTAACTATTTGTGATGTCCTTGGGTAGATCCCTCCGGCTCTGGCGGATCATTGGATGGTTATTCCTAACCTTAGTCACCTTATAACTCCATGACTAACCTATGTTGTCACAAAACCATTTTCTTGAAAATCTCTCAAAGTGTTTGTGAATGAAAAACATTTTGTATCACTATGAGAGTTTTATCTTTTAGCAGAAATACTCCCCCTCCACACGTGCTAAAGTGTTTAGACAGAAATCTGCACGGTGAGAGAAGAGCGCGCACTTTTGAATTGATCTACTCAAGACAGACATTCCCCCGCGAGACACGGTTACGTTGCATAGTTAAAGAGTTACATTGTCAGCTTTTAGGTGACAACTAGCTCTAATAACTACCTTGAAGGTGTGGACAAACCTCGAAAGGTTGTCAAACCCGTCAAAGTTCATGTCTATCAAAAGCTTCTCGAATAGGTACAATTTACTTGGATAAGTCTTTGGAAGACAAATCTTTTCAATGTATGACTGTTCAGATCCCTTTAATTCATGGGTTAAGTCTTTTCATACGACGATTCAATAGCAAATCAACATATTTCTTATCACAATAATTTTCTCCCCCTCAAAAATGGCATATAAATGTTATTTTTGATAACGTTTTGATATTAAATATGACCATTTTGAGTTTTGTGGGAAGATTATCACAAAGAACAATTTTTGAACAAAGTTTTTAATCAAATACTTCCCCTCAACAAGTGATATAAACGGTTGAGGTTTTGAAAATGATAAGGGGAAGTACTTGTTCTTTTGAGCAAAACCTTATAAAAGTGAAAGGTTTGATAAGTTTTACTCAAAAGTAAGAAGCTTTCGCTCCTTTTATAAGGATTGTGGCACTGAAGCGTACCACAGGGTCCTTTCATTACAAGAACGGGTTGTACACTGTGATGTGTGCACAAGCCATTGTCATTAAATAATCACACATCCCTATTAATATGAAAATGAAACAGATTAAGGCGTACCAGGTAGTCCAGTAATATAACCAGGAATGCGAACTGGGCGTTGATAGCCTGTGAGAGTAATCTTGGGACGTGCACCTACGAAGCTCTCCAGAGTTCTGAACTGGTCCCTTCTGTACAACCTTTCATCGATCCGAGTGATGATCCTCTTCACATCCCGTTTTTCCTGAGAATTCCATCTCTTCTTCGACCTGATGCCTTCATGTATCTCCTTTAACCGATAAGCTAACCCATCCCTGACTTTCTTCAGTGTGTGATCTCCAAACTTATGAAGACCTCTACACGCCATCAAGCAGTTGCGATGTAGTTCACTATGGTAAACTACTCCAAATGGTTTGCTGATGAGAGTGAATTGTGGAAGATGGTTGATGTCAGGAAGTTCTAGCTGAGGTCTGGTAAAGTTGACACGTGTTTGATACGATTCAACGGCAAGTTGCAAGTCTTCTACACGTTCCTGGATCACTATGCTTCTGATGAAGATGAGCAAGGACTTGATGTATTCACGTTGGATTTCAGTCGAGAATTGTCTCATTCTTCCCTGTACCTTGGCAAGATACAGATCTTCAATGTCGTTGAGAGACAAATTCTGAAAGTCCGCTTCATAGAAATCATAGTCCCTTTTGTCTTGTCTTTTGACCACGATAGTCTTGAGGAAGGTGTATTCCCATTTAGACGAAAGAGTGACAAGCTTAATAGCAACGATCCCTTTATCACTGTACACCTCATGTTGAGACTTTCGAACCTGGCAGCTTTTGTAGTAGATTCGTCGGCGTTCCGGCCAATGGTGAATCCCGTACATTGCATCAATGTCATACCGTTCCACGCTGTTGGAAAACATGTGGGTAGCCTTTTCTTCGATGGCTATGCAGTTAGAGTATATGGCTGCCGGGAACGGAAGTGTAAGTGATGTAGCGTATTTCTTTGAACCATCGCTACCGTGTAGAAGAAATTCCAAATCATTGTTGAAGAAGTAGAGGAATGAGATCTTAGGTTGATCTGGTTGGCCAATCGTTGGTAGAGGTTTAGACCAATCGGTGTAGTATGGAGCCTTATCTCTGCTGGTGAAGTCGATGTTTGCTTCAGGGTTGAGCCAATCAATGTTGTTAGACATGGCTCGTGCTATGTTTTCAAGATGATATTCAACTTCAATAGCACTTTCCGAGCTGTCTTTGAGTAGTTGAAAGGCTTCATTCTTGATTCGTTTCAACTCTGATTTCGACATCTTCTTCACTCGGAACTTTTCTTGCAGCAACTTAGCATGCTCCAACGTACGACCTTCTACCATATCTGGATCATCAGTTAGAGCGGGAGTAGCATCAACAAGTGTGGAGAACCAATCATACTCGGTGTCGTCTTCGTCTAGCCATGAGACGACATCTGTAGGACCTTACAAATATCAACCTTATCACTTTACCAAGCAAACCCAACACACGTAACCCAAGTTACGCGTATAAAACGTGAAACATAAACAACACAAACAAAGCTTAGAAATAAGATGAGAAAGATGGTGACTTGATGTTATATTCGTGTATGTGAGAGGATAAGATAAACACAATAAAGTTGTATATTCCAAAGGAAAAACACACACACACACACACACTTTCAAGCACACCCCTCAAATGACCATTTGAGGGGTATTTATAGTACAAGAGGCATAAAACCCTAAAAGGCTTTAGCTTGGGCTTTTCGTGGATAGGACTTGGATTGGGCTTGGCACGCTTAAGCTTATAAACGGCTAGCAAGTCTCAACTATTAACCATTTAGCTTATCCTAATCCACGAGCCCGTTGACTATTCTAGCACGATATCTAACACGAGTTACAAAGTTCCTAAATGTGAATGACCATCACTTTTAATAAAACTATTAAGGCTAACAATCTCCCCCTAAGGGGTGGTCATTCAAATGATGCTCCACTTGATTAGGTCTCTACTTTTCTTGAGATAGGACTTTGCGTGTAGATATAGAATAGTCTTGATTCTTCGTTCCTTCATGCCTTGTGATCAGATAATGTGGTTGTCTGCCATTGTCAACTTCGTTGGTTAGGTATCTCCACGTCTTTCTCCACCATGCTCACACTTCTATTTGACTTTGAGTTTCCAATGATGAAGTTCTTGAGTCTTTACACTTTGTAGATTCTTTGACATTGACGAAGAATCATCTTTAACTTTGAGTTGCCTTTGATTTTGATGAGAACTTTCATGTGTTGTTGGTATGAGCATGTGGCGAGTCTGCACGATCCATCCGCTCCGGAGCTTCCATAAGAAGAAAACATAAAACAGGTTAGTAATAAGCGGATTTCGGCACTTACAAGTTTGAATTTCGAGGGTGTTAACAGCATAGTGTGAAAACACGTCTCTAATTCTCACAGAGGCCGTTCCTGAACTGGAGTCCCACAAGTGAGATAACGCGATATACCGAAGTACATCTACAGTTCAGATGAGTCGCTGAGGTACACCAAAGCATCACCCCACGACTGTAGACCGTTTGAGACACACTAAGCGTAATCCACGGGGAGTTACCGAAGTGACCTGCTGTCAGGGCTGCTTGATGTTGACCCTGGCAGGAGTTTCCATTCAATCACTGAGGATCACAATTGTGAAACCTCTCATAAATGTTCTGGCAGATTGCTAAGATCTGTGTAGGATTCTAGAATATATCACTTTTGTCCTTATTGATGAACAACAAGCGATGTCATGTCAAGTGTTCCTATGAGATCTTTTGATGAATCTCGTGGCTCTAGACTCAATAGTGCATTTTTGGTTTTCCTGAGCGGAGACTAGGGAAAGGGTCTCCTTCTTCAATACCAACGATCTCTAAGAGAAAGTCAATAGATTATGTAGGGTTCCCAGTGAGAATGAAACAAATCCTTTTAAGAGGAATTGAGTGGCTAGAAGGTATAGTGCAGTGCGTCACTGGGTCCATGACGTCTTTGTCTTCAATACCAGCGTCATCTAGTGACAACCAGTAGCAGATGAATTGAACCCGGTTTCTGCCCTAAGGTTGAATATGGAGGGCTATTTCTTTTCACCCTTTCTTTTACATTTCTTTTTAATTCTTCAACCCCTTCTTTCTCCTTTCTCACATTACTCCTTTTTTTTTTCAATCATTCCTAAGGACGTCTAGTACAAACTATTGGTGGTGTCCTTGGGTAGATCCCTCCGGCTCTGGCAGATCATAGGACGAATTTCCTATTCTTAGTCACCTTGTAACTCCATGACTGTCCTATTGTTGCCATAAAACCATTTTTCTGGAAAATCTCTCAGAGTGTTTATGATTGAAAACATGTTTGCAACACTCCGTGAGTTTTATATTTTCAGAAACACTCCCCCTTCACATGTGCTTATAAGTTTTGACAGAAATCTGCACATAGAGGGTAGAGTTCGCACTTTTTGAATTGATCGACTTTAAATGAACTAGACTGATTCGAGACACGTTTACATCACTAGAGAACTAGTTTGAAATTATTACCCGTCATGGTCAAGTCCATAGAAAGTTTCTCGAGATGGTACATGATTCCTCGTCAATTCATTGGTTTCATCTGAGTCGAGCTCATTTTGAGATTCAAACAACGATTTTGATCACATTTTAATCACGTCTCCTCCCCCTCAAAAATAGCATATACGTGATATTTTTGATATCAACTGATTAAAAACATTTTAGAATCTTTTGGAGAGACAAACGGATTTGATTTAAGCATGAATTTGGAACATTTTGTTTTATACTCCCCCTTTAATAAAGCATATTCAATTAAAGGGTTTTAGAGGGAGTTATCTTGAGCACAAAATATTTTGAAAGATTTTGAAAATCTTTTTGAACAATCTTGAAAAGGTGCTCAAGATGATGATGATTTCTCACCATTTTTAAAGGTAGTGCACTGAAGCGTACACTAGTGATTTTTTCTTTAAAAGCACGAGTTTTGATTTGTAAATAATCAAAAATCATCATTTTGGTCCGGGTTTCGTACTGAAGTATACGAAAGCCATTTTATGAAGAAATTTTGAGAAACGACATGTTTTGAAAACAAATTAAAGAACTCTCGCTCAAGCATCTGTACATACCCGTATCATTGTTGAATGACATTTCTAGAAACGTACAGAATATCGATTATACGAGAGACATGTCGTAGAAGAATATTTTTTTGGATTTCTGATTTTATATTGTTTTTGTATTATTGAAAGTTTTATATTTTTATATTTTGCTTTTGTTGGTTTGATGAGTGTGTAAATACTCATCATTTTTGTACCATTTAAACTGCAAAAACATCTGAAAACACTCAGAAATGCATCAAAATGATAAAAATATCACAAATAAGTGTTTTATGTCTTTTAAATGCAAAAATATCAAAATCTGGTGAAAAACGTATCAAGTTTGCATAATTGGCAGTTTTAGTCCCCCAAGTTTCAAAAGTTATCAAAAACAGTCCCTGGTAAATCAAAATAAAGAAAAATATCATTTTAAGTCCTTAGGGATTCTTAAGTTTTCAAAATTGGTCCTTGAGATTTAAAATTGCAAAATTACAATTTAAGTCCCTAAACTTTGAAAAATGTCAAGTTTGGTCCTTGGAAATTTGAAAATGTCAAAACTGGTCCTTGTACTATTGGAACTTGTCAGTTTTGGTCCTTGTGACAACTTTGGAGAAATTACAGGTTTGGTCCCTCTAGTTTGGCAGAATTACAAGAAAGGTCCTTATACTAATAACAAACCAAACCATGACCCTTTACCCCATTTTGATCCCCTGCCATTATACATTTTGACCCCCTGTCATTACCCTATTTTGGACCCCTGGTCAAACCTCAGTCAAACGATACACCTTTCCCTCCACCACCTGTCTCTCCCACCACTTGACTGCAACTCAGGCAACATCACATCTCATCCTCACCTTATCTCCTCAAACCTCCCCCCTCATCATCACAACCCACCACAATTAATGCCACCCCCCTAGTTGCTAGTTCAGAGCCCACAGGTCAAATTAGCCTTTCCCGCCAAAATTGATCAAACGGCCAAAATGCACCTAAGTGATCCAATGGCCAGGATTAAAGCTGGGATTTGCTCAGAGAGGTGAGAGAAAGTATTCTGGTGTATAAAAGAGGAGGAAGAAGCAAGATAGAAGAAGTAGTTAGTTTTTAAAATTCCTTGTATGTCGTTTTTTATAAAGTTATCTTAATTAGCTCTTAAATTTGTAATTTCAAGCTTTATGGTACTTAAACTAAGTTGTTTAGTCATTGTAATTCATTTTGAACCTTAATTCAAAGTTTCACTTAAGATTCATAGTTTCATGGTTCACTGTTTCAAATTTCAATTTCAAACTGTTACATCCAAGCTTCTCATAGCTTATATTTAAGCTCAAATAAGCTTACCTAAGCTTATTATAGCTTTTGGTAAGCTTATCACTCAATTTCAAGCAAGTTTGGTTTTGGTCAACGAAAGCCAACTGTGCAGAGATTTTGGTTCAAACAGGTTTGGAAATGGAATGGGATTGATGCAGTACTTGGATTGGGTTGATTTGATATAGAATAGTGGTATTGGGATTGGTATAAGCTATAAAATAAGCTGGACTGTTGTGAGTTTGAATTTTACTTTCCATTTCTAATACAGTTTACATATTGTGCTTGTGTTTAAATCTGTGGTCATTAATGGTTTAAACCTTTTTAAATAGTAGTAACTATGGTAACTAAAGTCATATTAAGTAATGGTTTGTACTAGTTCAGTAGTTTGCTCAGTTTAAAGTTTAAAACAGTTGAGAAAAGTGTGTTTGGATCAGTAGGTTTATTGGATCTTAAGCCCTGGTCTATACTCAAAATATGCATAGTTAGTCTTAATCTAAGTCACTTGACTCATATCTGTCTTAATATTGTTTCTACATAAGCTCAAAGTCAAAGTTACTTAGAATCTGTCTTAAAGTACTTAACTGTTGGAATTTTGCAAAGTCAAAAGCTTGTTTTGTGTTTAGATAACAGTAAAATAGCTTAATATAGATTTAGTATAACATTTAACAACATAATCAGTCACCAAATTAGGATCAAAGTTCAATAAAGTCAAAACATCAAAACTGCTCAAAAGTCAAAAGGTGCAAATCCAGTTTTCAGCCCACCTTGGGTGATTTTTCATTGCTTCAATTCTGGGTCAAATCAAGTGGGACTTTTGGTTTTTAAAACTTCAGTTGGTTAAGTTACTTATTATGATTTTTATTAAATTTTAGTAATTTTCTAAAAGCTTCAAAAGAGCTTATCAAACAGGGCTTATTTGCCCTGTTCACAAACTCAGTGAGTACTGAGTTTTCTCAGTATCTTGCAGAGCTTGTCAAAAGCTCATAAGAGCTTGTCTTGGTCTGTTCTTTGGTTTAGAAGTAGTTAGCCAGGTCTAGTTGAGGTTCCAATATCTGGTTTTTAGTTTCAACTTATTTGAGTGCTTAAATTCTAGCTTCAAAGTAGCCCATCAAAACTGTTTTTGGCATAAGTGCTCAAATCATCAAATCATAAGCAGTTTGCAATTCAGAGGTCAAGGATTGTTGTAATAAGTTGTTCTAGAGTAGTTCTAACATATTATAGGGTCTGTGATAGTTTGGTAGCTTATTATTCTCTTTTGGCTTATTACAAGTGCTTATTTATAAGCACTTGCATTGCAGTTCCATTTTCTTACACATAAGCCATTGTTTTCATATTTTTCTTAGATTCAATATATTAATTTAGACTTTTCCTGAATTTTTCTTAATTTTCCAACACTGTTTGCTATTTTTCTTAATTAAAAACAGTTTTTAGGCCATTTTAATTAGCTTTTAATACAATTAATTCAGAAAAGTTTCAAAAAAATAAGTTTTCATTTTTCCTAGATTAAGATAAATATAAAAAGTCAAAAAATTATTTTTCCAGATTTTTCATAGTTTATTTTGTAATTTTTAGCAATTTAATTAGTTTTAAATAGTTTTTAATTCATAGAAAATAGAAAAATAATCAGAAAAATATAAAAATAGTTTTGAAAATTCTCTTTAGTTATTTTAGATTTTTCCAAGTCATAATTTCATTTTTCTAGCTTTATTTCATATTTTCTTGCATTTTAGGGTATAATTAAATAATTAAAATTAGTTTTTAATTAATAATAATTAGATAAATAGTTTTAAAAATAATTTTCTTTTTCTAAAAATTTTCTCATATCATTAGGTTTGTAAAAATATCATTTTCATATTTTTAGGATTAATATTGCTTCAGTTTCACATTTTCTTTTGTACGTCACGTAGTTTTTAATTTAAGTTTTATAAAAGAAAAATCAAAAACATCAGTTTAAAAATAGTGATAGCGTTTATTTAATATAATTTATCTTTTAATTTTCTTTAATTTGCATTTAAGCCCCTGTAATTTATAGACTTTCTCTTTAGGTATAGATCAATCACAATCCTTTCCCGTTCAAATTCTCTCGATCACTATACGTTTGACTATTCTCGCACAACTCGTTGGGACATAACGACCTGGGGAAACACTATACTCTCCTGGACTTCATTGCATTTGTTTCTAGACTGTTTTAAGTTTGTTACGGTTAGCCATTCACAAGTGGCTAGCTTGTGTGACAAAACTTGACGGTTTAGCACGAATCAAATTTTGGCGCCGCTGCCGGGGAGCTGTGCTAATTATCTTACGTTTAGCAGATTAGTGATTTGAATAATCACTCCTTGTTCATACCATCTATCTATATCTATATATTTTCTTATAGAAAATCCAAAACCCCAAAAACATCCAAAAACGTATAACACACAAAAAAAATTTTTCCTTTTGTTTCTATATATGTATCAAAGATAAAAATACAAAAAGATTTGTCATTTTCTTTGTTTAATAATAACAACATAAAAGATTACCACCGCAAACCAAGGCAGTGTACTACCTAACTGGGGGTACGACCATAATAAGTTCCCGAACCAAAGATTTAAAACTTGCCTTTGTGTCCTTGTGATTGGTGTACCTTTTTCAAAGAAGCCATTCATCTTGTGATTATTGGTTTAAGTTCACTGTTGTTTTGCCTCGAATTTGTTTTAATTGGATTTGTTGTTATATCTACTTGTCAAAAACATAAAACCCAAAAAGATTCTTCTTACCCCATTTTCACCATTTTCATAATTCCTTTCCTTAACTCTGAGATCTCTTAGAGTTAACTCTAGTGTATGCGCACTCGCTCTTCTAGATCTGTAAGCCCATTTCGTGAGCTTGTCAGGATTCCAAGAAGGCGTGTCCGTAGACTT
Organism: Chrysanthemum seticuspe; assembly: GCA_019973895.1. Taxonomy (NCBI): domain Eukaryota; kingdom Viridiplantae; phylum Streptophyta; class Magnoliopsida; order Asterales; family Asteraceae; genus Chrysanthemum; species Chrysanthemum seticuspe. The sequence continues at coordinate 190,631,885 of BPTQ01000006.1, read as the reverse complement.
TCTCCTCCATCAGTCGGATCTGAGATCCGGACTGCTCACACTACTTCCGTTATCATGGCGGAAGAACGTCCTATGTGTGAGCTCCTCCAGGCACCCATCGACGGGTATGGAGATGCTATAGTTATCCCAGCCATTGTGGCTGAAAATTTTGAACTCAAAACCGGGTTACTGAATCTTGTAACCTCAAGTCAGTTCTATGGTTTTGAGCGGGATGATCCTCATGCTCATATTCGATGGTTTAACAAGATTGCATCTACCATCAAATACAAGAATGTCCCTACAGATGCTGTTAAGCTTCTTCTGTTCCCATTTTCCCTTGAGGGGCAAGCCCGAATTTGGCTTGAAAAACAACCCCCTAAATCAATCGAAACATGGGAAGACCTGGTGAAGAAATTTGTGAACGAGTTTTATCCACCTTCCAAAACCACGAGTCTTAAAAATGAAATCATCAAGTTTACACAAAAGTTTGATGAACCCTTCAGTGAATCGTGGGATCGTTTTAAGGAATTGCTCCGCAAATGTCCTCACCACGGTTTCTCCGAGTTAATGCAACTCGATACTTTCTATAATGGAGTGAGTCAGTCTGATCAAGATTCTCTCAATTCCTCCGCTGGAGGAAATTTCTTGAGCAAAACTGTCAAAGAAGCTTTAACAATAATTGAAAACAAGTCTAAAGTCCGCACTGCACGAAGCAAACCGGTTGTTTCCCAAGTCAGTGTTGGTCCTTCTTCTTCATCACCCGTGAGTCAGTCTAGCACCGATGCTAAGATTGACAAACTCACGGAAGCAATTCAAGCTTTGGTTCTCTCCAACCAAAAGAAAATTTCTTTTCCACAAACTTCACCTCCTGCTGAAGTTAAGAAAGTGGAAGTCTGTGTTACTTGTGGTGGCCCCCATGCCTATTACGACTGTATGGCCACCGATGGTAACCCTTTTGAAGCAAATGCTGTGGGCGGGATTCCCAATTCAGGAAGCAACCAATATCGTGCTCCTATGGACCCGAACCACCGTCCTAACCACTACCCTGGACCACCCGGTTTCAACCAAAACCAAAACCGTAATCAACATCAGAATAGACCAAACAAAGGTTTTCAAAACCAAGGTAATTTCAGTCAAAATAACGGTTTTCAAAATCAAAGTCAAAATTTCCAACACCAAGGAAATTTCAATAGAAACCAAGGTCAGGGAAATTTCAACCCTGGGTACTTTCATGGCAATAATCAAGGAAATTTTCAAAATCAAGGTCCTAATCCAAAAAATAGAGGCCAGAATTTTCCTGTACAAAATCAAGCCATTGCTCCAACTGGACCATCATCTGATGAGTTGTTGAAGCAATTCATGAAAACCCAAGAGGAAATGAATATGTTGTTGGTCAGCCAGATTTCTGACATTAAGAAGTCTTTAAATGATCGACCCTCGGGCTCAGGTACTTTACCTAGCAACACGATCGCTAATCCGAGGGGCGATGCAAAGGCGATCACAACCAGAAGTGGTGCTTCGTATGATGGACCCGCTATTCCTACTACCTCTTCTTCTTCTCTCCCGAAGGTAGTGGAAATTGAACTTGAGGCGACAAAGGACAAGGAACTTCCTACTAATAACGGAGGTACCAGCACTGTCCATCCTCAGGTTGTCCCGAAACCCAATACCAAACCTGGAGTTGTTTTTGAACCTCCAGTTGGTAACCCCAAATCCAAAACTTCTATTCCTTACCCCTCACGTTTACATGAGCAAAAGCTCCGCGAAAAAGCCAGTCATCAAAAGGAAAAATTCTTTCAAATTTTCCAAGAACTTCATTTTGACATAAGCTTTGCGGATGCTATCATGCTGATGCCCAAGTTTGCATCAACTCTCAAACACATGTTAAGCAATAAGGAAAAACTGTTTGAAATGGCTAAAACTCCTTTGAACGAGAACTGCTCAGCAGTTCTGTTAAAGAAGCTTCCCGAGAAGCTTGGAGATCCTAGAAAATTTCTTCTTCCTTGTGTTTTTCCAGGGATGATTGAATGCTTTGCCCTTGCCGATCTTGGTGCAAGCATCAATCTGATGCCTTATTCAGTATGGAAGAAACTTTCTCTTCCGGAACTTATTCCTACCTGCATGACTCTTGAGCTTGCAGATCGTTCTATATCGCGTCCTCTTGGCATCGCCGAGGATGTATTCGTGAAAGTAGGAAAGTTCCATTTTCCAGCTGACTTTGTGGTTGTTGATTTCGATGCCGATCCTCGGGTTCCCCTCATTGTTTGAAGAGGATTCTTGAGAACGGGCCGTGCTCTTATTGATGTATTTGAGCAAGAAATCACGTTACGTGTGGGTAATGAAGCTGTTACCTTTAACCTTGATCAAACTTCGAGGTACTCCTCAAATTATGATACTGAATCAATTAATCGAGTCGATTTAATTGATATTGCTTCAGAGGAGTACTCTCAAGAGTTTCTTGGTTATCTTCATAATTCTGTGAGTGGGGATTCCACCACATCTTCTCAACCAATCATTGCCGACTCTTCCCCCTCTCTCACTCCATTTGAGGGAGGTGACTTCCTTCTGGAAGAGATCGATAAATTTCTTGCTACTGATGAATCAATTCTGCCTGGAGTTGATGGTGTTTATGATTCGGAGGGAGATATCCTTTATCTTGAGCAATTGCTAAATGAAGATCCATTACCTTCACTCCCTCCGAAAGAGATCACGATTGAGGAAATCGAATCAGTACAAACATCTACTGATGAATTTCCCGAGGTTGAACTTAAGGACCTACCTCCTCATCTCGGGTATGCATTCTTGGAGGGTGATGATAAATTACCCGTCATAATTGCTAAAGATTTAACCGAGGAGGAAAAGACTGCTCTCATAAAGGTCTTGAAGTCACACAAGCAAGCAATTGCTTGGAAACTCTCCGACATTAAGGGTATCAACCCTGAGTTTTATACTCACAAAATCTTAATGGAGGATGACTTCAAACCAGCAGTCCAACATCAGAGAAGGGTGAATCCTAAGATTCATGAGGTTATCAAACAAGAGGTTCTCAAACTTCTTGATGCCGGTTTGATTTACCCGATCTCTGATAGTCCTTGGGTCAGTCCAATCCACTGTGTTCCAAAAAAGGGTGGCATAACTGTTGTCACAAATGAAGAAAACGAGTTAATTCCAACTCGATTGGTTACGGGATGGCGTGTGTGCATTGACTATCGTAAGTTAAACGAAGCCACCCGTAAAGACCATTTCCCTCTACCCTTCATGGATCAGATGCTTGAGAGATTAGCAGGGAACGAATACTATTGTTTCCTTGATGGTTTCTCGGGTTATTTTCAGATCCCCATTGATCCGCTGGATCAAGAAAAGACCACATTCACCTGCCCATACGGAACTTTTGCCTACAGACGTATGCCTTTTGGCCTATGTAATGCTCCTGGCACGTTCCAACAATGTATGATGGCAATTTTCCACGACATGATCGGGGAAACAATGGAGGTGTTTATGGATGACTTCTCGGTCATTGGGGACTCATTTCAGACATGTCTCTCCCTTTTAGATAAAATGCTAAAAAGGTGTGAAGACACCAATCCCTGTCTAAATTGGGAGAAGAGCCACTTTATGGTCAAAGAAGGCATAGTCCTTGGCCATAAAATTTCCAAAAACGGGATTGAGGTAGATAGAGCAAAAGTTGATGTTATTGCTAAATTGCCTCGTCCTACTACCGTCAAAGGTATTAGGAGTTTTCATGGTCATGCCGGGTTTTATCGTAGATTCATTCAAGATTTTTCTAAAATCGCTCGGCCTATGACCCATCTTCTTGAAAAAGATGCTTCTTTTATCTTCTCACCTGAGTGCATCGAAGCTTTTGAAACATTAAAGGAAAAGCTTACGGAAGCACCCATTCTAGTTGCCCCCGACTGGGATTTACCCTTTGAGCTCATGTGCGATGCAAGTGATTTTGCTATCGGTGCAGTCTTGGGGCAACGAAAAACCAAGCATTTTCAGCCTATCCCCTACGCGAGTAAGACTATGACTGATGCTCAAACCCATTACACCACTACAGAAAAAGAATTATTAGCTGTGGTGTATGCGTTTGAGAAATTTCGGCCATACCTTATCTTGACCAAATGCGTGGTGTATACGGATCACTCGGCTCTCAAATATCTCTTTGCTAAACAAGATGCAAAGCCGAGATTGCTCCGTTGGGTTCTCCTCCTGCAAGAATTTGATATCATTATACGTGATAAAAAAGGAGCTGAGAACCTGGCTACTGATCATCTATCCCGTCTAGAAAACCCTCACCAAGATGTGTTCGAGAAAAAGGAAATAAATGAAACATTTCCTCTCGAAACACTCAATGTGGTTTCTTTTCGTGGAGACTCTTCTACCCCATGGTTTGCTGACTTTGCAAATTACCATGCGGGTAACTTTGTGGTGAAAGGGATGTCGTCCCAACAGAAAAACAAGTTCTTTAAAGATGTGAAACATTACTTCTGGGACGACCCCTACTTATTCAAAATCTGTGCGGATCAAGTCATCAGGCGATGTGTGTATGGTCAGGAAGCCAATGACATTCTCAAGGCTTGCCATTCTGGACCTACTGGGGGACATCATAGCCCCAACTACACCGCCAAGAAGGTGTTTGATTCCGGATTCTATTGGCCTACGATTTATAAGGATGCCCACGAATTTGTCAAAACCTGTGACGCTTGTCAACGTCACGGGAATATCTCACAAAGAAATGAAATGCCGCAAAACGCCATTCAAGTGTGTGAGATTTTTGACATCTGGGGCATTGACTTTATGGGGCCATTTCCTTCGTCTCGCGGTAATAAATACATACTCGTGGCCGTTGACTATTTGTCAAAATGGGTTGAAGCGAAAGCTTTGCCCACCAACGATGCCCGAGTTGTTGTGAAATTCTTAAAATCTCTTTTTGCTAGGTTTGGAACTCCACGAGCTATAATCAGTGATCGTGGTACGCATTTCTGCAATGACCAGTTTGATAGAGTCATGGAGAAGTATGGTGTAACTCACCGTCTCTCTACTGCGTACCACCCCCAAACAAGTGGGCAAGTGGAAGTTTCCAACCGAGGGATTAAAAGAATTCTGGAGAGGACGGTTGGCGAAAACCGTGCCTCTTGGTCGGATAAGCTAGATGACGCACTCTGGGCCTTCCGTACAGCTTATAAAACACCCATCGGGTGTACTCCATACAAGCTTGTATACGGGAAGGCATGTCATCTGCCGGTTGAGCTTGAGCACAAGGCATACTGGGCCTTGAAACATGCCAACTTCGATATTCAGACAGCTGGTGATCACCGGAAAGTTCAAATGAATGAATTAAATGAACTCTGTGATCAAGCATACGAGAAATCTTTGATCTACAAAGAAAATACAAAGAAGATTCATGACTCAAAGATCAAAAACCGCGTTTTCAACGTCGGTGATCGAGTCCTTCTTTTCAACTCAAGATTGAAGATTTTCTCGGGAAAACTAAAATCCCGCTGGTCTGGACCATTCACCATCACTAAAGTATTTCCTTATGGAACCATTGAGTTATCTCAACCTGATGGTCCAAACTTTAAAGTGAATGGTCATCGATTGAAGCATTATTTTGGAGAGGACATTCCTCCTGTGGTTGTCCCAGATCTACAAACTTTCCCCATGAACCAATGAATGCGGGGATCGAGTCAAGCTAGCGACTCGGGAATCAAAAACAGTAGCATGCTACATGGGTTTTCACCCGTGTGTTCCACCCTAGTGTGGGGGAGTTGCCCCCCGCTGTTGTATATAAGAGTTTCATAAAAAAAAAAAAAAAAAAAAAAAAAAAAAAAAAAAAAAAAAATCATTGCTAAATAATGGCTGTAGTATTTCCCTTTTACGTTCTATGTTTCGGCATAACCGCCGGTACTTTGAATATTGAGGGCAATATTCATTTCTAGTGTGGGGGGGAATTCTCACAAATTTTATCACGTAATTATACCGCCCAATTCCCCTATTTTTGTCCAAAATTTTTTTTGGAGTAAGTGTTCTTCACTTACTCAGATTACGGTTATCAGTCCGCCATGTCTAATAAGCAAAAGGATTGGCTAATCCAGGAGCAAACGGCTCTTGGTAAAGATATCTCAAATCCGTTGACGGCTTGCAATTTGCCCAAAATTGTATGGTATTCAGCTCACCATATCCTTAGAAGTGAAGAGTTGGCTAGCCCGCAAGTTTATGGCTTGTGGTAAAGGCAGTTGGAAAACCATAATTGGTAATCAGCTCACCAAAGATAATATTGATAATTTATCTAAGAGTTGGCTAGTCCAGAAGCAAACGGCTTCTGGTAAAGACAAATCAAATCCGTTGAAAGCTGGTGATTTGCTCAAAATCATTTGGTTATCGGTGTACCAAGGTTCTTACTTGAACTGAAACATTTGGCTACTCCAGAAGTAATGGCTTTTGGTAAAGAGATGAAATCCATTAAATTTTTCTCAAAACATTGCTAGGGACTAGCAATATCTTAGTGTGGGGGATTGATGAGTGTGTAAATACTCATCATTTTTGTACCATTTAAACTGCAAAAACATTTGAAAACACTCAGAAATGCATCAAAATGATAAAAATATCACAAATAAGTGTTTTATGTGTTTTAAATACAAAAATATCAAAATCTGGTGAAAAACGTATCAAGTTTGCATAATTGGCAGTTTTAGTCCCCCAAGTTTCAAAAGTTGTCAAAAACAGTCCCTGGTAAATCAAAATAAAGAAAAATATCATTTTAAGTCCCTAGGGATTCTTAAGTTGTCAAAATTGGTCCTTGAGATTTAAAATTGCAAAATTACAATTTAAGTCCCTAAACTTTGAAAAATGTCAAGTTTGGTCCTTGGAAATTTGAAAATGTCAAAACTGGTCCTTGTACTATTGGAACTTGTCAGTTTTGGTCCTTGTGACAACTTTGGAGAAATTACAGGTTTGGTCCCTCTAGTTTGGCAGAATTACAAGAAAGGTCCTTATACTAATAACAAACCAAACCATGACCCTTTACCCCATTTTGATCCCCTGCCATTATACATTTTGACCCCCCTGTCATTACCCTATTTTGGACCCCTGGTCAAACCTCAGTCAAACGATACACCTTTCCCTCCACCACCTGTCTCTCCCACCACTTGACTGCAACTCAGGCAACATCACATCTCATCCTCACCTTATCTCCTCAAACCTCCCCCTCATCATCACAACCCACCACAATTAATGCCACCCCCCCTAGTTGCTAGTTCAGAGCCCACATGTCAAATTAGCCTTTCCCGCCAAAATTGATCAAACGGCCAAAATGCACCTAAGTGATCCAATGGCCAGGATTAAAGCTGGGATTTGCTCAGAGAGGTGAGAGAAAGTATTCTGGTGTATAAAAGAGGAGGAAGAAGCAAGATAGAAGAAGTAGTTAGTTTTTAAAATTCCTTGTATGTTGTTTTTTATAAAGTTATCTTAATTAGCTCTTAAATTTGTAATTTCAAGCTTTATGGTACTTAAACTAAGTTGTTTAGTCATTGTAATTCATTTTGAACCTTAATTCAAAGTTTCACTTAAGATTCATAGTTTCATGGTTCACTGTTTCAAATTTCAATTTCAAACTGTTACATCCAAGCTTCTCATAGCTTATATTTAAGCTCAAATAAGCTTACCTAAGCTTATTATAGCTTTTGGTAAGCTTATCACTCAATTTCAAGCAAGTTTGGTTTTGGTCAACGAAAGTCAACTGTGCAGAGATTTTGGTTCAAACAGGTTTGGAAATGGAATGGGATTGATGCAGTACTTGGATTGGGTTGATTTGATATAGAATAGTGGTATTGGGATTGGTATAAGCTGCAAAATAAGCTGGACTGTTGTTTGTTTGAATTTTACTTTCCATTTCTAATACAGTTTACATATTGTGCTTGTGTTTAAATCTGTGGTCATTAATGGTTTAAACCTGTTTAAATAGTAGTAACTATGGTAACTAAAGTTATATTAAGTAATGGTTTGTACTAGTTCAGTAGTTTGCTCAGTTTAAAGTTTAAAACAGTTGAGAAAAGTGTGTTTGGATCAGTAGGTTTATTGGATCTTAAGCCCTGGTCTATACTCAAAATATGCATAGTTAGTCTTAATCTAAGTCACTTGACTCATATCTGTCTTAATATTGTTTCTACATAAGCTCAAAGTCAAAGTTACTTAGAATCTGTCTTAAAGTACTTAACTGTTGGAATTTTGCAAAGTCAAAAGCTTGTTTTGTGTTTAGATAACAGTAACATAGCTTAATATAGATTTAGTATAACATTTAACAACATAATCAGTCACCAAATTAGGATCAAAGTTCAATAAAGTCAAAACATCAAAACTGCTCAAAAGTCAAAAGGTGCAAATCCAGTTTTCAGCCCACCTTGGGTGATTTTTCATTGCTTCAATTCTGGGTTAAATCAAGTGGGACTTTTGGTTTTTAAAACTTCAGTTGGTTAAGTTACTTATTATGATTTTTATTAAATTTTAGTAATTTTCTAAAAGCTTCAAAAGAGCTTATCAAACAGGGCTTATTTGCCCTGTTCACAAACTCAGTGAGTACTGAGTTTTCTCAGTATCTTGCAGAGCTTGTCAAAAGCTCATAAGAGCTTGTCAAAAGCTCATAAGAGCTTGTCTTGGTCTGTTCTTTGGTTTAGAAGTAGTTAGCCAGGTCTAGTTGAGGTTCCAATATCTGGTTTTTAGTTTCAACTTATTTGAGTGCTTAAATTCTAGCTTCAAAGTAGCCCATCAAAACTGTTTTTGGCATAAGTGCTCAAATCATCAAATCATAAGCAGTTTGCAATTCAGAGGTCAAGGATTGTTGTAATAAGTTGTTCTAGAGTAGTTCTAACATATTATAGGGTCTGTGATAGTTTGGTAGCTTATTATTCTCTTTTGGCTTATTACAAGTGCTTATTTATAAGCACTTGCATTGCAGGTCCATTTTCTTACACATAAGCCATTGTTTTCATATTTTTCTTAGATTCAATATATTAATTTAGACTTTTCCTGAATTTTTCATAATTTTCCAACACTGTTTGCTATTTTTCTTAATTAAAAACAGTTTTTAGGCCATTTTAATTAGCTTTTAATACAATTAATTCAGAAAAGTTTCAAAAAAATAAGTTTTCATTTTTCCTAGATTAAGATAAATATAAAAAGTCAAAAAATTATTTTTCCAGATTTTTCATAGTTTATTTTTTAATTTTTAGCAATTTAATTAGTTTTAAATAGTTTTTAATTCATAGAAAATAGAAAAATAATCAGAAAAATATAAAAATAGTTTTGAAAATTCTCTTTAGTTATTTTAGATTTTTCCAAGTCACAATTTCATTTTTCTAGCTTTATTTCATATTTTCTTGCATTTTAGGGTATAATTAAATAATTAAAATTAGTTTTTAATTAATAATAATTAGATAAATAGTTTTAAAAATGATTTTCTTTTTCTAAAAATTTTCTCATATCATTAGGTTTGTAAAAATATCATTTTCATATTTTTAGGATTAATATCGCTTCAGTTTCACATTTTCTTTTGTACGTCACGTAGTTTTTAATTTAAGTTTTATAAAAGAAAAATCAAAAACATCAGTTTAAAAATAGTGATAGCGTTTATTTAATATAATTTAACTTTTAATTTTCTTTAATTTGCATTTAAGCCCCTGTAATTTATAGACTTTCTCTTTAGGTATAGATCAATCACAATCCTTTCCCGTTCAAATTCTCTCGATCACTATACGTTTGACTATTCTCGCACAGCTCGTTCGGACATAACGACCTGGGGAAACACTATACTCTCCTGGACTTCATTGCATTTGTTTCTAGACTGTTTTAAGTTTGTTACGGTTAGCCATTCACAAGTGGCTAGCTTGTGTGACAAAACTTGACGGTTTAGCACGAATCATGGTTTTTCAAATTTTGTATTTTCTTTTTCAAAAATATTTACAGCGAAGCTTTTTTGGAAAATCATTTTCAAGAAGATTTGAGAAGACGTTCTAACTCCTCAAGGGTTAGGCTTCGCATTCCAATTCGTCGAACTAAATAGTCAAACCTTTCTTTTGGAAGGGCTTTCGTTAATAGATCGGCGAGTTGGTAATCAGTCTTCACGAAGAATAATTCAACAGTACCATTTTCGACGTACTCTTTGATGAAGTGGTAGCGGACTCTGATATGCTTAGTCTTTGAGTGATGAACAGGATTGCATGATATGGCTATGGCACTTTTCGAGTCACAATACATGGGTATTTTATCGAAAGTAAAGCCATAATCTGTGAGTTGCGTTCTCATCCATAGAACTTGAGCACAACACACAGATAGAGACACATACTCAGCTTCAGCGGTTGAAAGTTCAGTGCAATCTTGTTTCTTTGAAGACCAGCTGACTAGCTTTTCACCCAACAATTGTGCTCCTCCTGATGTACTTTTTGCTGTAACTTGATCACCTGCGTGGTCCGCATCTGAAAAGGCAATTAGATCAAATCCGGATTCCTTCGGATACCAAAGTCCCATGTGAATGGATGTCTTCAGGTACCGAAAGATCCTTTTAACCTCTTTGAGGTGCAGTTCGGTAGGCTTTGCCTGAAACCGTGCTAATAAGCAAACAGCAAAATGAATATCTGGTCGACTAGCAGTAAGATACATGAGAGAACCAATCATGCTCTGATATTTCTTCGGATCAATAGGTTTCCCAAACAAATCGGCTCCAATTTTTGGTGAAGTTACCATTGGTGTTCCGACCGAGTCACAGTTATCCATACCATGATTTTTCAAAATCTCAGTTGTGTATTTAGCTTGATTTATAAAAATTCCACGAGGGGACTGATGTATTTGTAAACCAAGAAAGAATTTTAGTTCCCCCATCATGGACATTTCAAATTTGCTTTTCATGAGATTTTCAAAGTGTTTTGAAAGATTCGGATTAGTAGACCCAAAGATGATGTCGTCCACATAAATCTGAACAATCAAAATGTCGTTTTTGCATTTTTGTGTAAACAAGGTAGGATCAACTGTTCCTTTGGTGAAATTGTTTTGGATAAGGAAAGAGGACAGTTCGTCATACCACGCTCTCGGAGCTTGTTTTAAACCATAGATTGCCTTTTTGAGTTTGTAGACGTAGTCTGGATGTTCCAAGTCGATGAAGCCTTCTGGCTGACTCACGTACACTTCTTCTTTCAGAGTTCCATTCAAGAACGCGGTCTTAATGTCCATCTGATAAACCGTGATGTTTTTGTGAGCTGCATAGGCTAAGAATATCCTGACTGCCTCAAGTCTAGCTACCGGCGTGAATGACTCTTCAAAGTCTATCCCTTCCTCTTGTCTGTATCCTTTGGCCACAAGACGAGCTTTGTTGCGAATTACAGTCATCTCTTCATCCCGTTTGTTCTTCCATAACCATTTGAGATCAATGACGTGAATGTCAATAGGTCTTGGAACCATTTCCCAAGAGTCATGAAGACGGTATTGGAGAAGTTCCTCCTGCATCGCTTCAATCCATGCGGGATCTGCCATTGCCTCACGAATGTTCTTTGGCTCTATATTGCCAATTGAGCAAAGGTAAATGCATAAGTCACAATCGGTGGCAAGTTGGCGTCTCGTCTGAATTGGCCTTGAAGGTTCACCAATAACTTGTTCAATTGGGTGGTCTTTTGTCCACTTCAGAGTAGAAGGATACCGTTGGTTAAAAGTATGCGAGTTAGATGGTTCTCGTAAGCATGAAGATGATTCAGCTGATTCCGTAGCAAACGGGTTTTCAAATAAGTCTTCATCTAACGTTGCATCGTTTTGGTTTTGGTTTTGCTCATCAACTGCTGGTAGAACAGGTGCAATAACTTGAGTAGAAGTAGATGATGTTGATGGAGTTGGTGCATTGGTTTCGACCGTTGTAGATGCATCTTCTGTTGGTGGTGGAGGATGATTTTGAGCGGGTGCAGCGGAATGATGGTTTGATGCATTTGTCGAAGTTCCACCATAGTATTCATCAAACATTAACTCGAAGAAATTTTCCCATTCTTGTTCTTTAGGATTGTCAAACGAAGTTGATTGAGCTCTTTGAGGTACGAGTCTTGAACTGATGTGTCCAGAAGTCTGTCGGTTTAGTGCGGGTTCTAGAGCGAGTCTCTCAGAAGCCATATGTGAAAGTTCATCAAATTTCACATTCATCGTCTCCATGATCCTCCTAGTTCTTCTGTTATACACCCTGAATGCCCTCGAGTTATCTGAATATCCAATAAAGATTCCAATATCACCTTTTGCTTTCAGTTTTCCAAGATCTTCTCTGTCATTCGTAGGATAGCACAAAGCGCCAAACACGTGAAAGTAAGAGATATCAGGTTTTCTGTTGTTCACAAGCTCATATGGGGTTTTATTGAATCTTGGATGGATTAGGGATCAGTTCTGAGTGAAACAAGCAGTGGCAACAGCATCAGCCCATAGAAATAACGGTGCACTAGAATAAATTAGCATTGTGCGAGCAGCTTCCACAAGAGTACGATTTCTTCTTTCAACTACCCCATTCTGCTGTGGAGTTCTAACAACTGATGTCTGATGTGTAATTCCAACATCTTCAAAATAAGTTCTTAACTCCTGATTTGTGAATTCTGTGCCGTTGTCTGTTCTTACAACTCTTACGGGAGCTTGAAGAAGTACTTGAATACGTTTCAGGAAGGTAATGATGATGCCTGGTGCTTCGTCTTTTGATCTCAGAAACTTAACCCATGTATATCTCGAATAATCATCGACGATAACAAGAATATACTTTTTCCCATTAATGCTTTCAACTCTCATTGGGCCACATAAGTCCATGTGCAACATATGCAACTTTGCTTCCGAACTAGGTACGGTTTTGGGTTTATATGATGCTCTTTTGCTTTTTCCTTGTTCGCATGATGGACATAAGTGATCCTTGGTGTATTTGAACTTTGGAAGTCCATTGACGATGTTGTCTTTGGCAAGATTGTTGATGGTGTCAAAATTGAGATGGGATAACCGTCTGTGCCACAACCAGGACTGTGTTCCAGATGCTCGTGTCATAAGACATATTGGTGATGAAGAGGCCATTTGGTTTATGTCGATAGCATACAAGTTTGTATCACGATTCCCAGTTAAGAGATCAGTGCCATCCAAGTTTCTAACGAAGCAAACATTTTTCCTAAAAGCAACCTCTAAATCTGCATCACAGAACTGCCCGACTGAGAACTAATTGTGTCCCAACCCTTGGACATAGTAAACCCGAGTGATCAAATAATTTCCAAAAGGTAGATCTCCATAACCCATGATAGCTGCTACATGATCATTTCCGAAACGTACGGTTCCCATGAATTGCCATACGAAATTGATCAGCAGCTTCAGATTCCCGGTCATGTGCTTGGAGCAACCCGAGTCGACGATCCAAAGACATATTTCGATAACCTGCCAATAACAGAAGAAGAAGATTTTGGAAACCGTTTTGATTTTGGTTCCTTTGGGTTAGAGGTAAAATCCTGATCACACTCATAGAAGTCATCTGTTGGTAAGACAGGTGTATCACTCATTCTACCATTCTGGAGTGTGAAAGTTCTACCCGTGGGTTTCCAAATGTCATCCCTAAAGTAAACATTATGCTCCCTATTAGTAGTGTAAAGCCTAAGTCTCACAACTAGTCTTCCTATTCGTTTAGCATAAGTTCTTTTGGGAACATTCTTCTTAACAGGCTTAACAATCTCATTCTTAGAAACACAATCATCATGAACATTAGTTAAAGATTTCGTGCAAGTTAAACAAACAGATTCAACCGATTCATTAAACTTAGCAGATTTCATAAGTTCATTACATTCAGATGAAATGTCTTTCTTATTACAAAGCGGTAAATTCCTAGGGTGTTCTTCTACTTTCTTCTCTTTATTCAAGCGACTACTCTTAGAGGCAAGCGAGACTCTATTGTTCCTTGTATTGCTCTTAGGCTTTAGTTTGCTGCTCCTAGAGGTGCTTCCTAGTCCTGTAGAAGGTAAGGCACACTCATTAGGATTCACAATCTTATCTAGAGAAGTGGTTTCAGCTTTCCTAGTCTCTTTAGAGTGCTTTTCTAAACTTATGTCGTTTGTTCCATATGTTTTAGATGTGGAGGCAGACGCATTAGTGGTACTCATCTTAAAAAGGCCAGGAGCTAAAACTTTTGGTTTCTCGATAACCGCTTTTCCCTTATCAACATTTTGTTTAGGCAGACATTTTTGGTTTAAAACCGGTTTGGGAACATTTGCTTTCTCCTCAGTCAATGGTTTTGTAATCACCAGTGTTGTAAATATCAGTCTTAGCGGCCGATATATCAGTGATATATCGCTTATCGGCGGTCCACCGATACGATATTTCACTTATCGGTCAAATTTATCGGTTGGTCAATATTGGTCAAATATCGGTCAAATATCGGTTATATCGGTCATATCGGTCAAATATCGGTTAAATATCGGTCAAATATCGGTCAAATATCGGAATATTGGTCAAATATCGGTTAAGAGTGGGAAATACATAACTAAATGCATATACAATGTAAAATTTGTAATATTTATATAAAATATATAATTAAAAATATTAAATATAACAATAAAACTAATAAATATTTATAAATATGTATATAAAATATATAAATACCTATAAAAAAAATTATTTTCTTTATAATTTAGGGTCTCCGTTATATCACTGATATATCGCCGCCAAGACCGATATGGCGCTTGGCGGTGGTCGACCGCCGAGGGACCGCCAAACGATATTTACAACAATGGTAATCACAGTTTCCACTACCTTTCCTTTTTGACTTTCCAGCTGAGCCCTCAAAAGATCATTTTTCGCTTTCATGTCATTTTAGGCACGCTCATACGACAGTTTGTCATACTTGCATTCCTCAGTTTTTCGATCAAGTTGTTTAAAATATGAGATATTTTCTTTTTCAAGTTTCATAAGAGCTTTTTCATATTTTGAAACAATTTCGGAGGTCTCAGACTGGAGTCTTTCATGATCTTCAATAGAATATGTTTGCAAAATGATGGACATAATATCACAAGTCAGAACATCTTCGAAGAGAGAGTCATTTAAATTTTCCAAAACTTTGATTTGTTCAACGCAGTCATTAGCTTGCTTTACCAAGGATTTATGGTCCTTGACAAAGTCAGTTGTTTCTTTCAAAAATGCTTGTTTAAAATGAATTACCCTTGCACTGATGGCATTCAGCTGAGGGGCAATTTGAGTTTCAAAAAACTTTCTTTGTTCGATGTCAAAACTAGAGAACCAGTTGTTAGGTATAATAGTGGTTTTAGTTTTAACAGTGTCTTGAAGATCCACAATTCTAGTTTTCACATTGTCAAAAATACTTCTCGCATCACTTGTGTTAAAAGGATTGTTTGAAGACATTTGTTCAATGTTCGAAAAAGAATTTGAGACAACAACTGGTTTTGAAACAGATTTTGAAATAGGTGTTGACTCTTTGTTTGAAACACTTGGTGTGATGGAAAACTTTGACTTTTCTTTTTGATTAACAAAAGTAATTCCGTTAATTTTGTTCCATTTGTTATAATCAATTGGTTTGATTTCCGAATTCTTTTGTTTCATTTTTTTTCTACTCTCCTTAGATAGCTCTAACGTTTCAAGAGAATCACGAACAATTATGGGTTTATGCAAAACATTTCCATTGTTTAACACATTCTGATGTTTCTGAGCTTTCTTGAGGAACGAAGAAGGGTCGTTACCAAGTGCCATTCTATTAGTAGTATGATAACGCGGATTTACTTGATTAGAAAGCATCTTGATTGTTTGAGCAGAATGACCCGTTTTAAGAAGCAAATTTTCCAAAGTTTGGATTTTCTCATTTTTATCAAGAATTTCATCAAGAAGAGAATCTTCTCGTTTTGAAAAATCAGTAATCAACTGCTTCTTCTCTTTTTCAAGATTAGAAAATATTTCTTTTTGTTTCGAAAGTTGGTTATTTAAATCCGAAATTTCCTTGTTTAAAGATTTAATTTTTAAGTTCAAATTCACATCAAGTGTGTTATACTTGATTTGCAAAAGTTGTTCTTTAGAAACCAAATTTCGATAACCAATTTCTAATTCTGATTCTTTGTTTTTCTGAAATTCAAATGCTTTTGCGTTCTCCTTGTAACTCTCAAGCTCAGCGGTCAATTTGGCATTCGCGGCCTTAACATCGCGATTGACCTTTTTAACTTTCTCAATTTCAATGCCACAGTTGTTGATTAATGATTCAAAATAAGCACGTGTTTCCTCATCAGTCTCAGTATTTTGTGCCACACAGTCTCCATTAGGATCCACATCTGGAGTCTCAGAGTTAGTATTGCTACAACTCGGATTGTCCAGGTATGTATCATAAGTAGGTGCTGATGTCACAGAATGCTGTTCGTCATGAGTAAACACATCAAATATGACATTGTTATAGCATGGATCAATGATTGGTACCTCAGATACTGCGTTGGCGTCATAGACAGGAGGTGCGTCAGAGTCAGTGTCGTACTTAGTCTCCTGAAGATTTGCCATGAAGATGCAGTTTGCATTGAGTTCCTCGAGGTCTTCCAAATCATCCATAATAGCCATGAAGTCATTTTCCTCAGCACTCAATTGAAGTCCAGATTGTTCCTTTTGTACCAACATGATAGCTTTCTGAAGATACGCAAGATCCTTCTTTTTTGGCTTAGTTGGACAATTCCTTGCCATGTGACCCAATCCTTGACAGTTATAACACGTAATCTGATTACCCTGATTCACACTTCCATAATTCCCATCGACTGGAGCTGCAACATTCCCATTCTGATTTCCCACTGCTCTATTCCCAACATTCTGACCCATCTGATTACCCTGATTCGGAACCGCCTGATTACCCATGCGAAATCCAGTAGCATATCCCTGCTGATTCCCAATAACTCCAACCATTTGTCCTTGACGACCCATATTCACACCCGGCTGTGCAATTTGCCTGTTGCGAGTGTTTGATGAAATCCTTTGGTTGTTGTTAGTTGGTGTGGAATAGCGACCTCTGAATGCTTTACCCAAGAATGCAAATGCTTGTGACAAAGCTTCTTCTGGTTCCATTTCAAGATCAGTGATTCCTTGTTCCTGGTAATGTTGTTGTTCAGGTGGATAGTTTTGTTGTTGAGGGATGTATTGCTGCAAGTTGTTGTTAGTGGAAGATGATGAAGCTTGTTGTTGTGTATTCACTGGAGTTTGAGTCTTTGCAATGAGTGCCAATGGATCATGATTTTTTGCTAATCTTTCTTGCCTGACTTCATTCACTTCAGCTTGATTTTGTTTCAGAAAATCGTTGAGTTGATCAAAGTTCACTTGATGTAAGTCTTTTGTTTGGTTGACAATAGTGACATATCGTCCCCATTCTTCTGGTAGATTGTTCAAGAACTTGATGTTGCTCACGATAGTTCTGGGTGTTAACTTGTTTCTGATCAGCTCATTCATTAAAGTGCAAAACCTTCCATAGTAGGATTCAATGGATTCTCCTGGAGTAGATGTAAACTTCTCCCAAGCAGTTAGCAACTTGTTCTCTGTGTCTTGTTGACCAATTTCTGTTCCATGACAAAGTCGTCTAACACGTTCCCACATATCGAAAGCAGTTTCACAACTGTCTACAGCAGCAAAGATGTCTCTTGGTAAACCCAGTTGGACAATATGAATTGCCATGTCATCTGCTTCGACTTTCTTCTGATCCTCTTCAGAGTATTCCGATTCTTTTTGAAGACGAAAAAATGGTGGGACGGGAGGTGTTGCATCAGCATTTCCAGGGTCTTGGACTTGTCGAGGTATGAAGGGTCCATCCTGAATGGATTTGATCATCAATTTTCCATTAGGTTTTGTCTTGATGTAACGAAGCATTCGACTTGTCCATTGAAGATAACCACCTTTTTCCAACATGGGAGGACGGTTTTCGGCACCGGCTGCATGAATATCTTGTTGAGTTGCCATTGATGAAGGTATGATCTGATAAAGTTGATGTAGGATCGATTCAACGATAAAGGAGTTGTGGTTGATGATAATTAAGGTCGGTTGAGGTGATTCCGAAAGTCGTACTCGTAACCTTAGTTCTTAAAAAAATTTCGCCCAAAATTTGAAATTCACTATAAAAATCAATTCTAAGGTCGTATGAAAAATTTGAGTTATGACAATTTTTGACCCGAAAAATTTGAATTTAGGCCCAAAAATTTGAATTTTTGACCAAAATTTTCACAGTTAAACCAAAATTTGAATCTCGCGTAAAAATTGAACGTTTAGTCTCCTCAAAAATCTAAACCCTAAACCCTAAACCCTTTTTTTTTTTTTTTTTTTTTTTTTTTTTAAACCTTTATGCGTAGAAAGAGCTTAGGCGTAGAAATAGGAAGTTACGAGTAGGATAAGGTTATGAGTAGACGAGGCTTAGGCGTAGGATCTTATGCGTAATCAGCTTAGGCGTAGGAATCCTTATGCGTAAACAGTATCTTACGCGTAACCTTAAGCTTATGCGTAGACAAAAAGTTACTCGTAAACCTTACGCGTAATTGTGAAGTTATGCGTAGAGTTACTCGTAAGCTTTTAGCTTATGCGTAAACTATGGTTAAGAACCAAATATCCTTTACACTGTCACAGCGTAAGGGATATCCAAAAGTCGAAGTGTTCCACAAACTTATCCAAGTGAGGGAAGCACTGAGTCACCGTTTAAGCTCGAAGAATCTTCACCAAAACGTTATGCGTAGAAAGTTACGCGTAGTTGACTTTCTTACGCGTAGAACTAGGGTTTTGACCTACTCGTAAAAAATTTCCAACGATTCAAACAATTTCGCTTGCACAGATATCCTTAAAAACACTCGAATAACCCAAAAATGTTGACCTTTTTCACCCAAAGTGCTTAGAAAAGTTACGAGTAGAAATGACCAATGAACCAAAAACGAGTTTAAAACTTAACCAAAACGCGTAAAGCTTCGAACTTTTTGCAAAAAACTGAAACTTTAGCACCACATAAACCTTAAACCACAAGAATCTTGAATATTTAAGTGCAAAAATAAAAGTTTTATGCGTGAATCTTTGAGAACGAAACTACGCGTATACTACACAAACAAAAACTTCAACCAAACACTCCTAAACCATTGTTAGGCGATTGATACCAATTGTAGGACCTTAATTTTATCAACCTTATCACTTTACCAAGCAAACCCAACACACGTAACCCAAGTTACGCGTATAAAACGTGAAACATAAACAACACAAACAAAGCTAAGAAATAAGATGAGAAAGATGGTGACTTGATGTTATATTCGTGTATGTGAGAGGATAAGATAAACACAATAAAGTTGTATATTCCAAAGGAAAAACACACACACACACACACTTTCAAGCACACCCCTCAAATGACCATTTGAGGGGTATTTATAGTACAAGAGGCATAAAACCCTAAAAGGCTTTAGCTTGGGCTTTTCGTGGATAGGACTTGGATTGGGCTTGGCACGCTTAAGCTTATAAACGGCTAGCAAGTCTCAACTATTAACCATTTAGCTTATCCTAATCCACGAGCCCGTTGACTATTCTAGCACGATATCTAACACGAGTTACAAAGTTCCTAAATGTGAATGACCATCACTTTTAATAAAACTATTAAGGCTAACAACATCAGCCTTAGACGTCTTCTTCTTTTTCTTTGGCCTTGATGAGGATGATGGTTTCTTTGTTGAAACGGGAGAGGTGGGTTATTGTTGGGGCTTAGGGAGTTCCTCATCGTCATCACCAGTATACTCGAAGTGATCACCGGTTTTCCCTGTCTGGGGTGGTAACTCAGAGTCCTGAGGTTTGTCAGTAGAAGAGCGTGGAGGAGATCGTTGTTGAGATGGAGTCCTGTGGAGTGGAGGTGGCATGGAGGATGATTATCCAGACTTCTTTGAACGTTTAGGTTCATTATCTTTATCCTTATCCTTATCTTCATCGTCTCTTGGACGTTTAGGCCTTTGAGCTTCTTCTCTGCATGCTGATTTGAGTTGGTATTCCAGCAATGCTTCAAACAATTTACCTTCGTAAGAAGTAAATGTTGCAGATCGTTTAGACATTTGAGTTACCAATCTGGAAACCAATTCAACATCGGAGAACACTATAGGATCAGTAGGGTTGATTGTTACGGTCATAGGTGTTGATCTTATAGTTTGCTTGGCCAAATGCATCAGATTTGGATAGAGTTGTCTGTTGAACATCTCTCTTGTCACGCCCGGAACTTTGTCGAGTAAGAACTGATGAGTATAGCCCTTAATCATCTCGTTCAGTTCCCCTTGGACATCACGTTGCATGAACTTCTGGATATACTCCCTTTCATTAGACATATTTTCTATCTCGTCATGAAGATGTTTGATGTTGTCAGCGAGTATATCTAACTTTTTATTGGTCACATCTTTCTTCCTGACCTGCTTGATAGCTTTAACAATCCTTTTCTTTGCCCGAGATATCCAAGAGTCGGTTGGTTTCTTCACATATTTGGATGTGGATCTGGTTGTTCTTTTGGATGGTGGGGGTGAAGAGTGAGAAGACGAATCTGATGATGAGGAGTCGTGAGGTGATTCAGGGTCCTTAGGAGGTTCAGAAGTTTCCTCCTTAGAGCGAGTAGGACTGTCAAGAAGATAATCATCATAATTCACTTCGTCATCTTGTCTAGATTTAGCCTTTACTTCAGCCTGAATCCGGGCCTCTTCATCTGCTTTGGCTTGAGCTGCAGCCTCTCCATCAGCTTTTTCTTTCCCAGAAATTTCCTTTTCTGGTTCCTCAAAGTCATAATCAATAGAATCCTCCAGGCACTTTTTTTGTTGCTCAAGAGTGGTGGCACCAGTTCCCTTATCGGGTTGATTAATCGCATCAGGAATTGGTGTAGATTGGACACCACCACTTGACCCTCCGGGGCCACGCATTTGTTGCTGTTCGAACTCTTTTGCAGCGTGTTGGAGTCTTATGATTTTAAACTTCTTCCTGTAGTCAGTATCCAGTGGCTCTTCATCTGAGCTTTCTTCTTCATGCTCAAGTACTGGATTTTTCCCTTTGCCTTGGTCAGCTATTGGACTGGGAGGTTTAGCTACTGTTGGAGTGACATCGGTTGCAGTTTCAGAGTAGGTGACCTCTTCGTCTGATTCGGTTTCCTCAGAGCTTTCATCCACTAGCTTTCTTTGCGTTTCAGACTTGGGAATGGGAATAGGAACAACTTCCTTAGAGGGAACTGTCCTTTTGAGTGGAGGTTTCCTCTTTGGGAACTTTCTTTGACTCTTAGTTCTTGTAACACTTCCTGCACTGCCTCTTCTGGTTTTCCTTGTAGGTGTACCAGCGGACTTTTCATCGAGAAAACCTACTTTGCCTTCTTCAACTGCTACCAGATATCGTTTGTATGAATACAGTTGTTTGATATCATCAGTTATAAGGTGATCTGGCAACACTGCACCTTGTTTCTTTGTTGTAGAGTCCTTAAATCTGACAGAGAGTATGGGCTCATACAACATGGAGTGTTGTTTGGGGTCATCGAGTCTCAAGGAAATATCAGGATTATACCCTAGAGCTCGTTGGATCAACAGTTTGGTATATCTGATATACGGGATTTTGGTGCCAAGCTTTTTAAGGAATGACATCATGTCGTCCCATATCAGAGCTTCAACTTCAATGTGTTTTATGTTGATCAAAGCCTAAAAGATCTGTAGTTCCACGAGCTTGGGATGCTCGTAACCACTATCACGTCCAGAAACTGATTTGGTGATGATGATGTAGAGGGTTCTCCATGGCTGAGGAATATTCTTAAGATCCACGTATGAATGCTTTGTGATTACTCCTGTAGCTTCGTCATAACCAATGTCGATCATGAATTGCAGAACGGTCTCTTCAGTTGGTGTGGCATTGTATTCGGTTGGCTGGATGACAGGAATGAGAAGAACATCCCTTAAGTCTGCTGGTGTGATGGTGACTTGTTTGTGGTTGAGCGTCACCGTCACAACATTTTGACCTTTGATCTTTTGCATTGTATGCCAAAACTGGTGAATGTAGATCTCCGGCACTGTAGCAGAATTGGTGAGCATGTTCTGATAAGGGTGGTTCTTCAGAATGTCCACAACTATTAAGCAAGAAGACTCTGAGCAGTTGAGACTATCAAAATTAACACGAAGGTTGTTCTTTCCTATCTTCATCGGATAGCCATTAGGGAAGATATCTTCAACGGTGAGAACGTTTGGTGCTTCCACGTTTTGCATTTGAGCGTCCATGTTGTGATCTGAAAGATATTTAGCCAAAACAACCAACATATCGAAAGACATTGCGTTAGTCAACAGATGGTTTTATTGTCCAATTATTGAATGTGATATGTCGATGATTGTTACGAGCCCAATGTCACTTGTTTGTCCAATAGTCCAAAGACGTCATGATAAGTTTCGTGAGTTGATTAGTCTTCAAGTTTTAAAGTCTATATTTTCACTTATTTTTCACAACTTATTAAACATTTAAGCTTATTAGTGACATTATTAGTTTCGTGGCGTAATGATTTATTTATTTACAAGTTTGCATGCGTAACAATTCATAATTAAGGTTAAAACTAGGCTTATGCGTAGAAATGGCAAGCTTATGCATAAACAGAAGTGATTATACGTGTAAACGAAAGCTTATGCGTAGGTTCTTGAGTTACGCGTAAGAAATATTACGCGTAGGAAAAGAGGGCCTTATGCGTAGAGCTTACGCGTAAGCGTATAAGGAACCTTACGTGTAAGGCTTACTCGTAAGAGTCAACCTTATGTGTAGACGTTACTGTTTACGCATATCCTTCACAGGATACGCGTAGTCCCCAATGTAGAACCTTACGCGTAAACGTTACGCGTAAGATTTCTCTTACGCATAACATGCTACGCGTAAGGTGATCCTTATGCGTAGATTGCAAGTAACCTTGATTCTGAATTTTCAAGCGTAGAAGACCTGAAATAAGTTCATCATATCACCAATCTTAACATATACATTCATTCCTTTTCAAATCAAATCATGAATACTAAATTGAGCAGTTAAGCGTAGAACAGTTTTACGCGTAGAAAGACTTATGCGTAAACCTAAACCCTAAGAATTACGACTAAGAATTCTAGCCATAGAAAATGCACCAAAGTTGTTCTGAAAATTCAAAGAAGCCTAGTGAGAAGTTCTATCCAAGTTTTAACATCAAACTTTAAATGAATCAGAAATACCCAAATATTAAGAACATAAACCCTAAATCTTAATTAACTAGCAATTAGTGTTTCTGGGTTGATACTAAACATGGATATGGTCAATTCATCTTGTAAACAACATCACACAACAATCTTTTTAACCAAAAATATTTACTATTGAAAAACCCCAATCTTACGCGTATGAACCCAAAATAGAAAACGTTCAATACATGTTTCTGGGTGGTTTTGAATGATGAACACAAATATAATAAGAACATTTAAGCCTTTTAACATCATTTTAGTTGTTCCAAACACACCAAGGAAGCATTTGTGTTCATGGCTTACGCGTAGAACACAAATCTTCCTCAAACACAAGAACGAACCGTTGGATTCATAAACAAATCAAAACCCATGTTTGTTTTAACCCAAAGATTGATAAAACACTTACAAATTATTGATCAAGAACACGGATTAGGAGAGTGAATTTTACGCGTAGGATCAAGGTGGTTGGAGAATTAAATGAGGTGAAATAAATGTGGTTGAGGTGTTTTTGTTAAAAAAAAGGTTTGAGTTATTGACAGTTTTAGTCCCTCCACCTTAACCATTTACAACCAATACCCATAACTCCCATTTTGGTTACCAAATGAAAGATATTTGGAAAGAAATTTGACGACACTCCCCCTCGACTTAAAAATAATGAATTTTTATAAAATTTAGTCCGAGGAGTGTCAGTAAACCAGAAATTTGACCACCATTATTAAAGAAACAACCGGGATTAGGTAACATACAAGTACAAGGTTTTTATGAAACCGTAAAATATTTGTTTTCTCCCCCTCAACACTTGATTGAAAAAAAATACTGAATTTTGACAGATTAGAGTGTTGAGAGTGATCGGATGCACACGATATACACTTATGCGTAAGATGTAAAGAAAGGTTTATGCTTAGGATAAATGTAAAAGTGAACAACCAACCTTCAATAGAAGGTTTACAAGAGGTATTTATAGGGCAAGGATCTAGGGTAACACATCTAGACTCCTTCCCTTCTTATGGGCTTGGGCCAAGGCTTATGAGCCTTCTACATAAGCCTTAGCTTAATAACAAACATAAAGGCCATATTAAGCTAACTATTACATACGAATCACTAACACTTGAATTAAGGTTTAGGAGTGATTCCAACACTTTCATAAGCTCTTTTAAAAGCTCTTAAAAGCTCCATTGTGTAAAATCTCCACATTACATACTGTCAGTAGTATAGATTTGAGTTTCTAATTAAAAACTTTAATCTAGAAGCTATTATTCAAGCTCAAAGTAGTGGTCACAGGCTGTCTTGTGCACATTAGTGAATTAAGTGCTTATTTAGTGGATCAGTGGTTAAACATGCTTATTTGTGCTTATTTCTATGTTTTTATGTAGCTTATTGGTAGCTTTAGTGTTTTCCTAGCTTATTCTAGCTTTTAGAAGTTTCTTCTTGTTCAAAAATTCCATCAGTAGCTTTTAGTTAGCCTTTGTTCGTTTATAAATCAAAATTCAGCTTATTCAGCTATTTCCAGCTTATTCTCAAAAGTTTTAAAGAGCTTTGTATTTTTAATAAGCTCTCTATAGCTTATTGATTCAGTTTTCAAAAATAAAAAAAATCAAAAAGGTTGTAAAATATTTTAATCATGATTACAAACAATGGCTTTTAATATTATACAAATCCAACGGTTAAAATTTTACATATGGTTGATTTTGTGAGTTACGCATATACGTATGAACATGGGATTTGATATAATGTGTTTTTGATGAAATAGGTTGTGTCTAAATGTTTAAAACAAAGTGTTATGCCTATTTCCATCATCAAATTAAACCCAGAAACTCATTATAATGATTTTAAAATTTTAGGGTTTATATGTAAATTTGGGCGTTTCTTTGATTGGATGATTTGGCATGATTTGATGCTTAGGATAGGTTTATAACATGTTTAATTACTCAAAAACATTCTTGAATCTTACCCAGAAACAACAGAATTGTAGAATTGAAATTGCTAGGGTTCATGAGTCGTATGAACATGAATTTTTGATTCTAAGGGTATTTGATGTTAAAATTTGTTGCAACTTGCTTCTATGTCATCTAATATCTTGCAGAAAAATTCTTTTTTAATTTCCATGGTTAAATTTGTTAAGCGTAAGGTTAGGGTTTATGATTTAAGTAAAAACTTACGCCTATGGTCCTCTACGCGTAACTGATTAGGAATTTGACATGTTTTATGGTCTTGAAAGTGTTAGGAGTACATTGTAATCAGTTTTTTATGTTTAATTTGTTACAGGCTTCTACGCGTAAAGTTTAAAATTAAGGTGTTCTTGGATTACGCTTTAGGAATACCTTATGCGTAAAGGTTACGCATAAGAGCAATCTTACGCATAACACTTACGCATAAGGGTCTACAGTGGGACTACGCGTATCTTGGAAGGATATGCGTAAACTTGGATTTCTACGCCTAAGGGCTACTCTTACGAGTAAACCTTACGCGTAAGTCCTTTCCTAAGCCTACGCGTAAGCTCATTAGCTACGAGTATACTTCTACGCGTAAGACATTCTTACGCCTAAGGGTTACTCTTACGCTTAAGCTTACGCCTACGCCTAAGGTCTTCATGTTTACGCATAAGCTCACTTGCTTACCCCTAAGCCAACTTGTAACTTTATTTTGAGATGTTACGCGTACAATATTTGTAATAAGTTACTCATATGTCACAAAACCAAAATGTCACTAAAAGGCTACAAAAAGTTAAAACGTTGTGTGATTAAGTGAAATTTGGACATTAAAATTCAAAATTAACATACTCACGTAACTTATCACGTCAACTTTGGACTATTGGACTAAATGTGACTTTGGACTCGTAACATTCATAAACATAACAACTTCAATCAATAATTGGACAATAAAATCAATCTTAGACTAACATAATGTCTTTCGATATGTTGGTTCTTTTGTCTCAATATCTTTCAGATCATGAAATGGACGTCAACATCGAAAATCTCAATGCCTGCAATGAACTCACACTGAAGATATCTTCCCAGCGGACTATCGCAAAACAATTGGAAAGAACAAACTCAGAGTCAATTTTGACAACTTCACTTGCTCGGAATCGTCATGAACAGTAGTTGTGGACATTCTCAAGGAACATCCCTACCGCCTAATGCTATCATATAGTACCAGATATCTACATCCATCAGCTCTGGCACACTATGGAGAAGATTAATGGTCAAGTGACTCTTAACAACAAGGAAGTCACAGTCACGGTAGCGGATCTTCGCACTATTCTTCTTCTACCAGCCATTCAGTCTGCCGGTTACGTGCCAACTCCCACTAAAGAGGCAGTAATGCAATGCATGGTTGATATCGGATATGACGAAGCTGCATGAATCATCACCAACCACTCCACTGTTGATCTAAAGAATATCCCTCAGCCCTGGAGGACACTTTACATCATGATCGCTAAGTCTGTATCTGGAAGAGACAGCGGTCATGAACATCCTAAACTGATGCACCTTCAGACATTTTGGGGAATGGTCAACAAACAACACATTGACTATGCAAGTCTGATATGGGAAGACATGATGCAGCATCTCAAGAAGCCTGGATCAAAGATTCCCTTTATCAAATATACAAAGTTGTTGATCCAAATCATTCTCGGGAAGAATCTGGACATCCCAATGAGAATAAATGACCCCCAGACTCACTCAGTGTTATATGAGCCAACTTTGAACATTGTCAAATTTAAGGACTCATCAACACGGAAACAAGGTGCAGAGTTACTTGACTGCCTAATCACTGATACAATCAAGGGTCTTCCCTCATATCTTCATTACAAAGAAGCAGTGAGAGCAGGCAAAGTTGAGTTTATGGATGAAAAGACTTCCGCAGTGCCTACTAAAAAGACTAGAAGATTAGGTAGCACTGGAAGCACGTGGAGTACTACTAAGTACAAGAAAAGACACCTACCAAGTAAGAAAAGAGTCCCAGCTCATATCGTTCATCCACAAGTCAAACCAGAACCTATTCTACAGGACGACGATTCTGAAACTGAGTCAGATGAGGTGACTTACTACTCTGAATCGCAACAAGATGATACATCTTCACCAATGTCAGAAGACAAACCTCCAAGTCCCTCATCAGACAAAGGGAAGAAGCCAGTGACAGAAGAAGTGGAAGAAGATTCGGATGAAGAGAATGATCTAAAAGATGAAGAAAGAGAATACAAGAAAACTCTGAAACAACTGAGATTGTAGCAAGCTGCCAAAGATTTTGAAGCTCAACAGTTAAAAGGCCCTGGAGGTTCCACGGTGGTGTTCCAGTCACACCAGTTCTTGATGCGGTTAATCAACCTGAAAATGGAATTGGTGACACCACAAAGGAATCTACAGAGCAGCAGCAGCAGGATTATGAAGTTAAGTTCGATTTTGAGGAAGAAGAACAAGAAACTACTGAGAAGATAACTGATGAAGATGTGGAAAAAGATGTAAAGGAAAAGGCTGATGAATGATTCGCTCCCAAACCGTCAAGTTTTGTCACACAAGCTAACCACTTGTGAATGGTCAACCGTAACAAACTTCAAACAGTCTGGAACCAAAATGCAATGAAGATCTAGAGGAGAATAGTGTTTCCCCAGGTCGTTATGTCCCAACGAGCTGTGCGAGAATAATCAAACGAATAGTGATCGAGAGAATTTGAACGGAAAAAGAGATATGATTGATTATATCTAAAGAAAAAGTTTATAAATTACAGGGGCTTAAATGCAAATTAAAGAAAATTAAAAAGATAAATTATATTAAATAAACGCTATCACTATTTTTAAAATGATGTTTTTGATTTTTCTTTTATAAAACTTAAATTAAAAACTACGTAACGTACAAAAGAAAATGTGAAAATGAAACAGTATTAATCCTAAAAATATAAAAATGACATTTTTATAAACCTAATGATAAGAGAAAATTTTTAGAAAAAGAAAATTATTTTTATAACTATTTCATTAATTATTATTAATTAAAAACTAATTTTACCTATTTAATAATACCTTAAAATATAAGAAAATATGAAATAAAGCTAGAAAAATGAAATTATGACTTAGAAAAATCTAAAATAACTAAAGAGAATTTTCAAAACTAATTTTGTATTTTTCTGATTATTTTTCTATTTTCTATGAATTAAAAACTATTTAAAACTAATTAAATTGCTAAAAATTACAAATTAAACTATGAAAAATCTGGAAAAATTATTTTTTTGCTTTTTATATTTATCTTAACCTAGGAAAAATGAAAACTTATTTTTTTGAAACTTTTCTGATATAATTGTATTAAAAGCTAATTAAAATTACCTAAAAACTGTTTTAAATGAAGAAAAATAGCAAACAGTGCTAGAAAAATATGAAAAATTCAGGAAAAGTCTAAATTAATATTTTGAATCTAAGAAAAATATAAAAACAGTGGCTTATGTGTGAGAATTTGGAACTGCAGTGAAACTGCTTAAGTAATAAGCACTCAAAATAAGCACAAGGTACCAACTGAGCACCAACTGATTACAGAAGCTATAATAAGCTAAAACTACTAGAAAGCAACTAATTACAACTATTCTAAACCTCTAAATTACAAGCTACTCAGATTTGATGATTTGAGCTTAAGTACCAAAAAACAGATTTTATGCCTTCTTTGTGGCTAGAAAATAAGCCACTCAAATAAGCTGAAACTGAAAACCAGATGTTGGATCCTACACTAGACCTGGGTAGGAACCTATGGACCAAATCTGAGCCTGAGATAAGCTCAATTGAGCTTTTGACAAGCTCTGCAAGAACCTGTGCAGACTCAGTATTCACTGAGTCAGTGCACAGGGCAGATAAGCCCTTTTTGACAAGCTACTTTGGAGCTTATAAAAAATTACTAAAAATCTTCAAAAATCATTTTTACAAACTAGACCAATTGAAGTTTTTAAACCCAAAGTTTCAATGAATTTGGACCAGAAATGAATCAATTAAAAATCCACTTAGGTTGGGTGAAAACTGAATTTTCACTTTTGACTTTTGAAGCAGTTTTGATACTTTGACTTAAATGAGATTTGAGCTTAAACCATGAGCTGATTATGATGTTTTCAGCTAAAGTAACATTGTAATAAGCTAGTATATCAAATTCTAAACCTAAATTGAGCATTTGATCTTCCAAATTCCAACAGATATGATAACTAGGGACTGATTTAAGTGGAATTTGACTTATATGGTTCTAAGGTGCACTTGAATGACCAAAGTGACTCAAGTGGAACTAATTGAGACTGAATAAACAGATTTTAAGCACAAAACAAGCCTCTAACTCAGGTTTGTCATAAAATCCAAACACCATTTAAATCACTGTCTTGCAATCTTTAACTGGTCTATCTACTGAATAAGCTAATGCTAACACTGAAACTGAATCTAGTTATCCTAATTACCACTAAATAAACAGGTTTAAACTGTTAATGACCACAAATACAAATACAAGCACTTTGTGCAACTGAATTAGAAATGGAGTTGAGATAAAAACTCACAAGTGTCCAGCTTATTTGTGCAGCTTAAACCAGAACCATAACTAAACTAAACTACTCAAATCCAACCCAATCCAAGCTCTGCAACACCCACATTCATGATTGATTCCAAATTAGCACCTCAGTTGACTTTTGTTAACCATATTGAGAATTAGCTTAAAACTGATTTATAAGCTTACCCAAAGCTAAGAGTAGCTTTAGTAAGCTTATTAGAGTGATAATAAGGCTTATTGAAGCCTGGCTTTTATGTTATTTAAACTGCATAAGTAAAAGAGAATTTGAAAACTAGAAACTTGGATAGACCTTAGATTATTGCTGAAAAATAAGTTTCACTGATACAATATCTTAAGTTTAATACAGGGAAGCTTAAAGTTACAATGTAAACTTAATTAAGACTTAAATACTAAAAAACGACATACATGGAAAACTAAAACTAAGTAGTACCCTTCCTTGCTTCTCTTTCTTCCTTTTTATACACCAACACTGCTCCCACGTGTCCTCTGAGTAAATCCCACCATTCTTTTTAGCCATTGGATGAGTTGAGGTCATATTGGCCATTGATTCGATTTTGGCGCCAAAATGGTTTTAGCCAGTGGGAGGGTTTGATATTGCAACTGGGGGAGGTGGAGGGTAGGGGTAAGGTAGGGTGATGATTATGGAGTGTGGGTTGAAAGGGATAAGGTCTGAGGTGATGGGAGAGGTGTTGCAGGCAAGTGGGAGGGGAAGAAGATAGAGGGTGGCGGGATTTGACTTTATTTGACCGAGGGAGGTATATTGGACAGGGGTCAAAAGTGGTTTGGCAGGGGGTCCAAAAGTGTATATGGCAGGGGTCCAAATGTTGCAAAGGGTCATGGCTTGGTTTAATAATGATAAGGACTTGTTTTGCAATTTCTGAAAGACCAAGGACCAAAGCTGCCATTTCTGATTTTCCAGGGACCAATCATGTACATTCTGAAATTATAATCCAAGGGCCAAACTTGACAATCTCCAATATTCCAAGGACCAAACTTGTCATTTTTGAAAGTTTAGGGACCTAAGTTGTAATTTTGCAATTTTAAATCTCAAGGACCAATTTTGAAAACTTGTGAATCCCTAGGGACTTGAAATAATATTTTTCTTTATTTTGATTTACCAGGGACTGTTTTTGACAACTTTTGAAACTTGGGGGACTAAAACTGCCAATTATGCAAACTTGATACGTTTTTCACCAGATTTTGATATTTTTGCATTTAAAACGCATAAAACACTTATTTGTGATATTTTTATCATTTTGATGCATTTCTGAGTGTTTTCAGATGTTTTTGTAGTTTGAATGGTACAAAAATGATGAGTATTTAGACACTCATCAATCCCCCACACTAAGATATTGCTAGTCCCTAGCAATGTTTTGAGAAAAATTAATGGATTTCATCTCTTTACCAAAAGGCATTACTTCTGGAGTAGCCAATTGTTTCTGTTCAAGTAAGAACCTTGGTACAACGATAACCAAATGATTTTGAGCAAATGACCAGCTTCCAACGGATTTGATTTGTCTTTACCAGAAGCCGTTTGCTTCTGGACTAGCCAACTCTTAGATAATATATACTATCTTTGGTGAGCTGATTACCAATTATGGTTTTCCACTGCCTTTACCACAAGCCATAAACTTGCGGGCTAGCCAACTCTTCACTTTTAAGGATATGGTGAGCTGAATACCATACAATTTTGGGCAAATTGCAAGCCGTCAACGGATTTGAGATATCTTTACCAAGAGCCGTTTGCTCCTGGATTAGCCAATCATTTTGTTTATTAGACATGGTGGACTGATAACCATAAGCTGAGTAAGTGCAAAACACTTACTCCAAAAAAAATTTTGGCCAAAAATGGGGGAATTAGGCGGTATAATTACATGATAAAATTCGAGAGAATTCCCCCCACACTAGAAATGAATATTGCCCTCAATATTCAAAGTACCGGCGGTTATGCCGAAACATAGAACGTAAAAGAGAAATACTACGGCCATTATTTTGAAAGATTTTTTTTTTTTTTTTTTTTTTTTTTTTTTTTTTGAACTATATATACAACAGCGGGGGGCAACTCCCCCACACTAGGGTGGTAGAAAGTAGAAAGAAGTCAGAAATATAGGTGAAAACCCATATGGCATGCTACTGTTTTTGATTCCCGAGTCGCTAGCCTGACTCGATCCCCGCATTCATTGGTTCATGGGGAAAGTTTGTAGATCCGGGACAACCACAGGAGGAATGTCCTCTCCAAAATAATGCTTCAACCGATGACCATTCACTTTAAAGTTTGGACCATCGGGTTGAGATAACTCAATGGTTCCATAAGGAAATACTTTAGTGATGGTGAATGGTCCAGACCAGTGGGATTTTAGTTTTCCCGAGAAAATCTTCAATCTTGAGTTGAAAAGAAGGACTCGATCACCGATGTTGAAAACGCGGTTCTTGATTTTGGAGTCATGAATCTTCTTTGTCTTTTCTTTGTAGATCAAAGAGTTCCCGTATGCTTGATCACGGAGTTCATTTAATTCATTCATTTGAACTTTCCGGTGATCACCAGCTGTCTGAATATCGAAGTTGGCATGTTTTAAGGCCCAGTATGCCTTGTGCTCAAGCTCAACAGGCAGATGACACGCCTTTCCGTACACAAGCTTGTATGGAGTGCACCCGATGGGTGTTTTATAAGCTGTACGGAAGGCCCAGAGTGCGTCATCTAGCTTATCCGACCAAGAGGCACGGTTTTCGCCTACTGTCCTCTCCAGAATTCTTTTAATCCCTCGGTTGGAAACTTCCACTTGCCCACTTGTTTGGGGGTGGTATGCAGTAGAGAGACGGTGAGTTACACCATACTTTTGCATGACTCTATCAAACTGGTCATTGCAGAAATGCGTACCACGATCACTCATTATAGCTCGTGGAGTTCCAAACCTAGCAAAAAGAGATTTTAAGAATTTCACAACAACTCGGGCATCGTTGGTAGGCAAAGCCTTAGCTTCAACCCATTTTGACAAATAGTCAACGGCCACGAGTATGTATTTATTACCGCGAGATGAAGGAAATGGCCCCATAAAGTCAATGCCCCAGATGTCAAAAATCTCACACACTTGAATGGCGTTTTGCGGCATTT
Organism: Chrysanthemum seticuspe; assembly: GCA_019973895.1. NCBI lineage: Eukaryota > Viridiplantae > Streptophyta > Magnoliopsida > Asterales > Asteraceae > Chrysanthemum > Chrysanthemum seticuspe. The sequence goes on along the minus strand of BPTQ01000006.1, from coordinate 190,599,069 downwards.
CATTTCTTTGTGAGATATTCCCGTGACGTTGACAAGCGTCACAGGTTTTGACAAATTCGTGGGCATCCTTGTAAATCGTGGGCCAATAGAATCCGGAATCAAACACCTTCTTGGCAGTGTAGTTGGGGCTATGATGTCCACCAGTAGGTCCAGAATGGCAAGCCTTGAGAATGTCAATGGCTTCCTGACCATACACACATCGCCTGATGACTTGATCCGCGCAAATTTTGAATAAGTAGGGGTCGTCCCAGAAGTAATGTTTTACATCTTTAAAGAATTTGTTTTTCTGTTGGGACGACATCCCTTTCACCACAAAGTTACCCGCATGGTAATTTGCAAAGTCAGCAAACCATGGGGTAGAAGAGTCTCCACGAAAAGAAACCACATTGAGTGTCTCGAGAGGAAATGTTTCGTTTATTTCCTTTTTCTCGAACACATCCTGGTGAGGGTTTTCTAGACGGGACAGATGATCAGCAGCCAGGTTCTCAGCTCCTTTTTTATCACGTATAATGATATCAAATTCTTGTAGGAGGAGAACCCAACGGAGCAATCTCGGCTTTGCATATTGTTTTGCAAAGAGATATTTGAGAGCCGAGTGATCCGTATACACCGCACATTTGGTCAAGATAAGGTATGGCCAAAACTTTTCAAACGCATACACCACAGCTAATAATTCTTTTTCTGTAGTGGTGTAATGGGTTTGAGCTTCAGTCATGGTCTTACTTGCGTAGTGGATAGGCTGAAAATGCTTGGTTTTTCGTTGCACCAAGACTGCACCGATAGCAAAATCACTTGCATCGCACATGAGCTCAAAGGGTAAATCCCAGTCGGGGGCAACTAGAATGGGTGCTTCCGTAAGCTTTTTCTTTAATGTTTCAAAAGCTTCGATGCACTCAGGTGAGAAGATAAAAGGAGCATCTTTTTCAAGAAGATGGGTCATAGGCCGAGCGATTTTAGAAAAATCTTGTATGAATCTGCGATAAAACCCGGCATGACCTAGAAAACTCCTAATACCTTTGACGGTAGTAGGATGAGGCAATTTAGCAATAACATCAAATTTTGCTCTATCTACCTCAATCCCGTTTTTGGAAATCTTATGGCCAAGGACTATGCCTTCTTTGACCATAAAGTGGCTCTTCTCCCAATTTAGACAAAGATTGGTGTCTTCACACCGTTTTAGCATTTTATCTAAATGGGAGAGACATGTCTGAAATGAGTCCCCAATGACCGAGAAGTCATCCATAAACACCTCCATTGTTTCCCCGATCATGTCGTGGAAAATTGCCATCATACATCGTTGGAACGTGCCAGGAGCGTTACATAGGCCAAAAGGCATACGTCTGTACGCAAAAGTTCCGTATGGGCAGGTGAATGTGGTCTTTTCTTGATCCAGCGGATCAATGGGGATCTGAAAGTAACCCGAGAAACCATCAAGGAAACAATAGTACTCGTTCCCTGCTAATCTCTCAAGCATCTGATCCATGAAGGGTAGAGGAAAATGGTCTTTACGGGTGGCTTCGTTTAACTTGCGATAGTCAATACACACACGCCATCCCGTAACCAATCGAGTTGGAATTAACTCGTTTTCTTCATTTGTGACAACAGTTATGCCACCCTTTTTAGGAACACAGTGAATGGGACTGACCCAAGGACTATCAGAGATCGGGTAAATTAAACCGGCATCAAGAAGTTTGAGAACCTCTTGTTTGATAACCTCATGAATCTTAGGATTCACCCTTCTCTGATGTTGGACTGCTGGTTTGAAGTCATCCTCCATCAAGATTTTTATGAGTACAAAACTCAGGGTTGATACCCTTAATGTCAGAGAGTTTCCAAGCAATTGCTTGCTTGTGTGACTTCAAGACCTTTATGAGAGCAGTCTTTTCCTCCTCAGTTAAGTCTTTAGCAATTATGACGGGTAATTTATCATCACCCTCCAAGAATGCATACTCGAGATGAGGAGGTAGGTCCTTAAGTTCAACCTCGGGAAATTCTTCAGTAGAAGTTTGTACTGACTTGATTTCCTCAATCGTGATCTCTTTCGGAGGGAGTGAAGTTAATGGATCTTCATTTAACAATTGCTCAAGATAAAGGATATCTCCCTCCGAGTCATAAACACCATCAATTCCAGGCGGAATTGATTCATCACTAGCAAGAAACTCATCGATCTCTTCCAAAAAGAAGTCACCTCCCTCAAACGGAGTGAGAGAGGGGGAAGAGTCGGCAATGATTGGTTGAGAAGATGTGGTGCAATCCCCACTCACAGAATTATGAAAATAACCAAGAAACTCTTGAGAGTACTCCTCTGAAGCAATATCAATGAAATCGATTCGATTAACCGATTCAGCATCATAATTTGAGAAGTACCTCGAAGTTTGATCAAGGTTAAAGGTGACAGCTTCATTACCCACACGTAACGTGATTTCTTGCTCAAATACATCAATGAGAGCACGGCCCGTTCTCAGGAATCCTCGTCCAACAATGAGGGGAACCCGAGGATCGGCATCGAAATCAACAACCACAAAGTCAGCTGGAAAATGGAACTTTCCTACTTTCACGAATACATCCTCGGTGATGCCAAGAGGACGCGATATAGAACGATCTGCAAGCTCAAGAGTCATGCAGGTAGGAATAAGTTCCGGAAGAGAAAGTTTCTTCCATACTGAATAAGGCATCAGATTGATGCTTGCACCAAGATCGGCAAGGGCAAAGCATTCAATCATCCCTGGAAAAACACAAGGAAGAAGAAATTTTCTAGGATCTCCAAGCTTCTCGGGAAGCTTCTTTAACAGAACTGCTGAGCAGTTCTCGTTCAAAGGAGTTTTAGCCATTTCAAACAGTTTTTCCTTATTGCTTAACATGTGTTTGAGAGTTGATGCAAACTTGGGCATCAGCATGATAGCATCCGCAAAGCTTATGTCAAAATGTAGTTCTTGGAAAATTTGAAAAATTTTTTCCATTTGATGACTGGCTTTTTCGCGGAGTTTTTTCTCATTTAAACGTGAGGGGTAAGGAATAGAAGTTTTGGATTTGGGGTTTTCAACTGGAGGTTCAAAAACAACTCCAGGTTTGGTCTTGGGTTTCGGGACAACCTGAGGATGGACATTGCTGGTACCTCCGTTATTAGTAGGAAGTTCCTTGTCCTTTGTCGCCTCAGGTTCACTTTCCACTACCTTCAGGAGAGAAGAAGAAAAGGTAGTAGGAATATCGGGTCCATCATACGAAGCACCACTTCTGGTTGTGATCGCTTTTGCATCGCCCCTCGGATTAGCGATCGTGTTGCTAGGTAAAGTACCTGAGCCCGAGGGTCGATCATTTAAAGACTTCTTAATGTCAGAAATCTGGCTAACCAACAACCTGTTCATTTCCTCTTGGGATTTCATGAATTGCTTCAATAACTCATCAGATGATGGTCCAGTTGGAACGATGGCTTGATCTTGTGTAGGAAAATTCTGGCCCCTATTGTTTGGATTAGGGCCTTGATTTTGGAAATTTCCTTGATTATTGCCATGAAAATACCCTGGGTTGAAATTTCCCTGACCTTGGTTTCTATTAAAATTTCCTTGGTGTTGGAAGTTTTGACTTTGATTTTGAAAACCGTTGTTTTGATTGAAGTTACCTTGGTTTTGAAAACCTTGGTTCGTTCTATTCTGATTTTGATTACGGTTTTGGTTTTGGTTGAAACCGGGTGGTCCAGGGTAGTGGTTAGGACGGTGGTTCGGGTCTATAGGAGCACGGTATTGGTTGCCTCCTGAATTAGAAATCCCGCCCATAGCGTTTGCTTCAAAAGGGTTACCATCGGTGGCCATACAGTTGTAATAGGCATGGGGGCCACCACAAGTAACACAGACTTCCACTTTCTTAACTTCAGCAGGAGGTGAAGTTTGTGGAAAAGAAACTTTCTTTTGGTTGGAGAGAACCAAAGCTTGAATTGCTTCCGTGAGTTTGTCAATCTTAGCATCGGTGCTAGATTGACTCACGGGCGATGAAGTAGAAGGACCAACACTGACTTGGGAAACAACCGGTTTGCTTCGTGCAGTGCGGACTTTAGACTTGTTTTCAATGATCGCTAAAGCTTCTTTTACAGTTTTGCTCAAGAAATTTCCTCCAGCGGAGGAATTGAGAGAATCTTGATCAGATTGACTCACTCCATTATAGAAAGTATCGAGTTGCATCAACTCGGAGAAACCGTGGTGAGGACATTTGCGGAGCAACTCCTTAAAACGATTCCACGATTCACTGAAGGGTTCATCAAACTTTTGTGTGAACTTGATGATTTCATTTTTAAGACTCGTGGTTTTAGAAGGTGGATAAAACTCTTTCACAAATTTCTTTACCAGGTCTTCCCATGTTTCGATTGATTTAGGGGGTTGTTTTTCAAGCCAAATCCGGGCTCCCCTCAAGGGAAAATGGGAACAGAAGAAGCTTGACAGTATCTGTGGGGACATTATTGTATTTGATGGTAGATGCAATCTTGTTAAACCATCGAATATAAGCATGAGGATCATCCCGCTCAAAACCATAGAATTGACTTGAGGTTACAAGATTCAGTAACCCGGTTTTGAGTTCAAAATTTTCAGCCACAATGGATGGGATAACAATAGCATCTCCACACCCGTCGATGGGTGCCTGGAGAAGCTCACACATAGGACGTTCTTCCGCCATGATAGCGGAAGTAGTGTGAGCAGTCCGGATCTCAGATCCGACTGATGGGGCAGAAAGTCTACGGACACGCCTTCTTGGAATCCTGACAAGCTCACGAAATGGGCTTACAGATCTAGAAGAGCGAGTGCGCATACACTAGAGTTAACTCTAAGGAATCTCAGAGTTAAGGAAGGGAATTATGAAAGGAATTATGAAAATGGGGTAAGAAGAATCTTTTTGGGTTTTATGGTTTTGACAAGTAGATATAACAACAAATCCAATTAAAACAATATCGAGGCAAAACAACAGTGAACTTAAACCAATAATCACTAGATGAATGGCTTCTTTGAAAAAGGTACACCACTCACAAGGACACAAAGGCAAGTTTTAATCTTTGGTTCGGGAACTTATTATGGTCGTACCCCAGTTAGGTAGTACACTGCCTTGGTTTGCGGTGGTGATTTTTTATGTTGTTATTAAAAAACGACAAATCTTTTTCTATTTTTTATCTTTTATATATATATAGAAACAAAAGGAAAATATTTTTGTGTTTTATACGTTTTTGGATGTTTTTGGGTTTTTGGATTTTTTATAAGAAAATATATATAGATATAGATAGATGGTATGAACAAAGAGTGAATATTCAAATCACTAATCTGCTAAGCGTAAGATAATTAGCACAGCTCCCCGGCAGCGGCGCCAAAATTTGATTCGCTCCCAAACCGTCAAGTTTTGTCACACAAGCTAACCACTTGTGAATGGTCAACCGTAACAAACTTCAAACAGTCTGGAACCAAATGCAATGAAGATCTAGAGGAGAATAGTGTTTCCCCAGGTCGTTATGTCCCAACGAGCTGTGCGAGAATAATCAAACGAATAGTGATCGAGAGAATTTGAACGGAAAAAGAGATATGATTGATTATATCTAAAGAAAAAGTTTATAAATTACAGGGGCTTAAATGCAAATTAAAAAAAAAATTAAAAAGATAAATTATATTAAATAAACGCTATCACTATTTTTAAAATGATGTTTTTGATTTTTCTTTTATAAAACTTAAATTAAAAACTACGTAACGTACAAAAGAAAATGTGAAAATGAAACAGTATTAATCCTAAAAATATAAAAATGACATTTTTATAAACCTAATGATAAGAGAAAATTTTTAGAAAAAGAAAATTATTTTTATAACTATTTAATTAATTATTATTAATTAAAAACTAATTTTACCTATTTAATAATACCTTAAAATATAAGAAAATATGAAATAAAGCTAGAAAAATGAAATTATGACTTAGAAAAATCTAAAATAACTAAAGAGAATTTTCAAAACTAATTTTGTATTTTTCTGATTATTTTTCTATTTTCTATGAATTAAAAACTATTTAAAACTAATTAAATTGCTAAAAATTACAAATTAAACTATGAAAAATCTGGAAAAATTATTTTTTTGCTTTTTATATTTATCTTAACCTAGGAAAAATGAAAACTTATTTTTTTGAAACTTTTCTGATATAATTGTATTAAAAGCTAATTAAAATTACCTAAAAACTGTTTTAAATGAAGAAAAATAGCAAACAGTGCTAGAAAAATATGAAAAATTCAGGAAAAGTCTAAATTAATATTCTGAATCTAAGAAAAATATAAAAACAGTGGCTTATGTGTGAGAATTTGGAACTGCAGTGAAACTGCTTAAGTAATAAGCACTCAAAATAAGCACAAGGTACCAACTGAGCACCAACTGATTACAGAAGCTATAATAAGCTAAAACTACTAGAAAGCAACTAATTACAACTATTCTAAACCTCTAAATTACAAGCTACTCAGATTTGATGATTTGAGCTTAAGTACCAAAAAACAGATTTTATGCCTTCTTTGTGGCTAGAAAATAAGCCACTCAAATAAGCTGAAACTGAAAACCAGATGTTGGATCCTACACTAGACCTGGGTAGGAACCTATGGACCAAATCTGAGCCTGAGATAAGCTCAATTGAGCTTTTGACAAGCTCTGCAAGAACCTGTGCAGACTCAGTATTCACTGAGTCAGTGCACAGGGCAGATAAGCCCTTTTTGACAAGCTACTTTGGAGCTTATAAAAAATTACTAAAAATCTTCAAAAATCATTTTTACAAACTAGACCAATTGAAGTTTTTAAACCCAAAGTTTCAATGAATTTGGACCAGAAATGAATCAATTAAAAATCCACTTAGGTTGGGTGAAAACCGAATTTTCACTTTTGACTTTTGAAGCAGTTTTGATACTTTGACTTAAATGAGATTTGAGCTTAAACCATGAGCTGATTATGATGTTTTAAGCTAAAGTAACACTGTAATAAGCTAGTATATCAAATTCTAAACCTAAATTGAGCATTTGATCTTCCAAATTCCAACAGATATGATAACTAGGGACTGATTTAAGTGGAATTTGACTTATATGGTTCTAAGGTGCACTTGAATGACCAAAGTGACTCAAGTGGAACTAATTGAGACTGAATAGACAGATTTTAAGCACAAAACAAGCCTCTAACTCAGGTTTGTCATAAAATCCAAACACCATTTAAATCACTGTCTTGCAATCTTTAACTGGTCTATCTACTGAATAAGCTAATGCTAACACTGAAACTGAATCTAGTTATCCTAATTACCACTAAATAAACAGGTTTAAACTGTTAATGACCACATATACAAATACAAGCACTTTGTGCAACTGAATTAGAAATGGAGTTGAGATAAAAACTCACAAGTGTCCAGCTTATTTGTGCAGCTTAAACCAGAACCATAACTAAACTAAACTACTCAAATCCAACCCAATCCAAGCTCTGCAACACCCACATTCATGATTGATTCCAAATTAGCACCTCAGTTGACTTTTGTTAACCATATTGAGAATTAGCTTAAAACTGATTTATAAGCTTACCCAAAGCTAAGAGTAGCTTTAGTAAGCTTATTAGAGTGATAATAAGGCTTATTGAAGCCTGGCTTTTATGTTATTTAAACTGCATAAGTAAAAGAGAATTTGAAAACTAGAAACTTGGATAGACCTTAGATTATTGCTGAAAAATAAGTTTCACTGATACAATATCTTGAGTTTAATACAGGGAAGCTTAAAGTTACAATGCAAACTTAATTAAGACTTAAATACTAAAAAACGACATACATGGAAAACTAAAACTAAGTAGTACCCTTCCTTGCTTCTCTTTCTTCCTTTTTATACACCAACACTGCTCCCACGTGTCCTCTGAGTAAATCCCACCATTCTTTTTAGCCATTGGATGAGTTGAGGTCATATTGGCCATTGATTCGATTTTGGCGCCAAAATGGTTTTAGCCAGTGGGAGGGTTTGATATTGCAACTGGGGGAGGTGGAGGGTAGGGGTAAGGTAGGGTGATGATTATGGAGTGTGGGTTGAAAGGGATAAGGTCTGAGGTGATGGGAGAGGTGTTGCAGGCAAGTGGGAGGGGAAGAAGATAGAGGGTGGCGGGATTTGACTTTATTTGACCGAGGGAGGTATATTGGACAGGGGTCAAAAGTGGTTTGGCAGGGGGTCCAAAAGTGTATATGGCAGGGGTCCAAATGTTGCAAAGGGTCATGGCTTGGTTTAATAATGATAAGGACTTGTTTTGCAATTTCTGAAAGACCAAGGACCAAAGCTGCCATTTCTGATTTTCCAGGGACCAATCATGTACATTCTGAAATTATAATCCAAGGGCCAAACTTGACAATCTCCAATATTCCAAGGACCAAACTTGTCATTTTTGAAAGTTTAGGGACCTAAGTTGTAATTTTGCAATTTTAAATCTCAAGGACCAATTTTGAAAACTCGTGAATCCCTAGGGACTTGAAATAATATTTTTCTTTATTTTGATTTACCAGGGACTGTTTTTGACAACTTTTGAAACTTAGGGGACTAAAACTGCCAATTATGCAAACTTGATACGTTTTTCACCAGATTTTGATATTTTTGCATTTAAAACACATAAAACACTTATTTGTGATATTTTTATCATTTTGATGCATTTCTGAGTGTTTTCAGATGTTTTTGCAGTTTGAATGGTACACAAATGATGAGTATTTAGACACTCATCAATGAAGAAGCACGTGCTAAAGAGGAAGAAGAAGAAAGAATCAGAATTGAAACAAATAGCTACCTCTGAGATAATCCTGAAGACAATCCTGAACAATGTTCAGAGCCACCCCATGACCCTTCCACAACTGAATCATCATCCCACTCTTCACCACTACCATCAAAAGATACAACAACAAGATCGTCATCCAAGTAAGTAAAAAAAATGCAGATACATGGGCATCTCGAGCCAAGACCAAGATCCAAAAGGCCGTGAAACAAGCAAGAAAATGAAGTCTTGTAGACAGAAAATTGAACTTGCTGGCTGACAGGGTCAATCTACTTAGCCATGAAATGAACACGTTCATTGACGAGAGAGGTCAGATCAAGCTATTCCTGAACAGAGACGTACAAGGAGAAATGGATGAGAAGATCAAGGAGTATACTCATCCGTTCCTTCTTCAATATGCTCCGGGAATAACTAAAGACATGTTCTCCAAACAACTTTATCCAACTTTGAGAACACTGATCAGACAGACAATTACAACAACACCGGCGACAATGCAGACTCGACCAGTCCAGCCACCTCATGTCACAAAAACTGATCTACTATCATAGTTGATAACTCAGATGACTGCTCGATCTTCGACACTTACATCTGATGAATTGAAGTTTCTTGAGGTTCTCCTTGCTCATCAACTGAAGACTACATGGAAGGAAGCTGTTGGTATTGAGAGGCGTTACAAAAATGATGATGACATGGACAAAGATCCAAATGCAAAACGCCAGAAGAAAACAGGCGAGTCTTCATCATCTATGCCACCACCACAGCAAAAGACCACCACCACATCTACTACTCCGGCTACTCAGCAACCTCCTGCAACTGATAAACCTCATGATTCTGAGTCACCACTACCATTGGAAAAAACCGGTGATCACTTTCAATACACCGATGGTGAAGACGAAGAAAATCATGAGCCCCAACAACAACCATCATCCCCACCATCAACTAAGCAACAATCGGGATCATCCTCTAAACCTAAGAAGAAGAAATCAAGTTCAGTTATCTCCTGGTTGGATGAAGATGACACTGAAGAGTATGACTGGTTTAGCAAGTTAGTTGATGCCACGCCTCGATTACCGGAAGGTCAAGAACCGATAGATGGTCGTACTATAGAGAAAGTCAAGATTATCCAGGACGAGTTCAAAGTCAAGAAGATGACAAAGAGGGAATTACGGCGGATCAAGAACGAAGCATTCCAATTGCTAAAAGACAGATCCGGCATCTAATGGATCTTTCCGTTCTAATACTCTATCCTAGAGTTATCAGTATTTGAAGTCGAATACCATCTCGACAACATTGCATGAGCCATGTCTAACAACATTGACTGGCTAAATCTCAAAGCAAACATCGACGTGTCAAGACGGGATAATACTCCATATTAAACCGACTGGACTAAACCACTACCAACCATTGGCGGACCAGATCAACCCAAAATTCCATACCGCTTCTTCTTTAACAATGACCTAGAGTTTCTTCAGCATGGAAGTAGCATAAGCAAAAAGTATGCTACATCACTAACCTTAAACATTTCAGCTACAATCTTCTCCACCAATGTTGCAATCAAAGAAGAGGCCACCAAAATGTTCGTTGACAAAGTGGTGGACTATGACCTTGACGCTAAGTATGGGATTCATCATTGGCCACCAAGGAGAAGCTTGTATTACAGAAGCTGCCAAGTTCAATGGTCAAACAAGGAGGTGTATAGTGATAAGAAGATCGTTGCTATCATGAACGTCACTTTGGCTACGAAATGGGATTATTCATTCTTGAAAGAAATCAAGGTCAAACGCCAAGATGAACAAGAATATGACTTCACTGAGGTTGATTTTCCAAGATTGTCGCTCAATGACATCAAAGATATGTATCTTGCTAAAGTACAAGGACGGATGAGACAATTCTCCACTAACATTCAGCTTCAGTACATCACAGCCTTACTGATATTCAATCGAAGCAAAGTGATCCAAGAACGTGTGGAAGATCTCCAGCTTGCGGTCGAATCTTATCAGAAGCAAGTCAACCTTACACCACCGCTGTTACACTTTCCCAACATAAACCAACTATCTCAGTACACCATCTTGAAGAAACCAAAGTTTGGAGTTGTTTACCGCAGTGAACTTCACCATTGGCATACGATGAGGTTCATTAGTTTTGCGATCACACATTGAAAATGGTTCGTGATGGGTTAGCGTACCGGTTAAAGGATATTAAGGAAGGCATTGGGTCAAAAAAGAGGTGGAACTCAATGGAACAGAAGGAAGCTAAAAGGAACATCACGATGATGGATGAAAGGATGTTTCATCGAGATCAGATGCGAAGATTGGAGAGCTATGTGGGCGGAAGACAAAGTTTCTCAATTACAACATTTCAATGAGAATAGTGAATTCCTGGTCGACTTGAGTAATTGTTTGGTACTCCTAAAAACTCTTGATTGATTATTTGGATTGTTTGATTTGTATATTCACTATGACTTGTGCACATATAACAGTGTACAACCCGGACTTGTATTGAAAGGACCCTGTGGTACGCATCAGTGCCACAATCCTTATTAAAGGAGCGAAAGCTTCTTACTTTTGAGTAAAACTTATCAAAACTTTCATTATTTTCAAAGTTTTGCTCAAAAGGACAAGTACTTCCCCTTATGTTTTCAAAACCTCAAAAGTTAGTATTACTTGTTGAGGGGGAGTATTTGCAAAATATCTTTTTTCACAAAATGTTCTTCGTGAAAATCTTCCCACAAAACTCGAAATGGACATATTCGATAACAAATTTCATCAAAAATAACATTTATATGCCATTTTTGATGGGGAGAAAAATTGTGTGATACAAATATGTTGGATTGTGATTGAATCCTCGTGTGCTAAGACTTAACCCATGAATTGACGAGATCTAAACTGTCATACATTGAAAATATTTGTCTTCCAAAACTTATCCGAGTAGATCGTTCCTATTCGAAAAACTCTTGATAGACATGAACTTTGACGGGTTTGACAACCTTTTCAAAGTTTGTCCACATCTTCAAGGTAGTTATTGGAGCTAGTTGTCACCTAAAAGCTGTCAATGCATCTCTTTAACTATGCAACATAACCGTGTGTTGCGGGGAATTGTATATCTTGAGTCGATTAATTCAAAAGTTCGAGCTCTACCCTCACTATTGATACGCGTACAACGCGCGTTCGGGGTCAAAGGAACTTCCTTTTCGTCGAGCAAGTTTTTCAACACCCTAGTCAGTGAACCTAATCGTTGTAGTGTAGTATTAGGGTAAGCCTCAGGAATTGATATCATTCTCTAGGGGAATAGGAATGCTAGTGAGAAATTACTACGCTAAGGTTGGGGTTGAGGAAGATTATTTTTTATCTTTTTTATATTTTTTAGAAAATTGAAAGGTACGAATCTCGGGGTATTGGATTTGGTGGTGGTATTTCTACCGATTACTCTACTTATCTAATTATCTAATTAACTAAACTAAGGTGAGGGTAGTCTATGTCTATTGATGTGTGCACGTATGATGATTAAAAATGTGTTTACCTAGATGCTATTACTCCCTAGTTATCTCCTATTGATGGTTGAATTGTCACGTCCTTATTCTTAACGCGTTGTGTCTTCTAAGGTCGTAGGGTATGCGTTTTTCCCGAACTCTTTGAGACTACCTTAAGGTTATTGCCTACGAAATATCTAGGATTCATAAACTAACTCTAAGGTTACCTTTGGATGTTTAGCATACAATAACTCTAGGTGATTATAAACTAATGTTCACAAAGATTACTCAAGCATTAAAAACACAACGAATGACCTATAGCAATACTAGGTCAATTACAATTAAGATAAGAGACAACCAATCAATATTCAATACCTAGGTTTCATAGATCTAAGAAAACATACAAATAAATTAGCCGGACATGGAAAACATGCAAGCATACACACAAACAATTGAAGACATAATTGAATTAATGAAGTAAATCACTTATCTTGTTGTAAAATAGGGTATGGAACCCTAAGATACTGCCCAAGACAGCCAAAGTTTGGTTTAGGTTTTACTCCACAAAACTACCTCTTTAAAATTTTGAAAATTCGAATTCTATATATAGAGTTACAATATGCGACGGCGTCACTCTTTATTTGTGACGCCATTGGGTTGCTGCCATTAGGTTTTTGTCTTGGCCATGTCAACTTTGTGACAGCATCACCTTATGGTTGTGACGCCGTCGGCTTCATCTTCTGACGCCGTCGGGATCCAAATTTAGGCCGTCTAAGTTGTGACGCCCTACTCTTTAAAACCTGATGCCGTCAAGTGCAAAATAGCAATTTGGCTTCTGAGTCGTCTCAAAACGTGTTGCGACGGTGTCGCCATTTGGCTGTGATGCCGTCACCTTCTGTTCCAGCAGCTTGAGTGTCTTGATTCTTGACTTCGGCAATTTTCTTCATATATTCGCGCCTTTTTGTCCGAATAAGTGTCATTCCAGCAATTTGCCTTCAAGAGACTTAAAAAGTGAAAAGGTACAAAATTAAGTAGTAACGGATATAAAAGTGGTCGATTAAGGGCTTAAATGACCCATTAAAAGTGTACCTTTTAAATCCTTATCAGATATCCCTACACTTGTATTTGCTTGTCCTCAAGCAAATTTGCTTTTAGCCAATTAATTTATAAGTTAGGGGTCATGAAGCATTAGTTTAGAACAATTCACAACAAGTATAAGCCCTGCAAAAGTCATAACAAGCACGGAAATTACATACTAGCACCTCACAAGTGGTATTTAGATACTCTCATCTCTCGGGTGTATATGAAATATATCAAGTTGGAAATGGAAGATAAACACTCATTAACCGGTCCTAGTACATAGATTAGCATAGGCTTGAGACTAGATCAAACCTCCATCGCTTTTGGCGTAAGCACCTAGAAAAAAACTATCCAAGAGGTCTTTTAAAGGGTTGTAACATTAGGCTTATGGTAGGGAAACAAATGGTTTGGTGGGATAGGAGATTTAGTGGTGGCAAGTCAAAAATCTTTATGTTACAAGCATGAGAAGAATGGCGTTGCTAAGCCAAGACTCGACACTCTAAACTCTAGATAACTTGAAACAAACAAACATAAATTTAAAGATAGATGTAGGATGGTAGCCTATATGTTTTTTCATTTTTCATTTTTTTTACACTATATTTTTTTCTTTTTCTCTTTTTTTATATATATATTTTTTCATACACTTTTACTCTACCATCCTCTACGATAACATCAAAATAATAGGGATTTATAGGCACATCCCTACACTTGAGTTTTTATTACTGTAACACTAATTTGACCCGAATTGAAAATATCAAAACACTTGGAGTACATTATTATGTAAATAAAGGGAATTTGAATTTAACGTTCCTTTCCGTCATTTCATAAAATTTAACTTTTCCCATGAGTCCCAATCGTCCCAAAACTGTGTACAAAGGATATGACTCGACTTAGCAACTTATGCAAGCAACTAGATAATTGAACTAAGGGTTTAGTATGATAACAATAATGCACTAAAAGTGAGTGCATACAAGGTAAGCTAAGGCGATTTGGTTGTACATTTGGGGGTGGATTGTAAACAATGCTCTTCATTGATATTCTGGAAAACCGAAACATCATGAGAACCGCGAAAAGGATAGGCTCTAAGGGGTTAACTAGGGGTATCGTGTACTAAAGATGAGTACAACGCAAGGGTGTGGGGAAATTACTCAACCGATGTGGAAGAAGTAATTATAATACGGGTATCAAACAAGGGTTATCCTAATGCCTCTTATCATTTAGTTATTCCTAACTACACAAGTGTAGTCTCACTAGCGATCTCGGAATGCATCACAAAACAAGTTCTAGAATCTATTATACTACCGGTACACTCTCGAAGCATTAAAGTGGAATGCTTTAATTCCTACAAATCTAAGGGCGATCCTCACATTTTGGATGGAATTTAAGTGGTAAAGGGTTTTGTGCTAGTCATATAACTTCCTATCCATGAGACGCTCTATTAAGACTAATGGCCCACTCCTACATGTCATGAAAATTTTTAAATTTGGTGCCAAAATTACCCTAACCGATATTTCTCATGGTTTATTACACAAATGAAATTGGACAAGGAAAATAGTCAAGGATAAGTATAGTTTCAAAGTCCCATTTTATTTTCCCTCCCTACACTTAAACTGAACATTGTCCCCAATGTTCCTCAAAAGTATCAAAGTTATGATAATGGAAGGTAATTAAAAACGAAAGAAACTAATACTTCCCTGATTAGCTCGGTAGGATCCGTGTGAAGTAGTGGTTAAATTCTTCTTCAAGAAGAATGTATGCGTGAAAAGCTCCATCCAATCTTATGTATCTTCTTCTTGATAAATAAAACCTGCACACTTGAAGAAAATAAACGAAACCTTCACATAAAATCAGCAGTAACACTTTATATATGACTCTACTAAACTAGGATATAATGCTTGTGGAATGAATGTTTACAGATTTTCTGGAAAATTAAGACCTGGAAAATTGCAAAAATTTTATAAGTAGCACAGAAAACGAGAAAAATTTAGAAGCTGTTTCTACTCCTCCTGACACCGTCTGGTTGCGATCCTGACGCCGTCAGGTTATCCTGACAGAAACTGGTCTGCGATTTTCTAGAAAAAAATTCTGGAAAATTTATATCTTTAGAATCTAGAAAAATTTCCTGCAAAACATCCTTTATGACTCGATACAAGCATTTGACTCAAACAAACACACATGTATATCTTTTTAATAATCGCAATTCTCATGTTCACGTTTTTTTTGAAAACGTGTGTAATCCTCCCTACACTTATCCCTTTTGTAAAATACCTTTATATGTAATTAAGACGAGGTTAAAGACAAAATAAAGCATTTTTACAAATTCAAACATGAGAATAAACAATCAATAAAAGATATACGACACACAAACAAGCAAACAATTAAGCATGGGTTGCCTCCCACGAAGCGCTTTTCTTTATTTATGAGTCTTGTAGCTAGACTCGAAGTCGTGCCCCTACGTACCTATGTAAGTAAGCTTATCCTCAAGAATGTCATAAGGATCAAACTTATCATTTAAGTTCCTAGTGGTACGCTTAGTCCGATATGCCTTTTCAAACTTCTCTCCATCAGGGTCATAGATCGTTATCCTAATGTGCCACTCTACGTTAGCATCACTAGGCTGTCTATCCCAATTCCACTTATGCTTAGGCTTATCGCTCTCAACTTTCCACTTATTCATGATAAGGTTGACGGGCAAGCTTCCTAGGAACTCGGTCATCTTCCTAAACACTAAGGCGTCCTCGAAAGGGTTCACTTCCATGTCCCTAGCCAATTCTTTTTCATGGAAATTTGCCTTACTAGCAAAGGCTTCATCTAGATAGAAAGGTCGTTGGGGGACCTATGAAGTCTTTATTAATCCAAGGTCCATATCTAGATGGCGTTCTATCCAACCTAATCTCATTGGGGATTTCCTCTTCCTTGTAGTAATTATGCTTTTTGACGTCGTAAATTGACCTAGCACTCCCTTCTCCTACCACTATTTTAGACATCTTACAACCAATGATGGCACTAGAGGTAGCTAAGAATCCCCTTCCTACTAACAATGGGCATGTCGGGTCCTTATTCATGTCTAGCACATGGAAATCCGCCAAAAGAGTCAATTCTCCTACGTGTACTACCATGTCTTTTATTATCCCTACCGGATATGCAATACTATCGTCTGCTAGACCTAAGATAGTTTCCGTTGGTTCTATCTTACCTAAGTTAAGGCTTCTATGGAGGGAAGACGGAACAAGATTGATGCATGATCCTAAGTCGGCTAGAGCATCGAGAGGTTTGGAGGTTGCAAGCCTACACGGAAGAGTGAATAGCCCATGATCGTCTAACTTCTTAGGTAAATTATTTTGCACAAACGTGGACCCATGTTTTCCAAGTTTTAGTTCTCACTCATATTTTTCTTTTAAAGCATTATAATAAGGTGCATGAGCTAAGACTTCAAGAACCGGTTTTTCTTGATGGAGTTCCTTGTACTCCTCCTCTAGATTAGGTTTGGGGTCTTGGTTGACGGGTTTCTCAAGAGTGGGTTGTACCAATGGTGTGGGGCCTTGGTACCTCGTTTGGGATCGCTTGGAACCCTTGTTGATAGCATTTACCGAGTGGACCTTTGGATGTAAGGGGCATGGATGTGCACTCTCCCATGGTGAACAAGAACATGAAGTCGATGAAATCGAATTCACTTTTGGGTTCTTTATAGTATCACTTGGGAGTGCTCCAATTTCCCGGTCATTGAAGGCTTTTAAGAGGGCGTCAAGCTTGTTTGTCATCTCGCCTTGTCGTTGCTTGAAATCGGCTTCAAGCTTAGTCAATCGAGTTTCTTGAAATGACATGAATCTAGACGCAATTGCCTCAAGACTAGTGGGGTTCCCGGTGTTTGGAGGGTTGAACCTATTGGGTGGACTAGATGAGCTTTGGGGTGGGTTTTAATTTTGGTTCCACTTAAGGTTAGGGTGATTCCTCCATGAGGGGTTATAGGAGTTTCCTAAGTTGTTTTGTTCGGGCTTGAAAGTGTACCACTTCTCTCCCGCTCCGTCGGTACGCGTTGAGGCGTAGTCCGCAAAAGCTTGTTTGGGAGTCTAGTGTAATCACGAGTGTCGTGGGGACCACTACACAGCTCACAAGGTAGAGTGATTTTGTTCACTTGATGTGAAGACTTAGGATTTTTGTAAGAGCTCACTAGGAATTTGACTTGATCTTTAAGCTCGAGCATCCTACGGTCGGAAGGTTGTGAGTGAATGAGAGGCAAGGAGATTGCCTTTACATTTTTGGGCAACTCACGGGGGTCATTCCAAGAGCAAGGTCCTCTATTATACCCCATGATTTTTCCGCGGTGAGATCACTAAGTTTACCACCGGCCGCTTGGTCAATGGATCGCTTAGTTGGGAGGTTGACATGATCATAAAAGAGTTGGACTTGAAGCCAAAGATCAATGCCGTGATGAGGGACTCTATGGAGTAAGTCCTTGAATTGAGTCCATGATTCGTAGAGAGATTCACCTTGACATTGTTGGAACATCAAGATTTCATTCCTAAGCTTAGTAGTTCTCCCCGGTGGGAAAAATTGGGCAAGGAAACGAGAGGTGAGATCATCCCAACTTGAGATGGAGCCGGCGGGAAGTCGCTCAAGCCAATTACTAGCTTGGTCCCGTAGAATGAATTGGAAGAGACACAAGCGCGTGGTCTCTCGAGTAGTAGTATCGAGGTCGATGGAATCGACGATTTTAAGGAAATCCTTAAGATGCTGATTAGGATCTTCGGAATGAAGTCCATGGAATGCACATCCGTTTTGCACCAACCGGATGGTGTCGGGTCGAAAAGCCGTAGTTTGGGCTTGGTCGGGAAGCTCAATGGTGTTTCTATAGCCTAGGTGGCTTGGTCTTGAGTATTCACCAAGAGTACGGCCTCTTGGCGGGTCATTTGGTGGTGGGTTGATGAGTGGTGGTTGATTATCACCTTCCATGATGAAACGTGATGGGATTACTAACAAAGGTCACAAAGAAGGGGGATAGACTACGAGGAAGCTAAAAATGAGAAAAAATCTTACTTGATAGGAATCAAGCAAGGGAACCTAAACGACGTGGAAATCTAACTAGCAATTCTATTCCCCGGCAGCGGCACCAAAAACTTGATACGAGTACAACGCGCGTTCGGGGTCAAAGGAACTTCCTTTTCGTCGAGCAAGTTTTTCAACACCCTAGGCAGTGAACCTAATCGTTGTAGTGTAGTATTAGGGTAAGCCTCGGGAATTGATATCGTTCTCTAGGGGAATAGGAATGCTAGTGAGAAATTACTACGCTAAGGTTGGGGTTGAGGAAGATTATTTTTTATCATTTTTATATTTTTTAGAAAATTGAAAGGTACGAATCTCGGGGTATTGGATTTGGGAGGTGGTATTTCTAACGATTACTCTACTTATCTAATTAACTAAGCTAAGGTAAGGGTAGTCTGTGTCTATTGTTGTGTGCTCGTATGATGATTGAAAAAGTGTTTACCTAGATGCTATTACTCCCTAGTTATCTCCTATTGATGGTTGAATTGTCACATCCTTATTCTTAACGCGTTGTGTCTTCTAAGGTCGTAGAGTATGCGTTTTTCCCTAACTCTTTGAGACTACCTTAAGTTTATTGCCTACGAAATCTCTAGGATTCATAAACTAACTCTAAGGTTACCTTTGGATGTTTAGCCTACAATAACTCTAGGTGATTATAAACTAATGTTCACAAAGATTACTCAAGCATTAAAAACACAATGAATGACCTATCGCAATACTAGGTCAATCACAATTAAGATAAGAGACAACTAATCAATATTCAATACCTAGGTTTCATAGATCTAAGCAAACACACAAATAAATTAGCCGGACATGGAAAACATGCAAGCATACACACAAACAATTGAAGACATAATTGAATTAATGAAGTAAATCACTTATCTTGTTGTAAAATAGGGTATGGAACCCTAAGATACTGCCCAAGACAGCCATTTGGTTTAGGTTTTACTCCACAAAACTACTTCTCTAAAATTCTGAAAATTCGAATTCTATATATAGAGTTACAATATGTGACGGCGTCACTCTTTATTTGTAACGCCGTCGGGTCGCCGCCATTAGGTTTTCGTCTTGGCCATGTCAACTTTGTGATGGCATCACCTTATGGTTGTGACGCCGTCAGCTTTATCTTCTGACGCCGTCGGGATCCAAATCTAGGCCGTCTGAGTTGTGACGCCCTACTCTTTAAAACCTGATGCCGTCAAGTGCAAAATAGCAATTTGGCTTCTGAGTCATTTCAAAACGTGTTGCGATGGCATCGCCATTTGGCTGTGACGCTGTCACCTTCTGTTCCAGCAGCTTGAGTGTCTTGATTCTTGAATTTGGCCATTTTCTTCATATATTCCCGCCTTTTCGTCCGAATAAGTGTCATTCCAACAATTTGCCTTCAAGAGACCTAAAAAGTGAAAAGAAACGAAATTAAGTAGTAACGGATATAAAAGTGGTCGATTAAGAGCTTAAATGACCCCTCAAAAGTGTATCTTTTAAATCCTTATCAACTGTGCAGATTTCTGCCAAAACACTCAAGCACATGTGGAGGGGGAGTATTTCTGAAAATGCAAAACTCTAAAAATGTTTTCATTCATAAACACTTTGAGAGATTTTCGAAAAAATGGTTTTATGACAACATAGGATAGTCATGGAGTTATAAGGTGACTAAGGTTAGGAATAACCATCCTATGATCCGCCAGAGCCGGAGGGATCTACCCAAGGACACCACCAATAGTTAGTACTTAGAAGTCATTAGGTATGATTATGAAAAAGGAGAAAATGAGAATCGGAGAAAGAAGGAGTTGAATAATTAAAAAGAAAAGTAAAAAAAATGGTGAAAATAAATAGCCCTCCAAATTATTCAACTTAGGGTAGACACCGGGTTCAATTCATATGCTACTGGCTGTCACTAGATGACACCGGTATTGAAAATTAAAGTCGTCATGGACCCAGTGACGCAATGCACTAAAATTTCTTAGCCACTCAAGTTTCTCTCTACAGAAGCTTGTTTCATTCTCACAGGGAACCCTACGTAAACTATCGACTTTCTCTTAGAGATTGTTGGTATTGAAGAAGGAGACCCTCTCCCTAGTCCCCGCTCAGGAAAACCAAAGCGCACTATTGAGTCTAGAGCCATGAGATTCACAAAAAGATCTCTTAGGAACACTTGACATTTCATCACTTGTCGTTCAACATTAAGGACGCAAGTGATACATTTTAGAGTCCTTCACAGATCTTAGCATTCTGTCAAGAAAATTTATGAGGGGATTCACACTTGTGATCCTCATTGATTGAATGGAAACTTATGCCAGGGTCAACATCAAACAACCCTGACAGCAGGTCTCTTCAGTAACTCCTTGTGGGTTATGCTTAGTGTTGTCTCAAACGGTCTACAGTCGTGAGGTGATGCTTCGCTGTACCTCAGCGACTCACCTGAACTGTAGATGTAATTCGGTACATCCTGTTATCCTACTTGATGGAATCCAGTTCAAGAACAGCCTTTGCTAGAATTAGAGATGTGTTTTCACACTATGCTGTTAACACCCTCGAAGTTCGAACTTGTATGTGTTGGAAATCCCACTAAGGAGATTTCTTTCAAGATGTTAGGAATTAGAAATTCCAGGTATTAAAGAGTCGGTCACCTCAAGTATATGTAATCGTTAGAAAGCTCGTAGTCGTAGTTATTTTAAGTTAAGTAGTATTTAGTTATGTAACACCGTGGAGGACGGACGGGTCTTTACCCACTGTATGCCTGATCCACAGCCCGTTGTGTAGCGTTTTATTGTAAGACTATAAATACTCTCTACCTTCCAAGGTAGAGAGTTGGAGCTCCTAATAAGAATTTTCTTTCTCTCACTAAAGTTCCCTAAACCTCTAACTTTCTCTCTCTAGAATTCCACTTATACGCCACTTTGTGGTTATGGTTTGATGTGTATGTGAAAACTAATATCCAACAATTGGTATCAAGAGCCATGGTTAGATCATATCGTGCACATCTTTGGATTTCTAGTGGTTTTTAGGTGGTTTTTGAGTTTGAAAAAGTTTAGTGGTTTGTGCATCATTTGGTTGATTTCTTGTGTTAAAGCTTGGATTTTGTTAGTACTTTTATGTTTAGAATCATCACAAGTGTTTAGGTTTTCATTTGGTAAGCTTGAATCATCTTGATTGGGTTGTTTTTGGATTGAAAAGTGATGTTTATGTGGTTTTTCTTGCTAGCGACTTGATATACGGACCCCTTTCTTCGTAGCGACTTGCTTCACAATTTTGTAGCGAGTTACAGTTTTGGAGCTAGCGACTTAGACCTAGCGATTAACAGTACAAGTAGTGGACTCTCCACTACGGGTAGCGACTTGGTGGTAGCGAATTGGTCTGTAGCGAGTTGCTCTTTAGCGACTTGAATCTTTAGCGACTTGAGTAGCGAATTGCTGCCAAAATTTTGCTAGCGACTTGAGGCTTAGCGAGTTACTACTTAGCGACTTGCATTTGTCTAGCGACTTGGGACTTTAGCGACTTGGTGGTGTAGCGAATTAGGTGCTAGCGACTTGGTGCATTATCTTCTAGCGACTTGGGTGATTGTTTACGGTTTTCTCTTGATTTAGTAAAATCCCGTGAAAGAATCTATTTCCCGGTTTAATCATAGAGCTATAAAATCCCGTATAATCTGTTAACATGTCTACCAACGTTCCTACTATCATATCCACTGTTGCAGAGGATGTTCAAGCTGCTGGATCAGACACTCGTCCACCCATGCTTGACAGAACTGACTATGACTCTTGGGCTCAACGAATCAGATTGTATTGTCTTGGAAAGGAAAATGGTGTCAACATTCTCAAATCCATTGATGAAGGACCATATCGAGTTGAGACGACTAGAGATGTACTTGATACTGCTGAAGATGGAACTCTGATTTACGGAATGGACAGACCAAAGATGTATGATGAGCTTGATGATAAGGAGAAAAAGAAATTCGATGCTGATATCAGGGCTTCTAACATTGTTCTTCAAGGTCTTCCTAAACACATCTACAAACTGATCAATCACAACACCGAAGCAAAGGCAGTATGGGATAATGTCAAGATGCTTCTCTCAGGTTCAGAATTAACTATGGAAGACAGAGAATCACAACTCTATGACGAATTTGAACATTTCAAGATGAAACCAGATGAGAGTGTCTATGAGTACTATGTGAGATTTCATAAGTTGGTGAATGACATGAGGAACATCAGAATGACTATGCCTAACATTCAGCTGAACTCAAAATTTGTGAACAACATGAATCCCGAATGGCACAAGTTTGTCACCTCTGTGAAGCTCACTAAAGGATTGAAGAATACAAACTATGAGCAACTCTATGCCTTCCTCCTTCAGAATGAGAGACATGCTATGTTTGAAAATTTGGTTCTTAATCAGTTCAAAACCAACCAGGGAGAGACAAGCTCGTCTAATGACTCAACTGCCTTCTACTCAAACATCGGAATCACAACCAAAGCCTCACAAGTCATACCCATGGGAAATGGTAATCACAAACTAATTCCTGATCCTATGTTCAAACAAGCTGATGCTGATGCACACGTGGGTAACATCATTAACCAACTAGCTCTTCTGATTAGTCAAAACATGAATTCTCTCCCACAAACCAACAACAACCCCAGAACAGCATCTAACCCACATAATCAAGCTACTGTTAAAGATGGGAGGATCGTGGTGCAACCAGTTCAGGAAAGACAGTATGATCAGGGAAGAGGTGGAGCTGGTAGAGGTTATGTTGGTAATCAGAATCGAGGAAGCAATGGTAATCAAGGTCAAGATAAGCCGATCAAATGTTATAACTGTGGTGGTGAGGGACACATTGCAAGGAACTGCACATCTCCAAAGCG
The DNA here is from genome assembly GCA_019973895.1 of Chrysanthemum seticuspe. Taxonomy (NCBI): domain Eukaryota; kingdom Viridiplantae; phylum Streptophyta; class Magnoliopsida; order Asterales; family Asteraceae; genus Chrysanthemum; species Chrysanthemum seticuspe. Next base: position 190,575,838 of record BPTQ01000006.1, on the reverse strand, counting down.
TCCAGAGAATGCTGATTACTTCAGAGATAAGATGCTGCTTGTACAAGCTCAGGATAATGGTGTTGCTTTGGATGAAGAGGAATTGTTGTTTCTTGCTGAGGGCAATGCCAAGACCTATGATGCAAATGTGGATGAGCAGCCTATTCAGGAGATAGGTCACAATCATCAGAATGCCTTTCAAGTCGCTGATTGTGATGCATACGACTCGGATGTGGATGATGGACCTACTGCACACACAATTTTTATGGCTAGTATTTCACCAATGGTTTCTCCCAAGGTCTCTTCTTCACCACAAGCTGGCTCATCCAAAGACAAACTCATCTCAGAGGTACTAAAACTATACGATGACGCTGATGTGCAACAGATGCATGACAAAGTACAATCAACTGAAACTCTTGAATCAAATGTTGAAAATATGGGTAATATCAATATTGTCCCATATGATCAATATGAGAAACAAAGTGAAAGTGAAGCTGTACCAAGTGATGCATCTTCTGCAGTCAACAATGATTATGTTTTTGATGAATACACTGCATGTGCCTCTGATGATTCTGTAATTTCTGAACTAAATGCCTATAAAGAACGTGTTGCTATTTATGAACAACGTGCAAAATTTGAGTTGACCACTCGTGAGCAGGAAATGGATGACCAAGTGCGTACAATCATTAGAAAAAGTAATTTTAGAGAAGAAGTATTAAAACAAGAATTAAATTCCTTGCAAGAAAAGCTTTCTAAAACTGCTAAGCAAAAACAAGAACTTCAAGAAAATGTGAAAATGCTTAAGCAAGAATTTAATGCAAAGGAATCAAAACTCTTGAGAGACTTTTCTAATCTGAAAACTTTGAAAAACAAACTTGAAAACAAGTTGTACGTACAAGGAAATACCATTCAGACTGCTCACATGATCACTAAGCATAGAGTTCTAAGCGATAAGCATAGTTTTCCCATTATAGATAAACCCAACCCTGAGTACGGAAAGATAGCAAAAGCAGCTCAAAGTGTGATCTATGATGGCAATGAGATTCTTAAACCTAGACAAAAACCTATTTGCGTTGAGTGCACTGAGGATGATAAGAAATTAGATGAAATCACTAGGGATAAGATGAATAAAAAACTAAATGATCCTAAATGCAAAGAGAAAAAAAGTTATTATCACTCCTCATGACTACAAGAAGGAAAACTAGATTTCCTTGAACAAGTTTAAGCCTCAGACATTGTTGACTCCCGAACAAGTTTTCTGGAAAATGGATTTAGATAAGCAGAAAGCTGAAAATATTGTTGAAACAAACCCTCCCCTTTGGAAAATGCCTAAAGCAACTGTGTATCCTCCTAATACACCAATGCATCTTGTTCCGAGAACAATTGCCACTAAAAGCAAGACCTTAGTTAGCTAATATGTTATATTTCAACTATTTGTTGATTTTGAGAAAACTTGCAAGAAAAGGATCACACCCACTGGTATAACTGAAGGAGAAAGGGGTTTTGAGCAAATGAAAGAATGTTATTTAACTGAGGTCATGCATTTCTTTAAACTTCTAAAAGATCACTTTGAGAGTCTTAAAAAGGGGATAGAAACTGATATTAAGGGAATGGAAAAGGAATTTGATGCAATGATAGTTGAAGTTAGTGACTATGAGCGTGCACTAAAATATAATGAGATTGAGAGGAAGAACTTGCATACATTAAATGAGACTCTTATTACTGAATGTGTTGCTCAAGATATGTTTTTCACTGCTTCAAATTGCTCTATTAATGCTTCCCAATTTCATGAACTATCTGTTGCCCTGAAAGTCTCCCATGATCGTGTCATTGAGCTTGAAAAAACTAATTCTAAACTAAACGAGAAAATTGAACTGGATGATCATGACAAGTTGGTTAAACATTTTTCTAAACTAGAAGTTGAGCATTTTAATTTACAACTAAAATATCAACATCTTAAAGAAAATGTCAAAACTTCAAATATCAAGACATCCTCAGATGCTCCAGAGTTTGATGCAGTTTTTCAAATTAACAAACGTGATGAACAGATTCAAGCTCAGTGCAACACGATCAGAAAGTTGAAAGCCCAAATCTCTCAATTAAAGGGTCAAACGAACAATATGACAGGCTCCCATATGCCTCCTCCTTTAGATTCTCAGAATTCTCAAACGTTTCATCTTCAAAACCTAGTAAATGCATTACAAAAGGAAAACGAAAGTTTTCTAGAAGAAAATGAAAAGGTTAAACGTCATTTCAATGAGTTATTTGAATCAATAAAGGTCACTCGTAACAAAAATAACGAACAAATAGCTTCATTTCAAAAGGAAATTGAGAATCTGAAGAGTCAGGTAAAAGGGAAAATGCCAATGACCAATGGGGAGAATGGTGTATCAAAGGTTCACTCTTGTAATAAATATGCTTTGTCTGTGAAATATGTCCCTCCTCATCTCAGGAACAACAAACTTGCTGTTCAAACATACTTCTCATCCCTTAAGGATTGCCTAGAATGTCTGCGTGAGATTGTTGAAGAGGATAAGTTAGAGAAACCTCATGATAATGCAATTGGACATGCATGCTTATATGCCAAACGATCTCAAGAAATCCTAGAATGCTTGATCACAATATGCCCAAAGTCATTAGGTGAGAGAGTTAATCCTTTGATTCCATGTTCGATGCCTAATGCCAAGTATGATATTCATTCGATGCCAAATGTCTTGAATATGAACCTTAGTGTGCCTTTAAGTAGTTCAGAGTCCAGATCTATCAATGCTATGAAAGAGAACTCAAGTGTGCCTTCTAGGAGTACAAATCCCAGCACGTCCAGTTTTAAGAAAGTGAACCCTAGTGTGCCTGCATGTAGTTCAGATCCCAGCACATCTAAACAAGTGATGCAAAGAATAGTAAAACCAACTAATGTTCTCATTCCCTCTACAGGAGTAATCAGTGACATTAAAGGGAGCAGGTCAAAGTCTCAAGACAATACAAGGAATGATAGGACCTCGCAAGCTAAGAATGTGCACTGGAAAAGAGTAGAAGAACAATCTAGGAATTTTAAGCTTGAATCGAATAAAACGAATCGTGTTGATTCTAGTATTAGCCATAGGCGTACTGTAATTAATTCGAATTCTGATACTATTTGCAAACCTTGTATTGATGTCTGCTTGAATTCTGTTTCTAATCATGAATGTGGTGTTAATGATCTGCCTAATGATGTTAATTGTCCAGTTAATATTGTTAATGCTAAAATTCATGCGAAGAAGGCTAAAAGGCAAAAACGCAAGAAAGTTAGAAAACAGTGGAAACCCACAGGAAGAACATTCTATAAAATAGGCTATTATTGGATACCTGTTGGTCATAAGACTAATCAGATAATGCCCACTAGAAAATGGATGCCTACTGGTAGAACTATTCCCTTAAGAAGTGAGTACACTGTGAACAGGGCTAATACAGACACTAGTACTGCATCTATTCACAATGATTCCATTGCCTCATTTTCTGATATGAACGCTTCTATTTCTGATGTGGGTGTTCCAACCATTGTTACTAACCAAATGGAACCCATTCTTGCATGGGGATCCCAATTATCCAGTTATCCATTCTTGTCTGTGTTCAACTGCAGATCGTTCAAATCTTTCTGTGGTACCTGGACTCAGGCTGTTCCAAGCATATGACTGGCGACCGGTCACGGCTCATGAACTTCGTGAGCAAATTCATCGGGACTGTTAGATTCGGGAATGATCATTTCGGTGCTACTATGGGTTATGGAGACTATGTTGTTGGCAAAAGTGTTATCTCCAGAGTTTACTATGTAGAAGGTCTTGGTCACAACTTGTTCTCTGTTGGTCAATTCTGCGATTCGGATCTAGAAGTAGCCTTCAGAAAACATACCTGCTTCGTTAGAGAACTTGATGGTAAGGAACTTTTAAGAGGTTCGCGTGGTTCAAATCTATACACCATCTCCATCGAAGATATGATGAAGTCTTCTCCAATTTGCTTGCTGTCAAAGGCTTCTAAAACAAAGTCATGGTTATGGCATCGTCGTCTCAATCACCTGAACTTCGGCACCATCAATGATCTCACCAGAAAGGACTTAGTTGTAGGTTTACCTAGACTCAAGTACGAAAAGGATCATCTTTGTTCAGCATGTCAATTGGGAAAAAGCAAGAAGTATGCCCATAAACCCAAACCTACTAACTCTGTCACAGATGTTCTTCATATGATTTATATGGATTTATGTGGACCAATGAGGGTGCAGAATATCTTTGGAAAGAAATATGTGTTAGTTGTGGTTGATGATTACTCTAGATTCACCTGGGTCAAGTTCTTAAGGACAAAGGATGAAACTCCTGATATCATCATCAAACTCATCAAACAGCTGCAGGTTCGACTTAACAAAACCGTCAGAATTATCAGAACAGACAATGGAACTGAGTTTGTCAACAAACAACTTAGTGAATTCTATGAAAGCGTTGGAATCAGCCATCAAAGAAGTGTTCCACGAACTCCTCAACAGAACGGTGTAGTTGAAAGACGAAATCGAACTCTTGTTGAAGCCGCTAGAACAATGCTGATTTACTCAAAGGTTCCAATGTTTCTCTAGGCTGAAGCAATTGCCACTGCATGCTACACACAAAATCGTTCCCTGATTCACACTGTTAATGGAAAAACTCCATATGAACTTGTCCACAACAGAAAACCTAATCTCTCTTTCCTTCGTGTGTTTGGTGCATTGTGTTATCCAACTATTGAGGGTCAAGACTTAGGCAAACTTAGGGCTAAAGCTGACATTGGAGTATTTGTAGGATATGCACCAAACAAAAAGGGATACCGAATCTACAACAAAAGAACCCGAAATATCATGGAAACAATTCACGTTACGTTTGATGAGCTGACCAGTCAAATGGCTCCTGGACACTCCAGTTTAGGACCCGCACTTCAAAACAGTCCCATTGGTTCATCCCTTGTTCCAAACTCCTCTCAAGAAACTCCATGTGTACCTCCAACTGAAGATGATTTAAATAATTTGTTTGATCCTATGTTTGATGAACTTTATGATCCATGTACTAATGAGGTGTTGATTCCCACAACAGAGGCTGCTCATATTCCTGTGAATGAAGGCAATCCCTCAGTCTCAATATCTTTAAGTCAAGAAGCGCCTGCTGCTGATCCTTCAGTCTCATCAACAAATCATCATTCTTCAAATGTACATCATGGAAATGTTTCTGGCATCAATGATGAAGTTAATCCCTTTGCTACTCCTAAAGATGCTCCATTTGAAAACATATTTGCTCCTGAATCTTCATCAGAACCATCTTCTCCAGGAGACATCGACTCTTCTACTTCAGTTCCTCAACTACTGCCACATGAACACCTTAGAAAATGGACTCACGATCATCCACTTGATAACATCATTGGAAATCCCTCTCGTCCTGTTTCAACGCGGAAACAACTTGCAACCGATGCCTTATGGTGCTTCTTCAACTCCGTACTATCTAAGATCGAACCAAAAGATGTTAAAACTGCCATGAATGAAGACAGCTGGTTCAATGCTATGCAAGATGAAATTCATGAGTTTGATCGACTTGATGTATGGGAGTTAGTACCTGCTCCAGACTGTGCTATGATTATTGCTCTTAAATGGATCTTCAAAGTGAAACTTGATGAGCATGGTGATGTGTTGAAGAACAAGGCTCGATTAGTTGCTAAAGGATACCGTCAAGAGGATGGTATTGACTTTGAAGAATCTTTTGCTCCAGTTGCTCGAATCGAGGCAATCAGAATCTTTCTGGCTAATGCTGCTAGTAAGAACATGGTAGTCTATCAGATGGATGTGAAGACGGCATTTCTGAACGGAGATCTTAAAGAATTCGTCTACGTCAGCCAACCTGAAGGATTTGTGAATCAAGAGCATCCTACTCACGTTTATCGTTTGAAGAAGGCTCTTTACGGTTTAAAGCAAGCTCCAAGGGCATGGTATGATACACTGTCAAAGTTTCTTCTATCTACCGGATTTAGCAAAGGAGCAGTTGATCCTACATTGTTCACCAGGAATTCAGGCAAACATTTAATTCATGTTCAAATTTATGTTGATGATATTATTTTTGCCTCGACAGACCCAATGGAATGTGATCGTTTTTCAAATGAAATGAGTTCAAAATTTCAAATGTCAATGATGGGACAAATGTCATTTTTCTTGGGATTACGAATTTCACAAAGTCCCGGAGGCATTTTCATAAATCAATCTAAATATGCAACAGAGATCTTAAAGAATTTTGGATTTGATTCAAGTGACCCTGTTGACACCCCCATGATTGATCGAACCAAACTAGATGAGGACCACTCAGGGATCATGATTGACCAAACGAAATATCGTAGTATGATTGGATCCCTGATGTACCTCACTGCTAGTAGACCAGGCATCTTGTTCGCTGTTTGCATGTGTGCTAGATACCAGGCTAAGCCTACTAAAAAGCACCTTGAAGCAGTTAAACGGGTCTTTCGGTATCTCCAATGAACCATCAATATGGGTATTTGGTACCCGAAGGACACCGGCATGTCACTAACAGCCTATGCAGATGCTGATCATGCAGGGTGTCAAGATACTCGTCGAAGTACATCGGGAGGTGCTCAGTTTTTGGGTGATAAGCTTGTGAGCTTGTCTTCAAAGAAGCAAATGAGTACTTCTATTTCCTCTACAGAGGCTGAATACATAGCCATGTCATCTTGTTGTGCTCAAATCTTATGGATGAGATCTCAATTATCTGACTATGGCTTTGAATTCAACAAAATCCCTCTGTACTGTGATAATAAAAGTGCTATTGCTCTCTCATACAACAATGTTCAACACTCAAGAGCAAAGCATATCGACATTCGACATCATTTCATCAGGGAACAAGTGGAAAAAGGTGTGGTGGAACTCTATTTTGTGAGGTCTGAATATCAGTTAGCAGACATCTTCACCAAAGCTCTTCCAAGAGAACGTTTTGAGTTTATTCTTCCACGTCTTGGCTTGAAAAGCCTTCAACCAGAAACACTCAAACGTCTTCAGGAGGAAGACGAGGAGTAAAGGTCTATCTTCATCTATCTCTTGTATATATCTATTCGAAAATCAAAATACAAAATTATAAAACCCTAAAAAATCAAATAGAAAAATATAAAACTTTCAAAACCCATAAAAATTTGAAAAATTCGAAAAAAAAAAAAAAAAAAAAAAAAAAAAAAAACCTCAAAAATATTGTCATTTTGTCATGTTTTTCTCGGTTCGATAACATCTACGGTCTTTGTGCTGTCATTCAAAGAATGACACGGGACTTTAGATGTTGTTCGAATGTTAAAAAAAAATAATAATAAAAAAAAATAAAAATAAAAAAAATTTTTGAGAGAAAGAGAAACAATGGTTTATTGTCATTTCAGGCAGTAACCCGTTTTTCAAAGAAAGAACAGAGCCTCTCTTTATCATGTTTTCAAAATTCAATGCTCTGATTCTATAAACATTTATCTGCTGAAAACTAACTGCTTTGAAAAATAACTCGGTCTCTATTTTTGATAATCATCAGGACTTATTTGTCAAAATATCTCTATCTCTCAATCAACAACCCATGTCATTGATTGAGGGGGAGAATGATTTCAATTAAATTAACAAGTTATTTGGCATTAAATTGTTTTCAAAAGATATTCATGCATGTTTTACCAATGGAGTTTTTAAAGTCTTAAAATCCGATCCTTATCAGTTAAAATGCTTTCATAATCAAGTCACAATTCTCCTTAAAAGCTTTCAAAATCAATTTAAATCTATAAGAGATCACAAATCTCAAATGATTTGATAATTGTGATCGGGGGAGAATTTGTGATTTAAATTGGACTTAAACTGAGGATTCGGTAAATGGTTTTACAAGGATGTACATGTTATCCTCCCCGCATGTCACAAACGATTTCAAATTTTCCATTCACATGTTGAGGGGGAGCATCTATCTTACACCTATGACTTGAAACGTGATCATTTATCTCAACGTGCAGGTTCCCTCTAGTATGTGCAAAACTCCTTTCAAACCTCGAGGCACATATTGAGGGGGAGCAAATTTATGGAAACCTCATCCTTCCCGGAAATGCTTTATCTACTTGATTTGATCAAGGAAGTGATGGTGATATTTTTTAGAAAATGGTAATCAAAGAAGTAATTTCTTCCTCTTGCCTCCGTGTGCAAAACGATTTCAAACAATTCATGCACATGTTGAGGGGGAGCACTTATTCTAAAAATATCAAAAACAATTCAGGTACAAAATGTTTTGATATTATATCACAAGTATCTGGATTGATTTTCAAATGGTTTTCAATTGGTTCCAATGGCAGATGAACAATACCAAACAGACCGACCAACTTTACTTTATGTACGGTGATATAAGGATGATAAGGTTAGGTATTGGTTCCCATGATCCGCCAGAACCGGAGGGATCTACCCAGGGACAACCCACTAGTTAGTGTAGAAGTCCTTAGGTATGATGATAAAAGGAGAAAAGTGAGATATGGGAAGAGTGCAGACTGAGGCAGAGCAAGTACTGGAACATACCCAACAAGGTTCTTGCTATGAAGTCTCGGTTAGCACTGAAGGGGTTGAAGAATTAAAAAGAATTGAATGAGAAAAGGGTGAAAACAGATAGCCCTCCATTTATTCAACCTTAGGGCAGAAACCGGGTTCAATTCATATGCTACTGATGGTAACATCGGTATTGAAGACAAGACGTCATGGACCCAGTGACGCACTGCACTTCAACTTTCCAAACCACTCAAGTTCCTCTTAAAAGGACTTGTTTCATTCTCACGGGGAACCGACATTATCTATCGACTTTCTCTTAGAGATTGTTGATATTGAAGAAGGAGACCCTCTCCCTAGTCTCCGGAACAGGATCCAAATATGCACAAATTGAGTCTAGAGCCACGAGATCATCAATAAATCTCATTAGGACACTTTCAATGAAGACTCTCTGTTTCACGCAATGTGGAAAGAGAGATTATATCTTGAGTCCTACGCATTATCCTTGTGGTATTGCCAGAACATCTGAGTGATGTGTTTACATATTCACAATGAAGATGGAAAGCCTTCTGGAGCCAACATCAAACAAGCTCCTGGTAGGTGGCATGTGAGATCTATTATATAGATCAACCATGTGACAACTGAACAGAAACAATGAGGCGATTCAATCTCTTGAATCAATCCTGGTTCAGGTTATGGATTGACGGATACCTTTGAAAAACCGGTCTGTGTGCTTAACAACTCCTTTCAATAAAACCTTCGTTGTATTGCAAAAACAATTTCTATTGATCAATACACGATTGCTTTTCAAATCTCTTTTCATCAATCAGTGGACTTAAAATTCGCTGGTTCACTCACTCCGTGTTGTCTTCTTTGAGATGCTCCGGTTTGGGAACAGCTAGAGCAGCTGCGAAACCCTGTCAAGGAAATTCTTCGGAATTATACCTGATCACAGGCAGTACATGTACTGATCAACGGGGAACCGTGGGCCGTGTACCTCAATTCAACAAAAGTGATCAAAGACACTTTCGTGCGATTTATTGCTAACTGTTGTATGCAGGTACACCCGACGTTTGCAGCTGATCAGTATGAAGCTGTCAATCCATAGCCGCATGCTCACTTAACACATTCATCTCAAAAGAAATTATGATTAGTGCATCAATGACTCTGATATTTTCACTCCATGCTTATGCTACGCTGCTGCCAATATCATGAATCAACTAAAGCTTCCGCTACTCTGATGAGAAGATATCATGATCCAGAATGTGAGCATGTCGGTCCTATAGTCACAACATCACATAATACCAACACCACAAAGGATGTCTTAGAGATTTCTGATAGCTGATGAACTCAAAAGCTGGCTCAAATTTATTATCACGTGGATCAGTAAAAGACCTCCACTTGGATTAACCAAACATGCAACGTGAAGAATCAATGACTACGAGCTTCGGAGCAAAGTACTACATCAAGAATGCAAGAACAATTTTTTTGTAATATCTATTTGTATTCTATGTAATTTTAGTACATGATTGAGGTGACCTCCCTTAGGGGGAGATTGTTAGGAATTAGAAATTCCAGGTATTAAAGAGTCGGTCACCTCAAGTATATGTAATCGTTAGAAAGCTCGTAGTCGTAGTTATTTTAAGTTAAGTAGTATTTAGTTATGTAACACCGTGGAGGACGGGCGGGTCTTTACCCACTGTATGCCTGATCCACAGCCCGTTGTGTGGCGTTTTATTGTAAGAATATAAATACTCTCTACCTTCCAAGGTAGAGAGTTGGAGCTCATAATAAGAATTTTCTTTCTCTCTCTAAAGTTCCCTAAACCTCTAACTTTCTCTCTCTAGAATTCCACTTATACGCCACTTTGTGGTTATGGTTTGATGTGTATGTGAAAACTAATATCCAACACAAGAATCGAGTCCTGAAGATGTGGGTCATTACTTGAACTTGTTCAAAGTAATGCCAACTGTCCCTTATGGGATTCGGACGACCGATTCGCCAGACCAAGGTGAGTGGAATCAAGACATTCATCAGAAGAACAATCGTAGTGATCAATTCTCTAAGAAACGATCACAATGATCGATTGGTGTTTTTCACTAACCAATTCTTATGTTTTCTTCTTATGGATGCTCCTAGGAGGAATGATCATGCTGATTCTTCTCATGCTCATAACAACAACAACTCAATTGAAGTTCTCTCGAAAGGCAACTCAAAAGTCAAAAGGATTCTTCATCAACCAAAGAATCTACAAAGTTTAAAGACTAGAGAACTACATCAAATCTAAAATCCAACGTCAAAGAGCGTATGAGCATGTTGGAGAAAGACATGGAGACACCTGAGCAACGAAGTGGACCAGATGTAGAAAACAACATATTATCACCACAACCACACCATAACGAAGAACAAAGAACAAAGAATACAAAGACGTCAAAGCTGAAAACTTCAAAAGAAACAAGATCCTCACTTTGGGGAGATTGTTGGAATCAAGGCACTTCTTCTAACAAGAAATAAGAATGCTAGAAGTCGTCAAAGCAACCGCTATTACATCATCACCAACAACTTATTCAAGATTGCTGGAGTCATCACTAACACTTAGGGGGAGATTGTTGGAATCACTCCTAACTTGTATTTCAAGTGTTTGTCATTAATATGTAATAGGTTTCTTAATTAGGCTTTTATGTTTGTAATTATGGCAAGGCTCATCTAGAAAGCCCATGAGCCTATGCAAAAGCCTAATAAGAAAGGAAGGGACTAGATATATTGCCCTAGCTCCCTTCCCTTATAAATAGCCTTGTAAACCCTCATTTGAGGGTTGGTTGTTCACTCTCAATACATATCTACACATAAATTTTCTCCATTTATCATACATGTGTGTTTGCATGTGTTCATTCGATCATCTCCATCTATATTTCTTACATATTGATCCTTGTGTTAACATATGGTGACCTAACACCAACTCTCGCTATGATACTCCCCCCATTACAGTCATCGTCAAACGGGTTACAAGACGCCCAAAAGACTTCACCAAAGGTCTTTATCTTTTCACACCAATGCTTTCGAGCTACTTTGTCGTTGGTGTTGCTTGAGGAAACATCCTTGCAAGAGGTATCATCTTTGATTGGCTTTTCATCCAAGGACTATCTTTATTGGAGGCAATGTTCTTCATAATCGAGCTTGAGATACCTTAGTAGACTCGTATTAATAATGGCATCCCCAAATCTTACCAAATACCAGTCATGAAAGGACAAATCTCCGAACTTGACGTCGTGTCTTTCTAGCTCATGAGGGTATGTCCATTCTTCACCCTTCACATTACCACCCCGTTGCAATACTCACGGAAAGGATTGCATGTAAGCCATGCATGTGTGGAATCGTCTTCCATGATCATTATTGGATTACAACAGTGCTTAATAACTGGTTCATCCTCGTCTTCGATTGAGAATTTTGCCAATCTTTCATCATCGTTAGTTGTAGACCACATGTATTTGTTTTTTTAACCCTCTCCTTGTCGTCTCCTCCATCATAAATGTCGTTATGAGGGTTGCATGAGGCCCAAAGATCGTACCACTCACCATTATCCACTGGTTTTGCTTTGCACCAGTGATTCTTCCTCTTTGATGCGGATTGTGGGCACATGTTTGTATCCCTGGACCACCCATTAATGACATGTGTTCTTGATTCATCCAATTCGAGAAACCTGTCCGACCACGTATCCTAGTTACGCCGTAACTCAAATGTTGTGTTACGGCGTAACTGGCTTCTGTCAGCACTTTCAGCGTCATTTCCCTCCATCATGCTAGAGCCATCGTCGTATTTGTCTTTCTCAGAAAACAAGGCTTTGCATGCTATTGGTTTGCTCTTTTGTTCTTCATTTTGTTTTTCGTACCTGATCGCTAAGCTTGCCAATTATGGTCTCCAAGTTTTGTTAGCAATTCGTCATGGCTTTTGTTTGTATTTTCTTGAAAGTTCTTCAACCATTCTTCTTGCTCCTTTTGTCTTTTAGTCGAGTCTTCAAGGTATATGCTGATCGTGTCCTCCAAATTAGATCTTCTTTCCCCGAACGTCCCACGGTTGCAATATGTGGGAGATCCCCCACGATAGCTATTCCCGTTTCCATTTGCCCCCTGAAACGGTCGGTTTTCACCATATTTCACTTCTCCAACCTTGCTATCTTCGTTAATGAGAAGACAAATTTTTGTGAGATGTCTCCCTCCACAGCTTTCACATCCTACTTGGATAACATGAACACATTCCTTGAGCTTGAGCATTTCCCTGCCAAGATTTTCAAGCTTGCTAGTAATTGCGGCAATACCTTCAAGATTTCCGCCTAAGCTTCTTTGGCTTCCTTTATCGTGCCATTTTTGAGAATGATCGGCCATTTTTTGAATGGCTTCAATGGAAAGGGTAGGATTCATGCTTGGAATTGGTCCTTGATAGTCCAACATTTGCCTTGTAGCCACATTGATACCTTTGTAGAAAATGTTGACCTTTTGCTGGCTGTTTAGGTCATGAGTGGGACACTTGTAGAGAAGATTGTTGTATATATCCCAAGCTTGATACAACGTTTCATCGCCTTCTTGTTTAAAATTATGGATCTCCATGAGTTGATTAGATATCTACGAAGGAGGACAATATCTTTGAATGAAATGCTTTTTTAGAAGAGCCCAAGTATCGACTGCCCCGACGGGGAATCTTTTAATCCATCTTCTTGCTGCCCCCTCTGTTTCTCGAGAAAGGTAAGCTCCTAGCTCCGTCATAAACTGTTCTTTGATCTCAAAGCAAACATTAGCTCCAATAATTGGCCTAATGAGCCCCGACCCTTGTTCATCCCTAATCAATGCCAAATATTCTTCAAGAGTGAGGTCATCAACGTTCACAACCTCCATAGTACCTGAAACTTAAAAGAAATCGTGAGAAAACAAGAATTCAAAATAAAACAAAAATAAAAGACTTAATAAAAATCCTAATATAACTCCCCGGCAGCGGCGCCAAAAACTTGATGCAGGTTTTCTAAACAGTTTTTAATATTTATAAAGTCTCGTTTACCTATGGTCCACCTTATGCACTCACGGGCAGTGTACCCGATTGTGTGTAGTGTAGTAATCGGTAAAACCGAGGTCGTCCCAAGAGCTATGTGAGCGGATTCTAATTAAGTCTAGGTGTCACTGGTTTTAGTTTTTTTAAGTATTGAAATGAATATTAAACTAATAAACAAGAAATAAACGCAAGAAAATATAATAGTAGTTGTGATCAATAGGGGTAAAGTGTGCTAACCTAGTTATTCATCAGGGAACAAGTAGAGAAAGGTGTGGTTGAACTGTATTTCGTGAGGACTGAATATCAGCTGGCAGACATCTTCACAAAAGCTCTTTCTAGATACCGTTTTGAGTTTATCCTCCCACGACTTGGCTTGAAGAGTCTACAGCCAGAAATACTCAAACGTCTTCAGGAGGAAGAAGAGGAGTAAAGGAGTTTTTTCACCTATTCTTTGTAAATATCTTATCAAAAAGAAAAATACAAAAATATAAAACCAACAAAAAGAAAATAGAAAATTTTCAAAAACCCATAAAAATTGAAAAATCAGAAAAATACAAAAAATATTGTGTTTCTCAAGGCATGTCTTCTAGTATCGATAACATCTATGGCCTTAGAAATGTCATTCAACAATGGCACAAGTCCTTAGATGAAGTTCGAACAGACGATGTAAATATTTTTTCTAAAAACATGTCTCAAACTATGACTTATTATCATTTTAGACAGTGACCCCTGACTTCAAATAATGGCTTGCAGTTATTTCAGACTGTGACTAAGGTTGAAGGCAGATCTGTCGCCAAAAAGACAAATGTTTCCTCACAAATATTTTTCCTTCTAAAGATTCTTCTGAAAAGTATTTGTCTTCTAATGAAAAAAAAATTGCTTTGAAAATAACTCGGACTTAATTTTGAAAATCATGTGGACTTATCAATTGTCAAAATCTCTATCACTCAATCAACAACTTTGGGTCATTGGTTGAGGGGAAGAATGATTTCAAACATTTCAAAAAGAATATTTACAAACAGTTGGCATCAAAAGAAGCATGTTCTATAATTTTTGAATCAAAAAGAACATTTTGTCCACAATTGGACTAAGAGCATGCGAACGTTGAGTTTTCATTTTTAATGGTACAAAATCTGAAAATTTTACATTTGGTACCTGAGCATGTTAGATCAATGGAAATAAAAAAAATAATCAAAATCTGATCCTTATCAGTTAAGTGTTTTAAAAGTAAGTCACATCTCTCCTCAAAAAGCTTTCTAAACTAATTTAAATCAATTGGGATCACAAATATCAAAGGGTTTGAAAATTGTGATCGGGGGAGAGTTTGTGATTTAAATCGGAAATTAGCTGATAATTTGGTGAGTGTTTTTAGAAATATAATAGAAGACACTCCTTCTTACATGTGCCAAACCATTTAAATTTTTCCATGCACATGTTAAGAGGGAGCATTTATCTAAAAACAAAAAGGAGTAAAATGTGATTGATTTGACTCAAAGTGTAGGTTCTTCCTAATATGTACAAAACTCTTTCGAATCTCGATGCACATATTAAGGGGAACCAGTAAAAGAAAACCAAATCCTTCCCCAAAATGTTTTATCCAAGGTATTTAAATACTAATTCTGTTCGGGGGAGGGATGTTGATCTTTTTGGAATACGTAATCAAGATTTCGAGCTTTCAAATCTAACCTTTCATTGGATTCTTCCTCCATGTGCCAAAATGATTTCCAATACTTGAAGCACATATTGAGGGGGAGAATGATGCAGGTTTTACTAACCAGGTTTTAATATTTATAAGTTCTCGTTATACCTAGGGTCTACCCTAATGCACTAACAGGCAGTTTACCCGATCTTGTGTAGTGTAATATTCGGTAAAACCGAGGTCGTCCCAAGAGCTATGTGTGCGGATTTTAACTAAGTTTAGGTGTCACAGATTTTAATAGATTTTAAGGTGGAAATGATTAACTACTAAAACAAGAAAATAAAGAAAGCAAATAGAGGCGAGGGTTGTGATCAATAGGTGAGACGTGTGATAACCTAGTTATTCATCCTATCAAGCTAAGTTCATGTTTAATTACTTCCAATTACTTCAAGTGGGGTGAAAGTCGCTAGGACATCATTTGGTCAGTTTGTCCTAACCTATCAGCAAAGGGTTCCACTGGAGATGTCAGGTGACCCATTGAAAGTCCAGTTGTTCTTAGTCCCCTAAGCCAAGTCATTAAGTACCGCTACATGCAAGATTTGTAATAATGAGTGCCCGGGCGCTAGCATCTTAAACACTCATCCCTGACTTCTTAAGTTCATCCAAACGGTAGGTGATCAGTTGGTCAAATCGCACAAGTGAAGAAGGGTCGTCAGTTGGTCATATCTTACCCTTCCCACTCAGTCTACCTACTTAGGGTCGGTTGGTCATATCTCCTAAGTAACTAGCCACTACCACCATTCAAAACTACCGAAACAATGGTAGCTACTAACAAACTATGCATGCATACACTAGAAATAATTATACGGAAGCAATGTAAACATAAACAAAGCAATTAAGGAATCATAACTATGCTAGCACCAGAGGTGCTTAGCCGCTCATATTAACTAAAACAATCGATTCAATGTTTAACATTACAAAATACATGAATTGAAAGTAAAGAAAAGATAAAATGCTAATGCTTATCGTAGGGGAATGATTTCTCCCTTGGAGATGGCTCCGTATGCTCCCTAAGATCTGCCTTCAACCTTCTACTTATGCTCACTGATGTTGTGTGTGAAATGGGATGATTAAAAATGCTGGAATTCGAGTGGTATTTATAGGTCAGATCTGGTTACGGCGTAACTTAAGTTGAGAGTTATGCCGTAACAACATTATCTTCGTAATTTGCACTGAAAATGCTTGTTACGGCGTAACATCTGGAAAGAGTTACGCCGTATCTTCAATAAATCCTGGTTACGCCGTAGTTGTGACAATAGTTACGGCGTAGCTTGCACCGGCGCGGAACCTCACTTGACATAGTTAGTTACGTCGTAATCTTTGGAGAGAGTTACGCCGTAATCTTCAGTTGAGTTGGTTTTTTGAGCCACGCTTCTGTTATGGCGTAATGTGAGAGGGGAGTTACACCGTAACATCTTCAAAATGAGCATACTATCATATATCTTCAATAAACTCTCCAAATCCGTGTCTTTTTAGCTCCAATGCTCGTAATTTACCTAAAAGTGAAATATAGAGGAAAACAAGCGTAAATCCATATAAATGATATAAAATACGAGCATTATCGGAGGAAACTGACACTTAATATTCATGACTATTTGATGTTATCAAATATCCCCCCACTTGAACTCTACTTGCCCTCAAGTAGACCTTATTAGATAGATTCCTAAAAAGATATCTCCCATTACTTGGAAAATATAAGTTTAGAAATCCCTTATGCTAGAATAAAACAAAGACGAACACCTCACGAAATGGGAAAAAAACATTCAAATCTCTCAACTATTCTAAGTGTCAATTTCTGGGTGATCACTCATTGCACAGTCATAGCATGTATTCTATCATAAGCTTGGCGGTTGCACAAATCTCCACCACTAGAGTTAAGGACAAAACAATTCTCGAAGACAATATGGGTAGACACGACAAAGGTTAAGGGTGATTTGTCATTACTAACATGTCACGGCGAAGTGGACAAATCAATGATACATGACCAAATCCATGGCCAAGACACCAAAGATTGCTCGCTGCATCACTTAGACACGCTTCATGACTAAGGGTAGGATAAGACATGGGATAAAATTGGTATAAAATAAAAACAAGCAGATAGTCTAAATCTATAACCAAGTCATCACCACTTACCGTTCGCCCAAAGTTCAAGTTTCGAAGTTAAGAAACCGGATCATGATATTACCAGGTAGATGTGCCATTAGAGGACGTCATGATGGGCACATTTCCAAATTCATTCTTCAAATGTAACTGAGGTGGCCTCCTCGATACTAAATCTATAGTAAGATCATAAAAATAGTTCTTATAACATTGCACTTTACAATCAACTAAATAACAATAACCTTTTTTTTTTTTTTTAATTTTTTTTTAATCACATTTTTTTTCAACATAACATAATAACTAAACATAACATCCCCCCACTTGAGATGAACAATATTTGAATTTGGGAGGTCTTCAATGATCGTTAAGGATATGTTGTCGACGAAAGCGTGATTCCTGAACCCTTCCACTTGAACCTTGAACTTAGGCAAATAATGACTTCCCAATTACAAATAAAGACTATAGGGTAGGCTAAGGTGTATTAGTGTAACGAAACAATATGTTGGGTAAACAAAATGAAAGGATTGGCTCATAAGGGTATATCTAGGGGTATCTTGCACTAAAGGTGAGTGCAACAAAGGGTTTAACATGGGGTCGAGAAGTCGAGGTGACTAATCGATAGACACACAATGATAGACTATTTAGGTGATAATCCTATAATACTGCCTACTTAAACTGAATAGTCCAAATACATCGAGCTAACTCAACATACCTCGTCTATGGTCACGAAAGGATGTAAAGGCCAAGTTCTAAAGTTTACAAGCTACCGGCACACTCATAATTTGGTGGATTTGGGGTAAAAATTTGGAAACGGATAATGCTAATCTCACCATATAATATCAAGGGTTATAATGTGCTCGGCTAAGGTCTATTCTAGTTAGTTTAAGAAAAACATGTCAAAATTTAAAAATGGCATAATTTTTCAAAATAAACTAGAAAAACGAGGGCAAAATAAAGTTCAAGAGATAATTCTACTCCCGTCCCCCCACTTGAAATGTACAAAGTCCCTTTTGTACTAAGCGTTAAATAAAGGTGAAAAGAAAAGTAGAATTAGAGCGATAACTTCCCTGAAATTTGCTCCAAAAAGAAAGAAGGCCCACGAAAAGAGTCGTGCCTTCGCATAAGCATCCATGAGCAAACTTCAATCCCTGAAATCACACTACTGAGAAGCATAATTCTAAAAAAGAAAAAGAAAAATGAAAAAGAAACCTAAATCACTTTCGTAGGTATCACGGTTGCATTTAGCGAATGCAACAAGCCTTTTAAACCACTTGGTGTCCCAAGTGGACGAGCGTAGTCTCGTGAGGGCTTACAGGGAACATACCCATGAAGTTCATTTGAAAACTAATACAAGGTTATTGTGTTTTAAAAGAAAGAAGTGTTACAGAGGATAGTTACGTCGTAACCCTTATAAAGAGTTACGTCATAATTAGTGCAAAACCTGGTAGACACTACAGGAGTGTAGTTATGGCGTAACCATTGAATGGGATTACGCTGTAATTGGTGATGCTCTGAGAAGGACTGCTGTAAAAAAGTATGTTACGGCGTAACCATAAGAATGAGTTACGCCGTAACTATCGACAGATCAGGTCCCCGTTCAGCATGCTGCAGCAACTTTTCTCTGTTTTCCTGCAAAAATGGTTAAAAACACAAAACCCAACAGAAATGGAAATAAAACAAATGAAAGGGATAATTCGGGTTGTCTCCCGAAAGAGCACTTTTCTTTATTTACGAGTCTTTAAGTTAGACTCAAAGCCTCGGGGATTTATGGTGGCCTTTGGACTTGGCCAACTTCCTCCATATCTTTCATCAAATTATGTCTGACCCAAGCAACATTTGTAGCAGTGCGGAGGTACTCTTTAGTCTTGATCTCATACTTTTCGGCTACAATCGGTGGCGACCTCTTATACGGAATGCCAAGAAGTTTGAACCTTCTCAGCTCATATGCTTCATCATCGGGGTCAGTGAATCCATCTTCGCCTTGTAGTTCAAGGTAATCCAAATCCTCTTTATATCATCATCGTAGGACTCGGTACCTTTAAACCATTCATCGTCGAGTAAATCTTCCACTAGTACCCGTTTGCATTCCTATTTCTCATTTCTCGTTGAATCCTTGATATCTTCATCTGATTCCTCACTGTCATTAGGAACTTCTGTAACATAATGAATTTCATAAACACATCATATCATAAACACAAGTAGGCGTACAAGATGAGGTTTTAGAGAGAGAAAGAGTTAGAGGTTTGGGAACTTAGTGAGAGAAAATGAAAGTATTATTATGAGCTCCAACTCTCTACCTTGGGAGGTAGAGAGTATTTATAGTCTTACACAAATTGCCACCTACGGGCTGTGGATCAGGCATACAGTGGGTAAAGACCCGTCCGTCCTCCACGGTGTTACTTAAATAAATATTATTAAACATTAACTAATCTACGACTACGAGCTTTCTAACGATTACATATACTTGAGGTGACCGACTCTTTAATAACTGGATTTACTAAATCCTAACAATCTCCCCCTAAGGGAGGTCACCTCAAAAATACATAGAATACAAACAGATATTACAATTAGATTGTTCTTGGTTTCTTGTTAATGTTCTTTGCTATGTAGCTCGTAGTCATTGATTCATCATTATTGTAAGATATTGGATTTCACATACACATCAAACCATTAACCCAAGTAGGCGTACAAGAGTGTTTTAGAGAGAGAAAGTTAGAGGTTTAGGGAACTTAGTGAGAGAAAGTGAAAGATATTATTATGAGCTCCAACTCTCTACCTTGCAAGGTAGAGAGTATTTATAGTCTTACAATAAAACGCCACACAACGGGCTGTGGATCAGGCATACAGTGGGTAAAGACCCTTCCGTCCTCCACGGTGTTACTTAACTAAATACTACTAAGCTTAAAAGAACTACGACTACGAGCTTTCTAACGATTACATATACTTGAGGTGACCGACTCTTTAATACCTGGAATTTCTAATTCCTAACAATCTCCCCCTAAGGGAGGTCACCTCAAACATATACTAGAATTACATTGAATACAAACAGATATAACATTAACAATTGTTCTTGCATTCTTGATGTAGCACTTTGCTCCGAAGCGCGTAGACAATGATTCTTCTCATTGCATTTTTGGTTAATCCAAGTGGAGGTCTTTTACTGATCCACGTGATAATAATTTTGAGCCAGCTTTTGAGATCATCAGCTAACAAAAATCTCTGAGACATCCATTGTGGTGTTGGTATTATGTGATGTTGTGACTTTCGAACCGACATGCTCACATTCTGGATCATGATATCTTCTCATCAGAGTAACGGAAGCTTTCGTTGATTCATGATATTGGCAGCAGTGTAGTAGAAGCATGGAGTGAAAAAATCAGAGTCATTGATGCACTTATCATGATTTCTTTTGAGATGAATGTGTAGTGTGAGCATGCGGCTATGGATTGACCGCTTCATTCTGATCAGCTGCAAACGTCGGGTGTACCTGCATAAAATAGTTAGCAATAAAGCCCACGAAAGTGTCTTTGATCACTTTCGTTGAATTGAGGTACACGGCCCACGGTTCCCCGTTGATCAGTACAAGTACTGCCTGTGATTAGGTATAATTCCAAAGAATTTCCTTGACAGGGTTTCGCAGCTGCTCTAGCTGTTCTCAAACCGGAACATCTCAAAGAAGACAACACGGAGTGAGTGAACCAGCGAATAGAAATTCACTGATTGATGAAAGGAGATTTTGAAAGACAATCGTGTGTTGCTCAATAGAAATTGTTTTTGCAATACAACGAAGGTTTTAATGAAAATCAATTATCAAAAAATAAAACACCTTTTGATTTGAAATATTCGAACACGGTCAATGTGCTAAAGAAAAGAGTTTTTAAGCACAATGACCGGTTTTTCAAAGGTATCCGTCAATCCATAACCTGAACCAGGATTGATTCAAAAGATTGAATCGCCCCATTGTTTCTGTTCAGTTGTCACATGGTTGATCTATTGAATAGATCTCACATGCCACCCACCAGGAGCTTGTTTGATGTTGGCTCCAGAGGGCTTTCCATCTTCATTGTGAATATGTTTGCATATCACTCAGATGTTCTGGCAATACCACAAGGATAATGCGTAGGACTCAAGATATAATCTCTCTTTCCACATTGTGTGAAACAGATAGTCTTCATTGAAAGTGTCCTAATGAGATTTATTAAAGATCTCGTGGCTCTAGACTCGATATGTGCATATTTGGATCCTGTGCCGGAGACTAGGGAGAGGGTCTCCTTCTTCAATATCAACAATCTCTAAGAGAAAGTCGATAGATAATGTCGGTTCCCCGTGAGAATGAAACAAGTCCTTTTAAAAGGAACTTGAGTGGTTTTGGAAAGTTGAAGTGCAGTGCGTCACTGGGTCCATGACGTCTTGTCTTCAATACCGATGTTACCATCAGTAGCATATGAATTGAACCCGGTTTCTTCCCTAAAGTTGAATATATGGAGGGCTATTTGTTTTCACCCTTTTTTCATTCAATTCTTTTTAATTCTTCAACCACTTCAGTGCTTACCGATACTTCATAGCTAGAACCTTGTTGGGTTTATTCCAGTACTAGCTCAGTCTCAGTCCGCACTCTTCCCATATCTCATTTTTTTTCCTTTTATCATCATACCTAAGAACTCTACACTTACTAGTGGATAGTCCCTGGGTAGATCCCTCCGGTTCTGGCGGATCATGGGAACAAATACCTAACCTTATCATCCTTATATCACCGTACATAAAGTAAAGTTGGTCGGTCTATTTGGTATTGTTCATCTGGCATTTGAACCAATTGAAAACCATTTGAAAATCAATCCAGATACTTGTGATATAGTATCAAAACATTTTGTACCTGAATTGTTTTTGATATTTTTAGAACAAGTTCTCCCCCTCAACATGTGCATCAAATGTTTGAAATTGTTTTGCACACGGAGGCAAGAGGAAGAATTAACTTCTTTGATTAGCATTTTCAAAAAATATCAACATCACTTCCCTAATCGAATCAAGTAGATAAAGCATTTTGGGGAAGGATGAGGTTTTCATGATTTTGCTCCCCCTCAATATGTGCTTCGAGATTTGAAAAGAGTTTTGCACATACTAGAGGGAACCTGCACATTGAGATAAGAGATCACGTTTCAAATCATAGGTTTAAGATAGATGCTCCCCCTCAACATGTGCATGGAAAATTTGAAATCGTTTGTCACATGTGGGAAGGAGAGCATGTACATCCTTATAAAACCATTTACCGAATTATCAGTTTAAATCCAATTTAAATCACACATTCTCCCCCGATCACAATTATCAAATCATTTGAGATTTGTGATCTCTTATAGATTAAAAATGATTTTGAAAGCTTTTAAGGAGAATTGTGACTTAATTATGCCAAACGTTTTAACTGATAAGGATCGGATTTTAAAACTTTAAACTCCATTGATAAAACATGCATGTATATCTTTTGAAAACAATTGAATGCCAAACAACTTTTTAATTTAATTGAAATCATTCTCCCCCTCAATCAATGACATAGGTTGTTGATTGAGAGATTGATGTATTGACAAATAAGTCCAGATGATTATCAAAAATAGAGACTGAGTTATTTTTCAAAGCAATTAGTTTTCAGCAGATAAATGTTTACAAAATCAGAGCAAGGAATTTTGAAAACATGATAAAGTATGACTCTGTTCTTTCTTTGAAGAGCGGGTTACTGCCTGAAATGACAATAAACCATTTTATTCTCTTTCTCCCAAATTTTTTTTTTTTTTTTTTTTTTTTTTTTTTTTTTTTTTTTTTTTAAATAAAAATTCAAACAATATCTAAAGTCCCGTGCCATTCTTTGAATGACAACACAAAGACCGTAGATATTATCGAATCGAGAAAAACATGACAAAATGACAATATTTTTTGAAGATATTTCAAATTTTTCAAATTTTTATGGATTTTGAAAGTTTTATATTTTTCTATTTGATTTTTGAGGGTTTTATAATTTTGTATTTTGTTTTTCGAATAAATATATACAAGAGATAGATGAGCATAGACCTTTACTCCTCGTCTTCCTCCTGAAGACGTTTGAGTGTATCTGGTTGAAGGCTTTTCAAGCCAAGACGTGGAAGAATAAACTCAAAACGTTCTCTTGGAAGAGCTTTGGTGAAGATGTCTGCTAACTGGTATTCAGACCTCACAAAATAGAGTTCCACCACACCTTTTTCCACTTGTTCCCTGATGAAATGATGTCGAATTTCGATATGCTTAGCTCTTGAGTGTTGAACGTTATTGCATGAAAGAGCAATAACACTTTTATTATCACAGTACAGAGGGATTTTGTTGAATACAAAGCCATAGTCAGTTAATTGAGATCTCATCCAAAGGATTTGAGCACAACACGATGACATGGCTATGTATTATGCCTCTGTAGAGGAAATAGAAGTACTCATTTGCTTCTTTGAAGACCAGCTCACAAGCTTGTCACCCAAAAACTGAGCACCTCCAGACGTACTTCGACGAGTATCTTGACATCCTGCATGAACAGCATCTGCATAGGCTGTTAGTGACATACCGGTGTCCTTCGGGTACCAAAGTCCCATATTGATGGTTCCTTGGAGATACCGAAAGACCCGTTTAACTGCTTCAAGGTGCTTTTTAGTAGGCTTAGCCTGGTATCTAGCACACATGCATACAGCGAACAAGATGTCTGGTCTACTAGCTCTGAGGTACATCAGGGATCCAATCATACTACGATATTTCATTTGGTCAATCATGATCCCTGAGTGGTCCTCATCTAGTTTGGTTCGATCAATCATGGGAGTGTCAACAGGGTCACTTGAATCAAATCCAAATTTCTTTAAGATCTCAGTTGCATATTTAGATTGATTTATGAAAATGCCTCCGGGACTTTGTGAAATTTGTTATCCCAAGAAAAATGACATTTGTCCCATCATTGACATTTGAAATTTTGAACTCATTTCATTTGAAAAACGGTCACACTCATTAGGGTCAGTCGAGGCAAAGATGATATCATCAACATAAATTTGAACATGGATTAAATGTTTGCCTGACTTCCTTGTGAACAATGTTGGATCAATTACTCCTTTGCTGAATCCGGTAGATAGAAGAAACTTTGATAGCGTATCATACCATGCCATTGGAGCTTGCTTTAAACCGTACAGAGCTTTTTTCAGACGAAAAACGTGGGTAGGATGCTCTGGATTTACAAAGCCTTCAGGTTGGCTGACATAGACGACTTCTTTAAGATCTCCGTTCAGGAATGCCGTCTTCACGTCCATCTGATAGACTACCATGTTCTTACTAGCAGCATTAGCCAAAAAGATTCTGATTGCCTCGATTCGAGCAACAGGAGCAAAAGATTCTTCAAAGTCTATACCCTCCTCTTGACGATATCCTTTAGCAACTAATCGAGCCTTGTTCTTCAACACATCACCATGCTCATCAAGTTTCACTTTGAAGATCCATTTTAGAGCAATAATCATAGCACAATCTGGAGCAGGTACTAACTCCCATACGTCAAGTCGATCAAACTCATGAATTTCTTCTTGCATGGCATTGAACCAGCTATCTTCATTCAGGGCGGTTTTGACATCTTTTGGTTCGATCTTAGAGAGTACGGAGTTGAAGAAGCACCACAAAGCATCGGTTGCAAGTTGTTTCCGTGTTGATACTGGACGAGAAGGATTTCCAATGATGTTATCTAATGGATGATCATGAGTCCATTTTCTGAGGTGTTCATGTGGCAGTGGTTGAGGGACTGAAGTAGCAGAGTTGATGTCTTCTGAAGAAGATGGTTCTGATGAAGATTCAGGAGCAAATATGTTCTCAAATGGAGCATCTTCAGGAGTAGCAAAGGGACTAAGTTCATTAATGATGCCAGAAACAGTTCCATGATGTACATTTGAAGAATGATGATTTGTTGATGAGACTGAAGGATCAGCAGCAGGCGCTTCTTGACTTACTGATGTTGAGACTGAAGGATTGACTTCATTCACAGGAATATCCGCAGCCTCTTCTGAGGGAGTCATCAGTTCATTAGCACTTGGCTCATAATGTTCATCAAACATAGGATCAAACAATTTCTTTAAATCATCTTCAGATGGAGGTACATATGGAGTTTTTTAAGAAGAGTTTGGAACAAGGAATGAACCAATGGGACTGTTTTGAAGTGCGGGTCCTGAACTGGATTGTCCAGGAGCCATTTGATCGGTCAGCTCATCAAATGTAACGTGAATTGTTTCCATGATATTTCGGGCTCTTTTGTTGTAGATTCGGTATCCCTTTTTGTTTGGTGCATACCCTACAAAAACTCCAATGTCCGCTTTAGCTCTTAGTTTGCCTAAGTCTTGACCCTCATTAGTTGGATAACATAGTGCACCAAACACACGAAGGAAAGAGAGATTAGGTTTTCTGTTGTGGACCAGTTCATATGGAGTTTTTCCATGAACAGTGTGAATCAGGGAACGATTTTGTGTGTAGCATGCAGTGGCAATAGCTTCAGCCCAGAGAAACATTAGAACCTTTGAGTAAATCTGCATTATTCTAGCGGCTTCCACAAGAGTTCGATTTCGTCTTTCAACTACACCGTTCTGTTGAGGAGTTCGTGGAACGCTTCTTTGATGGCTGATTCCAATGCTTTCATAAAATTCACTAAGTTGTTTGTTAACAAACTCAGTACCATTGTCTGTTCGGATAATTATGACGGTTTTGTTAAATCGAATCTGCAGCTGTTTGATGAGTTTGATGATGATATCGGGAGTTTCATCCTTTGTCCTCAAGAACTTGACCCAGGTGAATCTAGAGTAATCATCAACCACAACTAACACATATTTCTTCCCAAAGATATTATGCACTCTCATTGGTCCACATAAATCCATATGAAGGGTATGAAGAACTTCGGTAATTGAGTTTGTAGGTTTGGGTTTATGGGTATACTTTTTGCTTTTTCCCAATTGGCTTGCTGAACAAAGATGATCTTTTTCATACTTTAGTCTAGGTAAACCTACAACTAAGTCCTTTCTGGAGAGATCATTGATGGTGCCGAAGTTCAAGTGATTGAGATGACGATGCCATAACCATGACTTTGTTTTCGAAGCCTTTGACAACAAGCAAATTGGAGAAGACTTCATCATATCATCGATAGAGATGGTGTATAGATTTGAACCACGAGTTCCTCTTAACAGTTCCTTACCATCAAGTTCTCTTACAAAACAAGTATGTTTTTTGAAGGCTACTTCTAGATCAGAATCACAGAATTGACCAACAGAGAACAGATTATGACCAAGACCTTCCACATAGTATACTCTAGAGATAACACTATCACCAACAACATAATCACCATAACCCATAATTGCACCGAAATGTTCATTTCCGAATCTAACTGTCCCGATGAATTTACTCACGAAGTTCATGAGCCGTGACCGGTCACCAGTTATATGCTTGGAACAGCCTGAGTCCAGGTACCACAGAATGATTTGAACGATCTACAGTTGAACACAGACAAGAGTGGATAACTGGATAATTGGGATCCCCATGCAAGAATGGGTTCCATTTGGTTAGTAACAATGGTTGGAACACCCACATCAGAAATAGAAGCATTCATATCAGAAAATAAGGCAATGGAATCATTATGAATAGATGCAGTACTAGTGTCTGTATTAGCCCTATTCAAAGTGTGCCCACTTCTTAAGGGAATAGTTCTACCAGTAGGCATCCATTTTCTAGTGGGCATTGTCTGATTAGTCTTATGACCAACAGGTTTCCAATGATAGCCTAACTTACTAAATGTTCTTCCTGTGGGTTTCCACTGTTTTCTAACTTTCTTTCTCCTTTGCCTTTTTGCCTTCTTAGCATGATAATTAGCATTAACAATATTAACTGGACAATTAACATCATTAGGCAAAGCATTAACACCACATTCATGATTAGAAACAGAATTCAAGCAGACATCAATACAAGGTTTGCAAATAGTATCAGAATTCGAATTAATTACAGTACGCCTATGGCTAATACTAGAATCAACACGATTCGTTTTATTCGGCTCAAACTTAAAGTTCCTAGGTTGGTCTTCTACTCTCTTCCAATGCACATTCTTAGCTTGCGAGGTCCTATCATTCCTTGTATTGTCTTGAGACTTTGACCTGCTTGCTTTAATGTCACTGATTACTCCTGTAGAGGGAATGGGAACATTAGTTGGTTTTGCTACTATTTGCTTCACCTGTTTAGATGTGCTGGGATCTGAACTACATGTAGGCACACTAAGATTAACCTTTTTAACGCTTGATTTGCTGGGATTTAAACACCTAGAGGGCACACTCGAGTTCACATTCTTAGCACTAACAGATTTGGAATCTGAACTGCTTGAAGGCACATTAGGGTTCACCTTCATAACATTTGTCATTGAATGACTTGCATGCTTGGCACTAGGCATAGAGCACGGTATCAAGGGATTGACTTGATCACCTAAGGATTTAGGGCATATTGTAATTAGGCATTCTAGAAGTTCTTGAGATCGTTTGGCATATAGGCATGCAAGGGCAATTGCATTATCATCTGGTTTTTCTAACTTATCCTCTTCTACAATCTCACGGAGACATTCTAGGCTGTCCTTAAGATGTGAGAAATATGTTTGAATAGCAAGTTTGTTATTCCTAAGATGAGGAGGAACATATTTCACAGACAAAGCATATTTATTACAGACATGTACCTTTGATACACCATTCTCCCCATTGGTCATTGGCATCTTACCTTTTACCTGACTCTTTAGATTCTCAATTTCTTTTTGTAACGAGGCTACCGTTTCATTATTTTTGTTACGAGTGACCTTTAAAGATTCAAATAACTCATTGAAATGACGTTTAACCTTTTCATTTTCTTCTAGAAAACTTTCGTTTTCCTTTTGTAATGCAATTACTAAGTTTTGAAGATGAAACGTTTGAGAATTCTGAGAATCTAAAGGAGGAGGCATTTGGGAGCCTGTCATATTGTTCGTTTGACCCTTTAATTGATAGATTTGGGCTTTCAACTTTCTGATCGTGTTGCAATGAGCTTGAATCTGTTCATCACGTTTGTTAATTTGAAAAACTGCATCAAACTCTGGAGCATCTGAGGATGTCTTGATATTTGAAGTTTTGACATTTTCTTTAAGATGTTGATATTTTAGTTGTAAATTAAAATGCTCAACTTCTAGTTTAGAAAAATGTTTAACCAAATTGTCGTGATCATCCAGTTCAATTTTCTCATTTAGTTCAGAATTAGTTTTTTCAAGATCAATGACACGATCATGGGAGACTTTCAGGGCAACAAATAGTTCATGAAATTGGGAAGCATTAATAGAAGAATTTGTAGCAGTGAAAAACATATTTTGAGCAACACATTCAGTAATAAGAGTCTCATTTAATGTATGCAAGTTCTTTCTCTCAATTTCATTATATTTTAGTGCTCGCTCATAGTCACTAACCTCAACTATCATTGCATCAAACTCCTTTTCCATTTCTTTAATGTCTAAGTTCATTCCCTTTTTAAGACTTTCAAAATGATCTTTTAGCAGTTTAAAGAAAGGCATGACTTCAGTTAAATAACATTCTTTCGTTTGCTCAAAACCCCTTTCTCCTTCAGTTATACCAGTGGGTGTGATCCTTTTCTTGCAAGTTTTCTCAAAATCAACAAATAGTTGAAAGATAACATATTGACTAATTAAGGTCTTGCTTTTAGTGGAAATTGTTCTAGGAACAAGATGCATTGGTGTATTAGGAGGATACACAGTCGCTCTAGGCATTTTCCAAAGGGGAGGGTTTGTTTCAACAATATTTTCAGCTTTCTGCTTATCTAAATCCATTTTCCAGAAAACTTGTTCGGGAGTCAACAATGTCTGAGGCTTAAACTTGTTCAAGGAAATCCAGTTTTCCTTCTTGTAATCATGGGGTGTGATCTTTATTTTCTTCTCTTTACATTTAGGATCATCTAATTTCTTGTTCATCTTTTCCCTAGTGACTTCATCTGATTTCTTATCTTCCTCAGTGCACTCAACGCAACTAGGTTTCTGTATAGGTTTAAGGATTTCATTGCCATCATAAAGAACCTTGTGAGCATTTCTAGCCTTTTTAATGACCTCTGGATTTGGTTCCTCAACAAGGGGAATGCTATGCTTATCGCTTAAGACTCTATGCTTAGTGATTAAGTGAGCAGTCTGAATGGTATTTCCTTGTACGTACAACTTATTTTCAAGCTTGTTTTTCAAGGTTTTTAGATTGGAAAAATCATTCAAAAGTTTTGATTCCTTAGCACTGAATTCTTGCTTAAGCATTTTAACATTTTCTTGAAGTTCTTGCTTTTGCTTAGCCGTTTTAGAAAGCTTTTCTTGTAAGGAGTTTAACTCTTGTTTTAATACTTCTTCTCTAAACCTACTTTTTCTAATAGTTGTACGCATTTGGTCATCCATTTCCTGCTCACGGGTGGTCAACTCAAATTTTGCACGTTGTTCATAAATCGCAACACGTTCTTTATAGGCATTTAGTTCAGAGGCAATAGAATCATCAGGAGCATATGCAGTGAATTCATCAAAGACATAGTCATTATTGACTGCGGAAGATGCATTACTTGGTATAGCCTCACTATTACTTTGTTTCACATATTGATCATATGGGACAACATTGATATTACCCATATTTTCAATATTTGATTCAATAGTTTCAGTTGATTGTACTTTGTCATGCATCTTTTGCACATCAACATTATCGTATAGTTTTAATACCTCTGAGATGAGTTTGTCTTTGGATGGGCCAGCTTGTGGTGAAGATGAGACCTTGGGAGAAACCATTGGAGAAATGCTAGCCATAAAGATTGTGTGTGCAGTAGGTCCATCATCCACATCAGAGTCGTATGCATCACAGTCAGCGACTTGAAAGGCATTCTGATAATTGTGACCTATCTCCTGAATTGGCTGCTCATCCACATCTGCATCATAGGTCTTGGCATTACCCTCAGCAAGAAACAACAACTCCTCTTCATCCAAAGCAGCACCATTATCCTGAGCTTGTACAAGCAGCATCTTATCTCTGAAGTAATCAGCATAC
Source organism: Chrysanthemum seticuspe (assembly GCA_019973895.1). Classification (NCBI taxonomy): domain Eukaryota; kingdom Viridiplantae; phylum Streptophyta; class Magnoliopsida; order Asterales; family Asteraceae; genus Chrysanthemum; species Chrysanthemum seticuspe. The sequence continues at coordinate 190,545,393 of BPTQ01000006.1, read as the reverse complement.
TGTGGACGCTTTGGAGATGTGCAGTTCCTTGCAATGTGTCCCTCACCACCACAGTTATAGCATTTGATCGGCTTAGCTTGACCTTGATTTCCATTCGGATTACCAACATAACCTCTACCAGCTCCACCTCTTGCTTGTTCGTACTGTCGTTCTTGAACTGGCTGCACCATAACCTTCCCATCTCTGACAGTGGCTTGATTATGTGGGTTGGAAGCAGTTCTGAGATTATTGTTGGTGTGTGGAAGAGAGTTCATGTTTTGACTAATCAGAAGAGCTAGTTGATTAATGAAGTTTCCCACGTGTGCATCAGCATCAGCTTGTTTGAACATGGGATCAGGAATGAGTTTGTGATTACCATTACCCATGGGTATGACTTGTGAGGCTTTGGTTGTGATTCCGATGTTTGAGTAGAAGGCAGTTGAGTCATTTGTTGAACTTGCTTCTCCCTGAGCTTTGAACTGATCTAGAATCCTCTTTTCAAACATGGCATGCCTCTCATTTTGAAGAAGGAAGGCATAGAGTTTCTCATAATTCGTATTCTTCAATCGTTTAGTGAACTTCACAGAAGTAACAAATTTGTGCCATTCGGGATTCATGTTGTTTACAAATTTTGAGTTCAGCTGAATGTTAGGCATAGTCATTCTGATGTTCCTTATGTCATTCACCAGCTTATGAAATCTCACATAGTACTCATAGACACTTTCATCTGGTTTCATCTTGAAGTGCTCAAATTCATCATACAATTGTGATTCTCGATCTTCAACAGTTAGCTCAGAACCAGAAAGAAGCATCTTGACATTATCCCATACAGCTTTTGCCTCGGTGTTGTGATTGATAAGCTTGTAGATGTCCTTTGGTAGACCTTGCAGTATAATGTTGGAAGCTCGGATATCTGCATCGAATCTCTTTTTCTCCTTATCGTCAAGCTCATCATACATCTTTGGTCTGTCCATTCCGTAAATCAAAGTTCCATCTTCAGCAGTATCAAGTACATCTCTAGTAGTTTCAACTCGGTAAGGTCCTTCATCAATGGATTTGAGAATGTTAAACCCATTTTCTTTTCCAAGACAGTACAATCTGATTCGTTGAGCCCAAGAGTCGTAGTCAGTTCTGTCAAGCATCGGTGGACGAGTATCTGAGCCAGCTGCTTGAACGTCCTCGGCAACAGTGGAAATGATTGTAGGAACGTTGGAAGACATGTTAACAGATTAAACGGGAATTTAAAACTCTATGATTAAACCGGGAAATAGATTCTTTCACGGTATTTTACTGAATCAAGAGAAAACTGTATTTAAAGGAAATCACCCAAGTCGCTAGGACAACACAGTGAACCAATTCGCTAAGTGCTAAGTCGCTAGAGTTCCAAGTCGCTATATAACAACTCGCTACAAATCAAGTCGTTAACAAAATTTTGGCAGCAATTCGCTAAGCACCAAGTCGCTAAATATTCAGGTCGCTAAATAGCAACTCGCTAGGTACCAACTCGCTAACATCAAGTCGCTAACAATATAAAGTACAAGTCGCTAACTTAAACCAAGTCGCTACTCGTAGTGGAGAATCCACTAACTGTATTGTTTGTCGGCTTGTCTCACTAGACAAGTCGCTAACCCTAACTCGCTACGGATTTCAACTACAACTCGCTACCAAATTGTAAAGCAAGTCTCTATCAAGAAAGCTTTTCCGTGGCTCAAGTCGCTAGCATGAAAAACACACAAACACCACTTTTCAATCCAAAAACAACCCAACCACTATGATTCAAACCTTCTAAATCAAAACCTAAACACTTGAGATGATTCTAAACACAAAAGTACTATCAAAATCCAAACTTTAACACTAGAAATCAACCAAATGATGCACAAACCACTAAACTTTTTCAAACTCAAAAACCACCTAAAACCACTAGAAATTCAAAGCTATGTAAGATATGATCTAACCATGGCTCTTGATACCAATTGTAAGATATTGGATTTCACATACACATCAAACCATTAACCCAAGTAGGCGTACAAGAGTGTTTTAGAGAGAGAAAGTTAGAGGTTTAGGGAACTTAGTGAGAGAAAGTGAAAGATATTATTATGAGCTCCAACTCTCTACCTTGCAAGGTAGAGAGTATTTATAGTCTTACAATAAAACGCCACACAATGGGCTATGGATCAGGCATACAGTAGGTAAAGACCCGTCCGTCCTCCATGATGTTACTTAACTAAATACTACTAAGCTTAAAAGAACTACGACTACGAGCTTTCTAACGATTACATATACTTGAGGTGACCGACTCTTTAATACCTGGAATTTCTAATTCCTAACAATTATTGCATGTTTGGATAATCAATGTGGAGGTCTTTAACTGATCCACATGATAATGAGTTTTGAGCCAGCTTTGAGATCATCAGCAAACATAAATCTCTGACCCATCCATTGTGATATTGGTAATATGTGATGTTGTGACTTATGGACCGACATGCTCACATTTTGGATCATGATATATTCTCATCAGAGTAGCGGAAGCTTTCGTTGATTCATGATATTGGCAGCAGCGTAGCAGAAGCATGGAGTGAAAATATCAGAGTCATTGATGCACTAATCATGATTTCTTTAGAAATGAATGTGTTGTGTGAGCATGCGGCTATGGATTGACCGCTTCATTCTGATCAGCTGCAAACGTCGGGCGTACCTGCATACAACAGTTAGCAATAAAGCGCACGAAAGTGTCTTTGATCACTTTCGTTGAATTGAGGTACACGGCCCACGGTTCCCCGTTGATCAGTGCAAGTACTGCCTGTGATCAGGTATAATTCTGAAGAATTTCCTTGACAGGGTTTCGTAGCTGGTCTAGCTGTTCTCAAACCGGAACGTCTCAAAGAAGACAACACGGAGTGAGTGAACCAGAGAATTGAGATTCACTGATTGATGAAAAGAGATTTGAAAAACAATCGTGTACCGCTCAATAGAAATTGTTTTTACAATACAACGAAGGTTTTAAAGAAAATCAATTATCAATCATAAACACCTTTTATTTTGAAATATTAGTACACAGTCGATGTGCTAGGAAAAAGGATTTTTAAGCACAATGACCGGTTTTTCAAAGGTATCCGTCAATCCATAACCTGAACCAGGATTGATTCAAAAGATTGAATTGCCCCATTGTTTCTGTTCAGTTGTCACATGGTTGATCTATTGGATAGATCTCACATGCCACCCACCAGGAGCTTGTTTGATGTTGGCTCCAGAAGGCTTTCCATCTTCATTGTGAATATGTTTGCATATCACTCAGATGTTCTGACAATACCACAAGGATAATGCGTAGGACTCATAAGATATAATCTCTCTTTCCACATTGTGTGAAACAGAGAGTCTTTATTGACAGTGTCCTAATGAGATTTATTTGATGATCTCGTGGCTCTAGACTCAATTGTGCACATTTGGTTTCCTATGTCGGAGACTAGGGAGAGGGTCTCCTTCTTCGATATATACAAACTCTAAGAAAAAGTTGATAGATAATGTCGGTTCCCCGTGAGAATGAAACTAGCCCTTTTAAGAGGAACTTGAGTGGTTTGGGAAGTTGTAGTGCAGTGCGTCACTGGGTCCATGACGTCTTGTCTTCAATACCGATGTTACCTTGGTAACCACCAGTAGCATATGAATTGAACCCGGTTTCTGCCCTAAGGTTGAATAAATGGAGGGCTATTTCTTTTCACCCTTTTTCACATTCAATTCTTTTTCATTCTTCAACCCCTTAAGTGCTTACCGAGACTTCATAACTAGAACCTTGTTGGGTCTATTCCAGTACTAGCTCAGTCTCAGTCCGCACTCTTCCCATATGTCACTTTTCTCCTTTTTTCATCAAACCTAAGGACTTCTACACTATCTAGTGGATTGTCCCTGGGTAGATCCCTCCGGTTCTGGCGGATCGTGGGAACGAATACCTAACCTAACCATCCTTATATCACCATACATAAAGTAAATTTGGTCGGTCTATTTGGTATTGTTCATCTGCCATTGGAACCAATTGAAAACCATTTGAAAATCAATCCAGATACTTGTGATATATTATCAAAGCATTTTGTACCTGAATTGTTTTTGATATTTTTAGAAAAAGAGCTCCCCCTCAACATGTGCATCATGTATTCGAAATCGCTTTAGCACACAGAGGCAAGAGGAAGAATTAACTTCTTTGAATACCATTTTCAAAAAGATATCAACATCACTTCCCTGATTAAATCAAGTGGATAAAGAAAATTGGGGAAGGATGAGGTTTTCATAAGTTTGCTCCCCCTTAATATGTGCCTCGAGGTTTCAAAGAGTTTTGCACATATTAAAAGAACCTGCACTTAGAGACAAATCAATCACGTTTCAATTCTTTGTGGTTTTTAAAAGGATGCTCCCCCTCAACATGTGCATGGAAAATTTGAAATCGTTTGGCACATGTGGGGAGGAAAGCTTGCAAAACACTTGTGAAACCATTTATCGAATCATCAGTTTAAATCCAATTTAAATCACAAATTCTCCCCCGATCATAAATTTATAATCATTTGAGATTTGTGATCTCTGTAGATTTAAATTGATTTTGAAAGCTTTTGAGGAGACTTGTGACTTGATTATGAAAACATTTTAACTGATAAGGATCGGATTATGAGACTTTAAAATCTATTGATTAAACATGCATGATTATCTTTTTGAAAACAATTGTATGACAAATAACCTTTTGATTTAATTGAAATCATTCTCCCCCTCAATCAATGACATAAGTTGTTGATTGATTGATAGATATTTATGACACACGTTAAGACCAGATGATTTTCAAAAATAGAGTCCGAGTTATTTTTTCAAAGCAATTTGTTTTCATTGGATAGTAAGTAATTGTTTATAGAATCAGAGCATGAGATTTGAAAACAAGATAAAGCATGGCTCTGTTCTTTCTTAGAAAAATGGGTTACTGCCTGAAATGACAATAAACCATTGTTTCACTTTCTCCCAAATATATATATATATATATATATATATTTAAGAACATTTGAACAACATCTAAAATCCCGTGTCATTCTTTGAATGACAGCACAAAGATCATAGATATTATCGAATCGAGAAAAATCATGACAAAAAGACAATATTTTTTTGAAATTTTTCAAGATTTTCAAATTTTTATGGATTTTTGAAAGTTTTATATTTTTCTATTTGCTTTTTGAAAAAAATATTTACAAGAGATGGATGAAGAAAGACCTTTACTCCTCGTCTTCCTCTTGAAGACGTTTGAGTGTTTCCGGTTGTAGACTCTTTAGACCAAGTCGTGGGAGGATAAACTCAAAACGTTCCCTAGGAAGAGCTTTAGTGAAGATGTCTGCTAACTGGTATTCAGACCTCACAAAATAGAGTTCCACCACACCGTTTTCTACTTGCTCCCTGATGAAATGATGTCGAATGTCGATGTGCTTTGCTCTTGAGTGTTGTACGTTGTTGCATGAGAGAGCAATAACACTTTTATTATCACAGTACAGAGGGATTTTGTTGAATTCAAAGCCATTGTCAGATAATTGAGATCTCATCCATAGGATTTGAGCACAACAAGATGACATGGCTATGTATTCAGCCTCTGTAGAGGAAATAGAAGTACTCATTTGCTTCTTTGAAGACCAGCTCACAAGCTTATCACCCAAAAATTGAGCACCTCCAGACGTACTTCGACGTGTATCTTGACATCCTGCATGATCAGCATCTGCATAGGCTGTTAGTGACATACCGGTGTCCTTCGGGTACCAAGGTCCCATATTGATGGTTTAAAAACCCGTTTAACCGCTTCAAGGTGCTTTTTGGTAGGCTTAGCCTGATATCTAGGGAGGAGAGCTTGTTACATGTGCATGGAAAATTTGAAATTGTTTGGCACATGTAGGGAGGAGAGCTTGTTAATTACTTATAAAACTATTTATCGAATTATCAGTTTAAATCCAATTTAAATCACAACTTCTCCCCCGATCACAATTTTCAAATCCTTTGAGATTTGTGATCTCTATTGATTTAAATTAAATTTTGAAAACTTTTGAGGAGAATAGTGACTTGCTTTTGAAAAACAGTTTAACTGATAAGGATCAGATTTTAGACTTTAAACTCCATTGTCCAAACATGCAGAAATATCTTTTGAAAACATAACATAAGCCAAGGTTTTGAATCAATTGTATAAAACATTGTTCCTTTTGATTGTCCAAAAGTAGACCTTGCTCTTTTACGTGCCAATTGTTTGAAAAATAACCTTTTTGACTGATTTGAAATCATTCTCCCCCTCAATCAATGACATGAATTGTTGATTGAGTGTTAGGGATTTTGTCAAATAATAAGCCTAGATGATTTTCAGAAATGTGGTCCAAGTTATTTTCAAAGCAATATGTTTTCATTAGATGATAAATATTTTTCAAAAGAATATTTAGAAGGAAAAATATTTGTGAAAGAAACATTTGTCTTTTTGCCGACAAATATTTAGTTTTTAGAATCAGAGCATTAAATTTGAAAACCAGATAAAGCATGGCTTTGTTCTTTCTTTTTGAACACAGGTTACTGTCTGAAATAACAGTAAACCACCATTTTTCTCCATTTCAATTTTTTTTTTTTTTTATGTACATTCGAACTTCATCTAAAGACCTGTGACACTCTTTGAATGGCAACTCAAAGACCGTAGATGAAATCGAATAAAAAGATCAAGACGAAAATGACAAAATTTTTTGAAGATTTTCAGAATGTTTAAATTTTTATGGATTTTTGAAAGTTTTATATTTTTCTATTTTCTTTTTGTTGGTTTTATAAATTTTTTTTTTTTTTTTTTATTTTATTATTTTTTTTTTTGATGAAAATATGTACAAAGAATAGATGAATAGATGCCTTTACTCCTCTTCTCCCTCTTGAAGACATTTGAGTGTTTCAGGTTGAAGACTTTTAAGTCCAAGACGGGGAAGAATAAACTCAAAACGTTCTCGAGGGAGTGCTTTAGTGAAGATGTCTGCTAGATGATATTCAGTTCTCACAAAGTAGAGTTCTACCACACCTTTTTCCACTTGTTCCCGAATGAAATGATATCGAATTTCGATGTGCTTTGCTCTTGAATGTTGAACGTTGTTGCAGGAGAAAGCAATGGCACTTTTGTTATCACAGTACAGAGGAATTTTGTTGAAGTCAAAGCCATAGTCAGATAGTTGGGATCTCATCCATAGGATTTGAGCACAACAAGATGACATGGCGATGTATTCAGCCTCTATAGAGGATATTGACGTACTCATTTGTTTCTTAGAAGACCGGCTTACAAGTTTTTCTCCCAAGAATTGAGCACCACCTGATGTGCTTTGACGTGTATCTTGACACCCTGCATGGTCTGCATCTCCATATGTTGTTAGTGACATGTTGGTGTCCTTCGGATACCAAAGTCCCATGTTAATGGTACCTTGGAGATACCAAAAGACCCGTTTAACCGCTTCAAGGTGCTTTTTGGTAAGCTTAGCCTGGTATCTAGCGCACATGCATTCAGCAAACAGAATATCAGGTCTACTGGCTGTGAGGTACATCAGGGATCCAATCATACTACGATATTTCGTTTGATCTACCATGATCCCTGAGTGGTCCTCATCCAGTTTGGTACGCTCCACCATGGGAGTGTCAACGGTGTCACAAGTGTCAAATCCAAATTTCTTTAAAATTTCATTAGCATATTTAGATTGATTGATTAAAATGCCTCCGGGACTTTGTGAAATTTGTAATCCCAAGAAAGTCCCATCATAGACATTTGAAATTTAGAGCCCACTTCATTTGAAAAACGGTCACATTCAGTAGGGTCGGTCGAGGCAAAAATAATATCATCTACATAGATTTGAACATGGATTAAATGTTTGCCTGACTTTCTGGTGAACAATGTGGGATCCACTGCTACTTTGCTGAATCAAGTAGATAAGAGGAACTTTGACAGAGTATCATACCACGCCCTTGGAGCTTGTTTCAGACCATAGAGAGCCTTCTTTAAGCGATAGACGTGAGTAGGACGTTCAGGATCCACAAAACCTTCTTGTTGATTGACGTACACGATTTCTTTCAGATCTCCATTAAGAAAGGCAGTCTTTACATCCATTTGATAAACCACCATGTTCTTACTAGCAGCATTAGCTAAGAAGTTCTGATTGCCTCAATACGTGCAACTGGAGCAAGTGATTCCTCAAAGTCAATACCCTCCTCTTGACGATATCCTTTTGCAACGAGTCTTGCCTTGTTCTTTAATACATCCCCATGCTCATCAAGTTTCACTTTGAAGATCCATTTGAGAGCAATGATCATAGCACACTCAGGAGCTGGTACTAATTCCCAAACATCAAGTCGGTCAAACTCATGAATTTCTTCCTGCATTGCATTGAACCAAATGTCCTCTAACATTACGGTTTTGACATCTTTTGGTTCGACTTTTGACAGTATGGAATTGAAGAAGCACTATAAGGCATCTGTTGCAAGCTGTTTACGGGTGGATACCGGACGAGAGGGATTCCCTATGATATTATCCAATGGATGATCGTGTGTCCATTTTCCGAAATGCTCGTGTGGCTGTGGTTAAGGAACTGATGTAGCAGAGTTGTTTTCCCCTGAAGAAGATGGTTCAGATGATGGATCAGGGGCAAAAATATTTTCAAAAGGTGCACTGATGAGTGTGTAAATACTCATCATTTTTATACAAAATAAACTGCAAAATCATCTGAAAACACTCAGAAACACATCTAAATGATCAAAATATCACAAATCAGTGTTTTATGTGTTTTAAATTCAAAAATATCAAAATCAGATGAAAAACATATCAATTTTGCAAAAATTGCAGTTTCAGTCCCCCAAGTTTCAAGAATTGTCAAAAATAGTCCCTGAGCCCGAATTTCAAAAGTATAAATCACCAAAGGTCTTTTTAAAATCATTAAGTGTCATATTTAGTCCCTTGGTGAGAAATCTAAAAGTTTTGAGAAAATTGCAATTTAGTCCCTGAAAATCCAAAATGTTCAAATTTAGTCCTTGGGAATTTCAAAAATGTCAAAAATTAAACCTTGGACTATTAAATGTTGGCAAAACTAACCCTTGGATCACTCTTCATAAATTACATGACTGGTCCCTTGGTTTTGAAGAATTACATGTTTGGTCCTTTGAATTAATAATACCACAAACCAAACCGGACTCAAATAGTACCCAAGCCCAACAAAACACCCTTGGCCCAAAAACATTTTACCCGGTCCAATCCTGTGACCCGACACCCAACCCAACCATTTAAATAACCAATACCCGCTTTCCCTGTCCCCTCCCCGACCACCTTGTCTGCTACTTCCCCCCTCCTCAAACTCCACCCATAGCCACCCTACACACCCCTTTGTCTCCCCCACCTCACCTACCCTTCCCACAACATTAAATGCTAAGTCCTTCCTGTCCCAGATATCAAAAGCAAATTTGGCGCCAAAAACACATAAACGGCCAAGATGAGTTCTACACATCCAATGGCTTGGATTGTTGCTGGGATCCACCCAGAGGAGAGAGACAAGCAGCTTTGAGCATAAAAGAGACCAAGTGGAAGCATGAAGAGGGAGTAGTCTTAGTTTTTTAATTTTGTATGTCGTTTTAAAGTTTAACTTTTCTTAGCTAGCTCTTAATTGAAATTTCCAGTTGTTTTGTATCAAAGATAGTAATTTTAATGTAATGCAACTCTTTTAAGTCTCAAATTCAGTTCATGTTTGTGATTTCAATTTCATGGTTAACTGTTGGATTTCCTAATTTCAAACTTTGAATATCAAGCTTCAATTAGCTTCTTTCCTAGTTAAAACAGGTTATATTAGCTTATCATAGCTTTTTATAAGCTTGTGTTTAAGTATTGAGCAAAAGTGAAACTTGGTCAACAAAAGTCAAAGCCAGAAGCAAAATGGGTATAGAGATGGAATTGGGTGATTCAGAAAGTAAAATGGGTTGAAATGGAAGTGCTTGGGTGGTTTACATAGGATTAGTGATCTTGGGTTCTTGGTTTCACAGTTGGCAGGCCATAGTGGTCTTGGACCTCTTGTAAGTGATTCTCAAGTTTATTGCATACACTGTGTTAGTGGATATAATCTGATAAAAATTGTTCAATTTGTGTTCACTAAGCTAGCATATCTTAGTTTGGTCAGTAAAATCAGTTGGATTAAGGATTAGGTTAGTTTTCATTACAAGTTAGGAGTTTAAGGGTGTGTTTGGTTCACTGTTAAAATTGCCCCTCAGGTCTATGCAGTAGCAGTTTTGTTATTGGTTCAGGTTTATTTAGCTATAAGTAACTTATTTGAATCAAAATCTTGTGCCTATTAGCTAAAAAAAGTCAAAATTGGTTCTACATATCTCTTACTGTTAACTGTGTGGATTATAGAAATGCAAAACCTGGATGTTTGTTTAAAAGTGTTAACCACTGGTTTCATTAAACTCATTTCACCTTATTGCATCACCAATAGTCTTAAAATTTGATTCAAGTTTCATCTTAGTCAAAGTTGTAACCACTTTCAAAAAGTCAAAAAAGGTCAAAAACTTGGATTTGTGCAGAAATTGCAGCTTCTCCACAGATCTCATTAAAGCTCTTTAAGGTCTAATTTTTGGTTTACAAGCAGTTCACTTGGTTGTTTTTAAGCTCTCATAACTGGATTTAGCTTTAGCCTTCTGGATAAGCTTCTGCATAAGCTCCAATCAGGGCTCAGGTGCCCTGCACCAAACTCAGTATCAGCTGAGCTTTTCCTCAGTTCTTGTGTAGCTTGCACAGGACTCATTATAGCTTGTTAGAAGCTGTTCTTTTGGTTACAATTAGTCACTTAGGTCTAGTTTTAGCCTTGATAATTAGTTTGTAGTTTATAGCTTATTTGGGTGCTTAAAATTGGACTGCAAGTCAGCATCAGTTTTCTGTTTTAAGCTTATAATCAAAATCACCAAATCTGTTTATCTTGTTAATCAGTACTTGTAACTTGTTGATTTGAGTTTCATTTGGTCACAATTAGTATATCAGTGCTTCTGTATTCAGTGGGTTGCTTATTTGGTTCACTTAGCTTATTTAAGAGCTTATTCCTAAGCTCAAATCATAGCAGTTTCATAATCTTCCAAGCAAGCACCTGTTTTTCTAATTTTCATAGCTTCTTAATATAATTTTAGAGTTTCCCTGAAATTTTCAGATTTTTCTGAGTAGTTTTGCTATTTTTCTTAATTTTAATTAGTTTTTAATACTTTTTAATTAGCATTTAATATAAAAAATTCAGAAAAGGTTCCAAAAAAATAATTTTTCAATTTTCTTAGACTTAGATAAATATAAAAAGTAGAAAAAGTAATTTTCTAGATTTTTCATAGTTCATTTGGTAATTTTTAGTAATTTAATTAGTTTTTAATGGTTTAAAATTCATAGAAAATAGATAAATAGTCATAAAAATACAAAAATAGTTTTGAAAAGTCTATTTTGATATTTTAGACTTTTCCAAGTGTTAATCTTATTTTTCTAGCTTAATTTCACATTTTCTTGTAATTTAGGTAATTAATTATTAGTTAAAAATAGTTTTTAATTAGATAATTAGTTTTAAAAATAATTTTCTTTTTCTAAATATTTTCTTATATCATTAGGATTGTAGAAACATCATTTTCATATTTTTAGGGTTAATATTGAATTAGTTTCACTTTTTTATTTTGTACGTCGCGTAGATTTTAATTTAAACGTACGTTTTAGGTTTTAAACGTTCATCACTTTAAAAATAGTGATAGCGTTTATTTAATATCTTTTATCTTTTTAATTTCCTCTCATTTGCATTTTAGTCTTTGTATTTGTTTGATATTTCTGTAGTCATAATAATCAATCATAATCCTTTTTCTGTTCAAACTTCTCGATTACTAGACGTTGATTTATCCATTGCATAGCTCGCTGGGACATAACGACCCGGGGAGACTCTATACTCCTCTGATCCTAATTGCATTGGTGTTTGAGCAGTTTTCAGTCTTTTAGACTTGACTGTTTGGCACCGATCAAATTTTGGCGCCGCTGCCGGGGAGCTGTGCTGATTTATCTCCCGTTTTAGCAGATTAGTTGTTTGAATCCTCACTCATTGTTTATATCATCCATCTCTGTATATATATATATCCATATTTTCTTCTAAAAAATCCAAAAACCCAAAAACAAGCAAAAACGTATAAAACACAAAAATATTTTCTCTTTTGTTTCTATATATGTATCAAAAATAAAAAAATACAAAAAGAATCGTCGTTTTCTCTAATAAATAACAACTTAAAAGATTACCACTGAAAACCAAGGCAGTGCACTACCTAACTGGGGGTGCGACCATAATAAGTTCCCGAACTAAAGATATAAAACTTGCCTTTGTGTCCTTGTGATTGGTGTACCTTTTTCAAAGAAGCCATTCATCTTGGATTATTGGTTAAGTTCACTGTTGTTTTGCCTCGATTTTGTGTTAATTGATTTTGTTGTGATATCGACGTTTCAGAACCAGAAAACCCAAAAGATTCTTCTCACCACCATTTTTACAAACCGTCTTCATAATTCTCATTCTCATGTGACAGATTTTCATAATTCCATTTCTCTCCTTAACTCTGAGTTTCCTTAGAGTTAACTCTAGTGTATGCGCACTCGCTCTTCTAGATCTTTAAGCCCATTTCGTGAGCTTGTCAAGATTCCAAGAAGGCGTGTTCGTAGACTTTCTGCTCCTTCAGTCGGATCTGAGATCCGGACTGTTCGCACTCATCCCGTTATCATGGCGGATGAGATTCCTATGTGCGAGCTTCTCCAGGCACCCATCGACGGGTATGGAGATGCTATCGTTGTTCCAGCCATCGTGGCTGAAAACTTTGAACTCAAGACCGGGTTACTAAATCTTGTAACCTCTAATCAATTCTTTGGTTTTGAGCGGGACGATCCTCATGCTCATATTCGATGGTTTAACAAGATTGCATCTACCATCAAGTATAAGAATGTCCCTTCTGAAGCTGTTAAGCTTCTTCTGTTCCCGTTTTCTCTTGAGGGGCAAGCCCGGGTTTGGCTTGAAAAACAACCCCCTCAATCTATAGAGACATGGGAAGATCTGGTGAAGAAATTTGTGAATGAATTTTATCCACCTTCCAAGACCACGAGTCTTAAAAATGAAATCATCAAATTCACTCAGAAGTTTGATGAATCCTTCAGTGAATCGTGGGATCGTTTCAAGGAATTGCTTCGCAAATGTCCTCACCACGGTTTCTCCGAGTTAATGCAACTCGATACTTTCTACAATGGAGTGAGTCAATCTGACCAAGATTCTCTTAATTCCTCCGCGGGAGGAAACTTCTTGAGCAAAACTGTCAAAGAAGCTTTGGCGATAATCGAAAACAAGTCCAAGGTCCGCACTGCACGAAGCAAGCCGGTTGTTTCCCAAGTCAGTGTTGGTCCTTCTTCTTCTTCATCGCCCGTGAGTCAGTCTAGCACCGATGCTAAGATTGATAAACTCACGGAAGCTATCCAAGCTTTGGTTCTCTCCAACCAGAAGAAAGTCTCTTTTCCACAAACTTCACCTCCTGCTGAAGTTAAGAAAGTGGAAGTCTGTGTTACCTGTGGTGGCCCCCATGCTTACTATAACTGTATGGCCACCGACAGTAACCCTTTTGAAGCCAATGCTGTGGGCGGGATGTCTAATCAAGGAGGCAATCAATATCGTGCTCCTGTAGACCCGAACCACCGTCCTAACCACTACTCTGGACCTCCTGGTTTCAATCAGAATCAAAACCGTAATCAGAATCAGAATAGACCAAACCAAGGTTTTCAAAACCAAGGTCAATTCAATCAAAACAACGGTTTTCAAAATCAGAATCAAAATTTCCAACATCAAGGAAATTACAATAGAAACCCAGGTCAGGGAAATTTCAACCAAGGGTATTATCATGGCAATAATCCAGGGAATTTTCAGAATCAAGGCCCTAATCCTAACAATAGGGGCCAGAATTTCCCTGTTCAAACTCAGGCCATTGTTCCAACTGGACCATCATCTGATGAGCTTTTGAAACAGTTCATGAAGTCCCAGGAAGAAATGAATCGGTTGTTGGTCAGCCAGATTTCTGAGATCAAGAAGTCTTTAAATGATCGACCCTCGGGCTCAGGTACTCTACCTAGCAACACGATCGCTAATCCGAGGGGCGATGCTAAAGCGATCACAACCCGAAGTGGTGCTTCTTATTCTGGACCCGCTGTTCCTACTACCTCTTCTTCCTCTCTCCCGAAGGTAGTGGAAAGCGAACCTGAGGCGACAAAGGACAAGGAACTTCCTACTAATAACGGAAGTACCAACAATGTCCATCCTCAGGTTGTCCCCAAACCCAAACCTGGAGTTGTTTTTGAACCTCCAGTTGTGGACCCTAAATCCAAAACTTCTATTCCTTATCCCTCACGGTTACATGAGCAGAAGCTCCGCGAGAAAGCTAGTCATCAGATGGAAAAGTTCTTTCAGATTTTCCAAGAGCTTCACTTTGACATAAGCTTCGCGGATGCCATCATGTTGATGCCCAAATTTGCATCCACTCTGAAACATATGCTGAGCAACAAAGAAAAGCTATTTGAAATGGCTAAGACTCCTTTGAATGAGAATTGCTCAGCAGTCTTGTTGAAAAAGCTTCCCGAGAAGCTTGGAGATCCCGGAAAATTTCTTCTTCCTTGTGTTTTTCCTGGGATGATTGAATGCTTTGCCCTTGCCGATCTTGGTGCAAGCATCAATCTGATGCCATATTCAGTGTGGAAGCAACTGTCTCTTCCGGAACTTATTCCTACCTGCATGACTCTCGAGCTTGCAGATCGTTCTATCTCGCGTCCTCTTGGCATTGCCGAGGATGTCTTTGTGAAAGTAGGAAAGTTCCACTTCCCAGCTGACTTTGTGGTCGTTGATTTCGATGCTGATCCTCGAGTTCCCCTCATTGTTGGGCGGGGATTCTTGAGGACGGGCCGTGCTCTTATAGATGTATTTGAGCAAGAGATCACTCTCCGTGTGGGTAATGAAGCTGTTACCTTTAACCTCGATCAAACTTCGAGGTACTCCTCAAATTATGACACTGAATCAATTAATCGAGTCGATTTAATTGACATTGCTTCAGAGGAGTACTCTCAAGAGTTTCTTGGTTATCTTCATAATTCTGTGAGTGGGAATTCCAATTCCACCACATCTCCTCAACCTATCATTGCCGACTCTTCCCCCTCTCTCACTCCATTTGAGGGAGGTGACTTCCTTCTGGAAGAGATCAATGACTTTCTTGCTACTGATGAACCAATCCCGCCTGGGATTGATGGTGTTTATGATTCGGAGGGAGATATCCTCTATCTTGAGCAGTTGCTCAATGAAGATCCATCTTCTTCACTTCCTCCGAAAGAGATCACGATTGAGGAAATCAAATCAGTGCAATCTTCCACTGAAGAATTTCCCGAGGTTGAACTAAAGGACCTGCCTCCTCATCTTGAGTATGCATTCTTGGAGGGTGATGATAAATTACCCGTCATTATTGCTAAAGACTTGACTGAGGAGGAGAAAACTGCTCTCATAAAGGTCTTGAAGTCACACAAGCAAGCAATTGCTTGGAAACTCTCCGATATTAAGGGTATCAACCCTGAGTTTTGTACTCACAAAATCTTAATGGAGGATGACTTCAAGCCAGCAGTCCAAAGTCAGAGAAGGGTGAATCCTAAGATTCACGAGGTGATCAAACAAGAGGTTCTCAAACTTCTTGATGCCGGTCTGATTTACCCGATCTCTGATAGTCCTTGGGTTAGCCCAATTCATTGCGTTCCAAAAAAGGGTGGCATTACTGTTGTCACGAATGAAGAAAACGAGTTGATTCCGACTCGATTGGTTACGGGATGGCGTGTGTGCATTGACTATCGAAAGTTAAATGATGCCACCCGAAAAGACCATTTTCCTCTACCCTTCATGGACCAGATGCTTGAGAGATTAGCAGGGAACGAGTACTATTGTTTCCTTGATGGTTTCTCAGGATACTTTCAGATCCCCATTGATCCGCTGGATCAAGAGAAAACTACATTCACCTGCCCATACGGGACGTTTGCCTACAGACGTATGCCTTTTGGCTTATGCAATGCTCCTGGCACGTTCCAACGTTGTATGATGGCCATTTTCCACGACATGATCGGGGAAACGATGGAGGTGTTTATGGATGACTTCTCGGTCATTGGGGACTCATTCCAGACTTGTCTCTCCCACTTAGACAAAATGCTTAAAAGGTGTGAAGACACCAATCTATGTCTAAACTGGGAGAAGAGCCACTTTATGGTCAAAGAGGGCATTGTCCTCGGCCATAAGATTTCTAAGAATGGGATTGAGGTTGATAGGGCAAAAGTTGATGTTATTGCTAAATTACCTCATCCCACTACTGTCAAAGGTGTTAGGAGTTTCCTAGGTCATGCCGGGTTTTATCGTAGATTTATTCAAGATTTCTCTAAAATCGCCCGGCCTATGACCCATCTTCTCGAAAAAGATGCTCCTTTCATCTTCTCTCCTGAGTGCATCGAAGCTTTTGAAACACTTAAGAAAAAGCTTACGGAAGCACCCATTCTAGTTGCCCCCGACTGGGACTTACCCTTCGAGCTTATGTGCGATGCAAGTGATTTTGCAATCGGTGCAGTCTTGGGGCAACGCAAAACCAAGCATTTTCAGCCGATTCACTACGCGAGCAAAACTATGACTGAAGCTCAGACTCATTACACCACTACAGAAAAAGAATTATTAGCGGTGGTGTATGCGTTTGAGAAGTTTCGGCCATATCTCATCTTGACCAAATGCGTGGTGTATACGGATCACTCGGCGCTCAAATATCTCTTTGCAAAACAAGATGCAAAGCCGAGATTGCTCCGTTGGGTTCTCCTCCTCCAAGAATTTGATATCATCATTCGTGATAAAAAAGGAGCTGAGAACCTGGCTGCTGATCATCTCTCCCGATTAGAGAACCCTCATCAAAATGTGTTCGAGAAAAAGGAAATCAATGAAACTTTTCCTCTCGAAACACTCAATATGGTTTCTTTTCGTGGAGATTCTTCTACCCCATGGTTTGCCGACTTTGCAAATTACCATGCGGGTAACTTTGTCGTGAAAGGGATGTCGTCCCAACAGAAAAATAAATTCTTCAAAGATGTAAAACATTATTTCTGGGACGACCCCTACTTGTTTAAAATCTGTGCGGATCAAGTCATCCGGCGATGTGTATATGGTCAGGAAGCTATTGACATTCTCAAAGCTTGCCATTCCGGACCTACTGGGGGACATCATAGCCCCAACTACACCGCCAAGAAGGTGTTTGATTCGGGATTCTATTGGCCCACGATCTATAAGGATGCCCATGAATTCGTCAAAACCTGTGACGCTTGTCAGCGTCACGGGAATATCTCACAAAGGAATGAAATGCCGCAAAACGCCATTCAAGTGTGTGAGATTTTTGACATATGGGGCATTGACTTTATGGGGCCATTTCCTTCTTCTCATGGAAATAAGTACATACTCGTGGCCGTTGACTACTTGTCAAAATGGGTCGAAGCTAAAGCTTTACCCACCAACGATGCCCGAGTTGTTGTGAAATTCTTGAAATCTCTCTTTGCTAGGTTTGGAACTCCACGAGCCATAATCAGTGATCGTGGTACGCACTTCTGTAATGACCAATTTGCAAGAGTCATGCAAAAGTATGGTGTAACTCACCGTACCTCTACTGCGTACCACCCGCAAACAAGTGGGCAAGTGGAAGTTTCTAACCGGGGGATAAAAAGAATTCTGGAGAGGACGGTTGGTGAAAACCGTGCCTCTTGGTCGGATAGGTTAGATGATGCACTCTGGGCCTTCCGTACAGCTTACAAAACACCCATTGGGTGCACTCCATACAAGCTGGTGTACGGGAAGGCATGTCATCTTCCAGTTGAGCTCGAGCACAAGGCATACTGGGCCTTGAAGCATGCTAACTTTGATATACAGACAGCGGGTGATCATAGGAAAGTTCAAATGAATGAATTAAATGAACTCCGTGATCAAGCCTACGAGAACTCTTTGATCTATAAACAAAAGACAAAGAAGATCCATGACTCAAAAATCAAAAACCGCGTTTTCAACGTTGGTGATAGAGTCCTTCTTTTCAATTCAAGATTGAAGATTTTCTCGGGAAAGCTCAAGTCCCGCTGGTCTGGTCCATTTACTATCGCTAAGGTTTATCCTTATGGCACCATTGAGTTATCTCAACCCGATGGTCCTAATTTCAAAGTGAATGGTCATCGAGTGAAGCATTATTTTGGAGAGGACATTCCATCCATGGTTGTCCCGGATCTTCAAACTTTCCCCATGAACCAATGAATGCGGGGATCGAGTCAAGCTAGCGACTCGGGAATCAAAAACAGTAGCATGCCATATGGGTTTTCACCCATATTTCTGTTTTCTCACCTCTTTCTACCACCCTAGTGTGGGGGGGTTGCCCACATGATTTCAAAAAATAAAAAAAAAAAAAAAAAAAAAAAAAAAAAAAAAAAAAAAAATCTTCTTTCTAAATAATGGCCTTAGTATTTCCCTTTCACGTTCTTTGTTTCGGCATAACCGCCGGTACTTAGAATATTGAGGGCAATATTCATCTCTAGTGTGGGGGGGATTCTCACGAATTTTATCACATAAATATACCGCCTAATCCCCCCGTTTTTGGCCAAAAATTTTTTTTGGAGTAAGTGTTCTACACTTTCTCATCTGGTTATCAGTCCGCCTTGTCTGTAAGACAAAAGGATTGGCTAATCCAGGAGCAAACGGCTCTTGGTAAAGATACCTCAAATCCGTTTATATGGCTTGCAATTTGCCCAAAATTGTATGGTTCTCAACTCACCATATCCTAAAAAGTGAAGAGTTGGCTAGCCCGCAAGATTATGGCTTGTGGTAAAGGCAGTGGAAAAACCATAATTGGTATTCAGCTCACCAAAGATAATGTTGATAATTTATCTAAGAGTTGGCTAGTCCAGAAGGGTACGGCTTCTGGTAAAGACAAAATCAAATCCGTTGAAAGCTGGTGGTTTGCTCAAAATCACATGGTTATCGGTGTACCATGGTTCTTACTTGAACTGAAACATTTGGCTACTCCAGAAGTGATGGCTTTTGGTAAAGAGATTAAAATCCATTATGTTTTCTCAAATCATTGCTAGGGACTAGCAATATCTCAGTGTGGGGGATTGATGAGTGTGTAAATACTCATCATTTTTATACAAAATAAACTGCAAAATCATCTGAAAACACTCAGAAACACATCTAAATGATCAAAATATCACAAATCAGTGTTTTATGTGTTTTAAATTCAAAAATATCAAAATCAGATGAAAAACATATCAATTTTGCAAAAATTGCAGTTTCAGTCCCCCAAGTTTCAAGAATTGTCAAAAATAGTCCCTGAGCCCGAATTTCAAAAGTATAAATCACCAAAGGTCTTTTTAAAATCATTAAGTGTCATATTTAGTCCCTTGGTGAGAAATCTAAAAGTTTTGAGAAAATTGCAATTTAGTCCCTGAAAATCCAAAATGTTCAAATTTAGTCCTTGGGAATTTCAAAAATGTCAAAAATTAAACCTTGGACTATTAAATGTTGGCAAAACTAACCCTTGGATCACTCTTCATAAATTACATGACTGGTCCCTTGGTTTTGAAGAATTACATGTTTGGTCCTTTGAATTAATAATACCACAAACCAAACCGGACTCAAATAGTACCCAAGCCCAACAAAACACCCTTGGCCCAAAAACATTTTACCCGGTCCAATCCTGTGACCCGACACCCAACCCAACCATTTAAATAACCAATACCCGCTTTCCCTGTCCCCTCCCCGACCACCTTGTCTGCTACTTCCCCCCTCCTCAAACTCCACCCATAGCCACCCTACACACCCCTTTGTCTCCCCCACCTCACCTACCCTTCCCACAACATTAAATGCTAAGTCCTTCCTGTCCCAGATATCAAAAGCAAATTTGGCGCCAAAAACACATAAACGGCCAAGATGAGTTCTACACATCCAATGGCTTGGATTGTTGCTGGGATCCACCCAGAGGAGAGAGACAAGCAGCTTTGAGCATAAAAGAGACCAAGTGGAAGCATGAAGAGGGAGTAGTCTTAGTTTTTTAATTTTGTATGTCGTTTTAAAGTTTAACTTTTCTTAGCTAGCTCTTAATTGAAATTTCCAGTTGTTTTGTATCAAAGATAGTAATTTTAATGTAATGCAACTCTTTTAAGTCTCAAATTCAGTTCATGTTTGTGATTTCAATTTCATGGTTAACTGTTGGATTTCCTAATTTCAAACTTTGAATATCAAGCTTCAATTAGCTTCTTTCCTAGTTAAAACAGGTTATATTAGCTTATCATAGCTTTTTATAAGCTTGTGTTTAAGTATTGAGCAAAAGTGAAACTTGGTCAACAAAAGTCAAAGCCAGAAGCAAAATGGGTATAGAGATGGAATTGGGTGATTCAGAAAGTAAAATGGGTTGAAATGGAAGTGCTTGGGTGGTTTACATAGGATTAGTGATCTTGGGTTCTTGGTTTCACAGTTGGCAGGCCATAGTGGTCTTGGACCTCTTGTAAGTGATTCTCAAGTTTATTGCATACACTGTGTTAGTGGATATAATCTGATAAAAATTGTTCAATTTGTGTTCACTAAGCTAGCATATCTTAGTTTGGTCAGTAAAATCAGTTGGATTAAGGATTAGGTTAGTTTTCATT
Source organism: Chrysanthemum seticuspe (assembly GCA_019973895.1). Lineage (NCBI taxonomy): Eukaryota > Viridiplantae > Streptophyta > Magnoliopsida > Asterales > Asteraceae > Chrysanthemum > Chrysanthemum seticuspe. The sequence goes on along the minus strand of BPTQ01000006.1, from coordinate 190,524,656 downwards.
ACAAGTTAGGAGTTTAAGGGTGTGTTTGGTTCACTGTTAAAATTGCCCCTCAGGTCTATGCAGTAGCAGTTTTGTTATTGGTTCAGGTTTATTTAGCTATAAGTAACTTATTTGAATCAAAATCTTGTGCCTATTAGCTAAAAAAAGTCAAAATTGGTTCTACATATCTCTTACTGTTAACTGTGTGGATTATAGAAATGCAAAACCTGGATGTTTGTTTAAAAGTGTTAACCACTGGTTTCATTAAACTCATTTCACCTTATTGCATCACCAATAGTCTTAAAATTTGATTCAAGTTTCATCTTAGTCAAAGTTGTAACCACTTTCAAAAAGTCAAAAAAGGTCAAAAACTTGGATTTGTGCAGAAATTGCAGCTTCTCCACAGATCTCATTAAAGCTCTTTAAGGTCTAATTTTTGGTTTACAAGCAGTTCACTTGGTTGTTTTTAAGCTCTCATAACTGGATTTAGCTTTAGCCTTCTGGATAAGCTTCTGCATAAGCTCCAATCAGGGCTCAGGTGCCCTGCACCAAACTCAGTATCAGCTGAGCTTTTCCTCAGTTCTTGTGTAGCTTGCACAGGACTCATTATAGCTTGTTAGAAGCTGTTCTTTTGGTTACAATTAGTCACTTAGGTCTAGTTTTAGCCTTGATAATTAGTTTGTAGTTTATAGCTTATTTGGGTGCTTAAAATTGGACTGCAAGTCAGCATCAGTTTTCTGTTTTAAGCTTATAATCAAAATCACCAAATCTGTTTATCTTGTTAATCAGTACTTGTAACTTGTTGATTTGAGTTTCATTTGGTCACAATTAGTATATCAGTGCTTCTGTATTCAGTGGGTTGCTTATTTGGTTCACTTAGCTTATTTAAGAGCTTATTCCTAAGCTCAAATCATAGCAGTTTCATAATCTTCCAAGCAAGCACCTGTTTTTCTAATTTTCATAGCTTCTTAATATAATTTTAGAGTTTCCCTGAAATTTTCAGATTTTTCTGAGTAGTTTTGCTATTTTTCTTAATTTTAATTAGTTTTTAATACTTTTTAATTAGCATTTAATATAAAAAATTCAGAAAAGGTTCCAAAAAAATAATTTTTCAATTTTCTTAGACTTAGATAAATATAAAAAGTAGAAAAAGTAATTTTCTAGATTTTTCATAGTTCATTTGGTAATTTTTAGTAATTTAATTAGTTTTTAATGGTTTAAAATTCATAGAAAATAGATAAATAGTCATAAAAATACAAAAATAGTTTTGAAAAGTCTATTTTGATATTTTAGACTTTTCCAAGTGTTAATCTTATTTTTCTAGCTTAATTTCACATTTTCTTGTAATTTAGGTAATTAATTATTAGTTAAAAATAGTTTTTAATTAGATAATTAGTTTTAAAAATAATTTTCTTTTTCTAAATATTTTCTTATATCATTAGGATTGTAGAAACATCATTTTCATATTTTTAGGGTTAATATTGAATTAGTTTCACTTTTTTATTTTGTACGTCGCGTAGATTTTAATTTAAACGTACGTTTTAGGTTTTAAACGTTCATCACTTTAAAAATAGTGATAGCGTTTATTTAATATCTTTTATCTTTTTAATTTCCTCTCATTTGCATTTTAGTCTTTGTATTTGTTTGATATTTCTGTAGTCATAATAATCAATCATAATCCTTTTTCTGTTCAAACTTCTCGATTACTAGACGTTGATTTATCCATTGCATAGCTCGCTGGGACATAACGACCCGGGGAGACTCTATACTCCTCTGATCCTAATTGCATTGGTGTTTGAGCAGTTTTCAGTCTTTTAGACTTGACTGTTTGGCACCGATCATGCACCTTCTGGAGTGGCAAAAGGGTTTACTTCATCTGTGACTGCAGAAACGTTTCCAGTATGTACACTTGTAGATTGAAGAGTTGATGATGATGAAGAATGATCTGCAGAAGGCGCTTCGTGAGATACCGACCTAGAGATGGATGGATTGACTGTCTTGGACAGATTAGGAGCAGCCTTTGTTGAAGTAGTAGAGTGGATGTTGTCCTAAGATTCAAATTATTCATCAAACATTGGATTAAACAATTTCTTCACATCTTCTTCTGAAGGTGGTACATACGGAACTGCAGATGAGGGATTCTGTACTAGAGAGGAACTAATGGGACTACTTAATGAAGGTTGAGAGGCGGGTCCGGAACTGGATTGTCCTGGAGCCATTTGACCGGTCAGCTCATCGAACGTAATGTGAATTGTTTCCATGATATTTCTGGTTCTTTTGTTGTAGATTCGGTATCCTTTTCTGTTTGATGCATATCCTACAAACACTCTAATGTCCGCTTTAGCTTTCAGTTTACCTAAATTCTGACCCTCATTAGCTGGGTAACACAAAGCACCAAACACGCGAAGGAAGGATATATCAGGTTTTCGATTGTGGACAAGTTCATATGGAGTTTTTCCATGAGTTGTGTGAATTAGGGATTGATTTTGGGTGTAGCATGCAGTGGCAATGGCTTCGGCCCAGAGAAATGTTGGAACCTTTGAATACATCAGCATTGTTCTTGCGGCTTCCACAAGAGTTCGATTTCGTCTTACAACTACACCATTTTGTTGAGGAGTTCGTGGAACACTTCTTTGATGACTGATTCCAACACTTTCATAAAACTCACTAAGTTCTTTATTAACAAACTCAGTTCCATTGTCAGTTCGGATGATTCTAACAGTCTTGTTAAGTCGAACCTGCAGCTGTTTGATAAGTTTAATGATGACATCTGGAGTTTCATCCTTTGTCCTCAAGAACATAACCCAAGTGAATCGAGAGTAGTCATCAACCATGACTAACACATATTTCTTCTCGTTAATTGTTTGCACTCTCATAGGTCCGCATAAATCCATAGGAATAGTGTGAAGAACTTCCATAACTGAGTTTGTGGGTTTGGGTTTGTGGGCATATTTCCTGCTTTTTCCCAATTGGCATGCTGAACAAAGATGATCCTTTTCATACTTTAATCTAGGTAAGCCTCTTACTAGGTCCTTTCTGGAAAGATCATTAATGGTGGCGAAGTTCAAGTGATTGAGACGACGATGCCATAACCATGACTTTGTTTTCGAAGCCTTTGACAACAAGCAGATAGGAGAAGACATCATCATATCTTCAAAAGAGATGGTGTATAGGTTTGTGCCACGTGTTCCTCTTAAGAGTTCCACACCATCAAGTTCTCTAACGAAGCAAGTATGTTTTCTAAAAGCCACCTCTAGATCGGAATCACAGAATTGACCAATAGAGAACAAATTATGACCAAGACCTTCAACATAGTATACCCTGGAGATCACACTACTTCCAACAACATAATCTCCATAACCCAAAATAGCTCCAAAATGATCATTTCCAAATCTAACAGTCTCGATGAATTTACACACGAAGTTCACAAGCCGTGACCGGTCTCCAGTCATATGCTTGGAACAGCCTGAGTCCAAGTACCACAAAACGATTTGAACGACCTGCAGTTGAACACAGACAAGAATGGATAACTGGATAATTGGGATCCGCATGCAAGAATGGGTTCCATTTGGTTAGTAACAGTGATTGGAACACCCACATCAGAAACAGAATCAATGGAATCATTAGGGATAGATGCAGTGCTAGTGTACGCATTAGACCTATTCAAAGTATGTTCACTTCTTAAAGGAATAGTTCTACCGGTAGGCATCCATTTCCTAATGGGCATTGACTTAGATAATTTAGGGCACAACTCATTAGGATTAAATTTGCGGCCAGTAGGTTTCCACTGATAACCTATATTACTAAATTTTCTTCCTGTGGGTTTCCAAAGTTTTCTATCCTTCTTCCGCCTTTGCTTTCTAGCCTTCTTCGCTTGATTTTTGGCATTAACAATTTTAACAGAGTATTTAATAGCATTAATTAAATCATTCACACCACATACATGATTAGTAACAGAAACCAAGCAATCATCATTACATGTTTTGCCAAAAGTAGCAGAATTCGCATTAATTACAGCATGCTTAGAGCTAACACTAGAATCAACACGATTCGTTTTATTCAATATATGTTCATTCTTCCTAAGGTGATCTTCTACTCTCTTCCACTGAACATTCCTAGCTTGCAAGGTCCTATCATTCTTTGTGTTGCCTTGAGGCTTTGACCTGCTCGCTTTCGTGTCACTTTTTACTCCTGTAGAGGGAATGGGAACATTAGTTGGTTTTACTACTTTTTGCATTTCAGGTTTAGAAGTGCTGGGATCTGGACTACTTGAAGGCACTTTAAAGTTCACTTTCTTAACACTGGGCATAGAGCAAGGCATCACAGCTTTATCTTTCTCACATAAGGATTTAGGACCTGTTGCTCTTAAACATTCTAACAGCTCCTGAGATTGTTTGGCCTGAATGCAAGAAAACCTAATTTCACTATCAAGTGGCTTATTTATGTGATCCACTTCTACAATCTCACGGAGACATTCTAGACTATCCTTAAGGTGAAAAAAATAGTTATGAAACACAAGTTCGTTATTTCTAAGATGAGGAGGAATGTATTTAACAGTCACAGTATATTTAGAGTCTGCAGATGACTTTGATGTAACATTCTCGTTAAAGACAAGTGGCATTTTCCCTTTTACCTGACTCTTCAGATTCTCAATTTCCTTTTGTAACAAAGTTATTTTTTCATTATTTTTGTCACGAGTGACTTTCATTGAATCGTATAACTCTTTGAAGTGTCGTTTGACCTTTTTATTTTCTTCTAGAAAACTCTCATTTTCTTGTTGTAATACGTTAATGATGTTTTGAAGATGAAAGTTTTGAGAAAACTGAGAATCTAAAGGAGGAGGCATTTGGGAGTCAGTCACATTGTTCTTTTCACCCTTTAATTGTGAAATTTGGGCTTTCAACTTTCTGATCGTGTTACAATGAGCTTGAATCTGTTCGTCACGTTTGTTTATTTCAAAAACTGCATCAAACTCTGGAATATTTAAGGATGTCTTGATGTTTGAGGTTTTGACATTTTCTTTGAGATGTTGATATTTTAGTTGCAAATCAAAATGTTCAACTTCTAGCTTAGAAAAATGTTTTACCAAATTATCGTGATCATCCTGGTCAATTTTCTCATTTAGTTTTGAGTTTTTGTTTTCAAGCTCAATAACACGATCATGGGAAACTTTCAAAGCAATAGATAATTCATGAAATTGAGAAGCAGTAATAGAATGCTTAGTAACAGTATAAAACACATCTTGAGCCACACAACTCAATACTAAGTTCCCATTTAAGATATGCATATTCTTCCTTTCAATTTCATTATATTTGAGTTCCCGTTCAAAATCATTGACCTCAACTATCATTGCATCAAATTCCTTTTCCATTTCTTTAATAGCTGAGTCTATCCCTTTTTGAAGACTCTCAAATTGACCTTTTAATTGTTTAAAGAAAGGTATGACCTCAGTTAAATAGCATTCTTTAGTTTGCTCAAAACCCCTCTCCCCTTCAGTTATCCCTGTAGGTGTGATTCTTTTCTTACATGTCTTCTCAAAATCAACGAATAGTTGATAAACAACATACAGGTTGATTAAGGTCTTGCTCTTAGTGGGAATAGATCTAGGGACTAAATGCATTGGTGTATTCGGAGGATACACAGTAGATGGAGGCATTTTCCTAAAGGGAGTGTTTGTTTTAACAAGTGCATTAGCTTTTTGCATATCTATGTCCTTTTTTCAAAAAACTTGTTCTCAGGGTTAATTGAATTTGAGGCTTAAACATGTTCAGAGAAATCCAATTTTCTTTAGTGTATTCATGGGGTTCGAACGTTATGTTTTGCTTTTTACACTCAGGATTTTTTAGCTTCTTATCCATTTTCTCCCTAGATGCATCTTCAAATTTTCTATCCTCTTTCGTGCTTCCAATACGTGATGGTGTTCGCCTAGGCTTGAGGATCTCATTACCATCATATACAATCGTATGGAAAGCTTTAGCCTTTTTACAATACTCGGGATTTGGTTCCTCTACTAGGGGAATACTATGCTTATCGCTTAAGACTCTATGCTTAGTGATCATGTGAGCAGTCTGAATGGTATTCCCTTGTACGTACAACTTGTTTTCAAGCTTGTTTTTCAAAGTTTTTAGGTTGGAAAAATCAGTTAAAAGTTTTGATTCCTTAGCATTAAATTCCTGTTTAAGCACTTTAACATTTTCTTGAAGTTCTTGCTTTTGCTTAACAGTTTTGTTTAGTTTGTCTTTTAAGGAATCTAGCTCTTGTTTTAATATTTCTTCCCTAAAATTACTTTTTCTAATAATTTTACGCATTTGGTCATCCATTTACTGCTCACGGGTAGTTAACTCAAACTTAGCACGTTGTTCATAAATGGCAACTTGTTCTTTATAGGCATTTAGTTCAGAGATAACAGAATCATCAGGGGCACATGCAGTGTATTCATCAAAGACATAGTCATCATTGACTGTAGAAGATGCATCACTTGGTATGATCTCACTTTCACTTTGTATCACATATTGATCATATGGGACAATATTACTATTACCCACATTATCAATATCTGATTCTCTAGTCTCATGTGATTGTACTTTGTTATGCATCTCTTGCACATCAACTTCATCGTATAGTTTTAATACCTCTGAGATGATTGAATCTTTGGATGGACCAGCCTGCTGTGGTGATGAGACCTTTGGAGAGACCATTGGTGAAATTCTAGCCATGAAGATTGTCTGGGCAGTAGGTTCATCATCGACATCAGAGTCAAATGCATCACAGTCAGCGACTTGAAAGGCATTTTGATGATTGTGACATATTTCCTGAATTGGCTGCTCATCCACATCAGCATCATAGGTTTTGGCATTTCCCTCGGCAAGAAACAACAACTGTTCTTCATCCAAAACCGCTCCACTGTCCTGAGCTTGCACCAGCAGCATCTTGTCCCTGAAATACTCTGCATTTTGAGGGCGTTTTGGAGACGTGCAGTTCCTTGCAATATGTCCTTCACCCCCATAGTTGTAGCACTTGATTGGCTTTCCTTGATTTGCATTCCTTCCATGGTTCTGATTAGCCACATACCCTCCACCTACTCCACCCTTTCCTTGTTCATACTGTCTTCCTTGCACTGGTTGCACCATGATCTTGCCATCTCTGACAGTAGCATGATTGTGTAGATTGGATGCAGTTTTGATATCATTGTTAGTGTGTGGAGTGAGGTTCAGATTTTTCTTAACCATAAGAGCCAGTTGATTGATGAAATATTCCATGGTTGCTTCAGCATCAGGTTGCTTAAAACTTGGATCAGGAATGAGTTTGTGGTTACCATTTCCAGTAGGTATGACTTGTGAAGCTTTGGTAGTAATCCCTACATTGGTGTAAAAGGCTGTTGAATCATTTGATGAACTTGCATTACCAGAATTTGAATTGAATTTTTCCAAGATCATTCGTTCAAACATAGCATGTCTCTCATTCTGAAGCAAGTACGCATACAATTGCTCATAGTTGGTGTTCCTCAAACCTTTTGTTAACTTGACAGAAGTGACAAATTTGTGCCATTCGGGATTCATGTTGTTCACAAACTTTTAATTTAGCTGAATATTTGGCATAGTCATTTTAATATTCCTCATGTCATTCACAAGCTTGTGGAACCTCACGTAATATTCAGTGACACTTTCCCCTGGTTTCATCTTAAAGTGCTCAAATTCATCATACAGTTGAGATTCTCTATCTTCTTTAGTTAATTCAGAACCAGAGAGAAGCATCTTGACATTGTCCCAAACTGCTTTGGCTTCAGTGTTGTGATTGATTAGTTTGTAGATGTCCTTTGGTAGACCCTAAAGTACAATGTTTGAGGCCCTAATATCTGCATCGTATCTCTTTTTCTCCTTATCACTGAGCTCATCATACGTCTTTGGTCTGTCCAATTCTAAGATCACTTTACCATCCGGAGCAGTTTCAAGTGTGTCTCTTGTAGTCTCAATCTGATAAGGTCCTTCATCAATTGATTTGAGAATGTTAACCCCATTTTCCTTTCCCAAACAGTACAACCTAATTCGTTGAGCCCATTAGTCATAATCAGTTCTGTCAAGCATAGGTGGATGAGTATCTGATCCAGCTGCTTGAACGTCCTTAGCTACAGTAGAAACGATAGTAGGTATGTTGTTAGACATGATTCCAGATTCTACGGGATTTTACTATTCTTTGATTAAACCGGGGAAATTGATTCTTTCACGGGATTTTCCAAAATCAAAAGAACAACCGTAAAACGTAGCACGAAGAAGTGACAGGTCTCAATAGACAACTAGTAAACTTGACAAGTCGCAACCTTACCAACTCGCTTTGATATCAACTCGCTTAATAGACAACTCGCTTAAAAGATAAGTCGCTTAAAACCCAAGTCTCATAAAGAGACAACTCACTTAATAGACAAGTCGATTTAAAACCCAAGTCGCTTAAAGAGTCAACTCGCTTAATAGCCAAGTCGCATAAACCAACTCGCTTCCACGACAACTCGCTTAAGTGTCAACTCGCAGAAATAGACAACTCGGTTACAAAGCAACTAGCTTAGGCGACAACTCGCTTAAGTATCAACTCGCTTCAGAGACAACTCGCTTCCAATAACAAAGCAACTCGCTTCCAAGAAACGTATTACCGTGGCTCAACTCACTTTGTACAATTTTCAAAAATAACCACTTTAACAATCAAAAACAGCCCAACCACGATGATTCAAGCCTTCCAATTCAAAACCTAAACACATATGATGATCCTAAACACAAAAGTACAATCAAAATTCAAACTTTAACATTAGAAATTAACCAAATGATTCAAACTCTTCTAAACATTTATAACCCCAAAAACTTTATGAAATCCACCAAACCAAGGAGTATGAAAGATGAGTGATCAAACCATAGCTCTTGATACCAATTGTAACATATAGGATTTCACAAACACATCAAACCATAAGCATATGGGGCGTACACTAAGTTTAGAGAGAGAAAGGGAAGAGAGTTGGGAACTATGTGAAACAAAATAAAAATGGTATTGAAGCTCCAACCCTCTACCTTGGGAGGTAGAGGGTATTTATAGTGTCTTACAAGATACGCCACCTACGGGCTGTGGATCAGGCATACAGTGGGTAAAGACCCATCTGTCCTCTACGGTGTTACTAAACTAAATACTAACTAACATTAAATAACTAAGACTACGAGCTTTCTAACGATTACATATACTTGAGGTGACCGACACTTTAATGACTGGATTTTCTAAATCCTAACAAGATCGTTTTTGTGTAGATCACGAATGAAACAAGTTTTCTCCCTAAAAGCAACTTCCAAATCACCATCACAAAATTGACCGACTGAAAAGAGATTGTGACCGAGACCTTCCACATAATAAACCCTGCTAATTTTGATGTTCCCATTGATGTAATCTCCGTAGCCCATGATAGCTGCGAAGTGATCATTCCCGAACCTGACAGTGCCAATGAACTTTGAGACAAAGTTTGATAATAGTTTGAGATTGCCTGTCATGTGTCAGGAACATCCGCTATCAACAATCCAGAGGATGATCTGTATTACCTGCATTACACACAGACGACACAGGTGGAATAGAAGTAGAGGTGGAACCCAAAGAGTTAGAGGGTTCCGTTATAGTTACAGTTGAAACACACATGTTAATGATTTTAGGAATCCATTTAATTCCTGGTATGTTTTGTAACCATCTCTGCCAAGTCCAACTAGTCTTTGCTTTGGTCTTAGTGAATGCACTAGGTGATAATTTCTTCCTAGGAGGTGAAGTGGGTTCTATGGGTACATCAATGACAGTTGCAGAAACAGTAGAAGGCGGTTTACCTGGCACATACTTAGAAGCATTAGTGGGCCTATAGGTATTCCGTTTTCTATTGTTCCGCTTACGAGATACTATAGCATTAGCAACACATTTATCATGACAACCATAACACATGTCTTTACAACAACCAACACAAGATGCTTCAAAAATAACATTCAAAGTACTTAAAGGTTCATCATTCGTTACATCACTTTTGCTATTACATTTGTCTAACGCAATCTCTAAAGTGGGTGCAACTTGAGTTTTATTCAAAGTCCTAAGGTGTTCTTCTACTTCAGATATCTTTATTGTTCTTCTCTTACGTTGCAACTTCCTATTCTTCTTGTTTTTGCTCTTAAGCTGCGAAGTGCTAACGTTAGGATTAGAAGCAACTACTCATGTAGAAGTGGAAGGAAGCACATTAGTATCTTGTGGTTTGTCATTAGGCATTCTAGTGTCAATTTTAAACATTCCAGGTGCAAGAACATTTGTGTTACTAGACTTATCTTGTTCATACTTCCCTAACTTCTCTTTCAACTCAACTATAGTGTGCAACAAATCTTGATTTCCCGAGCGAATGTTTCCACTAACGTTTAAGACCTCTTTAGTGTATGCAAGATGATTATTAAGTTCTTGTGATGCTTTAGCACGAGTCTTTTTGAGAAAATCAAATATGACACCATATTCAGTTTTGACTTTTACAATTTCTTGTTCATATTTTGAAATTTGACATTTTAAAGACACGTTTTCATCATTCAGTTGTTCAAGTTTTGGATCAAAAGATTTTGCACGCAACTGCTTGATTTTATTTTTGCAAAGCAAGTTCTCGATTTTGACAATCTTTTTTACACCATTGAAGATGACGTTTTGCATTTGAAAGTTCATTTAACAAACGCTCATTTTCAATTTTCAAAGACTCGATTTGAGGCACATTATTGATATTCTCAACATTATCAACAGAGTCAACAGAATCAACAACAATATAATCAAATGCATATGCAACAATATGTAACAACACAACATTGATGTATATCAGAACAGATAACATCTTCCAAAAGTCGATCAACATGATTTCATAATATTTTATTTTTTTGTTTAGTATTTGAAATCGATGTTTGTTTTCTCGAAAATTGTTTTCATAAGTCCAATTTCCTTCTAAAGATCCCGTTCCCAATATATTGCACATATTTTTAAATTTCGGACATGGGGTAAAAGCTTTTTCTGAAAAATATCTCTTTGATTTCGCGCATGTGGCGATTAAAAATGTTCAGCTTTTATTTCATAATTAACTTCAATTTCATGTTCCAAAAGTTTGATGTCCGACATGAATGTATCAAAATATTTAAGAATTTGACATCGTTCGGGTAATGTTTTTACTTCACTGAAGGAAGGTAAAGGACCATTAATTTGTGCAACATTGTTTCGGGGACCTTCGTCAGAAGAGGACTCAGAAATTGGTTTGATAACCCAAGGTATGTTAGTATTATACTGTTGTTTAACAAAAGGTATGATTTTTGAGTAATCGAATGGTTTGTTATATTCAATATTTTCCATTTTTAATCGACTGTCAGCATCAGCATTTGATTCGTCATCACGATTATATTCAACAACACTCATAATTTAATCATCAATTCTATGTTCTGCACTGTAAACTTGAGGATTTGGTTTGAATGCTCTATGTGAAAAACTTGGTTTGTAATCAGCAAGAATTGGCCCATATCCATCTGGATTTGGCTTAAAAGTAAACTTTTGAATTGTTGTGATTGATTCACCATGTTTATAAACAACATTTCGAAACACTTTGATTTTGTTTTGTAAATCGGCAATTTCATCAAGATACTGATCTATTTGTCTCCGCAAATGTTTTTTGTACTCAGAAAACTGTTTTTGACAAGTTTAACAACTCAGACTTGGCTATTTGAGTTTCCGAAGTGAGAGCGTTATTTTGTTGTTTATGGTCAAATTTTTGTTGTTCTACTTGAGAAAGCAATACATTTTTGGATTCAACTAGATCACGTATCTGTAGTTCCAAAGATTTTTCATTTTGGTATAATTTTGCAAAAGCGACTTCAAAACTTTGTTCACGTTTCCCTTTAGTTTCAAAAATGTTGAGTTGGAACCTATAGCATTTATTATCCTTGGTCAACAGTGCAATTTTATCTTGAGGTGCCAAATGTAACTACGGGATATAAGCACGGAGTCAACTTGATTATCAATATTAACCATAAGGTCATATTGATCGTCAAATTTAACTACGGGATACATTTGATTATCGTCGTAATGAGATGTACAAGGCTCATGTTGAACACTCTGTGCCTCGTCGGATGCAGATGCATGCGGAGATATCAGATCATGTATAAGTATATTAGGATCTGGTACTTGAGACAAGCCATCAGTGTCACACACTGGGCCTGTGTCACTCATGTGGAGCTATTGCATGTTTGCAATTAACATCGTAGCTGCATTAGCTTGCAAGTCCTCCATGTCATCATCAGAATCTGCATTAGCCATGAAGCTCTGTTCCTTGTTGGTAAGTGTTCCACCAGCTTCATTCTTGAGAGCCAAGAGTAAAGCCTCCTTGTGATAAGCGCTACCTCTTGTTCTCGGCTTTAGGCAAGCATTAGCCAGATGACCCTTCTCGTTGCAGTTGTAGCATCGAAGACCATTAACCTCAGTCTGAGCATTTTCCTGATCAACCATTTGAACCCATTGTTGTGGAGCACCCATGTTATTCCTTCCATTAACATTAAACCCTTGACCACTACCTATCTGACGACCATTTCCACGGTTCTGAACCTCAACTCTTCTATTGTTAACAACAGCTTGATTTCTTATGTTTGATGAGGTACGAATGCGATTGTTGGATTTGTTAGCAAATCTCCTGAAGGCTTTAGCAATCATTACAAATCCTTGATTCAATGCATCGAAGGCCTCAGCATCCTCATCTAGAGTTTCACTGTAAAGTGCTAAATCAGTATTGTTGTTGTTGTAAGGAACTAGCCAAGTTTCTTGTTTTTGATGTGATGGATCATATGGTGTAATCTGAGCAGTTGGTTATGGAGGATTTGTGAAGACAGTTGGCAAGTTTGGAAATTGAGGATAACATACTTGAGTGTACAAAGCAAGAGTTTGATTATTCGGGAGTGTTGGAGAAGCAGGGACTCCACGGATGATTCTGTCTTTGTCTACTTCCTTTTGATGGTGCTTCAAATATTCATACAACAATCTGTACGTTGCTTGATGAAGATTCTTAGCTTGACGGATAAATGTAACATACTTCTCCCCATCAGGACCAAGACAGCTGAGGAACTTTGTGTTGATTGCAATCCTTGGTATAATGATATTATGTTTGTCCAAGTCATTGATGATGTCTGAGAACCGATGATAGTATGACTCTAATGATTCCCTTGGTTCAATCTTGAAATTCTCATATGCTAGGTAGATTTTTTATTCCATGTCTTCTTGATTGAGTTCAGTGCCTTCCATTAGAAGATGAATGTGTTCCCACATAGCTTTAGCCGTCTTCTGAGCATCAACACTACAAAGTATCGAATTGGGTAGACCCAAAAGGATATATTGCATTGCGAGTTCATCAGCTTCTAAGTGAAGAAGTTGTTCAGTAGTGAGTTGATCTATGCTGAGAACGTTGGTAACATCGTCTCTTGGTGGAGTAGCATTCGGATCTCCGGGTATAGTGATAGTAGGCATCTTAAAAGGACCTTCAAGGATGACGTTCTTTAAAAACTTACCATGTGGTTTCTTGAGATCACAAAACCTAAAAAACCTTATCACCCATTGATCATAGTTTTCGGGAGTGAGCATTGGAGGACTATCAAGGGATCCAGCTTCATGAATGGATTATTGGCTGCTTAAAGCTTCACACATCTTTGCAAACCAGGAAGGTTCCTTCTGCTTAGTGACATTCATAGCATACTTAGCAGGAAACTGATATTTGAAGTAGTTACAATGTTGAACTTCTTGATGAGGGTTTTGTTGAGGCATTTGAGGTGGAAGAGGTTGTGCTCCTTGAGGAAAGTACATTTGAGATGGTGGTTGAAATTGTTGTTGAGGATATTGTTGAAATTGTTGTTGTTGTGAGGATACTCATGAGGAAAGTAGTTAGAGTATGGTGGTTGAGACATCTTGAAACTTGTGTTGATGATGGATCTTTGTAATCGAATGAAACTTGAGTTTGTTGATGAAGTACACTTAGGCGTAGAAACCAGCTTAGGCATAGACTGTGACTCTTACGCGTAACTTCCTTTTACACGTAAACTAGTGCTTAGATGTAAATGCTTCTTACACTTAAACCTTAGGTTAAACTTAAGCTTAAGCATAAACGTAATGTTTATAAGTAAGAACCCTACACGTAAGTTATACTTAGGCGTAGAGTGTTTACTCGTAAACTTTAGAGTTTAGGCGTAAAACTAGGGTTTTACCCAAAAATCCTTTACACTTATCCAAGTGTAAAAGATATCCACAAGTCGAAGTATTTCAGGCTTATCCAAGCAAGAAAACACTGAGTAAACCAACAGCTTTGAAGATCAATGAAGAAAATCCTTAGGCGTAGGAAACTATTAGGCGTAGGAATGACTTAGGCGTAGATGCTTAAGTGTAAAACTAGGGTTTTGCTAGGCGTAGAAAGTACAAAATTCACCAAAACTGATTTTTATGACCAAAAACGTTTTGTAAACCTTATTTTAATGATGAAACAGCTTCAAAATCACCAAAAAACCAATAAAGTTTGAAACTTGAGGATCTAAAAAACTTATCAACCTTACGCGTAAACTGGAACACGTATCTAAAACCAAGATTAAAAACTACTTTAAACACGTAAAGTTTGAGACTTTTTGCAAAAAACTGAAACTTTAACACTAAATAAACCTTAAACCATAAGAATCTTGAGTTTACAAGTGTAAAAATGAAAGTTTTAAGCATATGAAAAGTGTAAAACATTAAACCCACGCGTATAGTACCAAAGCTTCAAAAACAATATATTTCACCCAACTAGATGGCGATTGATACCACTGTTAGGTCACCATAAGTAAACACAAGGATCAATATGTAAGAAATATAGATGGAGATGATCGGATGAACACACACGTATGATATATGGAGAAAAGTTATGTGTAGATATGTATTGAGAGTGAACAACCAACCCTCAAATGAGGGTTTACAAGACTATTTATAGGGGAAAGGAGCTAAGGCAACATATCTAGTCCCTTCCTTTCTTATTGGGCTTTTGCATAGGCTCATGGGCTTTCTACATGAGCCTTGCCATAATTACTAACATAAAAGCCTAATTAAGCAACCTATTACATATTAATGACTAACATTTGAAATACAAGTTAGGAGTGATTCCAACAGTTGGGGATGATGATTTTTTGTGGACCTTAACCAATGACGATGAGATAACAGAGTTACCTTGGTTAGACAAGTTGGGATTTTGACGTTTGGGTAAAAATCAAGTATGGTAAAGAAGATGCTTCCACTAATTCATTTAATGGGTTACGACGTAATTATCCTTCAGTTCCGATTCTTTTTATAATAACACAATAACCTTGTATTAGTTTTTAAATGAACTTTGTGGGTATGTTCTCTGTAAGCCCTCACGAGACTACACTCGTCCACTTGGGACACCAAGTGGTTTAAAAGGCTTGTTGCATATGCTAAATGCAATCGTGATTCCTACGAAAATGAGTTAGATTTCTTTTTGTTTTTCTTTTTTTTAAGAATTATGCTTGTTGGTTAGTGTGATTTCAGATAATGAAGTTTGCTCGTGGATACTTAAGCGAAGGCACGATTCTCTTCGTGGGCCTTCTTTCTTTTTGAAGCAAATTTCAGGGAAGTTCTCGCTCTAATTCTACTTTCTCTTCACCTTTATTTAACGTTTAGTACAAAAGAGACTTTGTACATTTCAAGTGAGGAGACGGGAGTAGAATTATCTCTTAAACTTTATTGCCCTCATTTTTCTAGTTTATTTTGAAAGATTGTGCCATTTTTAAAATTTTTACATGTTTTTCTTAACCTAACTAGATTATACCTTAGCCGAGCACATTATAACCCTTGATATTATATGGTGAGATTAGCCTTATCCGTTTCCAATTATTTACCCAAATCCACCAAATTATGAGTGTGTCGGTAGCTTGTAAACTTTAAACTTGACCTTTGCATCATTTCGAGGCCATAGACGAGGTATGTTGAGTTCGCTTAATGTATATAGAATAATCAGTTTAAGAAGGCAATATTATAGGATTATCACCCAAACAGCCTATCCTTGTGTGTCTATCGATTAGTCACCTCGATTTTTCGACCCCCATGTTGAACCCTTTTGTTGCACTCACCTTTAGTGCAAGATACCCCTAGATACACCCATCTGAGCCATTCCTTTCAATTTGTTTACCCAATATATATTGTTTCGATACACCCATTCACCTTAGCCTACCGTGTAGTCTTAATTTGTGATCAGGAAGTCATTGTTTTCCTAAGTTCAAGGTTCAAGTAGAGAGGTTCGGAAATCATGCTTTCGTCAAAGACCTATATTTGAAGATCAATGAAGACCCCCCAGATTCTCATATTATGTTCATCTCAAGTGGGGGGATGTTATGTTTAGTTGATGTAAAAAAAAGATTTGAAAAAAAATGTTGTAGTTATTTATTTATTAGTGCAATTTTATAAGCACTATGTTTAAAGCTCATCAAAGATTTATTATCGAGGAGGCCACCTCGGTCACATTTTTAAAAATTGAGTTGGTAATTATCGCGCCAACAGTTGAAGAACAAGTAATGTGCCCATCATGACATTCGCTAATGGCACATCTACATGGCATATCATGATCCGGTTTCTTCGCCTTAAAACTTCAAATTTGGATGAACGGTAAGTGGTGATGACTTGGTTATAGGTTAGGACTATTTGCTTTGTTATTTTTACTTTACACCAACTATATCATATGTCTTATCCTACCATTTAGTCATGAAGCGTGTCTAGGTGATGAAGCGAGCAATCTTTGGTGTCTTGGCCATGGATTTGGTCATGTATCATTGATTTTGTCCACTTTATCGTGGCATGTTAGTAATGACAGTTCACCGTTAACCCATGTCGTGTCCACCCATATTGCCTTCAAAATTGTTTAGTCCTTAACTCTAATGGTGGAGATTTGTGTAACTGCGAAACTTATGATAGAATACATGCTATGACTGTCCTTTGAGTGGTCACCCTGAAATTGACACTTAGACTAGTTGAGAGAATTTGAGTGTTTTGTTCCTATTTCATGAGGTGTTCGGCTTTGATTTATTCTAGCATAAGGGATTTTTAAACTCATATCTTCCAAGCAATGGGGGGGATATCTTTTTAGGAATTTTTCTAATAAGGTCTACTTGAGGGCAAGTAGAGTTCAAGTGGGGGGATATTTGATAACATCAAATAATCATGAATATTAAGTGTCAATTTTTCACCCGATGATGCTCGTATTTTATATCATTTACATGGATTTACGCTTTTTTTCTTTTATATTTCACTTCCAGGTAAATTACGAGCATTGAAGCTAATGAGCCGCGGATTTGGAGATTTTCTTAAGAGATTTATGATAGTATGCCTACTGTGAAGAAGCTACGGCGTAACTCCATCTCTCACATTACGCTGTAGCTAGCGCATGACTCAGAAGACCAACTCAGCAATCAATTACGGCATAACTCCCAACTAAGGATTACGCCATAACCAATTAGGTCAAATAATGTTCACGCCTCCATCAGATATGCCGTAACTCCTTCTAATGATTACGGCGTAATCATACCAAATGTAACATGTATCGAAGATACGGCGTAACTCATTCCATGTGTTATGCCGTAACCAGCTTACCGAGAGCATAATTATGGAATTATTAAGGTTACGGCGTAACTCTCAACTTAAGTTACGTCATAACTAGATCGTGCCTATAAATACAAGCCCTAATTTCTGCATTTTACATCATTCACTTCACACCAAAAAGCAGAGAACGTCAAGAGGGGTCCAAAGGCAGATCTTGAAGAGCATACGAAGCCATCTCCAAGGGAGAAATCACTCCATAACAATAAGCATTAGCGATTATTTTATCTTTTACTTTCGATTCATGTATTTCATTATGTCAAACATTGAATCTTTGGTTTCGTTTAATGATCGGCTAAGCACCTTTGGTGCTAGCCTAGATATGATTTCTTAATTGTTTTGTTTACGTTTACATGCTTTTGTATAATTGTTTCTAGTGTTTGCATGCATAGTTCGTTGGTAGCTACCCTAGCTTCGGTAGTTTTGAATGGCGGTAGTATCTAGTTGCTTAGGAGAATTGACCAAATGACCCTAAGTAGTTAGGTTGGGTTTGGGAGGGTAAGAATTGACCAACTGACGACCCTTCCTCGCTTGTGCCAACTGACCAAATGATCACCTGCCGTTTGGATGAACTTAAGAAGTTAGGGATGAATGCTAGCGCTCGGGCACTCATTGTTACGAATCTTGCATGTAGAGGTACTTAATGACTTGGCTTAGGGGACTAAAAAAAACTGGACTTTCAAGGGTAGTAGCTTGATCTCCGGTGGAAGCCTTTGCTGATAGGTTAAGACAAACTGACCAAATGTTGTCCTAGCGGCTTAAACCCCCACTTGAATCAATTGGAAGTAGTAAGACGTGAACATCACATGATAGGATGAGTAACTAGGTTAGCACACTTTACCCCTATTGATTACAACCACTATTTTATTTGCTTGCGTTTATTTCTTGTTTATTAGTTTAATAATAATTTCAATACTTAAAACAACTAAAACCAATGACACCTAGACTTAATTAGAATCCGCTCACATAGCTCTTGGGACGACCTCGGTTTTACCGATTGCTACACTACACACAATCGGGTACACTGCCCGTGAGTGCATAAGGTGTACCATAGGTAAACGAGACTTTATAAATATTAAAACATGGTCAAAAAACCTGCATCATTATCTATTTTCTCTCTAGAGGTATTTTCTAACTCTATTCCTCTTCTATTATTTGTACACAAGTTGGCTTTTATTTAGGCTTAAAAATCTCACTACCATCATAAATCACTTCTTGAGCCCTTTTAGCTTTCGTAAGATACACAGGATTTAGGTCTTCTACAAGGTTTTTACTGTGTTTATCACTTAATACTCTGTGATTTCTAATCATGTGAGCAGTATGTATGGTGTTTCCTTGTACGTATAGTTTTGTAGGATATAGGATTTCACTTACACATCATAACATTAGCACAATGAGCATATAGATGATTTTAGAGAGAGAGAAAGTGGGATATTCTAGTAAGAGAAACTTGTAGAATATTAGATTACCAAAGAACATCCAACCCTCTACCTTGCAAGGTAGAGGGTATTTATACGTTACAAACTAAACGACCTCCTGACGGCCTGTGGATCAGGGATACAGTGGGTAAAGACCCGTCCTTCCTCCACGGTGTTGCACTAAACTAAACTATGCTGCAAACTAACTAATAAACTCCTAAATAATGTAACTAACGACAAATCTACGAGCTAACTTATGCTAGATAATAGTTGGGGTGACTGACACTTCACTATGGAATTTTCTAATTCCTAACAATCTCCCCCTAAGGGAGGTCACCCCATGTTTTACATTTCAAATCCTAGCATTCTATTCTTGACTTTGTTCATGAGCTCGTAGACTTTAATACTTCAACTTCGCAATCTTTGTGCATAAGTAGTGCAACTTCAAAGTCTGCATAGATTTGTACTTTAAAGTGGAGGTCTTTAATGATCCATGAGATAATAATTATGAGCCAGCATTTGAGATCATCAGCTACAAAAAAATCTCTGTGACATCCATTGTGGTGTTGGTTCTATGTGATGTTGTGACATTCGGACCGACATGCTCACATTCTGGATCATGATATCTTCTCATCAGAGTAGCGGAAGCTTTAGTTGATTCATGATATTGGCAGCAGCGTAGCAGAAGCATGGAGTGAAAATATCAGAGTCATTGATGCACTTAATCATGATTTCTTTTGAGATGAATGTGTTAAGTGAGCATGCGGCTATGGATTGACCGCTTCATTCTGATCAGCTGCAAACGTCGGGTGTACCTGCATACAACAGTTAGCAATAAATCGCACGAAAGTGTCTTTGATCACTTTCGTTGAATTGAGGTACACGGCCCACGGTTCCCCGTTGATCAGTACAAGTACTGCCTGTGATCAGGTATCATTCCGAAGAATTTCCTTGACAGGGTTTCGCAGCTGCTCTAGCTGTTCCCAAACCGGAGCGTCTCAAAGAAGACAACACGGAGTGAGTGAACCAGCGAATTTTAAGTCCACTGATTGATGAAAAGAGATTTGAAAAGCAATCGTGTATTGCTCAATAGAAATTGTTTTTGCAATACAGCGGAGGTTTTATTGAAAATCAATTATCAATCATAAAACACCTTTTGATTTGAAATATCCGTACACGGTCGATTTGCTAAAGAAAAGAGTTTTTAAGCACAAAGACCGGTTTTTCAAAGGGTATCCGTCAATCCATAACCTGAACCAGGATTGATTCAAGAGATTGAATCGCCCCATTGTTTCTGTTCAGTTGTCACATGGTTGATCTATATAATAGATCTCACATGCCACCTACCAGGAGCTTGTTTGATGTTGGCTCCAGAAGGTTTTCCATCTTCACTGTGAATATGTTCACATATCACTCGGATGTTCTGGCAAAACCACAAGGATAATGCGTAGGACTCAAGATATAATCTCTCTTTCCACATTGTGTGAAATAGAGAGTCTTCATTGAAAGTGTCCTAATGAGATTTATTGATGATCTCATGGCTCTAGACTCAATTTGTGCATTTTTGGTTCCTGTGCAGGAGACTAGGGAGAGGGTCTCCTTCTTCAATATCAACAATCTCTAAGAGAAAGTCGATAGATAATGTTGGTTCCCCGTGAGAATGAAACAAGTCCTTTTAAGAGGATCTTGAGTGGT
Source organism: Chrysanthemum seticuspe (assembly GCA_019973895.1). NCBI lineage: Eukaryota > Viridiplantae > Streptophyta > Magnoliopsida > Asterales > Asteraceae > Chrysanthemum > Chrysanthemum seticuspe. The sequence goes on along the minus strand of BPTQ01000006.1, from coordinate 190,503,882 downwards.
TTGGAAAGTTGAAGTGCAGTGCGTCACTGGGTCCATGACGTCTTGTCTTCAATACCGATGTTACCATCAGTAGCATATGAATTGAACCCGGTTTCTGCCCTAAGGTTGAATAAATGGAGGGCTATTTGTTTTCACCCTTTTCTCATTCAATTCTTTTTAATTCTTCAACCCCTTCAGTGCTTACCAAGACTTCATAGCAAGAACCTTGTTGGGTTTGTTCCAGTACTTGCTCTATCTCAGTCCGCACTCTTCCCATATCTCACTTTTCTCCTTTTATCATCATACCTAAGGACTTCTACACTAACTAGTGGATTGTCCCTGGGTAGATCCCTCCGGTTCTGGCGGATCATGGGAACCAATGCCTAACCTTATCATCCTTATATCACCATACATAAAGTAAAGTTGGTCGGTCTTTTTGGTATTGTTCACCTGCCATATGGACTCAATTGAAAACCATTTGAAAATCAATTCAGATACTTGTGATATATTATCAAAGCATTTTGTACCTGAATTGTTTTTGATATTTTTAGAACGAGAACTCCCCCTCAACATGTGCATCAAATATTTGAAAATGTTTTGCACACAGAGGCAAGAGAAAGAATTAACTTCTTTGATTACCATTTTCTAAAAGATATCAACATCACTTCCCACATCAAATCAAGTAGATAGAGCATTTTGGGGAAGGATGAGGTTTTCATGATTTTGCTCCCCCTCAATATGTGCTTCTAGGTTTGAAAAGAGTTTTGCACATACTAGAGGGAACCCTTTATATTGAAGTGCAGGCATGATCACCAAGCGATTAGAAGCCATTTAACATACAATCAAGGTACCTTAGAAAACTGGAAAATTGTGTACCCTGAAGTCTTGAATTTTTTAAAAGAAAAATGCTCCCCCTTAATATATGCTTCGAGATTCGAAAATTGTTTAGCACATATTAGAGAGCAGTATGCACAAAACTGGTCATCTTTTAATCATCTTTCATATTTATATCACATTTTCTCCCCCAATCAAAAATTTCAAATCCTTTGAGATTTTGGATCTCAAGTGATTTAAATATGTATGAGACAAAAACATTTGTTGGAGAAAAATGTGTCCGGTTTTATATGAAAAGAAGAAGACACCACTGAAGTTCCCCTTTTTTGAAATAAGAGGAATCCACAGTACAAAACCTATCGCTATTACATGCATTACAGTAGTTCAAAGTTAGTACACCACATAATACACAGATTTAATACATAAGAGATGGAGTCCCAAAGATGTCTTTATTCCGTTCTCTGAAGAAGTTTGTAGTGACCATCCCGAAGCCTTCCACCAACAAAACTTTCAAGGCTGCGGAAGATCCTTCGTGTCTTGAGTCTTCGTCTGATAGCAACAATGAAATGTTCACACCTCTTCAAGTCATCATCAGTCCAAAAAGTAGTCTTAACCCAAGATTTCATATCAATTTTGACTTCTTTCACTCTGGTGTCAAGTTCTTCTTCGACCAATTTGAGCGTACCGTCACTAAACTTGTAGAGCTCACATAGTCTCATAAGCATGCGAGTCCTATATCTGTCAGTAAAGATGACGGCTCTCGGGGTGTCGAGGACTTTGTATTCATGATGAAATTCATGCCCTGTGGTACTCCATTGAGGACATGTAAGGTTTATCCTGGTTTGGTAGCTTTCCATGCCGAGTTGGAAGTCTTCAACTCGTTTTCGAATGACTAAGCCTCGAATCCAAAGAGTAACAGCAGCAGATAGGGCCTTTTTCTCTCGGACAGGCAAATGCTCAAGGTGTCCTTGAATATTCAGAAGGTAGAGATCTTCAAAATCATTCGGCAGAAGATGTTTGAAGTCGTTTTCTTCAATCGTATATTCTTTCAAATCTGATCTCTTAAGGACAATCTTCATCAAATACTCATATCCATATATCGGGAAGATCTCTACACGAACCACACTTAAGATACGGAGCTCGGATCTAACATTCTTGCGTCTTTTGTCAGCACTATGTCTTTCAATATAGAAGTTCTTCTTTTTGTACCACCAGTGTGAAATACCATATGATGCGGCAATGTCATACTTAAGTTCTTCATTGACCCAGAAACGATCAGGAACCATCTGTTCAAGCCCCTGATCAGAGTAGGTAGCAGCTTTCATCTTGGATATTGATAGTGCAGGTCTTCTTTCAGCAGGGTGACCACAAAGATAGTCCAAGTCATGGTTGAAGAAGAATTCAGCTTGAATGGTCATCTGACCAGGTTCACCACCAAGAGGAAGAGATTTGTGAACATTGAAGCGGCTAATTTGCTCACTGACTTGGTCATTGAGCATCTTATGGCATTCTTCCATTTGGTATTGAAGTTGATTGGCATCAGAATGGAAGACCTTAACAATTTCATAAGCAGGTCCTTCAAGATCTCTTGGAGTTAAGGATGAGATACTCTTCCGTTTACAAAACCATTTAATGAAGCTTCCCATATCACCAGTAAAGTGAAGAAGAGAGTCTTCAGCAGGTTCTTCATAGTTGCTGGTGATAGTAGATACCCAATTGTTGTCGGGTATCATTGAGTCGGACTCAGGGATGGACCATGTAGGTTCTGGAGAAGGAGGTCTATCTTCAACGATACAACTTTGAATTGTGTCCCTTGACGGTGCAACTCTTGATGTGCTGGGGCGTTTACCTGCCAAGTAATCATCAAACCAATCTTCTTCTGATGGCTTATGAATATGCTTAGTTGATGCATCATCTTCATCAGATTCTGACTCTGTCATGACATGCGACTCTTCGTGAACCATTTGAGCATCAGGAAAAGAGGTGGGTATGGATGTGAACCTTGAATCAACCGTCGTCCAAGCAGCAGATTTCTTCTGAGTGCCTTGTTTACTTGTAGGACTTGATTGATTGGAAGGCTTTGGCGGTGATGATGGTGGTTGTGGTGGAGGTGTGTTGGTTGTCATAGAAGGTTCACCAGCTCCAGAAGTTCCAGCGCCCCCCGTTGGTGGTGGAGGTGGAGGAGGATCTTTACGGTCTTTCTTCAATGTTTCCAACACAATAGCTCTCCTTTTCCTTTTAGCTTCCTTTTCCTTGATGTCAATCATATACTGCTCATAATTGTCGAACTTAATGGATTCTTCAAGTGCCTCATAGAGTTTCTTGTGAACCTCATGCTTGTCCTCTTCAGCTTCATACATCTTTTCACAGAGAGCTGCTCTCATATCGGTGATAGGTAGATCCTTGAATCGTCTAAGAAGTGGGGCCTCCATTGCCCATTCCACAGCATCCTTGACTTCCCCTTCAATGGCGGTAGCAACCCCTTCATTGAAGTTGAGGTGCTCCAATCTATAGACACGATCCACAAGGGAATCAACAGATTTAGGAAGTTGCCTTTCAAGGGCTTCTATCCTTTTTACAGCTTTGTCCAGTAGTTGATCTGAGGTGGTGAAGCTGGTGGAGCATCCACATCAGCAACTGTAATGACAGGTTCAGGGGTTGGTGATGATGTAGGTGGTGTTCGTACAGTTGATTGAGCGGGTTTGGGAGGTGGAACTTCAGTTGTGAGTGAAGATGCTGACATCGGAGGAATTGTTGATGTATCTTGCTGAATGTTGACCGTAACCATGGATTGTGCAGTATCTAAGGGTTTGTCATTTATGTATTGATCTCCAAAAGTGAAATCTGTATCGAAGTCCTTGAGTGAAGATAGAGAGTTGGTAGACAGATTTGGTTCATCCATCTGCAAGGTCTCATCAGATCTTGTCTCAAGATTCTCCTGCGATCCTTTTTGCAACAGAGTGTCAACATTCTGGCCAGATTGAGTCTCACTAAGTGTAAGGTTTTCTTTAAACGTTTCAGGCACTTTGTCCACTCCAGATTGTTCTTTAGCAGGAGATGATTATGTTCTTCTCTTCAGTTCATATTGATTGGTGGTGCTTGATGGAGATGATGAGATTGTTAGAAGCATGTGAGCTGCTTGTTCTGTTTCAACACTAGCAACCCCTTTTCCTTTGTCTTTTATGGTTGAGGTGGATTGTCGAGGCACTTGATCAGGTTCTCTTAACACGATTCCTCCAACTGGGGCTTTTATATTCTGACTCTCTAGGCTTTGCTGGATCCCCATTTGTAGAGCAGCATCATCTTCATCAATTACCTTGGAGCTCTCCCTTGCTCCCTCAGCATTATCACCAATTTCTTTTTCCACCTTCTTCTTCTTTTCTTTATGCCTTTTGGATGAGGAGTCTGACTGTTGAGATCTTTCGCTTCTCTTTTTAGGAAGAGAGGCATAAGATGCTTTAGAGCCAGAGATGGTCTTGGGAGCATTGGGTTATGAGGGAGTGGGTGTGACATTAACAGATGATCTTGCAGCAATTTTCATGAACTGTTTGAAGTAGTCCTTTTTCTTGATATCATCCGTGAGTAGAATATCAGGAATTGGCAGTCCAAATATTTCTTTATCCATACCTCTAGGAACATATTTCAGGTTTCCTAAAACAAATTCATCTTCTGCTTTGTGTAAAGTTGATTCAGTCCTAGGATTGAAGTTGTGATTTTGTTGCAAGAACTGGATAACAAGCTTTGAAAATCGGATGCTGGGAATCACAAGCTTGTTCTGTTTCTTTCGGCCTTGATCTTTGTTCTGAAAATTTGTTCTATCAGATATGAATGTGTTCATTGATAAGGAAAATTCTTCCCAAATACGATCTGAGACATTCACATCAACCCTATTGACAATGCCCCATAGAATTTGCAAGATGGGAATTCTCACTTTATCGAATCCTGATGTTTTGCCAGATAAGCACAAGTTGAGAATAGTTGTAATAGCTCTCTAGGGTTGATACATGTGTCCAGTGATGATGTCGGATGCTCTTAAAATGTTGTTCTGATAACCCAACCCAATTAGAAAGACAATCAGATCGTCAGCACCAGGTGGAGATTGAGAACGAAGGTTAGGGTTACATGGGGTGATTCCAAGAGCCTTGCTCAGAATAGCAGAATCAATCGTGAACTCCCTGTCATCCAGTTTGCAAGAGTATTGAGCTGTGATTTTGTCCCATTGAATGGTGTTCCAGAATTGTTGAATGTAAATGGTGGGAATTGAGCATTGCTTGGTAATAGCACCGAAAAAGTTTGTGTTCTTGAGGATGTCAATAGACACTTTGAGTATCGGATTTTGTTGTAGCTTTTGTAGGTCCACATAACAGTTACTTTTTCCAATATCAGCTCATTGACTCCTGGGAAGGATTTCTTCGTCTGAGAGAACTTTGGATGATGCCGAAGGGGTAACGCTCTTTTCAGGGTTTGAACTTGCCATTGATGATCTGAGTAGACATACAATCAACAGTAATGATTGGGAACGAGTTAGATAATAAATGATAAGTGAGACAACATTGAGAGCACCCTTATGACATAGACACATAGACATAGTAACTCAGAAGGAGTCCCCAAAACACATATAGAGAATGATTGAGTGGCATAAGTGAGATATTTCAATGAAGTAGAATCCTTAAGATAAATATTCACACGACGAGTTGATAAGGGATTAAAAGGTTAAAGAGTGCATTGCAAAGGGATCATGTCATAAGCCAGGATACAAATGTATAAGTGATATAACCAATATGCATGAGGCAAACAGTAACATTTGGTTGTCGTGAGAGAAACCAAGTACCGTTTGCCAAAACAGAAATGTCATAGCAGATTACATAGAGTATGTTGACTCAACAAGTTGAATCAGGAGATCCTAAGTATTGTGAGAATGAGATCAACTTTAGCAATAACCTTTAAGCATTTTAATAACCCTAGACCCTAAAAAATCCACCAAACATGTCTAAAGTTATAGATAGACAAGTTGTCAAACAGGACTAATTTGCAACATGAAAGTGAACAATGTCGCTAACTTGTAAAGACAAGTCGCCATCACTAGTACCACAGACAAGTCGCTAATAGTTTAGCTCTTTAAGTCGCTATAAATGCTAATTCGCTAACTTGTAAGGACAAGTCGCCATGAACAGTAACAAAACCAAGTCGCTACAAATCTGTTAACTAAATCGCTAATGTTACTAATTCGCTAACTTGTAAAGACAAGTCGCCATGAACAGTAACAAAACCAAGTCGCTACAAATTTGTTAACTAAGTCGCTAATGTTACTAATTCGCTAACTTGTAAAGACAAGTCGCTGACAACTAAGTCGCTACCCAAGTCGCCAGAATATAATAAACTAATTCGCCACAGCAACTAAGTCGCTAAGTAGAGTGCTAACTCGCCACGATGAACATTCAAGCTAAGTCGCTACCAAGAACAACGATAAGTCGCTATCAAGAACACTCATAATAAAAAACAAACAACCCAAACCACTAATCATTCACCACCAGAACATGAAAAAAAATTAACAAGCAATCAAGATATGATATACCAAACTATTTGTACACTTTCAACATCATAATAACAACAAAACACGATTTCATGATAAATCGAACCTAGGTGGGAATCAAACAGTCACAAATCACGAGCTCGAAGGGATCTGGTTAAAAAGACAAGTTAGAAACTAGACACAAACGCATAAGAGAGATAAAATAGGGAGAGATTCGAGACGTACCACTTTTAAATCGCTAGAATGAACTAATTAACTTGACGAGAAGAGAAAAAAAAACGAGAGAAGAGAAAACAAAAATTTATTTAGGAAAATATAGTAAGTCGCTAGGGGTATAGGAAGGATCTTTGGCAATTTGACACATTCGGCCCCTGTGGTTTTAAAATGAAGTGTGGTAAGTCGCTAGTGTAAAACTATTTTGGCTATTTGACACATTCGATCCCTGTGGTTTAGAGGCAAGAGTGGTAAGTTGCTAACAATGATTTTAGACTAAGACTCTAGCATAGATAATCACCATGATAACCATGAATCAAATAAACATTTAATCAAATAAGCATTTACTGCAAGGCACTCAATACATGGGTACACAAGGATAATCACATGAGCAAGATACGACCACAACCTATAACTGAGAGAAACACCATAACCAGATAATCACAACAGCATAACCAGTTAGTCACAAAAGCAAGACACAACCACAACTTACAAATGAGCAACCATCATAACCAGCACAGAAGCCAATGGCATAGATAATAAAAAAAAAACTAATACAAACTCTCCCCCTCAATCAATGTCATCAAAGACCATTGATTGACATTAACCAATCCCGTTATAAAACAAGAATATATCATTTGTTCGAACTTCATCTATGATCCCGTGCCATTATTGAATGACATTTCTAGGACCGTAGATGTTATCGATAACAAGGAATGTATTCTTTATTAAATTGAGGAAAATGATAAAATTGTGAATTTAAAAGAATGACATATAAATTTTTTTTTTTTTTTTTTTTTTTTTAAGAAAAACTTGATTTATACACAGATATAAAAGAGCGAGTCCTGATTCAAGATGAATAGGAGTCAAAGTAAGAAGTACATCAACTCTGGCAAGCTATAGCTCCTGAATGAGCTATGTTCATTTCTGAAGGGAACCAAGTCATGAAGTTCCTGATTGAGTTGAGCATTGTACCTGAAAAAGACTGAGAGCACATTGTACTGGAAGCACATGAAGAATTGCACATAGAAGGGTTAGTGACATGTTTAATCTCACATTTGGATGCATCACAGTAAAACACAGACGTATCATTAATGGGGATCCTATTAGGTTCTACATTCTTGAAGAGTTTTCCTGTGGGAATCCACTTGTGGCATGATCTAGGAATGTAAGTTCATTTAAGTCCTGTAAACTTAAAAAATCTGCCAGTGGGAATCCATTTGAAACCACTGTTAGTTGAACTAAATGAGTGCACAGCCTTGTTTTGACTATTTGTCCTTTTGTGATTAGTGTATTGAACATAAGTCCGAGGTTTGAGATTCATCATATCAGAACTAGGCAATGAAGTGACTGGTTTTGACAAAACAGACATATTATCAACTTGGGAGGTAAGCTTAGACTTCAATGGTTTAACTCTTTCAGACCTAAAGGCATTAGGTTGTTTAATAACTGTTCGTTTCGAGTGGTTCTGAACATTTGACTTTCCCAAAGTTGAAGGTTTTGCAAACTTAGTGTTCATCCTATTTCCAACAGACTTCCTAAGCTCATTTTTTAGGGCAACAATATTGAAGCTCTTATCCAGAATTTGGGCTTTGAGGTCATCAATGTCTTTCATCAAGAGGTTAGATTGATTGACTAACTTAGAATTTGTTTCCTCAAGATTCATTCTTAAATGCTCATTTTCTCTTAGTAGGTTAGACACACAAAGAGCAAGTTCTGAATTTCTAGATTCTAGTGTATCACTCATCTCATGACAGTCATATTTCTGGACTTATGAAAGAAGTAATTTCAATGGTCGAATCTTTGTCCTGAATCTGGGATTTTAACTGATTAATTTCAAAAAATTCTTGAAATTCTGGAAGTTCCTGATTAGTACATGGTTTTTTTGCATAAAACATTTCATCCTTTTGTTGTATTTCAATTTGCAATGAGATACAATGTTTTTCAAGAATTGAAAATTTGTTTGAAAGCTCATCATATACCTTTTTTTCAATCATGTTATTTGCATTAGATTCAGGGAAAACAGAGATTGATTCCACGATGTTATGTTCAGAGTAAGATTCAGGTACCTTTTCATGAGAATTTATGTGATCAGTTAAGTGTACCTTATTGATTGATACCTTTTCTGACTCTGAGAGTTTGAGATCAGTGCTGTTTTCTTCATCCTTTTTCATTGCAACTGAGATTCTGCAATCAGTGTCATTCGCTGGTTCGACTGGAATGTTGCATGACACGTCACAATTGCTCCATGGTGTCTCTTGGCACTCATTCAATTCATTCTGCTTGCTATTCTCTTTTGCAGCTTCCTTGATGTATGTTTCCATATTACTCATAAGTTGAATAAATGAGTTTTTGAACTCATGAATTTCCATTCCCGTGTGTTTCTTGAAAGATATTCCAATCATGATATCATCAAAATCTGAGGAGTATTCTTCCCGGATAAGTGGCTGAAATTGATTGAAGATAGTTTGAAGAGCGGCATGAGACTCATCAGTTGAGAACTTTTCTTTGGTAATTTGAATCCTCAGTCGTTCTAAGTTAAGTAAAACAGTTCTTGTCAAAGTGGGAAAATCCTGACGAAGGATGGCACAACTTGTTCGATCCATGGTTGTAGATAAGAGTAGTTTGAGAAGCTGACTGAGATGTTGAAAGGGCTCACTGGTGCATTCCATATTCTTAGCATCATTTGCAAACTTTAAGAGTGACTTATTTGAGTTGTTCTGATTAATCGATGCTGAATCATTAAATGTATGGCATTCAGGTAAGCATTCTGTTTCACTATTCTGTGCTGTGTCATAGAGAGCAAGTACTTTGGTGATTAAAGGATCCGTGATGACTGACATTGTGTTATTTTGAATTACTCCCCAAGTTATTGGAAATCCCAGTAGCAAAATACCAAGTATACAAGATGTTAGTATCAAATTACGAACCCCCAAGTCGCTAGAGATTTTGAACCAACTCGCTAGCAACTAAATAGCAATAATCCCAAGTCGCTAAATCAACATCCAAGTTGCTAAGTACAAGTCGCTAATCCTCTAGTCGCTAACACCTAATTCGCTATACCACCAAGTCGCTAAACAATGGCAAGTCGCTAAGTAGTAACTCGCTAAGCCTTAAGTCGCTAGCAAAATTTTGGCAGCAATTCGCTAATCAAGTCGCTAAAGATTCAAGTCGCTAAAGAGCAACTCGCTACAGACCAAGTCGCTACCACCAAGTCGCTACCCGTAGTGGAAAGTCCACTACTTGTGCTGTTAGTCGCTAGGTCTAAGTCGCTAGCTCCAAAGCTGTAACTCGCTACAAAATTGCAAAGCAAGTCGCTACGAAGAATGAAGTCCGTATGTCAAGTCGCTAGCAAGAAAAACCACATAAACATCACTTTTCAATCCAAAAACAATCCAACCAAGATGATTCAAGCTTACCAAATGAAACCCTAAACACTTGTGATGATTCTAAACTTAAAAGTACTAACAAAATCCAAACTTTAACACAAGAAATCAACCAAATGATGCACAAACCACTAAACTTTTTCAAACTCAAAAACCACCTAAAAACCACTAGAAATCCAAAGATGTGCAAGATATGATCTAACCATGGCTCTTGATACCAATTGTAGGATATAGGATTTCACTTACACATCATAACATTAGCATAATGAGCATATAGATGATTTTAGAGAGAGAGAAAGTGGGATATTGTTAGGAATTAGAAAATTCCTGTGCTGAAAGAGTCGGTCACCCCAACTATTATCTAGCATAAGTTAGCTCGTAGATTAGTCATTAGTTACGGTTTATGTAGTTAGTTAATAGTGTATAATAGTGTAGTGCAACACCGTGGAAGAAGGTCGGGTCTTTACCCACTGTATCCCTGATCCACAGGCCGTCAGGAGGTCGTTTAGGTTGTAACCTATAAATACCCTCTACCTTGCAAGGTAGAGGGTTGGATGTTCTTTGGTAATCTAATATTCAACTAGTTTCTCTCACTAGAATGTCCCACTCTTTCTCTCTCTAAAACCATCTATGTGCTCATTGTGTTAATGTTATGATGTGTATGTGAAAAGCTTATATCTTACAATTGGTATCAAGAGCCATGGTTAGATCATATCTTGCACATCTTTGGATTTATAGTGGTTTTTAGGTGGTTTTTGAGTTTGAAAAAGTTTAGTGGTTTTTGCATCATTTGGTTGATTTCTTGTGTTAAAGTTTGAATTTTGTTGGTACTTTTATGTTTAGAATCATCAAAAGTGTTTAGGTTTTCATTTGGTAAGCTTGAATCATCTTGGTTGGGTTGTTTTTGGATTGAAAAGTGAAGGTTACTTGGTTTTTCAACCTGGCGAATTAGCTCTCGGACTTGTTTTCTTGGTAGCGACTTACAGTTATAAAATCTAGCGAGTTAGAGCTAGCGAGTTACAGTACAAGTAGTGGAATCTCCACTACGGTTAGCGACTTGTGGTAGCGAATTAGTCTGTAGCGAGTTGCTCTTTAGCGACTTGCATATCTAGCGAATTGTGTAGCGAATTACTGCTCAAATTTGGCTAGCGACTTAGTCTGTAGCGAGTTACTACTTAGCGACTTGTTTTCTATGTTAGCGAATTAGGGGTGTAGCGAGTTAAAGGCTAGCGACTTAGTACACTTATTGCTAGCGACTTAGAGTGTTGGCGACTAGGTGTAGTACTTTCTAGCGACTAGGGATTAGTACTATTTTGTTAGTAGCAAATTGACTCTGAATTCTCTAGAGATTTGAGGAGTAATTCATAATAACTCAATGTCAGTCATCACGGATCCCTTAATCACCAAAGTACTTGCTCTCTATGAAACAGCCCAGAATAGTGAAACAGAATGCCCATCTGAAGGCCTCACACCAAATGACTCAGTATTGATCAATCAGAACAACTCAAATATGTCACACTTAACTTCTTCAGATGATACTAAGAATGTGGTATGCACCAGTGAGCCGTTTCAACATCTCAGTCAGCTTCTCAAATTACTCTTATCAACAACCATGGATCGAACAAGTTGTGCCATTCTTCGTCAGGACTTTCCCACTTTAACAAGAGCTGTATTGTTTAACCTAGATCGACTGAGGTTTCAAATCACCAAAGAAAAGCTCTCAACTGATGATTCTCATGCTGCTCTTCAAACCATCTTCAACCAATTTCAGCCACTTATCCGGGAAGAATACTCCTCAGATTTTGATAATACCATGACTGGAATGTCCTTCAAGAAGCACACGGGAATGGAAATTCATGAGTTCAGAAACTCATTTATTCAACTCATGAGTAATATGGAAACATACATTGAGGAAGCTGCAAAAGAGAATAACAAGCTGAAGGAATTGAATGAGTGTCAAGAGTGTCCATGGAACAATGATGACGTGTCATGCTCCACTCCAGTTGAACCAGCAGAATACACTGATTGCAGAATCTCAGCTATGATGAAAAAGGATGAAGAAAACTACACTGATCTCAAATTCTCAGAGTCAGAAAAGGTAACAATCAACAAGGTACACTTATCTGATCACACCAATTCTCACAAGAAGGTACATGACTCTTACCCCGAACATAACAACGTGGAATCAATCTTTGTTTTGTCTGAATCTGATGCAAGTAACATGATTGGAAAAAGGGTATATGATGAGCTTTCAAACAAATTTTCAATTCTTGAAAAACACTGTATCTCTTTGCAAATTAAAATACAACATAAGGATGAAATGTTTTATGCAAATAAACAGTGTAGTGATCTGGAACTTCCAGAATTTAGAGAATTTTTTGAAATAAATCAGTTAAAATCCCAGATTCAGGACAAAGATTCGACCATAAGAAATCTGAAATCTCTTCTTTCAGAAGCCCAGAACTATGACTGTCATGAGATGAGTGATACACTAGAATCTAGGAATTCTGAACTAGCTCTATGTGTATCCAACCTTCTAAGAGAAAATGAGTTTTTAAGAAAGAACCTTGAGGAAACAAACTCTAAATCTGTCAATCAATCTAATCTCTTGATGAAAGATATTACCGACCTAAAAGAACAAATTCAGAATAAGAGCTTCAATATTGTTGCCCTAAAAAATGAGCTCAGGAAGTATGCTGGAAATAAAATGAACACTAAGTTTGCAAAACCTTCAACTTTGGGAAAGTCAACAGTTCAGAACCACTTGAAACGAACAGTGATTAAACAACCTAATGCCTTTAGGTCTGAAAGAGCCAAACCATTGAAATCTAAGCTTACTTCCCAAGTTGACAACAAGTCTGTTTTGTCAAAACCAGTCACTTCATTGCCTAATTCAGATATGATGAATCCCACGCATAGGACTAATGAACATCACCCACAAGTCAAAAATGCTATAAGCTTAACTAGATATCATGCAAAACATAGTCTGACAGATCATTCCCCTAGGAAATTCTCAGATCACAAAAAGACAAATAGTCATAACAAGAGTGTGCACTCATTTTGTTCATCTCACTGTGGCTTCAAATGGATTCCCACTGGCAGACTATTTAAGTATTCAGGACTTAAACGAACTTACATTCCTAAATCATGTCTCAAGTGGATTCCCACGGGTAAACTTTTCAAGAATGAAGAATCTATTAGGATCCCCATTAATGATTCGTCTGAATTATACTGTGTTGAATCTAAATGTGAGACTAAACATGTCACTAACCCTTCAATGTACAAGTCTACATGTGCTTCAAGTACAATGTGTTCTCAGTCTTTTTCAGGTACAATGCTCAACTCAATCAGGAACTTCATGACGTGGTTCCCCTCAGATATGAACATGGCTCATTCAGGAGCTATAGCTTGCCAGAGTTGATGTACCTCTTACTTTGACTCCTATTCATCTCGAATCTGGACTCGTCCTTTCATGTCTTTGTATATATCGTGTTAAAAAAAAAAAAAAAAAAAAAAAAAAAAAATTTTCAAAACTTTATCATTTTATCATTGTATCATTTTTTTTAATCTAATAATGAATATACTCCTTGTTATCGATAACATCTACGATCCTAGAAATGTCATTCAATAATGGCACGGGATCATAGATGAAGTTCGAACAATTGATATATTCTTGGTAGTTTAATGGGTTCGGGTAATATCAATCAATGTTCTGTGTTGACATTGATTGAGGGGGAGATTTGTTTTACACACCATTGGCTTCTGTGCTGGGTATGATACTTGTTTATTTGTACTATGTGGTGATTTCCTGCTTGTGTGACTAACTGGTTATACTCTTGAAATATGTGGCTGTGATTGTATCTTGCTCATGAGACTTTCAGTGTGTGCTTTTGGTGTAACTGCCTATGTGTTGATTTGTTGTATTGAATTGCTTCATGATGATCAGTGTAATAATCAATGCTAGAGACGTTATCTTATCTTATCCGTGTTAGCATATTATTACAACTCTTTCACTAATACCATAGGGATCAAACTTGTCATATAGTGTAAGTTTTGTTGCACTAGCGAATTACCACCTTAGTTCATAACCACAAGGACCAAATGTGTCATATTGCCTAAGTGAGGTTGTATAACCCTAGCGAGTTACCCATTAGCGAATTACCTAGTTTTTTTTATTATTTTTTATATCTCTTCTCTCTCGTTTTTTTTTTTCCTCTTTCTCTTCGACTTCTCATTCATACTAGCGACTTAGCTTAAGGTTTGCATTGATTCCCTCTTATAGTTACTATCTTATGCTTTAGTGTCTAGTGTCTAACTTACCACTATTTCCAGATCCTTTCTGTGCTCACGTGGTGTGATTTGTTGACTCTCTCGATTAGGTTCGGATCTTCTTTGTAAATCGTATGTGTGTTTCGTATAAAATGATTGAACGTGTTATATTTTTGTTTGGATTATATTGTTTGGACTATATTGGTTGGATACATTGATGGATGAGTATAATGGATCTGACTGATGGGCTGGTGTTAAAAAAGGTGTTCTTGGTGGCGAGTTATAATGTTCTTGGTAGCGACTTAGTGTGAATGTTCTTCATGGCGAGTTAGAGGTGTACTTAGCGAATACGTCTCGGTAGCGAATTAGTTCACTAATTTCCAGCGATTTCGTTAGCGAGTTAGTAACTAGCGACTTGTATTTACAAGTTAGCGAATTAATAACCTAGCGACTTAGTAAACCACTTTGTAGCGACTTGGCTTAGTTACTGTACATGGCGACTTAACTTTTTGTGCTAGCGAATTATCCTAGCGACTTGGTTAGCGAGTTAGCAGATAGCGTCTTGTATTTACAAGTTAGCGAATGTGTTACCTAGCGACTTAGTTGTCTACTTCGCAGCGAATTGGGTTAAGTTCTATTCATGGCAATTTGGTCTTACAGGTTAGCGAATTAGTTTAGCGACTTAGAGAGCTAATCCTTTTATAACTTGTCCATGGCTCTAGATGACGACTTGTTTTTACAAGTTTATAACAGTGTTCATGATTGAGAATTAGTCTTAGGGTCAAGGATTTTTTTCTTTGCTAAAGATGATCTCACTCTCAATACTCCTAGGATCTCCTTATTCGACTTGTTAAATCAACTTACTCTATGTAAACTGTTATGACATCTCTGTTTAGGCAAAAGGTACTTGGGTTTTCTCACGACTGCCAAATGTTACTTTTTGCCTCATACATATGTGTTATATCACTTTGTCATGTGTATCTTGATTCATGTCTTGTCCCTTATAAGCTCATCATGCAATCATTTTTCTATATGTATGTTCTTCATCGTTATATCTCTAGTATGGATGTTATTATATAGTTGAAAGGTGTCACATAGTTGCATTCTTTGCCACTCTGTCTGTCTCAGTATGTGTTGGGAACCTCATCAGTGTTACTATCTCCATGTTTAATGTTGTCTCACTTACCATTTATCATCTAACCTGTTACCATCCATCACTGTTGATTGTATGATTACTCAGAACATCAATGGCAAGTTCAATCCCAGAAAAGAGCGCTACTCCGTCAGGATCATCCGGAATACTCTCAGACGATGAAATCCTTCCCAAAAGTCAATGGGCTGCTATTGGTAAAAGCAACTGTTATGTGGACCTACAAAGGCTCCCACAAAATCCGATATTCAAAGTGTCAATTGACATCCTCAAAAACACTAACTTCTTCGGTGCTATTACCAAGCAATGCTCGATTCCTGCCATCTACATTCAACAATTCTGGAACACCGTTCAATGGAATAAAATCACAGCACGATACTCTTGCAAGCTGGATAATATGGAGTTTACAATTGATTCTGATATTTTGAGCAAAGCTCTTGGAATCACATCATGTGACCCTGACATTCGTTCTGTATCTCCACCTGGTGCTGACGATCTGATCGTATTTCTTATTGGGTTAGGCTATCAGAACAGTATCTCAAGAGCCTCTGACATTATCACTGGACACATGTATCAACCCTGGAGAGCTATTGCAACCATTCTGAACGTGTGCTTGTCTGGGAAAACATCAGGGTTCGATAAAGTTAGAATTCCCATCTTGCAAATCCTATGGGGAATCGTTAATAGGGTTGATGTGAATGTCTCAGATCGTATTTGGGAAGAATTCTCGCTATCAATGACCACATTCATATCTGACAGAACCTATTTTCTAAACAATGTTCAAGGTCGTAAGAAGCAGAACAAACTCGTAATTCCCAGCATCAGATTCTCCAAACTTGTCATCCAGTATCTGCAACAAACTCACAACTTCACTCCTAGGTCTGAATCAACTCTTCACAAAGCAGAACATGAATTTATTTTAGGAAACTTGAAATATGTTCCTAGGGGTTCGAATCAAGAAGTATTTGGATTGGCAATTCCTGACCTTCTTCTCACTAATGATATCAAGAAGAAGGACTACTTCAAGCAATACATGAAAAGTGCAACCAAACTCTCTGCTAATGTCACACCCTCTCCTTTACAACCAACTGCTCCCAAGACCACCTCTGACTCTAAAGCATCCTATGCCTCTCTTCCTAAAAAGAGACGTGAAAGATCTCATCAGTCAGAATCTTCATCCAAAAAGCATAAAGAAAAGAAGAAGAAAGTGGAAAAGGAAATAGATGAGAACACTGAGGTGCCAAGGAATACTTTCAGGTTAATTGATGAGGATGACGCTGATCTGCAACGTGGTATTCAGCAAAGTCTTGAAGATCAAAATATGAAGGCTCCAGTAGGTGGAGTTGTGTTAAGAGAACCCTCTCAACCATCTCAACAAACAGCCCCAATAACACTTGACAAGGGTAAAGGAGTTGCAAGTGATGAACAAGCTGCTCACATGCTTTTAACCATCTCTTCATCTCCCTCTAGCACCACTAATCCATATGAGCTGAAGAGAAGAACAGATTCACCACATGAAAAGGAACAATCCGGTGTGGTGCCTGAAACGTTCAAGGAATCTCTATCACTTGGTGAGACTCAATCTGAGTTGAATGTTGACACTCTGTTACAAAAGGGCTCACAGGAGAACCTTGGGACAAGATCTGACGAGACCTTGAAGATGGATGAACCAAATCTGTCTACAAACTCTCTATCTTCACTTAAGAATCTCGATGAGGACTTCTCTTTTGGTGATCAGTTCATTAATGACAAAACCTTAGACTCTGCACAATCCATGTATAATGTCAGCATTCAGCAAGATACTTCAACCATTCCTCCAATGACTGCATCGTCACTATCAACCGCACTTCCACCTCCCTTGCCTGCTCAATCAACCGTTCAAACACCAACGACAACACCACCAACTTCTGAACCCATCTTCACAATTGCAGATGAAGTGGCTCCACCAGCTTCCCCTCCACAGATTCTCACGTCTGATCAACTATTGGATAAAACCATTAAAAGGGTAGAAGCACTGGAAAGGCAACTTCCTAAATCTGTTGAGTCTCTGGTGGATCGTATCTACAGATTGGAGCATCTCAACTTCACTGATGCAGTTACTGATGCTATTGAAGGAGAAGTCAAGGATGCCGTGGAATGGGCAATGGAGGCTCCACTTCTCAGACGATTCAAGGACCTCCCCATCTCCGATATGAGAGCTGCCCTGTGTGAAAGGATGTATGAGGTTGAAGAGGACAAGCATGAGGTTCACGGTAAACTTTATGAGGCACTTGAAGAATCCATCAGATTCGACAATTATGAACAGTTTAAAATTGAAGTCGGAGAAAAGGATGCAAAAAAAGAAAAGAAGAACAATTGTGATGGAAACATTGATGAAGGTTCGCAAAGATCGCGAAGATCCTCCACCACCAGGAGGCGCTGGAACTTCTGGAGCTGGGAATCCCTCGTCAATACCCAATTCACCTCCATCACAGCCACCATCATCAACTCCAAAACCGTCCAATCAATCAGACTCTACACACAAACAGGGTACTCAGAAGAAATCTGCCGCCTGGACGACGATCGATTCAAGATTCACCTCCACATCCACTTCAATTCCTGATGATCAAGTGGTCCACGAAGAGTCTCAAGTTATGGCTGACTCAGAACCAGATGAAGATGATGCATCGACGAAACATATTCCTAAGCCATCAGAAGATTGGTTTGACAATTACATGGCTGGGAACCGCACTAGTACATCCAGGGTAGCTCCTTCTAGAGACACAATTCAACGCTGCATTGTGGAAGATAGACCTCCTTCTCCAGAACCCACATGGACAATCCCAGAGTCTGACTCTATGATTCCCGACGACAATTGGGCATCAGTTATCACCAAAAACTATGAAGTTCCAGCTGAAGACTCTCTTCTGCACTACACTGGTGATATGGGAAGCTTCATTAGATGGTTTTGTGAGCGGAAAAGCATCTCTTCCATAACACCAAGAGATCTAGAAGGACAAGCCTATGAAATTGTCAAAGTCTTCCATTCTGATGCAAACCATCTTCAATATCAGATGGAAGAATGCCATAAGATGCTGAATGACCAAGTCAGTGAGCAAATCAGTCGCTTCAATGTCAACAAATCTCTTCCTCTTAGTGGTGAACCTGGTCAGGTAACCATTCAGGCAGAATTCTTCTTCAATCACGACTTGGACTATCTGTGTGCTCGCTCTGCGGAAAGAAGGCCTGCTCTATCTATTTCAAAGATGAAAGCTGCAACCTATTCTGATCAGGGGCTTGAGCAGATGGTTCCTGATCAATTCTGGGCAAATGAAGAACAAAAGTATGATATTGCAGCGTCTTATGGTATTTCCCACTGGTGGTTCAAAAAGAAGATGTTCTACATTGAAAGACATGGTGCTGATAAAAGACGCAATGAGGTCAGATCAAAACTGCAAATCTTAAGCGTTATCAGTATAGAGATCTTCGCGATCTATGGATATGAGTACTTGAAGAAGATTGTCCTTAAAAGAGCTGACTTCAAAGTGTATACCATTGAAGAAAACGACTTCAAACATCTTCTACCAAATGATTTCGAAGATCTCTACCTCTTAAATCTTCAAGGACACCTGGAGCACTTACCTGTACGTGAGAAAAAGGCCCTCTCTGCAGCTGTCACTCTTTGGATCAGGGGGTTAGTCATTCGGAAACGAGTTGAGGACCTTCAGCTTGGCATTGAAAGCTACCAAACCAGAGTCAACCTCACAAGTCCTCAATGGAATGCAGCTGGGCTTGAATTTCATCGTGAATTCAAAGTTCTTGACACTCCTAGAGCCGTCATCTTCACCGACAGATATGGATCGCGTATGCTTATGCGTCTATGTGAACTCTACAAGTTTAGTGATGGTACGCTCAAAATGGTCGAAGAAGAACTTGACACCAGAGTGAAAGAAGCCAAACTTGATATGAGATCTTGGGTTAAAACTACGTTCTGGACTGATGATGACGTGAAGAGGTGTGAACATTTCATTGCTGCAATCCGACGAAGACTCAAGACACGAAGGATCTTCCGCAGCCTTGAAAGTTTTGTTGGTGGAAGGCTCCGTGATGGTCACTACAAACTTCTTCAAAGAACTGAATGAAGATTTCTTCGGAATACCGTTTATGTTTTGTTAACCTTGTGTTATATGTGGTGTATTAAATATGAACAACTGTGATACATGTAATAGTGCTAGGATATGTACTATAGTTTCCCCTTTTGAAAAAGGGGAAACATCTGTGTTGTCCTTTCTCTTTATCATATAAAATTGGACACATTTTTCTCCTACAAATATTTTACCTCACACTTATTTAAATCACTTGAGATCCAAAATCTCAAAGGATTTAAGATTTTTGATCGGGGGAGAAAATGTGATATAAATATGAAAGATGGTAAAAGATAAGATGACCAATTTTTGTGCATACTTCTCCCTTATATGTGCTAAACAAGTTTTCGAATCTCGAAGCATATATTAAGGGGGAGAACTCTTTTTGTAATTCAAGTCATCAGGGTACACTACACTTTAAATACTTTAAAGTACCTTGATCTCATGGCTTCTAATCCTTTGATGATAAAAAGGTTCCCTCTAGTATGTGCAAAACTCTTTTCAAACCTCGAGGCACATATTGAGGGGGAGCAAATTTATGGAAACCTCATCCTTCCCGGAATTGCTATATCTACTTGATTTGTTGAGGGAAGTGATGTTGATATCTTTTAGAAAATTGTAATCAAAGAAGTTAATTCTTTCTCTTGCCTCCATGTGCTTAACATTTCTCAAATACTTGATGCACATGTTGAGGGGGAGTTCTCGTTCTAAAAATATCAAAAACAATTCAGGTACAAAATGCTTTGATAATATATCACAAGTATCTGAATTGATTTTCAAATGGTTTTCAATTGGATCCAATGGCAGATGAACAATACCAAATTGACCGACCAACTTTACTTTATGTACGGTGATATAAGGATGATAAGGTTAGGTATTGGTTCCCATGATCCGCCAGAACCGGAGGGATCTACCCAGGGACAATCCACTAGTTAGTGTAGAAGTCCTTAGGTATGATGATAAAAGGAGAAAAGTGAGATATGGGAAGAGTGCAGACTAAGACTGAGCTACTACTGGAATAAACCCAACAAGGTAATAGCTATGAAGTCTCGGTAAGCACTGAAGGGGTTGAAGAATTAAAAAGAATTGAATGAAAATAGGGTGAAAACAAATAGCCCTCCATTAATTCAACCTTAGGGCAGAAACCGGGTTCACTTCATATGCTACTGATGGTAACATCGGTATTGAAGACAAGACGTCATGGACCCAGTGACGCACTGCACTTCAACTTTCCAAACCACTCAAGTTCCTCTTAAAAGGGCTTGTTTCATTCTCACGGGGAACCGACATTATCTATCGACTTTCTCTTAGAGATGGCTGATATTGAAGAAGGAGACCCTCTCCCTAGTCTCCGTTATAGGATCCAAATATGCACAAATTGAGTCTAGAGCCACGAGATCATCAATTAATCTCACTAGGACACTTTCAATGAAGACTCTCTGTTTCACACAATGTGGAAAGAGAGATTATATCTTGAGTCCTACGCATTATCCTTGTGGTATTGCCAGAACATCTGAGTGAAGTGTTTACACTTTCACAATGAAGATGGAAAGCCTTCTGGAGCCAACATCAAACAAGCTCCTGGTAGGTGGCATGTGAGATCTATTATATGGATCAACCATGTGACAACTGAACAGAAACAATGGGGCGATTCATTTTCTTGAAACAATCCTGGTTCAGGTTAGGGATTGACGGATACCTTTGAAAAACCGGTCTTTGTGCTTATAAACTCTTTTCTTTAGCACATCGACCGTGTACTCATTCTTCAAACCAAAAGGTATTTCTATGATTGACAATTGATTTTCAATAAAACCTTCGTTGTATTGCAAAAAATTTCTATTGAGCAATACACGATTGTTTTTTCAAATCTCTTTTCATCAATCAGTGAACTTAAAAGTCGCTGGTTCACTCACTCCGTGTTGTCTTCTTTGAGACGTTCCGGTTTGAGAACAGCTAGAACAGCTGCGAAACCCTGTCAAGGAGATTCTTAGGAATCCTACCTGATCACAGGCAGTACTTGTACTGATCAACGGGGAACCGTGGGCCGTGTACCTCAATTCAACGAAAGTGATCAAAGACACTTTCGTGCGATTTGTTGCTAACTGTTGTATGCAGGTACGCCCGACGTTTGCAGCTGATCAGAATGAAGCAGTCAATCCACAGCCGCATGCTCACTTAACACATTCAACTCAAATGAAATCATGATTAGTGCATCAATGACTCTGATATTTTCACTCCATGCTTCTGCTACGCTGCTACCAATATCGTGATTCAACAAATGCTTCCGCTACTCTGATGAGAAGATATCATGATCCAGAATGTGAGCATGTCGGTCCCAAAGTCACAACACCACAAAGGATGTCACAGAGATTGTTGATAGCTGATGATCTCAAATGCTGGCTCATATTTACTATCTCGTGAATCAGAAATGGACCTCCTGCTGAAAGTACTTATCTTTGCAGACTTTGAAGTTGCACCACCTATGCACTAAGTTTACGATGTTGATATATGAAAATCTTCGAGCTCAAGAACGATGTCAAGACTAGAATGCTAGGATTTGAAATGTAAAATATGGGGTGACCTCCCTTAGGGGGAGATTGTTAGGAATTAGAAAATTCCTGTGCTGAAAGAGTCGGTCACCCCAACTATTATCTAGCATAAGTTAGCTCGTAGATTAGTCATTAGTTACGGTTTATGTAGTTAGTTAATAGTGTATAATAGTGTAGTGCAACACCGTGGAAGAAGGTCGGGTCTTTACCCACTGTATCCCTGATCCACAGGCCGTCAGGAGGTCGTTTAGGTTGTAACCTATAAATACCCTCTACCTTGCAAGGTAGAGGGTTGGATGTTCTTTGGTAATCTAATATTCAACTAGTTTCTCTCACTAGAATGTCCCACTCTTTCTCTCTCTAAAACCATCTATGTGCTCATTGTGTTAATGTTATGATGTGTATGTGAAAAGCTTATATCTTACAGATATTCTAGTAAGAGAAACTTGTAGAATATTAGATTACCAAAGAACATCCAACCCTCTACCTTGCAAGGTAGAGGGTATTTATAGGTTACAAACTAAACGACCTCCTGACGGCCTGTGGATCAGGGATACAGTGAGTAAAGACCCGTCCTTCCTCCACGGTGTTGCACTAAACTAAACTATGCTGCAAACTAACTAATAAACTCCTAAATAACGTAACTAACGACAAATCTACGAGCTAACTTATGCTAGATAATAGTTGGGGTGACTGACACTTCACTATGGAATTTTCTAATTCCTAACAAGTTTGTTTTCAAGTTTATTCTATAAATTTTTAAGGTTGGAAAAATCATTTAGGAGCTTAGATTCCTTTTCTTTGAATTCATGTTTAAGCGTTTTTACATTTTCATGCATTTCTTGTTTTTGCTTAACAGCTTGTTTAAGTTTTTTTGCAAGGAATTTAACTCTTGTTTCAACATTTCTTACCTTCAATTATATTTAGTGACCAATGTACGCATTTGACTATCCATTTCCTCCTTACATGTAGTTAGCTCAAATTTAGCACGTTGTTCATAGATGACAACTTGATCCTTAAATATATTCAGCTTAGTGGTCAGGGAGTCATCAGATATATATTCAGTGTACTCATTAAACACATATTCATCATTAATGGCAGAAGATGCAACGTTTGGTACAACAGGACTTTCATCGTGCTTCACATATTGCTCGTATGGGATAACATTGCTATTTCCGTATTTACAATATCTGACTCACCAAATTTAGTCAGTTGTACTTTATTGGGAATCTTTTGCCCATCAAC
Organism: Chrysanthemum seticuspe; assembly: GCA_019973895.1. Classification (NCBI taxonomy): domain Eukaryota; kingdom Viridiplantae; phylum Streptophyta; class Magnoliopsida; order Asterales; family Asteraceae; genus Chrysanthemum; species Chrysanthemum seticuspe. The sequence goes on along the minus strand of BPTQ01000006.1, from coordinate 190,480,600 downwards.
CATATCATATAGTTTTAGAACCTTTGATATGACTAAAGCATTGGAGGGACCAGCTTGTTTAGGTGATGAAACCATAGGAGAAATGTTTGCCATGAATATCGTCTGGGCCGTTGGTTCATCATCAACATCAGAGTCGAAGGCATCACAGTCAGCAACCTGGAAGATGTTGAGGTCATTCTGTGCCAATTCATAAACCGGTTGATCATCTACGTCAACATCAAACCTGTTGGCACTTCCTTCAGCAAGAAACAACAATTCCTCCTCATCCAACACTGCTCCACTCTCTTGTGCCTGAATCAGCAACAACTTATCCTTGAAGTAGTCAGAGTTTTGTGGATGCTTTGGTTGGGTGCAGTTCCTTGCAATGTGTCCCATACCCCCACATTTGTAACACTTAATCTGTTTGCCTTGACCTTGAACCATTATCCCTCTTCCGTTTTGTGCCCCCACATAACCAACTGCATCATTTCTCCATGCAATGTTCCTTTGGGTCACATTTTGTCGTCCTTGCACATTCTGCACCATAACCCTTCATCTTCCACTGTAGCTTGATTGTGTGGAGTAGATGAAGTTCTAAGTTTGTTAGGAATTGGAAATTCCATGTTAAAGTGTCGGTCACCCCAATTATAGTCTAGCATAAGTTACCTCGTAGACTTGTCGTTATTTACATTATTTAGTAGTTAACTAGTTAGTTTGTAGCGTAGTTTAGTTTAGTGCAACACCGTGGAGGAAGGACGGGTCTTTACCCACTGTATGCCTGATCCACATTCCGATAGGAGGACGGTATGTTTGTAACTATAAATACCCCTTCCTTCCATGGAAGGGGTGGTGCTTTTCAATCTAATATTCCATACTTTTGTATACCAAGTCTCTAGCAAGAAAACACCCAACTCTCTACTTCTCTCTCTAATGGCGAACATGTATTTTGATCATCCAATACCACCCGAATCATCAACACAATAAATATATCGATCCTTCAATTGGTACCAGAGCCAAGGTTTTTTGGTGTTTAGGTTGATTCTCGTGGTCTATTTTCATGGTTTAAGCGGTTTTTCATGTGTTTCCTTATTGTGGTATGTTATGGTTGTTGATGATGTTTGAGTACGTTTTTGTTATGGTTTTATTGTATGTGGTTTGTCATTCCTGCTGTTTTTTTAAAACTGTTTTTGATATGTGTTAGCAGTTTTTGGGTCTAAGATGTTTTCTGGTAAAATTTCTTAATCCTCACAAAGTATCGCCACAAAGTCTTTTTAACAGTTTCTATTGCATATGTGTCAAGTTCATAAACTGTTTTTATTAAATGGTTAATGGTCACATGTTTTAAAAACCGGTTACTGAAATGGTTTCTAAAACAGTTTGTAAACTTGGTTCTAAGCATGTTTTTAAGTATCCAATTTGTTGCTGGTGTTATGATGTTCTTCTTAAAGACTTGTACCTATTATTTTCCAGATTCATTGTATGGTCAACAGGTCAAAGGCGAGTTGGTCAAGAAAAATAATCTAGCGACTTGACTTGTTTATCATATAGCGACTTGGGTGTGTATTGCTTTGACTTTTGAGTCGAAGCGACTTGTTTATGTCTATCAAGTAGCGACTTGTCCTACTTCAAGTAGCGACTTATAACAGCAGGTAGCGACTAGTCACAAAAGAAACATATAGCGACTTGATGTGTTTATAAGACTAGCGACTTGTGACAGAAAAGGTAGCGACTTGACTAATCCGCTTTGACTATTGAGTCTAGCGACTTGTGTGATGAGTAGAAGAAGTGTAGCTGATGAACCAAATATGCACATTGACCACACGACCACAACAATATACCAAATACCAAAACTAAAACTCAAGACTTCAACTTAACCATCATCAGTCCAAGCTTTTGTTAAAAAAACAAGATGAACAGTAACAGTATTATCAGATTCGACACATCAATCCAACACCCACAATTACAAATCCAACTTCTATCCTAATCTTGACACACCCACATTAATGATCTCAGTTTTTGTTCTTTCGTAAAAATCATGTCTCAACAAGACCTCTAAAGATCAACCATTCGAAAGAAAAATAAACCATCATCGATCTATTTTGTTGAAGCTATGCCTCACTGGTTTTATATTCGAACATATAACGAAGAAAGGGAAAACATAACATTCATGGTTCCCTTTTTCCTAGTTTGTTAATCATCAAACCCTCATGTACTTTTCCGAAACTTATTGACTAGGAAGATAACAAGAGTGTTATTTCCTTTATCTTGGTTCGTTTTATCAACAGCATAATTAAAACTTGAGATATAAAACCTACCCGAGATCTTGGTTGTCACAAGACCTTAAAGCCGTTTTAATTGTTGCTCATGCCATCCCTGTGGCGTATGCCATTAAGGCTAATCCGTTTCTAGGATTATTTAGCTTGCTCTTGATGACATTCTTTCATGAAAGCATTCCTAGATGCGGATGGTATGAAGAAAAAATGGGAGGCGTTTATTTTTCTGAGAATGAGATGGGAGGCGGATTTGGTGAGAATATTTAGGTTTCTATCTGTGAGTGAAACTAGGGTAGGATAAATATTGTGGAGTGATATATACCCTAATAATTAGGGTAAGTATTTGTTTGGATGGGCTGTGGGATCCGATGTTTTGTGGACTTGGTTGGATGGGCCGTGGGATCCAAAGTCTAATGGATTTGGGATTTATGAATTTGAGATGATGACAGCAACCAATATTCTTGACTTGGATCAATAAGGTTGGGCCCGGGTTTTTCACTTTGTACTGATATGCGACAGGTAATGCAATTATAAGTGTATCTCGGTTGTGATTATTGGATCCTAGTTTTCCTCAAACATTAGGGTCCAGAATTTTTAGAAGATTTGATAAATTACTTTTCATAATGTCATAATGTTTCGTTACTTAAAATTGGACCCTAACTTTTACGAAGATTTAATCACACTGGACCCAAGCCTAAGTTTGTGATGGATAGAGATATTGATTGGCTGATTTGTTTGGATATTGAAATTGGACTGAGTGGAGTGACAATGACTAAAGACCAGATAAAGGTTTGAATTAATATCCGATGTGCGGTTTGAGTTATTTGAACTGGGTCAAGATAAAATTGATTACTCGGGCAACTTGAAGAGATTTGAAGAATTGATTTGGTGTGATAATGAGACTCATTGAGCTATGTGGTTTGATACATTGACACTATTTCTCGGTTTGAATTGTTTATTGAACAAAGTTGATCATGGGGTTGTTTGGACGGTATTTCTTGTTTGGATTTGAAGTGAGGCTTTACGGGTGCGTTTGCTTGTTTCGTCTTCTTTCTTTCTGCCCTTCCGCGAAGATGACTTGTTTAAGCAGTATATTAAGTGTGATAAAGACTTGGACATTTAATTACGGTTGTGATTCTTCCTCGCTTAACTCACAACGTAACTATCACTTCGGTGTCTCACTTAGTTGAGAATGTCAAGAGGTTTTGTACATTGGGTACACCGTTTCTTGTTCACGAGGATTAGTACAAGTTTAAGTAACAAATCTGGGGAATTCTACTTCATGATCAAATTTGGTATATCGAGTTTACTTCTCCATGTGGTCACTACAATAGCCAACAGAATGCGTGAATGATGTGTTTACCAACGTGTTGATTGGATGGTTGTTGATGTTGTTGATATTGGATAATGAACTGTTGATGAACCGCTGCATGTTCCCCTAAAACAGATATTCACCGAAACCAAAGTTGTCATAACTTATTCAAACTGACATTGTTTACGGTTTTGTCTTGATTTTGTAAAATCCCGCGAAAGAACCTATTTCTCGGTTTAAATCATAGACTTGTAAAATCCCGTGACAATGGAAACATCCTCGTATTAGTAAAGTGCATTTCCAGATCTATCTTACGGTTTATTCTTAGTTTTTTAAAATCCCGCGAAAGAAACTATTTCTCGGTTTAAACCATAAAGTTGTAAAATCCCGTAATGATGGAACCATCTTGGAGAAGAGAAAATGTAATTCTGGATCTTACTTGATGCTGGTGCTATGGTTTCTGCTTCAAAGAAGGGATAAAAGGGTGTACTTCATGAATTGGGTGTGTGTTTGGGTTGTCTTCATAGCAGTTTGGTTATTACTTGGTTTTACGGGATTATGTGCTTTTAACCATGGTCGGGATGAAACCATTATCAAAGTTCGTTTAAATGTCAAAGAAGGCTAGATTTGAGCAGTTCAGTAGATGTGACAACGGTGTTAATTCAGTATTATTTATTTGAGGTTGAAGTGAAATATCACGGGCAAGTGTACTTAGTATCTGAAGGTATCGGGGATGGTTGGATGAAGATTCTTCATGATCCTTGTTCGAGCTTATTATCAAAAACAAAGACTTGGAAATCTAGTTATTGTTGGGTGTCTTTTACCTTTTCTTTTACCACTTGGGGGAATTGGGCTCTTACCACCTCAAAATAACTATCACTTTAAGGAGTTACGTTGTAGTGCTCAGTGTCACATTCAATTGTGGATTTTCAAGAGGTAATGTACGTCTTATACTTGATGGTTGGTTGGTTGAAGAGTATAGAGTACATAGAGAGTACTTAGAGATGCTAATGGAAATCGGCACCGCTCTTTGTTACATATGTGCAAGCTTAAGTCACGAGTTCGGGTTAGTTTACTTCGGGATCAAATTCATCATATTGGGTTTTCTCCATCAGCTGTCACTACTAAGAGCCTACTGAATGATAATGGGGTTGATTACAAGTTTTGCCAAGAGAGATGAAAAGAGAGAGATTATGACGTTTGAACACAACAGTTCAAGCCTCGTACTCTAAAGAAAAGAAATGTGTACGTTTCAGTGCGCATTATCTTTGAAAGAAGAGAAATCTTCTTATGACGTCTGTTCACATCAGTTCAGGCCTCGTACTTCAACATTATGACGTATGAACACTTCAGGTTATGCCTCGTTCTCTAAAGAAAAGAAAGTTGTACGTGTCAGTGCGCTTTATCTTCTGAAGAAGAGAAATCTTCTTATTATGACCATTCTCATCAACATGCTTCATACTTTTTCCATGCGCTTCAGTCATCAAGTGAACCGGGATACTGTTGATTGTTTTCTGATTCCACTTTCTCAACTATAATGACGATGGCGACATCCTGTGCTAATTTTGCGGGGGAGAAGTGTGAATAGAACATTTGGATGATTTCACTTATTTAGTCAAGAATGGCATCTCCGTATGCAATTCTTGAGGGGGAGAAGAAGTGTGAATTTTTTGCATTGTTGATTGACATTTGAGAATATAAATGGTCATACGGCTCTAAACTCATGTAAGAACCGAGCTACTTCTTATCGGGTCATCTTCACATGGAGTTTTTCTCTTCTAAGAGCCGTTGGTTGACATCTTCACTCGGATTGATGAGTTTATCGACAAAGTGCTTCCGGATAATGCTTCACGTATACAACAACATGATGATTCCGAACAATCTCTCTGTTCTTGTTTGATGTGACTGGTAGTTTGGTATTACCATCTTGTGTGTTCATTGCGGCCTGATTGCTGATTTCCTTGATGAACATCTTTCTGTTCTTGTTTGATTGGGAGGGATTTTAGTTAAGGGGATTTTCAAGATGTAAGTTAATTGGGATGCTTTTTGGTGGGATGCTTTTTTTGTGTGAGTTGAAGATGTAAACTATCTATTCCCCAACTGGACAATCTAGAAGAAGGTCGAGTCTACAGTCGGTTCTACATTTTCTGCTGTATGATTAAAAGACTAAAAGACGAGTTGCATGTGATTATCAAAAGACTTCTTCTTATTCTGGGCATTTATCAAACAGATTGTCAGTTTAGGGGAGAGCACTAATTGGGGGAGTTTGAAATGCCAAATTTAATCCCTAATTAGACTTGCTCACGTTATTCTTCAGCAAGTTAACTCTCACAGATACATCTGAGCTAATGATGTTCTTCTCAAAATATTTCTAGTATACGGACTTACAAAGAGTTTTTGATTCTGAAGTGTCAAAAACCAGCAAGGAGTAAGGAGATAAGCACCTAAACGCGAGTAAACTTGATGAACTTAATACTTCTAAGTAATTGAAGATACCCCGGGAAGACAAATGTTATTACCGCAGAGAAACTCAAGGTTTGACTCATGACGAGTAAACTTGATGAATTTAATTCTTCTAAGTGATTGAAGATATCCCGGGAAAACAAATGTCATGACCGCAGAGAAACTCAAGGTTTTACTCATCAAGGCGTTTAGTGTTAGTATTTCATCTACGTGGGGGAATGATGTTAGAGAAAGTTTCTGAAGATAAAAGAGGTACACTAGTGTGTGGTGATTTCAATGGTATCGCAATGATCAGGGGAGAGAGATTGTGTACATTGGGGATGCTCAGCTGTTTCACTTGAGTGCTTAATCAGTGATTCAGAGATATAATCACTTATTTCGGAGTTGACATCCGCAGAGATTGTCATCCGCAGAGATAATCAGTGACTTGGCCAGCTTCTTCAATGTTTTCAGTTATTCATTCCTTGTGTATTGGTATACATCGGATATTTGAGCTTCATACACGATCATCAGGGAAGAAAAATGTTAACATGGGAAGGTGTTTTCATTCCCCGCATGATGTGTATTCGGGAGAGCTCTTGGATATTGGTGTACTTCGGGTTCTTGAGCTTCATACACGATCATCATGGAAGAAAAATGTGAACATGGGGAGGTGTTTTCATTCCCCTCATGATGTGTATTTGGGAGAGTTCTTGAGCATTATACAAAGAGGCTGACTGCATCAATTCAACTACTTAGGGGAATTGTTCTCTAGACACCTTTTGGAATGGATCGCTTCAGAATTCAGTGAAAAAGAAATTTGAGAAGATTATTTATTCGTGAGATGATACGTTGTTGTTATTCATCTTGATGATATAACCCCGAACGGAGGATGTCGATTATCGTTCTTAAAAGGAGCAGCGGGATTTATGATAATGGTGTGCTTCTTTGTGCACCTGGCTAAAGCAAGCTTGAAATAGAGCTTCGAATCTGCTCATCTAATGGATTTTCGGTTTGGGGGGAAGCTGCCAAAGTCTCTCTTTCTCAAAGGCTCATGTTCTGTCTTCTATTCTGGAGCCTCGATTTGCTTTGGTGGTGAATGTTTAAGAGATGATGACTTCTATCTTCTACAACGGGGCTGCTTGATATCCTTATCTCGGTACTCGTATCATCTTCTTTTACTATATCATCTTCTCTATCTTTGTATATATTTTTCAGAAAAGCAAAATACAAAAATATAAAACCAGCAAAACCAAAGACAAAAATAGAAAACCTCAAAAAGAAAATCGAAAAATATAAAACCTTCAAAAAATCCATAAAAATCAGAAAATTTCAAAAATACGAAAAATATGTTTTCTAAAGACATGTCTTCTGGTATCGATAACATCTGCTGTCTTATAAATGTCATTCAATAATGGCACGGGACTTTAGATGAAGTTCGAGCAGGAGGTGTAAATATTTTTCCAAAACATGTCTCAAAATATGGCTTACAGTTATTTCAGACTGTAACCCGGGCTTCAAATAATGGCTTACAGTTATATCAGACTGTAACCCGCGCTTCAAAAACGGCTTGCTATTATTTCTGATAGCAACCCGCTCTTCAAGGAAGGAAAGTGCTACGCTTAAACGATTTTCACAATTTTCGTGCACTTTTCCTAAAACAAAACAAGGAAAGTATATCGAAAGACTGCTGTTCCTACACAAATATTTTTCCGTCTAAAATTCTTCAGAAAAATATTTGGTGTTTTCAAAAATGGTGGTAAATGAGTTGCTTGAAATTCAATCAGTTTCAGAGTTTTCGCTAAAATTGAAAACTCAATCAATGACTTTAGCGCTTTTAAACTTTTCATAAAAAGAGTCATGGATTGAGGGGGATAATGTTTTTCAAATCTGTATCATCTAATGAGATTATCTTAATCATCCTACGTGCTTATCTGTAAAATACAATTGCCTATGTTGAAGGACTAGGTTTCTAGGATGTGATTGTTAGGTTTAGATGATTAGAGTTTGATGAACACATTATTCCCATGCCATATATGATCTGATTGGTATGTTGAATTGACTTTTATTAGTCGATTGATGTTTGGGTGATGTCGACCACCATATATTTGTGTGTGTGTTCACTAACTTATGCAGGTATATTGGTATAAAAGAATGTTCCCGATCCGGATCCCACAATTGAAGATGATTGGATGCCGAAAGGAAAGGGTAACTATATCTTGGGTTGACAAATGAAGAAACGGAGCTTAATTGGACTTCCATGGAGAGTTGGCATAAAATGCAACGTAAGAGGTCTCACTGCATCAACAGATGGTATTCTTCTAAATGATTGAAGAAACGGAGCTTAATTTGACCTCAGTTGGCATTAAAATGCAACGTAAGAAGTCTCACTGCATGAGCAGACGGTTTTTCTTCCAAACCCTACAGCAACAACAACAAAAGCTTCTTAACCACCTAACGTATCTTTGTGCAGGGATAATAGTGATGATACCATTTTTCTAAATAATTTTATTAAATTGTTTTGAAAATGGAAAATATTGTTTTGAAAATAAATTGGACTAAATTTTGAAAATCACCGGACTTCTTTTTATCAAAACCTATGTCACTCAATTATCGACTTCGGTCATCGATTGAGGGGGAGAGTGATTTAAAATAAATTATTTTCAAACGATATTTCATCAAAAGGTCCGTTTGTACGAAATTAAGTAGTGATCTAAAGATTTAATGTTATGTCATGGTATGATTTTTTCTTTAGAATCAAGGTCTTTCAAAATGAAATTTTTTTATGTTCTTGTTTGATTGTGAAATTGTTTTGTTTTACTTAAAAGATCTCTTAAAAACTATCATACCTGACACTAACAATCTTTAATGTCTTAAAATGGTCCTTATATGTCATCTTTCAAAATTGAATCTTGCCACGTCTTTCCCCAAATTTTTCTAAATGACTTAAATCAGTTGGGATCACAAATCTCAAATGGTTTGATATTTCTGATCGGGGTAGAGATCGTGATTTAAATCTCAAATCTGTTTTAAATGGAATTGGTTTTAGTCCTTTAAAGGCACTCCTGCCTCCATGTGCCAAACAATTTCAATATACATAATGCACATGCTGAGGAGGAGGATTTATCCAAAAACCAGATGAGTATTTAAACAAGGCCACATTTTCTCCCATGTTTTCTAAACCTAATTAAATCACTTGGGATACAAAATCTCAAAGGGTTTGATATTTTTTGATCGGGGGAGAATTTGTGATTTAATAATGAAATTTGATAAAAGGTGATCGTTTTGATTTAATTGTGCACGCTGCTCTCTCATATGTGCTAAACGCTTTCGAATCTTGAAGCACATATTGAGGGGGAGCAAATAAACTATCGAGGTATGAAAGCTTTTTAAAGTGATTTATAAAGTACCTTGATTGAGTTTTCAAATGGTTTCTTAATGGCTCTTGTGATTGTGGATGTGCTTCAAATTAACTCTTGCCTCTATGTGATAAAATGTTTTCAAATATCCTATGCACATATTGAGGGGGAGAATTTACCAAAGAAAATCAAATGGCTTTTTCTATGAAAATTGTGATCAAAGAAAATATTTCAAAGTCCTCTTGCCTCCGTGTGCTAAACAATTTCTAAATTATATGCACATGTTGAGGGGGAGGTTTTCTAAATGATCAAAACTATTAAGGTACAAAATGCTTTGATCTCGTATCACAAGTACCTTGATTGTTTTTCCAAATAATTTTTCAATTGGTTTCAAGAAGGAATGAACTGTACCAAAAGACCGACCATTTTACTTTATGCATGGAGTTATAAGGATGGTGAGGTTAGGTATTAGTTCCCACGATCCGCCAGAACCGGAGGGATCTACCCAGGGACAATCCACTAGATAGTGTAAAGTCCTTAGGTATATTGAAAAAAGGAGAAAAATGAGAAATGGGAAGAGTGCGGACTGAGACAGAGCTAGTACTGGAATATACCCAACAAGGTTCTAGTTATGAAGTCTCGGTAAGCACTGAAGGGGTTGAAGAATGAAAAAAAAATAAGTATGAAAAAGGGTGAAAAGAAATAGCCCTCCAATAATTCAACCTTAGGGCAGACACCGGGTTCAATACATATGCTACTGGTGGTTACTAAGGTAACACTTGTATTGAAGACAAGACGTCATGGACCCAGTGACGCACTGCACTAAACTTCCCAAGCTACTCAAGTTCCTCTTAAAAGGGCTTGTTTCATTCTCACGGGGAACCGACATAATCTATCGACTTTCTCTTAGAGATTATTGATATTGAAGAAGGAGACCCTCTCCCTAGTCTCCGACACAGGAACCAAATGTGCACTATTGAGTCTAGAGCAAAGAGATCATCCACAATATCTCGTTAGGACACAAAATTCATGAAGACTTGCTGTTTCACACAATGTGGAAAGTAAGTATATATTAAGAGTCCTACGCATTATCCTTGTGGTATTGCCAGAACATCCGAGTGATATGAAAATATTCACGATGAAGATGGAAATCCTTCTAGAGCCAACATCAAACAAGCTCTTGGTGGGTGACATGTGAAATCTTGCAAAAGATCAAGCTTGTGACAACTGGATAGAAACGATGGGGCGATTCATTCTTGAATCAACCTTGGTCCAGGATTGGAATTGACGAATACTTTTGGAAAAACCATTCGATGTGCAAACCTTCTTTTCTCTAGCACGTTGAATGTGTATTCATGTTTCAAACTCAAAAAGTATCTCTGATTGAAAAAAAATACTTTTGGAAAAACCGTTCGATGTGCGAATCTCTTCTTTTCACTAGCACGTCGAATGTGTACTCGTTTTAAATACAAAAAGTATTTTTGATTGAAAATTGATCTTTCTCATAAAACCTTCGTCGTATTGCAAAACTCTTTCTTCTAAGCAATACGCGATTGTTTTCAAATCATTTTTCATCAATCAGTAAATCTCAATTTGCTGGTTCACTCACTCCGTGTTGTCTTCTTTGAGACGTTCCGGTTTGAGAACAGCTAGAACAGCTGCGAAACCCTGTCAAGGAGATTCTTAGGAATCCTACCTGATCACAGGCAGTACTTGTACTGATCAACGGGGAACCATGGGCCGTGTACCTCAATTCAACGAAAGTGGTCAAAGACACTTTCGTGTGTTTTATTGCTAAATGTTGTTTGCAGGTACATTTGGACGGTTGCAGCTGATCAGAATTGAGGAGTCAATCCAAAGCCGCATGCTCACAGCATCCACACTTTATTGAAGAAATCATGACTGGTGCATATCTACATAACCTGGCTCTGATATTTTTATACTATGTTTCTGCTACGTTGCTGCAAATATCATGAGCCAGTAAAGCTTCCGCTACTCTGATGGAAAGATGTCATGATCCAAAAGTGTGAGCATGTCGGTCCAAAAGTCACAACATCACATGAAGGCAACACAACTATGGATGATCCAGAGAGATTTGTTGTGGCTGATGATCTCAATGAAAGCTCGAAGATCATCAAAGATGTGGATCAGTTAAAGGCCTCCACTAAATGTACAAATCAGTGCGGACTTTGAAGAATCGCTACTTAAGCACAAAGATTGCAGAAATGAAGAATTCAAGTCTACGAGCTCAAGAACGAAGTCAAAGATAGAATGCTAGGAAGCAAAATGTATTTCATGGGGTGACCTCCCTTAGGGGGAGATTGTTAGGAATTGGAAATTCCATGTTAAAGTGTCGGTCACCCCAATTATAGTCTAGCATAAGTTAGCTCGTAGACTTGTCGTTATTTACATTATTTAGTAGTTAACTAGTTAGTTTGTAGCGTAGTTTAGTTTAGTGCAACACCGTGGAGGAAGGACGGGTCTTTACCCACTGTATGCCTGATCCACAGTCCGATAGGAGGACGGTATGTTTGTAACTATAAATACCCCTTCCTTCCATGGAAGGGGTGGTGCTTTTCAATCTAATATTCCATACTTTTGTATACCAAGTCTCTAGCAAGAAAACACCCAACTCTCTACTTCTCTCTCTAATGGCAAACATGTATTTTGATCATCCAAGACCACCCGAATCATCAACACAATAAATATATCGATCCTTCAAAGTTGGTAGTTGGTTTAAGGAAGTGTGGTTCTGAATTGTTGAACCAATAGTGCAACTTGGTTCGAGAGGTTTTCAATCAACTTGTCTGTTGGGGTATATCCTGAGTCTGGTTGGATGACTTGATTCTGATTCTGAGAAGATGAGGAGTACTGATGACCTTGAGCAAGTGATGATTGAGTGAGTGGCTGAACATTTGAAACAAATGCAAGTGAATCATTTGTTGTAGTTGTTTTTGTAGTTGGATTAAGTTTTTCCATGATCAGGCGGTCATGTGTAGCATGCTTCTCATGTTGTAGCAAGTATGCGTACAACTGCTCATAGTTTGTATTTCTCAATTCTTTGTTCAGCTTCACTGCAATAACAAACCTGTTCCACTCAGGTGTCATGTTGTTTATGAAATTGGAATTGAGTTGAATATTTGGCATAATCATCTTGATATTCCTCATATCATTCACAAGTTTGTAAAACCTCACATAGTATTCTGCAATACTCTCCCCTGAGTTCATCTTGAAGTTCTCAAACTCATCATACAATTGTGACTCACGATCTTATTTAGCCAGTTCTGAGCCAGCAAGAAGCATTTTGACATTGTCCCAAACTGCTTTGGCTTGGGTGTTGTGATTGATCAGCTTGTAGATATCCTTGGGTAAACCTTGAAGGATGATATTAGAGGCTCTGATGTCAGCATCATATCTCTTCTTTTCAGTATCTTTGAGATCATTGTAATTCCTTGGTCTATCCATTCCTAGAGTAGCCTATCCATCTTCACCAGTTGCTAGTTCATCTCTGGTGGTGCACATCTGGAACGGTCCTTCATCAATTGATTGAATAATGTTAATACCATTCTCTTTTCCCAAGCAATACAATCGGATTCTTTGTGCCCAAGAGTCATAATCTTTCGCGGAAACAATAGACATGATGTCCAAATACACAGGATTTTAAAACTCTTTGATTTAAACCGAGAAATCAAATCTTTCGCGGGATTTTAAAAAAATCATGAGGAAACCTTAGAAACCAAACCGAAAGTATCAAATAGCAGGTCTTCAAAACGTAGAGTCTCAAATCTCAGAGGCTTCAAACCGCAACAGTGTCAAATCGCAACACTCAAGTCTCAAAAACGTCAAACCGCAAGACAGACAAATCACAAGAGTCAAGTCTCAAAGGCTTCAAACCGAAATATTGACAAATCGCAAGTGACAAATATCAAAAGCTTCAAACCGCAAGATTGACGAATCTCAACAATCTTCAAACCGCAACGTGTCAAATCTCAACAGATCAAATCGCAAGACACAAAAGCTGTCAATCGCAGGAATATCAAGTCGCAAGAAGATCAAATCACAGGTACAAATCGCAACCCCAAATGACAAACCGCAGGTCGGTTGTTATCAAGTACAAGTGTCACTATCTTCTAGTTTTGTCTTTTTAGCTAAATGTCAACCCGTAAATTTGTCATTTCTTCAAATCGCAACTGATTAATATTATAATAGTCAAATCACAACTTTAAACCATCAAAACATCCACAGACAAGATGAAACAAGCTTTTCTAAGACAAAACTAAGCTAATATGATAAACCTAAACAAGAAAGTACAAACAACTAACAAATTTAACCACTAAACAAGCTCAAACTAGTGAAACCACAATGAAACTATTCGACCCACCAATAAACTCAAGAACCAATCTTTAAATCCGAGCACACATGAAGTAAGATAATCAAACCATGGCTCTTGATAACAATTGTAAGAAATTGGTTATCATAAACACACAAAGCACAAAGTACATGGATCGAATATGATTAAGGGTTTAGAGAGAGAAAGTAAAGAGGTTGTGAACTTGTAGAGAGAGAAAGAAAAGTCATAAGATTAGAAAGCTCCATCCCTCTACCTTGGAGGGTAGAGGGTATTTATAGTTCTTACACAATACGCCCTCTGACGGGCTGTGGATCGGGTGTACAGTGGGTAAAGACATGTTCCTCCTCCACGGTGTTACTTAACTAACTACTTACTAATAACTAAACGTTTAACACTATAAAATTTCTATGCTAACAAATACTCAGGGTGACCGAGTCTTTAATAATGGATTTACTAAATCCTAACAACGTTACTCACTGTAATGATTTGGTATCCCAATAAATCTTAGTTTTGGTGTGACAGGTAATTGCATACCATGAAATGGAACTATTTTTTTTATATCTAGATCGGTATCTGAGTTATGTTATAGATATTGTTGGTATAGTTATTAATAGATTCTCTTTCTTTTTTTTTCTTTTCTTTTTTCCATTTTGATGCAGGTGAGGAGGTTGGAAGAAATCGGATATAGGGGTTTTGTTTGATCCTTGCCGGTGAGTTTTTGTTATGATGTAGGAAAGAGTTATAGGTTTTTTATATTGTAAGGAAAAGAATGCATCATTTTGATAAAAAAAATTAATATGTTTTTGCAAGGTCAGATAACATATTGTGAGTCTTTGTCAGCCGATAAAGAGACTACCACTTTGGATAACTGTCTCTCCTCCACTTGTGGTATCAACTGACATCAAACGATGGTTGTATGCGACCATGAGGATAAGTATGATAAACAGGTGGAGCAAGGACCAATATGGTTTATGGCTCTTCCTCTTTCGTGGACTAGATAAAGAATATTGGTGGCGGTTGAAAAATAACTTTACTTAGAACTTCTGTATGACCCTTTAATTTTGCTGGATTTTGTTATTACAAATCAAAATATTAACTACCATATGAAGGGACCGAGTTCCTCACTGTCGTTTGATTTGCTTCATTTGACGTCGAGCTGCTAAAATATTTGGCATGTAAATGTGGAGTAGGGAATGAAAAACCACATTTATATATCGACGTGGTCATTCTTGGGGCGTCACTTCAGTGGTCATTTTTCTCTTTCTTTTGCTCTGAGATAGAGGAAACGGAAGTTTGGCAAAGGTGACCTGGACAACACATTGGGGAATTGGGATATATTTGGACACGCTTAACAGTTATTCCAGGTTTGCAAAAGCAGATAAGGTGCATATCATCGTTATAGTCATATTTGTGGATTCTGTTTATATTGCTTATGTTTATAATTCACTCTGGTTTTATATCTTTGCTCTTTTACTTTTACGTGGTTTAAATTTTAGTTGCTTGATAATTGTATTAGTTACACAGATGCTTGGATTGGTATAATTTATTCATTTATTGACTTACATAAATAGGAGACACCGCTACATATACTCGGGTTGGTAAATCTAGGAGGTTTTTGAAAATTATATTGGATGTTTATGTAAAAAAATGTGACATTCTATTTATGTCATTATCCCATATTGATTAGTAGGTTACATATACTTCAATGTATACTAATGATGTAATCAAACTAATCAATATTTTGATGAATGATCATAATGGTATATTATATCTTGACTATTACATATGTTGGCATTGATGGACATGCTAACCTAAAAGCCCTATATAAACTAGTCCTCGCTCTACCCTACAACACACACAAGTAGAACCATTTAGCTATCCATCAAGCTCTCTACACTTAAGTGGGTCAAGTGAGAGAAACTAGTTTATGCTTTAAGGTGTTCCCGATATCATATCAACATCCGCTTCCGCATCGGGTATGTTTTACTTGATCATGTTAATTATATATGTGGTTATTATCGTATTCTAAGATCGTTGTGGCATAATAGTTTCATCATGTATATTTGATGCTAATGTTTACACATATGAATGCCTACATGTGGTTTCTAGAGCCAACGTTTTGAATAAGATAATAATACTTAGCATATAAATCATAACCAAATAACAGTTACACGTATTATAGACTTTTAGTTTACTTGAATTTGGTTTAATTTGTTTTTTCCGTAAATTGCATGACATGATCTAATATTTGGTTTGAAAGGCATGGTTAAACATATATATATATATATATATATATATATATATATATATATATATATATATATATATATATATATATATATAGAGTATGGTTATTGTAAGAAGGGAGTTTGGGTAAAAAGTATAAGAAGTGATCACAACCATGTGATCCATTAAATGAATGGTTAGATCTAGCAAAGGAACAATTTTAAAAAGTTGAAAATAAAAGGTGTATATTGTATCTTTTTTGTTAATCATAAGGGTACCAAAGTCTTTCCGCTATAAGCATTAACCATAAGACGTTATGCCAATTCAAATTTGCATTTAAATCTTTCAATGTAACGTCCAACATTTGTTTTACATGACAAATGCATCATTTATGAAATTAAATAATCATTTAAAGATATCAATTTTGTAATAAAAAACAAAAAATTTGATACACCTACTTATAGTTTGTGATTTTCATTTATTAGATATAGGAAATATGACTAGATTATATAGTTAAAAATATAATAATACAACTTTGTGTGGCAAGAAACATAGTGTGTCATTTGAATTGTATAATGAGGTGTGTCAAAAAATTTAGTGTGTCAAGTATTTTAGTGTGTCATTTCTAATGTATTATGAAACTGAGTGAGTCATTAAAAAAATTTTGATAAATTTGTGGAGACACTTAATTCTATAATATGTCTCTAATGAAACACTAAGTTTCTAGCGACACACCAATATTTATATTTATTTGTGACACAACAAGTTGTTTGATAAATATATAGTGACACACATATTTTTGGACACATTTGTAATGACACACTACAAACTTTTAGTACATTTGTTGTGACATACATATTTATCGCATTAATTCTTTTTTAATACATTTGTAGTGACACACTAATTATTTTTTTTATACATTTGTGGAGACATCAAATTTTATGACATATTAAAATTTAAATATATTTGTAGTGACACACTATAAAGGTTTTGAACATTTTAGTGACACACTATATTTATTAGAATAATTTTTTTGATACATATAAAGTGACACATTAAGTTTTACAATAGATTTATAATGACACATTAATTTATATTACAAAATAGACAACCAAATTCTTTTGACACACTTAGTGAAATACTAAGTTAGATGATATAATTTTCAAAACTTACTAGCATACATTTCTAGGACACTAACGTAATTATTTGTGCACGTTTCTAACAAACATATTAAAACTTAAAAGGAGGGTAAAAAGGTTTTAAATGAGTATTTAAAAGAAAAGTGATTAAATACCTCAAATGCCCTTATTAATTAAATGTCATATGTTACATTATTAAACCTTTTTATCCTTTTTACCATAATACACTTTCTATTTGATCCACACTATATATATATATATATATATATATATATATATATATATATATATATATATATATATATATATATATATATATATATATATATATATATATATATATATATATAGAGTAGGGATCCAGTGAGAAGTATATTAAAATAAGAAGTGGTGAGAAGTGACAAAAACCATGCATTTGAGATGCAACGACTTGCATTAGATGCATTTCTATTCATATAGATGCAACATCTTGAGTTTCGAAAGTTAATTTGATGTATAGATGGTGCAAATTGATTTTCATGATTTTGGCACGTGTAGAGGAACAAAAAACAAGAGAAATTATGAAATGCATCTACTATACGTATATGCATCTGATTAAAAGATAGAAAACACACTATGCTGCGTTATAATGCATCTAAGATTATAGGGATGCATCTAAATTAGGTCGGTGTATCTCGGATTTGCGGTTATAGTTCTTCTTATTCCTTTTTATTTTAAGTAATATTCTTATTTGATCATAACTCTATATATATATATATATATATATATATATATATATATATATATATATATATATATATATATATATATATATATGACTACATATGCCACATGTATAATGCTTACTAGGCATTTTAATGTTGATATGGCACCTCTATGATGAGGTGGAAATGCCACCATGGCACTACATCTGGTTACATCATAAAAAACAATTGTAGCAGTCAAGAATCGAACATGAGTCTCAACATTCACAGCCTCACGCCTCTACCATTAAGGTAATCCACATTTTTGTGTATTGTCTTCTACTTCCAAACTAATATACTTCAGTTTCTACTCATATATGCAGCTTTTACACTAAAATTCAATGCCAGTCAAAGGTGATTCATAACCTCCCCTCAACATTAGCTGCACATTCAAAAACCTTATCAAATCAGAATAATCATCAAATCAATTTAACTGTGAATCCGGGGTTTGATTATATGATTTTCAAAATCATGACAGAAAATCACGGAGTATTTGAATTTCACAATCATATTCATTAAATCATCAATCAAGTTGGCAGGGCAACAACCGGACCAGATAGTCTAAATAGTTACTATGAAACTGTCGTTGTTTGCAGCCAATACGGGATGCGGATCTTTCTGTGAGGTGAACCCCACTTTCATATCTGAGCCCAGTTATTCATTGCAGCACTTTAATGGGTGGGTACTTTTCGTCTCCTTTTTGGATTTATGTTTGTATAGCATTTGAGACATGGTTACAAGAAATGCAACAATATGTTGATGACAGTATACGTAATTGCCCTCGAACCGATCTTATTTGTATGTCGTCTTTGTATTTTCTTTACCCTTAAAAAAAGCGTATAATGGAATTGGTTCCTGGGTAATGGAATTGGTTCCAACATTCTATAGCAATATAGACGTTTTGCTTCGATACACTGAAAACAAACGTAATTGCCCTCAAATGTCTTTCTATTTTCTTTACCCTCTAAATCGAACCTTTTAAAATTAAATTTTATACAATGCTAAGCCTCAATAATCAGTTAAAAAGACAAGACACGGACACCCTCTGAATAGCTTGCATGAAGAAAAGGGCCACATAAGTTGTTTTACCCACATCAGTAAATAGTACAGAAACAGAGGACAATAATGTGATGGTTTTACTTCCATTGGCATCTTTTTTATGAGAAATACTCTTTTCTTTCTGGATGTGTTTGTTATTCCCTGAACGCTGATACTTTTCTATATATTTTAAACTCTTGAATAATGTTATGTTTCATAACAGGAACACTCGAGAAAGCACTCCTTGTAACTCGATAAAGGACACAATGTAATTTGCACCCCTGGTTCTAGCACAAGGCCCAAAAATCTAGAAGCTTCTAACCGAATAAACCAGAATTCTGTCACAAGGATTATGCCTTTGGCACATGAAATTGAGGAGTTCTTTGCGCGTCATGAGCAGGAACAACAGAGACGCTTTACTGACAAGTATGATACTTCAACCTTAATCCTAACAAGAGGTGGGGTCTAACGGGTCTGAATGGGTTTTCTAAAACGGGTCCTAAAGGCACTATCCTTGCAAATATAACTTTTATTTTATTTGACCCCTTTGAGATAGGAAATAACCCGACTCGACTCATTCATTAGTGCATATGGGTGGAAATTGAACATGCTCCATCCTTCACGTGATCGTGTCTTGGTACCCATTAATTAGACAAATACATTTTAATGTTCATGCAGGTACGACTTTGACATTGTGAATGAACACCCACTTGAAGGACGTTATGAATGGGTAAGAGTACAATCCCAATAAGCAAGGGGATTTCTGAAAGCTCGAATTAAAGGGCGTTGGTGTAATTGGCTTACACCCTTGATTATGTAGTAAAATGTAAAGGAAAAACTGAAAAGCTGTGTAATTTAATGATGAATTGCACACTAACCTCTCAGGTTAGGATGGGAAGAACAAAAAATTATGTAACTTAGTTTTTTCATATTTGTCTAGATCTTCGATTAATAAATAATTGCCTGAGTTTCATGTTCATTTTAAGAATTCTATAAAGCTCATGGGAAAGCACCAATGAGTGCTGGTAGAATTATGACATAACAAAATGAGATGCACTTTGGATGTACTTTTTAATTGGTGAGTTGTAACCATTTACCATGTTAGAAGCTTAATGTTGTTAAAAGTGTTTGACATATATTATAGTTTCTCATGGATTTGCATGTAAAGGTACACCTAAAAATTAAACAGTTTGAAGCTTATTTATTGCTACAACTTATTATTTGAACCTTACTATGTTATCAGTTTTGCTTTATCCAAACACTAGAAACAGATTATTAGCAACTTGAAAACACGCTACTGCAATTACTCAGGTAAAGGCTTCTGATCACATTACTCTAAGAAGGCGTTTGGTCTTTCAACTCCTTCAGGTAAAGGCTTGTGATCACATTACCCTAAGAAGTCGTTTGGTCTTTTACCGCCTTCGGTTAATGGTATTCTTCTACCTCATCTTTCACATTATTGTATGACAACTCAGCAACTCATCATGTTATGTTGAAGCATGTTCATCAAAGTCACAAAGAAGCTTACACAAACTCTTAACCCTTCATCACCAAAGCAGAGTTACTGATAACATAATTTAGATATTCTAGAGGAAAATTATCTTAATGAGTGTGTTAGCTTTTTCAACCAGTTGTGTTTATATGTACTCGAATTGTAGGCACAATACAATAACTAACTTCTCAATGTATTTACAATTTTGTTTTACTATATAACATTGATGATTCATTTTGTAGTTTTTGTTCCACACACAGGGCATTAACTCATTAAATTAGCTTTCCGAGTACAAAACTTGAGGGCCGCATATATCCATGAACTTAAAAGTTGGTGAGCTTGTTATAGAATAAGTTCTCACTTATTTTTTGGTTTACATGGTCTATATGATTTCCATTATTGCACTATGTTTACACTTTAATAATAAACCAGGTTCCTGCGGATGGGGTTTTAACATCCGGTCACTCTCTTTCTATCGATGAACCAAGTATGACCGACAAGAGTAAAATTGTGAGTGTCATGGAATATTTTTATGTTGCCTATTTTATCTCAGTTTATTTTAGGTATATAACATTGATTTTTCAATGTTGTACATGTTCACAAAGATCACAGTACGCCATTTTTTATGTCTAGGTGCAAGGTGGTTGATGGCTATGGTACTATGCTGGTATAAAATATACTATTTTATCTTCTTCCAAACTATTTATGCTTTTTTTTGTGTGCCTTTAGTGGAATATGTTCAATCGTGATAACATTTCATCTTTTGTATTTGTATATGGAACAAAAATTTGAGCCCCCTCCCCTTTCCTGTAACAATTTGTTCATATGATCATTTATAGGCCACAAGCGTCAGAATAATCAGAATGGGGGTTTCTTATGCTAGCATCTCCGAAGATAAAGGCGAGGAAACACCATTACAGTTTTTTTTAACTTTAAGCTTCTCCAATTGGATAATAAATCATATCTTTTAAAGCTATAATAGTTTGCTGAATGACTCTGACTTTTATTAGGTGAGCTTAAACAGGGTGGCGACATTTGTTGGTATTGTTGGGCTTGTGGTAGCTGTATTTGTTCTTGTGGTCCTTCTTGCTAGGTAATGTAAAGTTGCATCATTACCATACTATAAAATCTTTCAAATACTGAGATGTGACTATAAAATCTTTTATATAGGTTCTTTACTGGACATTCGAGGAATCCTGATAAACTAGTGCAATTGATTCATGTCAATATCTTGCAAGTTATGTACAAGTTAGTTTGCATGGATGCCATTTTGTCATGGCGAATTAACGAGGCCAAGAACTTATCTTTACATCTAGCAAGGTATGATTTTTTATCTTAATTTATGGTTTTCGATAATAAGTTGTTCACGAGCTCAAAGATTAAATCTGATATCCGATTGCTTAATGGTTATCAGATCATGATACATCAGCACACGTTATCATTGTTGTATTATTTTGAAATGAAAATAGGCAGACCGGTAAGTGGTCCAAGTTATGTTATAAGACCATTAATATAAATCTTAATTTATTAAAAAATTTAAATTGGTATGGTAATTGCAGGTTCCTTCTACTCTGACGACTTGCTAAAACATGATTAGTGGAACAAAGATAGTTTAAGACATCCTTGAATGGAATGACTATTAGGTACTTCCCATGCTTACTTATCTTGCTAACTAATAAATAAATTGGTATCTGAGTACAGAAGTGATTGTTTGCTACGACAAATTGAAACCTTGTTGCACTAGAACAACTTGATAGAATTGTCATTGATTAAGCACATTGTGTAAGCCAGTGGGAGCATGACTTTAAACTAGATTATCAGGTGACAGTTGGATTAGATTATGCACATTACATCGAACTTTGAAAATATTATAGATTTTTTTTAACAATATAGTGATTCATACATGTTCTTGGTATATTGAAGAAAAAGTTTCATAAAACACCGATATTGGCTTTAACTGCCACTGCTACAACCAGTGTTATGGAAGATGTTGTGCAGGCTCTTGGTCTGTTGACTGTAACTTTTTGCCAAAGTTTTAACCGCCCAAACATCAAGTATGTGTTAAGTCAGATAGTGTGCCTCTAGACTTTATAATTTTTTAAACTTCTAAATTTATGCATGTTTATCAGTTGTCCCTAACATAGAATAAATGTCTAGAAGATATTGACAAATTTATATAGTAGGGTCTGGGAAATGATGTTAGTAGAAAGTTTTATCTTGCAAACTGTAGGATATGACTTTTTGGGCTCATAATTCTTAAACCTCTAACTTGAACTCAATTCATGGTTCAAACCTTAACATTTGTATGTTTGATGTAACCAAACAGCTTTCTTTATTCAGTTGACTATTTGCTCTAAAATAAGTAGATAATGAGTTTCTGAATATGTAACATCTCGTAAAATGCTGCAATAAGGTCGGTAAGATATATTGTCTTTGTGTTTAGAAGTTGCCATAATCAAATTAGCATTAGCACATGTTATGTTTTTGGCAATTCAGATTCTGCAAGGAATACATACAGTAACCAATGGCACTCAAAAGGTTCTTACTATATATTTGGATGGAATTATTTGTTAATTAAAATTTAAAACCTTTCAGGCTAATTGACAAAAAATCATCAACCTCCTTAAACGTGCCGAAGATGATGTTCTTTAACTGAATAATTCTACTGAACCCTTGGATGTACAGTTGTTTTCTTTCTTTTTGAAGAACAAATATTGCGTATGTGCTTTTTATGTGATAAATACAAAAAAGATTTGATGTTATAGGTGCAAAAGAGGAGAATACATGATATAACACATGTTCTAGAAGGGAGTTGTCTAATTGAAGAAAAAAGAAGCCTGGTTAAATGTATCTAAAATATATAATTACTTATATATGTATTTGTTCAAGATTAATTTGACCCTTCTTATGACATTGTCTTGCAATTTCGTAAACCTCCTTCAAATTTATGTTAAGTTATTTTTGAAGTGGTTTTAAATTAACTGGATGGGATATGAATTGATACATATTATAATATATACTAAGAATGGAAAATGAACGGGGCAATTACGAATTTGTTATGGTGTCCGTTATGTGTTAAGCTTGCATCTAATTGGGCCACGTTTTGTGATTAGCATAAAGAATAGGACCAACAGTTTTTTTGTGAGGTTTTGGCATTATCTGATTGGCCCAGGGTAGTTGCTACTTTAACTATTCACCAACGTTTTCACGTAATGACTTCTGTAACACCACTTTGGTTCATCATCATAACATATAATATATATTAGAGATTTAACATGTCCTAGAAAAATCCAGAGCATCATTCTTCTTATCCCAAACTAATAACACCTCCTAGAAAATTCCAGAGCTCACTCATTCTTCTTCTTCACCAGAAAACACACATTAATTTCATGTTCAAAACCTAAAAACGCAATGAAGGCAACACAAATCGAAACAAGCTTCAATCGAATGAAATCTTTAAGCTACGCAGCCGGATTGAACATTTTTCAAGGGGCGGATTGAAGAAGGAGAAAACCCAAAATTTGTAAGTTTATCAATCCTAATTACATCTTTCAACATGTTTATGTTATTAGGGGTTTTCTAATGTCATTATAATTAGGGATTTTAATCTCTTGGAAAAGGTTTTATTTTATTTTATTTATTTATTTATTAGTATTATTTTTTCCTGATTATTGATTTTTTTTTTTTTTTTATGTTTACGTTTTTCTGTAGAAGGCTGTAAGGATGTAAGTGAAACATGACAAATCGAGTATTTTAGGGTGGCTAAAGGAGTCATTGAAGCCACTACAAGGCAAAGGAGGTGGAAAAGATGTTCTTGCGCAACACCAGGTATGGGAGTTTAGTGTATTTGTTTGTTTCCTCTTCGCGTATTACATTCGATAGCTATTATAGGCGATCCTTTTTAGCAGATGACATGTTTAATGATTATAGTACCTAAAAGTAATGTACATATACTAGATTGTCAAACCTTTAAAGTAACATACGCGTGTACAATTAAGCAACTCTAATATGTAATGCGTATGTTATTAAGTAACTCTATATTGTGCTATGCTCTATTTATTCCAGAAATGGTTAACATGGCCAAAGGTACTTCCAGTGGTCCGAGTAGAAATGCTTGGCCTCGCCATCAAAGACACCATGGTTGGTCGTGTGTTTGCATATTACATCCGCTACCTATTATAGTTGGTTTATGTACTATCACAAATGTTCTATGCACTGATAAAGCATCCCGCAGCAACGCGCGGGCAAACCTGCTTGTTTATCTATGTTCGCGGTTTTAGATTTATATCTTCTTTTCCGACATGTTTTATAACAAGGCTTTGTCATACATGTGTTTACATTAATATTTGTTTGTTTACGAATGTTTACATTATCGGTTATCATTATCAAGTAAACTTATGAAACTAGCCCGCCCATTCGGGCGGGCTATGAAGCTAGTA
Organism: Chrysanthemum seticuspe; assembly: GCA_019973895.1. NCBI lineage: Eukaryota > Viridiplantae > Streptophyta > Magnoliopsida > Asterales > Asteraceae > Chrysanthemum > Chrysanthemum seticuspe. The sequence continues at coordinate 190,455,807 of BPTQ01000006.1, read as the reverse complement.
TATATATATGCTTCTATGACTATTTGAAACTAATAGACATTACATATATATCTCATGATAACGGACAACAAATTTTCACTATGAGATTAATATACGTTCTAATTAAAGACCTTTAGCATAATAAGACATCATGTTTATATATGTTTGAAACTTTAGACTACCGTATTATATGTTTACTTGTTTCATATGAAGAAATGATGTCACATATTTTCCGCACTAAAGAAAAGTACTTTATGTATGTTTCGCAAGTCTTGATTATTATGCATTTTACGATTTTACATGCTTTTAATGTTTATAAATTTATTGTATAAGTGAATAGCTATTTTTAGTTTAACGTGTATTTCAACTATTTAAAAGACATGAATTTAGTCCTTTAAATAGATTTGTTATTTTTTTTATGTTATATATGATAATATTGATATGTAAATGTTTCGAAAGGAAATATGAAAAAAAGGTGGATTGCATGATCAGTTAGCCGAATGTTTTTACTTTATTGCCATGTAGATTTCAACTGTTTAGATATCATGCAAATCATATACTTGGTCAACAATTATACGTAACGTCATTGCATTTAACATAATGATTGATTATCATTTATGAATATGTTTTCATCGATGTATTTATTGCTTGTTAAAAAGTTGACGTTATATAATTTGAAAGATGTATTGTTTGTAATATCCTTATGTTTTAAAAAATTTATTAATTACCTTTAAAGTTATTTTAATTGAGAATTATAATCATTTAGTTATTTGGATGTTATTTTTAATTTTAATTATTTGTAACATACATATGTCTTTTATAGCTCAGTTAATATACCTTTAAAGTTTGTTGATTATTATTTGACATTTAATGAGATTAATTTGTTACTGACCAAAGTGGCCAAATTGATCTAAACTTTGTAGTCATATAATATTTATGTTTATTAAAGAATGCTATTATGGATCTTTTATTAGTTGATAGAAATTATGAATTTTACTCAAAGGAAAAATTATTCTTCTATAATTAATAATCTTAAAGATGAAAATTAGTAGACTTTTGTCATATATATATAGTTATCCAAAGATGCTTATATATTTGACGAAGTCTATTTTATTTTCTTATAAAGTCTCTTTGCATTATAATAAAGATCATGATATATTATTGTGTTTACCCAAAGGAAACCAATCATATATATTTCATTTATCTATCTCGTACGTTTTTTATTAATTAGTAAGCATATATATTTTTTGTAGCAATTAACCTTCACTCCCAAGCTTCTTCTGTTACCTTGTTTACCGGTGTGAATTTCTCCGAATAAAGTGAACAAGTCACTTTCCATTTAGGTTCTTTGGATCTTGACTTGGCGCTACTGGAGGATAGGCCTACTGACCTTACAGATGATAGTACATAGGCTCAAAAATCAAACCATAAGGCATGGACAAGGTCCAACAGACTCTGCTTGAACTTTATGCGGATGACAATTGCCAACAACATTAAGTCTTCTCTTCCCAGCATTGAAGATCAGAATGCTAAATATTTTCTTAAGCTTGTGGAAGAGAAATTTCGTTCTGCTGATAAGGCACTAGCAGGGACACTTATAGCTGAACTCACCGCCATGAAATTTGATGGTACAAAGAGTATGCAGCAACATGTCCTTGACATGACCAATACTACAACAAGACTTAAGACACTAGGTATGAATGTGGATGACACTTTCTTGGTGCAATTCATAATGAATTCACTTCCTTCTGAATATGGACCATTTCACATCAATTATAACACATTAAAGGATACGTGGAATATTGATGAACTATCCAGTAAGCTTATTCAAGAGGAAGCAAGACTAAAGAAACAAAGAGTTCACTCCGTTAACCTGGTGAATCAAGGATTTGACAAGAAGCTCAAACCAAAAGCCAAGAACTTTAAGAAGAAACAACATGCTACAACCTCAAAGGTTGCTAGTGGTGAAAAGAAGGAACAAAGGGATAACAAATGCAATTTTTGCTGGAAAGAAGGACATTTCCAAAAGGATTGTCCTAAGCATAAGGCTTGGTTCGAAAATAAAGGTATACATTATGTTTCTGTATGCTTTGAATCAAACTTGTCTGAAGTTCCTTCTAATACTTGGTGGTTTGATTCTGGTGCTACTACTCATGTTTCCAATATAATGCAAGGATTCCTTACAATCCAAACCACAAGCCCAACTAATAACTTTCTCTTTATGGGGAATCGAATGAAGGCTCCCATTGAAGGCGTAGGGACTTATAGATTGAATGTAGATACAGGGTTTCACTTGGATCTAATGAATACTCTCTATGTACCTTCAATTTCTAGAAATTTAATTTCTGTTCCGAGACTTGATATTAGTGGGTACACTTTTGGTGGTGGAAATGGTCATTTTAATTTATATAAGAATAAATCATTTATTGGTTATGGTATTCTTATTGATAATTTATATAAATTGAAACTTGATGATGTTTTCTCTGAATCTCTATTTGCTGTTGATCATAATCTTGGAATGAAACGTAGCATGGTGAACGAAAATTTCGCCTTCTTGTGGCATAAACGTTTGGGTCATATATCCAAAAAAGATTAAAAAGATTGGTGAAGAGCAAGATTCTACCGAATCTAGACTTCACTGATTTTGGCTTATGTGTGGAATGCATTAAGCGTAAGCAAACCAAACATAGCGAGAAAGGTGCCACAAGAAGCAATAATCTCCTTGAAATTATACACACCGATATTTGTGGACCATTTGATACTCCATCCTTCATTGGAGAAAAATATTTTATCACCTTTATAGATGATTTTTCACGTTATGGGTATGTCCATTTACTTGCTGCATGAAAAAAAAATCTCAATCTATAAATGCCCTTGAGGTATTTGTAAATGAGGTTGAGAGGCAACTTGATAGAAAAGTGAAAATCGTAAGATCTGATAGAGGTGGTGAATACTATGGAAAGTATGATGAATCTGGACAATGTCCTGTTCCCCTTTGCAAAGTTCCTCGAAAATCGTGGCACATGTGCTCAATATACTATGTCGGGCACGCCACAGCAAAATGGCGTGGCAAAAAGGCGAAATAGAACATTAATGGAGATGGTTAGGAGCATGACAAGTAAATCCTCTTTACCCAAAAGTTTGTGGATGTATGCACTTAGAACCTGTAGGACCTCATTTATCTCAACCTTATCACGTTATACCAAAGTTTACGACACAAGTATACATGAAACAAACACAAACACTTATGCGTAAAGTAGATGAAGAAAGATGGTGACTTGATATGATATAGGATATGCGTATATGTGTAGAGAGAAAAGATGAAAAGAATAACTTTTATATCAAAGAGAAAACACACACATACACACTCAAGCACACCCCTCAAAATACACTTTTAAGGGGTATTTATACTAAAATACATAATGCCCCATGGGCTTGGGCTTGGGCCTCGTGTGGGCTTGGATTGGATTACAAGTGATAAAAGGCTAGCTTAACTAAACGTCTAACCATTTAGCTTAGCCCAATCCAAGAGCCCATTGACTATTCTAATACGATATCTAACACACGTTACAAAGTTCCTAAACGTGAATGACCATCACTTCTATTAATTATTATCAAGGATAACAATCTCCCCATAAGGGGTGGTCATTCAAAAGATGCTCCACTTGATTAGGTCTTTACTTTCCTTGAGCTTGAACTTTGTGTGTAGATATAGAATAGTATTAATTCTTTGTTCCTTCATGCTTTGTGATCAGTTAATGTGGTATTCTGCCATACGTCAACTTCTTTGGTTAGGTGTCTCCACGTCATTCTCCACCATGCTCACACTTCTTTTTGACTTTGAGATTCCAATGATGTTGTTGGTATGAGCATGTGGAGAATCTGCACGATCTCTTCCTCACGCGAGCATCCATCAGCAGCAGCTTCCCAAGTATAGTCACGAACACCAATTGATCATTGTAATCTTTTCTTAAAGAATTGATTACTACAATTGTTCTACTGATGAATGTCTTGATTCCATTCACCTTGGTCGGGCGAATCAGCCGTCCTAATTCCATAAGGGACAGTTGGCATTACATTTGTTAGCCTCACTTTTTATAAAGATAACGTCACTTACGTGAATTGGACTAGACGCGTAGTATACTTTGCCCTTAGGGACTAGTATCATTTAAGTGGCAAAGATAGGGCCTATATATATACCCCTCATGACTCTCCATGAGGGGTGAGGGGAAGCATTTGGTCATTTGTATTGTGTGTTTTTCTTAATAAAGTTATCCTTATCTTCTCCTTCCTCTCTCTAGTTTCTCTCACTAAAAGGATGAAGATGTTCATCTTCAATCACCAACCCCGACCTCCCGAACCACATAAATCATATACTTTTTCAGTCCTAACAACATTGAATAAATTCAAGTAACGACCCTCATATTCAGGATTCGATTCGTGAAAGGAATCTCCTTAGCGGGATTTCCAGCACTTACAGGTTCGAATGTCGAGGGTGTTAACAGCATAGTGTGAAAACACATCTCTAGTTCTTACAAAGGCTGTTCCTGAAATTGGAGGCCCTCAAGAAGGCTAACACGACATACCGAAGTACATCTACAGTTCAGGTGAGTCGTTGAAGTACACAGAAGCATCACTTCACGACTGTAGACCATTTGAGACACACTAAGCGTAACCCATAAAGAATTACCGAAGTGACATGCTGTCAGGGCTGCTTGATGTTGACCCTGGTAGGAGTTTCCATTCAATCACTGAGGATCACATTTGTGAAACCTCTCATAAATGTTCTGGCAGATTGCTAAGATCTGCGTAGGACTCTAGAATGTATCACTTGTGTCCTTATTGATGAACAGCAAGCGATGAAATGTCATGTGTTCCTATAAGATCTTATAATGAATCTCGTGGCTCTAGACTCAATTAGTGCATTTTGGTTTTTCTAAGCAGAGACTAGGGAGAGGGTCTCCTTCTTCAATACCAACGATCTCTAAGAGAAAGTCGATAGATTATGTAGGGTTCCCAGTGAGAATGAAACAAATCCTTTTAAGAGGAATTGAGTGGCTAGAAGGTTAGGTGCAGTGCGTCACTGGGTCCATGACGTCTTTGTCTTCAATACCAGTGTCATCTAAGTGACAACCAGTAGCAGATGAATTGAATCCGGTTTCTGCCCTAACGTTGATTATGGAGGGCTATTTCTTTTCACCCTTTTTCATTACATTTCATTTTAATTCTTCAGCCCCTTCTTTCTCCTTTCTCACATTACTCCTTTTTTCAATCATACCTAAGGACTTCTAGTTCTAAACTATTTGTGATGTCCTTGGGTAGATCCCTCCGGCTCTGTCGGATCATAGGACGAATTTCCTATCCTTAGTCACCTTATAACTCCATGACTGTCCTATTGTTGCCATAAAACCATTTTTCTTGAAAATCTCTCAAAGTGTTATGATTATCAAAACATTTTGTTAACACCTTGAGAGTTTTTGTTTTTCAGAAACACTCCCCCTTCACATGTGCTTATATTGTTTTAACTGAAATTTGCACAGAGAGGGTAGAGTTTGCACTTTTTGAATTGATCGACTTTAAATGAACAAGACCGATTCGAGACACGTTTACATCACTAGAGAACTATCTTGAAATTATTACCCGTCCTGGTCAAGTCCATAGAAAGTTTCTCGAGATGGTACATTTCCTGACTTAGATTCCTCGTCAATTCAATGGTTACGACTAAGTCGAGCTCTTTTTAGATTCAAACAACGATCATTAAACTTTTTGATCACATTTTAATCACGTCTTCTCCCCCTCAAAAATAGCATATTCGTGATATTTTTTATATCAACGGATTAAAACATTATAGAATCTTTTGGGGAGGCAAACGGATTTGATTTAAGCATGAATTTGGAACATTTTGGTTTTATACTCCCCCTTGAATAAAGGATAATCAATTAAAGGGTTTTAGAGGGAGTTATCTTGAGCGCAAAATATTTAGAAATATTTTGAAAATCTTTTTGAACAATCTTGAAAAAGGTGCTCAAGATGATGATGATTTCTCACCAGTTTTAAATGTAGTGCACTGAAGCGTACACTTGATTTTTTCTTTAAAAAACACGAGTTTTGATTTGAAATAATCAAAAGTCATCATTTTAGTCCGGGTTTCGCACTGAAGTATACGAAAGCCATCTTTGAAGAAATTTTGAGAAGCGACATGTTTTAGAAAACATTTAAAGAACTCTCGCTCAAGCATCTGTAAATGTCTGTATCATTGTTGAATGACATTTCTACAAACGTACAGAATATGGATTATACGAGAGACATGTCGTGAGAAGAATATTTTTGGATTTTTGATTTTATATTGTTTTTGTATTTTTGAAAAGTTTTATATTTTTATATTTTTCTTTTGTTGGTTTTTCAAATTTGTATTTTGTTTTTCAAAAATATTTACAGCGAAGCTTTTTGGAAAATCATTTTCAAGAAAATTCGAGAAGACGTTCTAACTCCTCAGGGGTTAGGCTTTGCATTCCAATTCGTCGAACTAAATCATTAAACCATTCTTTTGGAAGGGCTTTAGTGAATAGATCGGCGAGTTGGTAATCTGTCTTCACGAAAAATAATTCAACGGTACCTTCTTCCAGATGCTCTTTTATGAAGTGATAGCGGACACGAATGTGCTTAGTCTTTGAGAGATGAACAGGATTGCAAGATATGGCTATGGCACTTTTCGAGTCACAATACATAGGTATTTTATCGAAAGTAAAGCCATAATCTGTGAGTTATGTTCTCATCCATAGAACTTGAGCACAACACGCAGATAGAGACACATACTCGGCTTCAGCGGTTGAAAGTGCAGTGCAATCTTGTTTCTTTGAAGACCAGCTTACTAACTTTTCACCCATAAATTGTGCTCCTCCTGATGTACTTTTTGCTGTAACTTGGTCACCTGCGTGGTCGGCATCTGAAAAAGCTATTAGATCAAATCCGGATTCCTTCGGATACCAAAGTCCCATGTGAATGGATGTCTTTAGGTACCGAAAGATCCGTTTAACCTCTTTGAGGTGCAGTTCGGTAGTCTTTGCCTGAAACCGTGCTATTAAGCAAACAGCAAAATGAATATCGGGTCGACTATCAGTGAGGTACATGAGAGAACCAATCATGCTCCAATATTTCTTCGGATCAATAGGTTTCCCAAACAAATCGGCTCCAATTTTTGGTGAAGTTACCATTGGTGTACCGACCGAATCACAATTATCCATACCATGATTTTTTAAAATCTCAGTTGTATATTTAGCTTGATTAATAAAAATTCCACGTGGGGATTGATGTATTTGTAAACCAAGAAAAAAAGTTAGTTCCCCCATCATGGACATTTCAAATTTGCTTTTCATGAGATTTTCAAAATGTTTTGAAAGATTAGGATTAGTGGACCCAAAGATGATGTCGTCTACGTAAATCTGAACAATCAAAATGTCATTTTTGCATTTTTGTGTGAATAAGGTAGGATCAACCGTTCCTTTGGTGAAATTGTTTTGAATCATGAAAGAGGACAGTTCGTCATACCACGCTCTCGGAGCTTGTTTCAAACCATAGATTGCCTTTTTGAGTTTGTAGACGTAGTCTGGATGTTCCATGTCTATGAAGCCTTCTGGCTGACTCACGTACACTTCTTCTTTTAGAGTTCCATTCAAGAATGCAGTCTTAATGTCCATCTGATAAACCGTGATGTTTTTTTGAGCTGCATAGGCTAAGAATATCCTGACTGCCTCAAGTCTGGCTACCGGCACGAATGACTCTTCAAAGTCTATCTGTAACACCCCGACCCGACAAGGGTAAAGATATCACAATACGGTTTCATATCAGAACTTTAAATACTATACAATAGCGGAAACCTTTACAAAATATTCAAAAAGAAAACATAAATAGCTAAAACTTCATAATAAATCTAAGATCTCTATGGTAAAGTCTTGCTCTCAGCTCTACTCTCAAACCCAGATCAGCTATCCCATAAGCTCATCTTGAAATGCTTAATACCTGCCGCAGGAAAAGAAAAGTGCGGCTGAGCTTACAAAGCCCAGTGAACGGATATAACAGAAACAAAAGCTAAACAAAACAAATATACGAATAACGAAATCAAAATAAAATAATGAGAGATCTTTTAGGATTCTGCGGAAGCACAAATATACAGAAATCCAACAACCACATAACAGTTTAACATCACAGAGCACATCAATGACACAAACATGAACATATCAGAACAACCAAACACATTTCATACCAAAATAACAGATTACGTATAAGCCAAACGGAAAGTCTAAAAGCTAACAGAAACACTTCCTAATAAATAAACATGTCATTCATACAAATCAATTAATCAACATCTATAGCACTTAATTCAATAATATAGCAGCGGAAATAGCATACAGGTCATGGCAGACATAATAGCTAAACCAGTTCTCAGATCAAATCCTAACCTTAGCAGAGTATAAACATGGCAGGTCACATATGCAGACAGATAATTAACCTTCAAAACACTCAATTATACACTAGCACATTCATCTTGCAGATCAACACATTCACGTAACGATAACAAATCATAATATCATATATACAAATCAGGTAACAATCTTATCCTATTATGGCAATTAATAATCACTTCAACAAATACATCATAAGCACATTCACTAACATATCATATCAGAAATATCTTTCTTCTTCAAAAAGTAACAATCGAAAATATATGGAGTAGCTAGCTCCCAGAATTTGTGAAGACGCGTATTGCACACGACATCATTCACCAGATAACATATCGGATAACAGATCAGATCTAGGATGCATCCATACGCCCCTTCCTACATATTCACAAATATGCTTCACCATCCAGAGACGTGGCAGAACATCACTCTACTGCCCTAGAGTCATATCAGAGGTGCATCACTGATACGGACATGGAACCCCCATGACTAGTTAAATATTTGGTTATTATCAACCAACTTAAGTCAAACAGATTTCAGATATAGCACAGATCATATTCAACACAAGATCACAGAATCATATCAGATAGTTCATATCCTAAGGTTCATATTCAGATAGTCAGAAATCATAAGTTCATATCATAGTGGCATATCATACGCTCATAAACAGAAGTTCATAACCCGAGGTTCATAATCATAAGTTCATAATCCAAATATAGCAGGGTTCAACGAATGTATAAATCAAAGTCTTCCTAACATAAGTTCACATCAGATATTGCATAGTTCACTAGAACATCAGTTCAGATAAGTAACAGATCAAACACTCAGAAAAGGGTTCATAGCAATGGCATCGGAAATCCTAATAAACATAAAAGATAAGACGAAGAAGGAAAAACATGAGGGACCTTTACTGAAAAGGTCAGAATATCTGAACGATAACTCAAGTGTCTTAAAGTAAGACAGAATATCCGTACCTTAAAGCAAATGAGAAGAAAAGCAACGAATGAACGAATACGAAGATGTAACGTCGCGTCTCCTCCAACGAATCTACACGGATTATGATTTATTTAATACTTATTAGTATAACGGATTAATCTCATTAATACTTTTATAGTTGTCAGGTTATTCACATTTATAGTGACAGACGGAATTCCAACGTTTTAGGGTTTCAATTATTAATTAGCCAAACGTATGGGTTTAATATGATAATCATCTTATTTAAGAGCTTTTATGATCATTATTCATAGCATAGGGTTTACAAATGTCAAAGACGGATTTTTAAGACTCTCTTTCAAAATAATTTACATAATCTATAACTCACATGAAATAACGAAATTACACAATTAGCTTTTAACCCTTAATCAACTTCCTATTTATGTTCTAGGGTTTCCATACTTTTAACATCATTTATTACGCATTCAATTAACATGTTACTTCCTTTAATGATTTCCACTTTGACCTAGAACGTACGAAAACTCAAACGGAAATTAACTCTAACTCACGCATGTCCTTACGTCATTTATTTACACATGTTGACCCAGAATTACCCAAAATTACATGTTGCACCTTTAACATCTTTAATTATACGATCTAACCTTCTATTATCAGATTTTACACTTTTAGCCCAAAGGTTTTAGAATTTACAAAACATACCCTTTTAGTTAAATATAATTCGAATAGCCCTCCAAATATCCAAAATCACACGTTTAGCCCCCACACTTATTTTATACGTTTAGTACATGTCTTTTACTGTTTTACAAAAATAACCTCTAAGTTTCAATATTTACAAAACCAACCCACAACTTTTATGTAAAACCGATTAGGGCATAATTCAAAAACAAGCCCTAAACCTAGGTTACACCAATCATTAGCTCCTCATTACCACTGCATTTATGACCCTTAATGACAACAAGAAAACCCTAGCTCATGCAAACCCTAATCGTCCCTTTTAAAAACCTTTTCTTTTTATGCGTTTCCGAACAAGAAAAACCCAAAACAATTCACACAAGCTTCGAATTCATAATTATGCATTTTATTCAGGTCTTATAACATGTAATAGCTTCTGTAAAAATCAATTCATGATCTCTAAAAATATTATAAGCTCATTCGTAAATTGTATACGCTTTTTAGGGTTTTCGATTCCAAATAATTTCATACGACATATTAAACATGCATGGCCAATTTTTATGTGTTATATACGACTTATAGGACTGAAATCAACATTAGAAACATACCCTTGATGAGCTTGATTCGTTGGAACAAAAGAAGCACAAAACCTCTATTTGCCGAAACCCTAATTCACCCAAAAACTCCCCACGCTTAACACAGCAACTTAGGGACTCAAACACTATTTTTCCCACCTTCTATACCTTGAATCTCGTCCAAGAAAAATGGTCTCAAGCTCTGGAAACTGATGGTCGAATTTTTGAGGGTTTTGGAGTCGGTTTATGGTTAATCGCTAATTAGGGTTTTTTAGGGATAATTCATGAACCGTATATTGTGTATATATATGGTTTAGTATTTTTCTTGTGGGCTTTATACTGTATTGGACTTAAAATAATTGGACTTATAATTTTATAAATTATATTGGGCTCTTATTTAGTTTTATTCTTTTATTAATCTAAATAAATAAATTCGGCTAACTAGTTAAAATACAAAAACGAATTTTATAAAATTGCAAACTATAAAAATTAACTTTTACAAAGTGTTTAATATTTATTTTGATCAGGTGTGCTATTTCTTAATAATTTTCTGAATTTACATAGTTTATTTGGTATTCTTTAAATTAGTTATTCGTACTTTTTGATTGTAGGGGTATTTTGGTCTTTTGTGAACTTTAGAAATTCCAGGTATTACAATTCTTCCCCTCTAAAAGAAAATTTCGTCCTCGAAATTGGACAAGGCGGAACAGAACAGAGAACGAATCGGATTTCAGAATTTCTAGGAATATATCGAACGTTAATCTGATCTCAGAACAAATGGATTTCTTATCAGAATATTTGAACTCATACTTATTCAGAAATCATATCAATAGTCGAATACTTATAATAGATAATTATATACATATCAGAATAATGGCGAAGAACAGATGAGACGCAGAAATTCAAACGACAAATTCTAACTTATTCAAATATCAAATGATGAGGACATCAAATGCATAGACGGAATAAATACTATCGGCCTCTATATTCGCAGAAATATAGGGAGACATATAAGGTTAAGGTGGTCATAGCAATCTATAGGTTCGTACAGATCATAACAACTTCGGATTCTAAGCGTACAAAACTTACACGTAACAAATATCGACGAAATCTCACAAATAGGTACGGAATTCAAACGAACATGAGAAGTGCCAAATAACAGATACAAGTCAAGGTCCATTCACACATCAACCACAGGCATTTCCCAGACGTCGTATACCTTCAATAAGTTCAGATTATATGATCTCGGTATTATTACGTTGATCAGGCGTCATAATACTTGCATCACATAACAAGTTCTTATTGTCATTGATTGAGTCCGAACAGTCAAGTCAAACAGACTTGAGACAGCTCAGACACAAATACAATTAAGATCAGAGAATACAGGGGATTCCCGGGTCGTTAAGTCCCAAGGAGACTCAATGGTGTGTTTAAAACAAACTCAGAAGATGGAATGATCACTAAGGATAGTGATCTGCAAAGGTTATGATTAGAATTACTACACTACTGATTGATTGGAAAGGAATTGGACACAGAATTGGAAAGCACAACAACCAGATCAAAGAAACGTAAACGTGAGTTTTAAAAACTACGTATACGCACAAAATAAAAAGTGAACACTAAAAAATTAAAGGCCTAAAAATATAAAAATGACATTTTTGGAATCTTAAAAATAAAAGAAAATTATTAGAAAAGGAAAATTATTTTTAACACTATTTAATTAATTACTATTAATTAAAAACTATTTTAACTATTTAATTAATACCCTAAAATAAAAGAAAATAGGAAATAAGGCTAGAAAAATAAACTTATGACTTTGAAAAATCTAAAATACTATAAAACTAATTTTAAAACTAAAAATATATTTTTCACACTTTTTATCTATTTATTATTAATTAATAACTATTTAAAATACACTTAAATACTAGAAAAGAGAAAATAAACTTGGAAAAATAAAATTTTAACTTTGAAAAATCTAAAATATGATAAAAACTAATTTTAAAATAGAAAATATATTTTTTATGCTTTTTAATTAATTATTACTAATTAATTACTATTTTTAACTATTTATAATTATAATAAATACTAAAAAAAAAAGAGAAAAATCTGAAACTTTTTCTAAAAATCCTATAAGATGACAGAAACCTAAGAAAAAGAGAAAAACAAGATTTGCTTATTAATAAGTTGAAAAGAAAAATCAAAAAGCTAAAAAATCTTAAATAAACGCTATCACTATTTTTATATTGATGTTTTTGTGATTTTTATTTTTGGAAACTACTTATATACTAATAATAAGAAACTTTAATAAAGACAAAAAATTTATAAAACACAAATAAGCTAATTTGATGAGCTTATTATCCAACAGTAGGCTTTAATAGCTTATTAGGATGAGATAAGCTCAAACAGGCTCACAAACTAAAACAGAAGCTCAAATAAGATATGAATAAGCTACAGATACTCAAATGAAGCTAATAAGAACAAATAAGCAAACTGAAAAGCTCAAATAAGCAATAAGCACTTAAGCCAAATCATTAATCCAAACAGTCCTGAGGACTTTTTCAAAACCAATTTAAGCTAAGTGAATAGGCTCACAAGCTCAAAACAAAGACTGATTTAACAAGTTGACTTGGTTGGCTTTCCAAAAAGATAAATATCACAAGCTAAGGTGCACTGATAAGCTTTTGGTGAGCTTATGAAAGTGGTGGGAAAACTGTGATCAGCATAAGCTGATACAGTTGATGCTGAGTGTTGGGACAGAAAAGAGATTAAAAGCAGCCCTAGCTAATAAGCTAGAAAATGGAAAAGTGAACTTAGGACCTCAAGATAGCTAGGTTGGCTAACCAAAGAACCAAAGATCACTAGATTTTAAGCACTAATAAGCTCTCTATGAGCTTATCAATTTGGACCCAAGTTCTGTGCACAGGACAGATTTGTGAAACAGGTACCACCAAAAAGCAGTCTAAAAAGCACTCAAAAAGCTAAGAACCTAAGAATTATCATTTTTGTATTTTTCTACACCAACTAGACTACAATATCCCAAGAGATTATAAGCTAGATCCTATTAATGAACCCACAATGAAATTCCAAGTTTTATTCAAAAACGACCATTTGAAATTTTGACTTTTTGACAGAAACAAAAAGGTTGACCAAAATGAATTTTGATTTGATTCTAAGCACTTAATATGTTGTTTTAAAGTAAGATAAGACTATCTTAAGCAAGGTTAACAACTTTTGAATACAAAATGATGATCATGGATTTGTAAAATCCAACAGTGACTGCACCACTTAAGATCCAAAGAATTTTTGACTTTTAATGAACAAATACTTGTTATCTTGACTGAAATTAGTTGTTTAGACCAAGTTATGCAGAGTTCCAATAAAACCAAAGTCCAAAGTACTTGCAAACTTAAAGAACCAAACACCCCTTTACTTGACTGTTATGAAGTTTTTCACACCAAATCACAATTGTAACCCATAAACTTGAGTTCAAACCTTTAATAATCACTAATTAATACTAATTAAGCTTAAAACAACAATCAAAACAACCTCAAACTCAGAAATGAGGATTATGCTATTTCCACTGTTAAATCCAAGTTTTTGTAAACTACAAATTTAGAAGTACTAGCTACTGATTTAAAGGCTTAAACACACTTAAATATGACTATTGAACTCAAAGAAACAAAAATGTAAGCTATTTAAGCACTACAACAGTAAATCACCAAGTTAGTTAAAAATGCTTACAAGTAGTTTCCAAGGACCAAACTGAGAACCAAGATCTGAAACCAATCCTAAATGCTCTCCACAGAGCTCTAAACCAAGGCCATCCAATATCAACCTTGCTCCAGCATTCTTGTGCCTTTCACCATGATTTTTGATTTTTAAAGTATTTAATGGCTATTTTTGGTGATTTTTTATTTTAACTTCTAAACTTGTTTTACATGTATCTAAAAGCTTGATTAAGCTTTCTTGGAGCTTAAGTGACTTAATCTAGTCCATACAAACAACTGAAAACACCATTTGAAACAACATGAGATTTTTGAATTTGAGGAAAATTGCATAAGATGAAATATAATATGATACTTGAATTAAATCTTCACAAAAGCTTTCTTATAACAGAATAACTTGAAATACAAAGTTTTTAAGCTTAAAACATAAACTGAAATTGGAAATTAACTAAAACGACTTGAAAATTAAATATTACACTAGATATGTCATTTACAATGCATCCTCTCCACTTTATAGACTTTTCAGCAATCCCACATGACTTCTGAATCTTTCCCACCAAACTTGAGCCATTGGATTGGCTAGAATCATCCTATCCGTCCACCTAGCTTTTTGGCGCCAAAATTTCTTCAAAGCAGTTTGTATCAATTAATGGATTTGGTTGTTTTAATTAAAGCTTTTGGAGTGTAGGGGAGTTGGAGGGGACATGGAATGGGAGGGGGTTGAAAATATGGTGAAAACCAGTCATGGTTTTGGGTTTTCTGTTGGGGAAGAGATGGAGCTACAGTACAAGTGGTATAAGGGCGCGAGGTGTCTGGGTTTGACTTCTGTTGACCGAGGTGTATTAATAATCAAAAGGGTCACAATTGGTTTGGCCAGGGTCAGAATAGGATTTGGACTGGAGGGGTCAAGGTGCAAGGGGTCAAGGGCCAAGTGACAATGGGCTAGCAGTTGGGCTTGTGTTATGGATTGGATTTTGGGCCTAGATATTAAAATAGGATCCGTTTGGTTTAAGCATTAAACAAGGACCAAAAGTGTACAATTGCCAAACTTCAAGGACTGAAAGTACCATTATTCCAAACTTCTCACAAGGACCAAATTTGCCATATATTGATAATACAAGGGCCCTTTTTGCATAAAATCCATTTTTAAAGTCCAAGGACTATTTTTGCAATTTTTCAAAGTTTAGGGACTTTTCTTGCCAATTGACCAAAGAATCATTCAAGGATCATTTTAAACAACTTAGAATACTTCAGGGACCTTGAATGATAAATTTCCACATTTTTGAATTTCCAGGGACTAGATTTGACAACTTTTAAAACTTGGGGGACTAAAACTGCCAATTTTGCAAACTTTTTACATTTTTCATCTGATTTTGATATTTTTGCATTTAAAACACATAAAACACTGATTTGTGATAATTTGATCATTTTGATGTGTTTTTGAGCGTTTTCAGATGATTTTGCAGTTTAGATTATGTAAAAATGATGAGTATTTAGACACTCATCAATCCCCCACACTGAGATATTGCTAGTCCCTAGCAATGATTTGAGAAAACTTTGATGGATTTTATCTCTTTACCAAAAGCCATCACTTCTGGAGTAGCCAATTGTTTTGATTCAAGTAAGAATCTTGGTACAACGATAACCAAATGATTTATTAGCAAATCATAAACCATATAACGGATTTGATGTGTCTTTACCAGAAGCCGTACCCTTCTGGACTAGCCAACTCTTAGATAAATTATCAGAATTATCTTTGGTGAGCTGATTACCAATTATGGATTTTCCACTGCCTTTACCACAAGCCATAACCTTGCGGGCTAGCCAACTCATTATCTTTTGAGGATGATGGGGAGCTGAGGAACCATACAATTTTAGGCAAATTGCAAGCCATATAAACGGATTTGAGAAATCTTTACCAAGAGCCGTTTGCTCCTGGATTAGCCAATCCTTTTGTCTAATAGACATGGCGGACTGATAACCAAATGAGAAAGTGTAAAACACTTACTCCAAAAAAAAATTTTGGCCAAAAACGGGGGAATTGGGTAGATAATATATATGAAATTCGTGAGAATTCCCCCCCACACTTAGAAATGAATATTTCCCTCAATATTCAAAGTACCGGCGGTTATGCCGAAACAAAGAACGTGAAAGGGAAATACTACGGCCATTATTTAAAAGATATATATATATATATATATATATATATTTTTTTTTTTTTTTTTTTTTTTTTTTAGAAAGAATGAGAATATACAACAGTGTGGGGAAAACTCCCCCACACTAGGGTGGTAGAAAGGGGATAAGAAGACAGAATTATGGGTGAAAACCCATATGGTGCATGCTAATGTTTTTGATTACCGAGTCATTAGCTTGACTCGATCCCCGCATTCATTGGTTCATGGGGAATGTTTGTAAATCCGGGACAACCACAGGGGGAATGTCCTCTCCAAAGTAATGCTTAACTCGATGACCATTCACTTTAAAATTAGGACCATCGGGTTGAGATAACTCAACGGTACCATAAGGATAAACCTTAGCGATAGTGAATGGACCAGACCAGCGGGACTTAAGCTTTCCCGAGAAAATCTTCAATCTGGAATTGAAAAGAAGGACTCGATCACCAACGTTGAAAACGCGGTTCTTGATCTTGGAGTCATGGATCTTCTTTGTCTTTTGCTTGTAGATCAAAGAGTTCTCATAAGCTTGATCACGAAGTTCATTTAGTTCATTCATTTAAACTTTTCTATGATCACCGGCTGTCTGTATATCGAAGTTTGCATGCTTTAAGGCCCAGTATGCCTTGTGCTCTAGCTCAATCGGAAGATGACATGCCTTTCCGTACACTAGCTTGTATGGAGTACACCCGATAGGTGTTTTGTAAGCTGTACGAAAAGCCCAGAGTGCGTCATCCAGTTTATCCGACCAGGATGCACGATTCTCGCCTACTGTCCTTTCAAGGATCCTTTTAATACCACGGTTTGAAACTTCCACCTGCCCACTTGTTTGGGGGTGGTATGCAGTGGAGAGACGGTGGGTAACACCATATTTTTGCATGACTCTTTCAAATTGGTCATTACAAAAATGTGTACCACGATCACTGATTATCGCTCTTGGAGTTCCAAACCTGGCAAACAGAGATTTTAAAAACTTCACAACTACTCGGGCATCATTGGTGGGTAAGGCTTTTGCTTCAACCCATTTTGACAGATAGTCAACAGCCACGAGTATGTACTTGTTACCACGAGACGAAGGAAATGGCCCCATAAAATCAATACCCCATATGTCAAATATCTCACAAACTTGAATGGCATTTTGTGGCATTTCATTCCTTTGAGATATATTACCATGACGCTGACAAGCGTCACAGGTTTTGACATAATCGTGGGCATCCTTATAGATTGTGGGCCAATAGAACCCGGAATCAAACACCTTTTTGGCGGTGTAGTTTGGACTATGATGGCCCCCGGTGGGTCCAGCATGGCAAGCTGTGAGAATATCAATAGCTTCCTGTCCATAAACACACCGTCGGATGACTTGATCCGCACAGATTTTGAACAAGAAAGGGTCGTCCCAGAAATAATGTTTAACATCCTTGAAGAATTTATTCTTCTGCTGGGTCGACATCCCTTTCACAATGAAGTTACCCGCATGGTAATTTGCAAAGTCAGCAAACCATGGGGTGGTAGAATTTCCACGAAAAGAAACCGCATTCAGTGTCTCGAGAGGAAATGTTTCATTTATATCCTTTTTCTCGAAAACCTCTTGGTGAGGGTTTTCTAATCTGGACAGATGATCAGCCGCTAGATTCTCAGCTCCTTTTTTATCACGTATAATGATATCAAATTCTTGGAGGAGGAGAATCCAACGAAGCAATCTCGGCTTTGCATCTTGTTTTGCAAAGAGATATTTAAGAGCTGAGTGATCCGTATACACTACGCATTTGGTCAAGATAAGATACGGCCGAAACTTCTCAAAAGCATACACCACGGCTAATAGCTCTTTTTCTGTGGTGGTGTAATGAGTTTGAGCCTCAGTCATAGTTTTGCTTGCGTAGTGAATAGGCTGAAAATGCTTGTTTCTTCGTTGCCCTAGGACTGCACCGATAGCAAAATCACTTGCATCGCACATGAGCTCAAAAGGCAAGTCCCAGTCGGGAGCAACGAGAATGGGTGCTTCAGTAAGCTTTTTCTTCAATGTTTCAAAAGCTACGATGCACTCGGGTGAGAAGATAAAAGGAGCATCCTTTTCAAGAAGATGGGTCATGGGCCGGGCGATTTTGGAAAAATCTTGAATGAATCTACGATAGAAACCGGCATGACCTAAAAAACTCCTAATACCCTTGACGGTAGTAGGATGAGGTAATTTAGCAATAACATCGACCTTTGCTCTATCTACCTCAATCCCATTCTTTGAAATCTTATGGCCAAGGACAATGCCTTCTTTGACCATAAAGTGGCTTTTCTCCCAGTTTAGACAAAGATTGGTGTCTTCACACCTTTGAAGCATTTTATCCAAATGGGAGAGACATGATTGAAAAGAATCCCCAATGACCGAGAAGTCATCCATAAACACTTCCATTGTTTCCCCGATCATGTCGTGGAATATGGCCATCATACATCGTTGGAACGTGCCAGGAGCATTACATAAGCCAAAAGGCATACGTTTGTAGGCAAAAGTCCCGTATGGGCAAGTGAATGTGGTCTTCTCTTGATCCTGTGGATCAATAGGGATCTGAAAGTACCCCGAGAAACCATCAAGGAAACAATAGTATTCATTCCCTGCTAATCTCTCAAGCATCTGGTCCATGAAGGGTAGAGGAAAATGGTCTTTACGAGTGGCGTCATTCAACTTACGATAGTCAATGCAAACACGCCATCCCGTAACCAATCGAGTTGGAATTAACTCGTTATCTTCATTTGTGATAACAGTAATGCCACCCTTTTTCGGGACACAATGAATTGGGCTGACCCAAGGACTGTCTGAGATCGGGTAAATCAATCCTGCATCAAGAAGTTTGATAACCTCTTGTTTGATAACATCATGGATTTTTGGATTCACTCGTCTCTGATGTTGAACTGCGGGTTTGAAGTCATCCTCCATCAAGATTTTATGAGTACAAAACTCAGGGTTTATACCTTTGATGTCGGAGAGTTTCCAAGCAATTGCTTGCTTGTGTGACTTCAAGATTTTAATGAGAGCAGCTTTTTCATCTTTACTCAAATCTCGAGCAATAATGACGGGTAATTTATCATCACCTTCAAGGAATGCATACTCGAGATGAGGAGGTAAGTCCTTAAGCTCAACCTCAGGAAATTCTTCAGTTTTCTCAACTGAATTGACTTCCTCGTTATGAAGTTTGATGGGAGGGAGAGGAAGAGAAGTATCCAGATTTGACAATTTCTCAAGAAGAATATCTCCCTCCAGATTAATCTCATTCTGATTAATCTCAACTGGGATTGAATCACTAGGATGAGGGGTTGATGATGGATCATCATTGAGCAACTTCTCAATAAGAAGTATATCCCCCTCAATATCAATTGGAGCGTGATCAATTTCCCAAGGAACAGAATCACTAGCCAAATATGCTTCAATCTCATCTAAGATGAAGTCGCTTCCCTCAAATGGAGTGATAGAAGGAGTAGAATTGGCTATGATAGGCTGAGAAGATGTGGTGGAATCCCCACTCACAGAATTATGAGAATAACCAAGAACTTCTTGAGAGTACTCGTCAGAAGCAACATCAATGATATCTATTCGGTTAACCGATTCAGAATCATAATTTGCGGAGTACCTCGAAGTTTGGTCTAGGTTGAAAGGTGACAGCTTCGTTACCAACACGCAATGTGATTTCTTGCTCAAATACATCTATGAGAGCACGGCCCGTTCTCAGGAATCCTTGACCAACAATGAGAGGAACCCGATGATCGGCATCAAAATCAACAACCACGAAGTCAGCTGGGAAATGGAACTTTCCTACTTTCACAAATACGTCCTCAGGCAATGCCAAGAGGACGGGATATGGAACGATCAGCAAGCTCGAGAGTCATGCATGTAGGAGTGAGTTCCGGAAGAGACAGTTTCTTCCACACTGAATATGGCATAAGGTTATGCTTGCACCAAGATCTGCTAGAGCAAAGCATTTAACCATTCCTGGGAATACACAAGGTAAGAGAAATTTCCCAGGATCTCCAAGCTTTTCAGGAAGCTTTTTCAGAATAACTGCTGAGCAGTTCTCGTTAAGAGGAGTCTTAGCCATTTCAAACAGCTTTTCCTTATTGCTTAACATGTGTTTGAGAGTAGATGCGAACTTGGGCATCAGCATGATAGCATCCGCAAGGCTTATGTCAAAGTGTAACTCTTGGAAAATTTGGAAAAATTTATCCATTTGATGACTGGCTTTTTCACGGAGCTTTTGCTCATTCAAGCGTGATGGGTAAGGAATAGAAGATTTGGATTTCTGATTCTCAACAGGAGCTATAGGAGGTTCAAAAACAACTCCTTGATTTGACTTGGGTTTCTGGACCACTGGAGGTTGGACTACCGAAGGTAGGACGTGTGCGGTACTTCGTGGGCTTGAATTATGCACTTTGTCCGTAGTTTCCTTGGTAACTTGACTCATTGGCACTGGTGGAGGTGGCATTGGAGTCGTAGGTCCATTATGTTTTGGAGGTTCACTGTCCACTACCTTAGGAAGAGAAGAAGAAGAAGAGGTAGTAGGAACAGCAGGTCCATTGTATGAAACACCACTTCTGGTCGTGATCGCCTTGGCATCGCCCCTCGGGTTAGCGATCGTGTTGCTCGGTAAAGTACCTGAGCCCGAGGGTCGATCATTTAAAGACTTCTTCAGATCAGCAATCTGACTGACCAACAACCGGTTCATTTCATCTTGGGATTTCATAAACTGCTTCAGTAACTCATCAGATGATGGTCCTGGAGGAGTAATGACGGGAGGAGCTGGAGGGACAATTTGAGGCCGTATGTTTTGATTATGACCAAAATTCCCTTGATTAGGATTCATATTCCCATGAAATTGATTCCCTCGATTGAAATTGTTTTGATGAGGGTTTCCTTGATGTTGGAAACCTTGATTGGGTCCAGGATAGAAATTACCTTGGTTTTGATAACCTTGGTTCATTCTTGGTTGGTTCTGATTCCGGTTTTGCATGTTATGATTTGGATTGAAACCGGGTGGTGCCTGATTAGTGTTAGCACGGTAGTGTGGTTCATTTTGAGGACGGTATTGATTACCTCCTTGTTGTGAACTACCGGCTAAAGCATTTGCCTCAAAAGGACTACCATCGGTGGCAGTACAATTGTAATAAGCATGAGGACCACCACAAGTGACACAAACTTCAACTTTCTTCACTTCAGCATGTGTTGGTGGCTGAGTGAAGGAGACTTTCTTCTGGTTAGCAAGAACCAAAGCCTGAACAATGTCTGTGAGTTTATCAATCTTAGCATCGGTGCTAGATGTACTCACTGGGGATGAAGAAGAAGAAGGTCCAGCATTAGACTGATATGTCTTAGCTCTGAAAGGACGGACTTGAGATTTGTTCTCAATGATCTGCAAGGCCTCTTTGGTGGTCTTGCTCAGGAAATTACCTCCCGCGGAGGCATTCAAAGAATCTTGATTGGCCTGATTGAGACCATTGTAGAAAGTATCCATTTGCATTAACTCGGTAAAACCGTGATGCGGACACTTGCGAAGCAACTCTTTGTAACGATCCCATGCCTCCCCGAATGATTCATCAAATCTCTGAGAAAATTTCATTATCTCATTCTTAAGACTTGTGGTTCGGGATGGAGGATAGAACTCGTTAACGAACTTGGTGACAAGATCTTCCCATGTCTCTATAGAACGAGGGGGTTGTTTCTCAAGCCAATTCCGGGCTTGTCCCTCTAGAGAAAATGGTAACAGAAGAAGCTTGATAGCTTCGGATGGGACATTCTTGTACTTGATGGTAGATGCTATCTTGTTAAACCATCGAATGTGTGCATGAGGATCATCCCGCTCAAAACCATAGAATTGGCTTTGGGTTACTAGATTGAGCAACCCGGTTTTGAGCTCGAAAGTGTCAGCCACGATGGCTGGAACAACAATGGCATCTCCGTAACCCTCGATGGGTGCTTGGAGAAGCTCATTCATGGGTTTGTCTTCTGCCATTTCGACAGGAGGTGGTGGTGGTAGACGTTCCTCAGTCACGGCTGAAGGAGCTGAACGTCCTCTACGTCTGCGAGGAATCTTTCCAAGTTCAGAAAGTGGACTTGTAGAACTGGAAGAACGAGTGCGCATGCACTATGTATAAAAACCAATTTTCAAAACAAATGAGGCAAAACACAAGTGAACTTAACCAATAATCACAGATGAAATGGCTTCTTTGAAAAAGGTACACCAAATCACAAGTGACACAAAGGCAAGTTTTAAATCTGATGTTCGGGAACTTATTAATGGTCGCACCCCCAGTTAGGTAATGCACTGCCTTGATTTGCGGTGGTTGATTTTTATGTATACTTTAAGCACCACTGAAAAGACGTAGGTAAGATTTGTGCAGATGGGTTCAAAAACTTTTGGACAATATTTTTGTTATCGTCCCGTTTAACCAAATCGTATCTCTTCAAGAATCACCTTAAAAGAGAATACAAAATAGAAAACGTTCCGATTGTTTTGTTGTTTTATATTTTTTTGGAGTTTTAACACTTTAGGAAAAGTGTTAATGACTTTTTTGGTTTTCATATAACTTTACAAAAAACTTTTTACAAATGGCGGGTATGTGCAACAATGGATCTGAAAATGGCTAGACACACGCTAAAGCCTCCCCTGCAGCGGCGCCAAAATTTTGATTGAGTCCGAACAGTCAAGTCAAACAGACTTGAGACAGCTCAGACACAAATACAATTAAGATCAGAGAATACAGGGGATTCCCGGGTCGTTAAGTCCCAAGGAGACTCAATGGTGTGTTTAAAACAAACTCAGAAGATGGAATGATCACTAAGGATAGTGATCTGCAAAGGTTATGATTAGAATTACTACACTACTGATTGATTGGAAAGGAATTGGACACAGAATTGGAAAGCACAACAACCAGATCAAAGAAACGTAAACGTGAGTTTTAAAAACTACGTATACGCACAAAATAAAAAGTGAACACTAAGAAATAAAAGGCCTAAAAATATAAAAATGACATTTTTGGAATCTTAAAAATAAAAGAAAATTATTAGAAAAGGAAAATTATTTTTAACACTATTTAATTAATTACTATTAATTAAAAACTATTTTAACTATTTAATTAATACCCTAAAATAAAAGAAAATAGGAAATAAGGCTAGAAAAATAAACTTATGACTTTGAAAAATCTAAAATACTATAAAACTAATTTTAAAACTAAAAATATATTTTTCACACTTTTTATCTATTTATTATTAATTAATAACTATTTAAAATACACTTAAATACTAGAAAAGAGAAAATAAACTTGGAAAAATAAAATTTTAACTTTGAAAAATCTAAAATATGATAAAACTAATTTTAAAATAGAAAATATATTTTTTATGCTTTTTAATTAATTATTACTAATTAATTACTATTTTTAACTATTTATAATTATAATAAATACTAAAAAGAAAGAGAAAAATCTGAAACTTTTTCTAAAAATCCTATAAGATGACAGAAACCTAAGAAAAAGAGAAAAACAAGATTTGCTTATTAATAAGTTGAAAAGAAAAATCAAAAAGCTAAAAAATCTTAAATAAACGCTATCACTATTTTTATATTGATGTTTTTGTGATTTTTATTTTTGGAAACTACTTATATACTAATAATAAGAAACTTTAATAAAGACAAAAAATTTATAAAACACAAATAAGCTAATTTGATGAGCTTATTATCCAACAGTAGGCTTTAATAGCTTATTAGGATGAGATAAGCTCAAACAGGCTCACAAACTAAAACAGAAGCTCAAATAAGATATGAATAAGCTACAGATACTCAAATGAAGCTAATAAGAACAAATAAGCAAACTGAAAAGCTCAAATAAGCAATAAGCACTTAAGCCAAATCATTAATCCAAACAGTCCTGAGGACTTTTTCAAAACCAATTTAAGCTAAGTGAATAGGCTCACAAGCTCAAAACAAAGACTGATTTAACAAGTTGACTTGGTTGGCTTTCCAAAAAGATAAATATCACAAGCTAAGGTGCACTGATAAGCTTTTGGTGAGCTTATGAAAGTGGTGGGAAAACTGTGATCAACATAAGCTGATACAGTTGATGCTGAGTGTTGGGACAGAAAAGAGATTAAAAGCAGCCCTAGCTAATAAGCTAGAAAATGGAAAAGTGAACTTAGGACCTCAAGATAGCTAGGTTGGCTAACCAAAGAACCAAAGATCACTAGATTTTAAGCACTAATAAGCTCTCTATGAGCTTATCAATTTGGACCCAAGTTCTGTGCACAGGACAGATTTGTGAAACAGGTACCACCAAAAAGCAGTCTAAAAAGCACTCAAAAAGCTAAGAACCTAAGAATTATCATTTTTGTATTTTTCTACACCAACTAGACTACAATATCCCAAGAGATTATAAGCTAGATCCTATTAATGAACCCACAATGAAATTCCAAGTTTTATTCAAAAACGACCATTTGAAATTTTGACTTTTTGACAGAAACCAAAAGGTTGACCAAAATGAATTTTGATTTGATTCTAAGCACTTAATATGTTGTTTTAAAGTAAGATAAGACTATCTTAAGCAAGGTTAACAACTTTTGAATACAAAATGATGATCATGGATTTGTAAAATCCAACAGTGACTGCACCACTTAAGATCCAAAGAATTTTTGACTTTTAATGAACAAATACTTGTTATCTTGACTGAAATTAGTTGTTTAGACCAAGTTATGCAGAGTTCCAATAAAACCAAAGTCCAAAGTACTTGCAAACTTAAAGAACCAAACACCCCTTTACTTGACTGTTATGAAGTTTTTCACACCAAATCACAATTGTAACCCATAAACTTGAGTTCAAACCTTTAATAATCACTTATTAATACTAATTAAGCTTAAAACAACAATCAAAACAACCTCAAACTCAGAAATGAGGATTATGCTATTTCCACTGTTAAATCCAAGTTTTTGTAAACTACAAATTTAGAAGTACTAGCTACTGATTTAAAGGCTTAAACACACTTAAATATGACTATTGAACTCAAAGAAACAAAAATGTAAGCTATTTAAGCACTACAACAGTAAATCACCAAGTTAGTTAAAAATGCTTACAAGTAGTTTCCAAGGACCAAACTGAGAACCAAGATCTGAAACCAATCCTAAATGCTCTCCACAGAGCTCTAAACCAAGGCCATCCAATATCAACCTTGCTCCAGCATTCTTGTGCCTTTCACCATGATTTTTGATTTTTAAAGTATTTAATGGCTATTTTTGGTGATTTTTTATTTTAACTTCTAAACTTGTTTTACATGTATCTAAAAGCTTGATTAAGCTTTCTTGGAGCTTAAGTGACTTAATCTAGTCCATACAAACAACTGAAAACACCATTTGAAACAACATGAGATTTTTGAATTTGAGGAAAATTGCATAAGATGAAATATAATATGATACTTGAATTAAATCTTCACAAAAGCTTTCTTATAACAGAATAACTTGAAATACAAAGTTTTTAAGCTTAAAACATAAACTGAAATTGGAAATTAACTAAAACGACTTGAAAATTAAATATTACACTAGATATGTCATTTACAATGCATCCTCTCCACTTTATAGACTTTTCAGCAATCCCACATGACTTCTGAATCTTTCCCACCAAACTTGAGCCATTGGATTGGCTAGAATCATCCTATCCGTCCACCTAGCTTTTTGGCGCCAAAATTTCTTCAAAGCAGTTTGTATCAATTAATGGATTTGGTTGTTTTAATTAAAGCTTTTGGAGTGTAGGGGAGTTGGAGGGGACATGGAATGGGAGGGGGTTGAAAATATGGTGAAAACCAGTCATGGTTTTGGGTTTTCTGTTGGGGAAGAGATGGAGCTACAGTACAAGTGGTATAAGGGCGCGAGGTGTCTGGGTTTGACTTCTGTTGACCGAGGTGTATTAATAATCAAAAGGGTCACAATTGGTTTGGCCAGGGTCAGAATAGGATTTGGACTGGAGGGGTCAAGGTGCAAGGGGTCAAGGGCCAAGTGACAATGGGCTAGCAGTTGGGCTTGTGTTATGGATTGGATTTTGGGCCTAGATATTAAAATAGGATCCGTTTGGTTTAAGCATTAAACAAGGACCAAAAGTGTACAATTGCCAAACTTCAAGGACTGAAAGTACCATTATTCCAAACTTCTCACAAGGACCAAATTTGCCATATATTGATAATACAAGGGCCCTTTTTGCATAAAATCCATTTTTAAAGTCCAAGGACTATTTTTGCAATTTTTCAAAGTTTAGGGACTTTTCTTGCCAATTGACCAAAGAATCATTCAAGGATCATTTTAAACAACTTAAAATACTTCAGGGACCTTGAATGATAAATTTCCACATTTTTGAATTTCCAGGGACTAGATTTGACAACTTTTAAAACTTGGGGGACTAAAACTGCCAATTTTGCAAACTTTTTACATTTTTCATCTGATTTTGATATTTTTGCATTTAAAACACATAAAACACTGATTTGTGATAATTTGATCATTTTGATGTGTTTTTGAGCGTTTTCGGATGATTTTGCAGTTTAGATTATGTAAAAATGATGAGTATTTAGACACTCATCAGTCATTATATTCGGTCTCGGGTCATGACAAACACATAACTAATATCATAACAAAGCATACCACATACAGATAATACACAGATAGCAAGTAACTTACTATAACAAACCAGATACACATGAGTATACCATCATGATGGTCATACTTCATTCAAACGGAAATAACATCATGGAGAGAAATAATTAGCGGCAAAACTCATGAGGACTAACGGAAACTCAACGACTCTAGCAGAAGCAACAACAGACAGGAACTATACTTCCAAAATTTTGTCTTATTTCCATTTATCAAACAAAATTTGCAAAGTCGACAAAAGATGAACTCCCAAAATGAAACTTAATATTCCAAGATTCAAACGTCAAAATGAAACAAAAGCACCTAGCTCAAAATCAATGTCAGAAATTCTCATAAGGAGAGTAACTAATCAGAAGCGAAATTCCTATTCTTGTGTCGGATTGAACCTACTAGTAGCCGTAGACTCCAAATCCGAATCCACCTCGTATTCCTCTTCTTCCTCTTCCTCTTCGTCTTCCTCGTCTTCCTCGCTTATCCATCCGTTCTTGTTTCCTTCAGGCTGTGGTAGTAAGCGACTAGCAAAGCCACCTTTACGCTTCCTCTCTTCCTCCTCTGGCACACGATCCACAAAGGCATACAGATCGCGACTCTCAGCTCGTCCTACTCCTTCATCCTCAACGAACTTGGGACACCTATCATGATATGTAGTAGTGAAACCTTCGTTGTCAACCACCTTAGTTTCATATTCTTCCACCACCTCTCCGTCAATGGTCCTCAAGGTCAGCTTCTCCTCGATGGTGCATGGCCACATATAGGCCGGAACTTTTATCCTCTTATTAGTCCGCTTCACTTTACCATACCTCGTGCAGCCCTTAGCAATGATAACGGCCCACTTCATCTTCTCCTTATGTTGCCTAGCCGGTCCTCGATTACTCCTATCAGATGAACTAGCGCGACGGGGAATAACCATCTAAAAGAAATTCTGGCCGATCCGTTGTATTCCTCTTCTACTTCACCCGGCAATAGTAACGATTCCCGACGTGCTCCATACCATTTCACTTCGCCTGATTATTCTCCTATTTTCAAGGCCGGATATACACCGGTACGTGGTAGCTCCTCTTCGACTGGAACTCCTGGTAACTGCCTCTCCACCACCTTCTTATACTTTGATTCCACCAACTGTTGCTT
>BPTQ01000006.1:190303942-190416948 GCA_019973895.1 Chrysanthemum seticuspe | reverse complement strand
GTATATATCCTTTGGCCACGAGACGAGCTTTGTTGCGAATTACAGTCATTTCTCCATCCCTTTTGTTCTTCCATAACCATTTGAGATCAATGACGTGAATGTCAATTGGTCTTGGAACTAAATCCCAAGAGTCATGTAGACGGTATTGGAGAAGTTCCTCCTGCATTGCTTCTATCCATGCATTTTCTGCCATTGCCTCCCGAATGTTCTTCGGTTCAATATTGCTAATTGAGCAAATGTAAATGCACAAGTCGCAATCGGTGGCAAGTTGGCGTCTCGTCGGAATTGGCCGTGAAGGTTCACCAATAACTTGTTCAATTGGATGGTTTTTTGTCCACTTCAGAGTAGAAGGATACCGTTGGTTAAACGTATGCGAGTTAGATGGTTCTCGTAAGCTTGAAGATGATTAAGTTGATTCTGTAGCAAACGGGTTTTCAAATAAGTCTTCATCTAACGTTGTATCATTCTGGTTTTGAGAAGGTTCTTCTTGAAATGATGTGTTTTGGTTTTGCTCATCAACTGCTGGTAAAACTGTAGGATTTGCAGAAGTCGATGTAGATGATATTGATGGAGTTGGTGCATTGGTTTCGACCGTAGTAGATGCATCTTCTGTTGGTGGTGGTGGATGATTTTGAGCGGGTGCAGTGGAATGACAGTTTGATGCATTTGTCGAAGTTCCACCATAGTATTCATCGAACATTAACTCGCAGAATTTCTCCCATTCTTGTTCATGAGGTGTGACAGCAAAAGTTGATGGAGCTCTTTGTTGTATGAGTCCTGAACTGATGTGTCCAGAAGTCTGCGGGTTTGGTGCGGGTTCTAATCTGTTTTGATTAGAAGCCATTGGATTAAGCGCGGGTTCTAGAGCGAGTCTCTCAGAAGCCATTGGTGAAAGTTCATCAAAATTCACATTCATTGTCTCCATTATCTTCCTAGTTCTTCTGTTATACACCCTGAATGCCCTCGAGTTTTCTGAGTATCCAATGAAGATTCCAATATCACCTTTAGCTTTCAATTTTCCTAGATCTTCTCTGTCGTTTGTTGGATAGCACAAAGCACCAAACACGTGAAGGTAAGAGATATCAGGTTTTTTGTTGTTCACTAGCTCATATGGGGTTTTATTGAATCTTGGATGGATTAGGGATCGGTTCTGAGTGAAACAAGCAGTGGCAACAGCATCAGCCCATAGAAATAACGGTGCACTAGAATAGATTAGTATTGTGCGAGCAGCTTCCACAAGAGTTCGATTTCTTCTTTCAACTACCCCATTCTGCTGTGGAGTTCTAACAATTGATGTCTGATGAGTGATTCCAACATCTTCAAAATAAGCTCTTAACTCCTGATTAGTAAATTATGTGCCGTTGTCTGTTTTTACTACTCTTACTGGAGCTTGAAGAAGTACTTGAATACGTTTCAGGAAGGTGATGATGATGCATGGTGCTTCGTCTTTTGACCTCAGAAACTTAACCCATGTATATCTTGAATAGTCATCAACGATAACAAGAATATACTTTTTCCCATTAATGCTTTCAACTCTCATTGGGCCACATAAGTCCATGTGCAACATATGCAACCTTACTTCCGAACTAGGTACGGGTTTGGGTTTATATGATGCTCTTTTGCTTTTTCCTTGTTCGCATGATGGACATAGGTGATCCTTGGTGTATTTGAACTTTGGAAGTCCGTTGACGATGTTGTCTTTGGCCAGTTTGTTGATGGTGTCAAAATTGAGATGGGATAATCTTCTATGCCACAACCAGGACTTTGTTCCAGATGCTCGTGTCATAAGACATATTGGTGATGAAGAGGCCATTTGGTTAATGTCGATAGCATACAAGTTTGTATCACAATTCCCAGTTAAGAGATCAGTGCCATCCAAGTTTCTAACGAAGCAAGCATTTTTCCTAAAAGCAACCTCTAAATCTACATCACAGAACTACCCGACCGAAAACAAATTATGTCCCAACCCTTCGACATAGTAAACCCGAGTGATCAAGTAATTTCCAAAAGGTAGATCTCCATAACCCATGATAGCTGCTACATGATCATTTCCAAAGTGTACGGTTCCCATGAATTACCAGACGAAATTGATCAGCAGCTTCAGATTCCCGGTCATGTGCTTGGAGCAACCCGAGTCGACGATCCAAAAACATATTTCG
Organism: Chrysanthemum seticuspe; assembly: GCA_019973895.1. Lineage (NCBI taxonomy): Eukaryota > Viridiplantae > Streptophyta > Magnoliopsida > Asterales > Asteraceae > Chrysanthemum > Chrysanthemum seticuspe. The sequence goes on along the minus strand of BPTQ01000006.1, from coordinate 190,414,789 downwards.
ATAACCTGCCAAATATAGAAGAAGATGTTTTTGGAAACCGTTTTGATTTTGGTTCCTTTGGGTTAGAGGTAAAATCCTAATCACACTCAAAGAAGTTTTCAACTAGGTATACTGGAGTATCACTCATTCTACCATTCTGGAGTGTGAAAATTCTACCCGATGGTTTCCAAATATCATCCCTATAGTAAAGACTATGCTTCCTATCAGTAGTGTAAGACCTAAATCTTGCAACTAGTCTTCCTATGGGTTTAGCATAAGTTCTTTTAGGAAGGTTCTTCTGAACAGGCTTAACAATCTCATTCTTAGAAACACAATCATCATGAATATTAGTTAAAGATTTCTTGCAAGTTAAACAAAGAGATTCAACACATTCATTAGACTTAGCAAGTTTCATAGGTTCATTACATTCAGATGAAATGTCTTTCTTATTATAAAGCGGTAAATTCCTAGGGTGTTCTTCTACTTTCTTCTCTTTATTCAAGCTACTTCTCTTAGAGGCACGCAAGACTCTATTGTTCCTTGTATTGCTCCTAGGCTTTAGTCTGCTGCTCCTAGAGGTGCTTTCTAGTCCTGTAGAAGGTAAGGCACACGCATTAGGATTCACGTTTTTATCTAGAGAAGTGGTTTCAGCTTTCCTAGTCTCTTTAAAGTGCTTGTTTAAACTTATGTCGTTTGTTTCATATGGTTTAGCTGTGGAGGCAGACGCATTAGTGGTACTCATCCTAAAAAGGTAAGGAGCTAAAACTTTTGGTTTCTCGATAACCGCTTTTTCATTTTCAACATTATGTTTAGGCAAGGCAGATGGAGTGACTGGTTTAGGCAAATCATTTTTCTCATTGACTTTTGGAGGAGGCATAGAAATAGACATTTTTGGTTTGAAAACCTGTTTGGGAACATTTGCTTTCTCCTCAGTCAATGGTTTTGCAATCTTAGTATCACAGCCTTTCCTTTTTGACATTCCAGCTGAGCCCTCAAAAGATCATTTTTCTCTTTCATGTCATTATAGGCACGCTCATACGACAGTTTGTCATACTTGCATTCCTCAGTTTTTCGATCAAGTTGTTTAAAATATGAGACATTTTTGTTGGAATCACTCATAAACTAGAATTCAAGTGTTAGTAATTAATATGTAATAGTTAGCTTAATTATGGCTTTTATGTTAGTAATCAAGGCTAGGCTCATGTAAAAAGCCCATGAGCCTATGCCAAAGCCCAATAAGGGAAAGGAAGGGAACTTGCATGTTGCCCTAGTTCCTTCTATCTCACTTCTTATATTGATGCTTGTGTTACTAATATGGGAACCTAACAGTGGTATCAATCGCCAAATAGTTGGGTGAATGATTTTGTTTTTGAAGTTTAAGTGTTCTACGCGTAACTCTCGGTTTCAAAACTTTCATACGCAAAAAGCTTTGATTTTTTCACTTTAAAATTCAAGATTCTTGTACTTTAAAGGTTATGGTGATAAAGTTTAAGTTTTTGGCAAAAAGTTTCAAACTTTACGTGTATTTCCTTAGTTTTAAGCTTGGTTTCATACGTGTGGATATTTCTACGCGTAAGATGTACAAAAGTTTTGGATCATCAAGTTTCACACTTTTGTGTTATTTTGGTGATATTCAAGCTGTTTCATTAAAAAAAATCTGGTTTAGAAACACTTTGGGCTGAAAATCAGTTTTGGTTAATCTTTACGCATAAGTAAACCCAAAGTTTACGCGTAAGCTCTTCAAGGTTTGATCTTCAGTGTTCTTGGTTTACTCAGTGTTTTCTTGCTTGGATAAGCCTGAAAACACTTCGACTTTGGATATCTTCTACACTGGAAAAGTGTAAAGGATTTTTGGGATAAAACCCTAGTTTTACGCCTAAGCATAAAAGCTTACGAGTAAATAATCTTACGCCTAAGCATTTCCTACGCATAAGCACATCGTACGCCTAAGGAAATATTACACATAAGTTTCTTACTTCTAAGTCTTTAGTTTACGCATAACCTAAGGTTTAACCAAGTCTACGTGTAAGCTACTTTTACGCGTAAGTTTCAATTCTACGTGTAAAGTGGTGTTTTTACGCGTAAGCTAATTCCTTTGCCTAAGCTTGATTTCTATGCCTAAGGATACTTCATCAACAAAGTTTCATTCGACTACAAAGATCCATTTTACAACACAAGTTATCAAGATGTCTCAACCACCATACTCTAACTACTTTCCTCATGTGTATCCTCAACAACAACAACTCAGTCCACAACAACAACAATTCAATCTGCAACAACAAGTTTATCAACAACAATTTCAACAACAATTTACTCCAGGAGCAATTCAACCACAAATGATTCAACCACCACCTAGTCTTCAAGTACAACTGGTGTCTAAATACTCATCATTTTTGTACAATATAAACTGCAAAATAATCTGAAAACACTCAGAAACACATCAAAATGATCAAAATATCACAAATCAGTGTTTTATGTGTTTTAAATGCAAAAATATCAAAATCAGATGAAAAACATATCAAATTTGCAAAAATTGCAGTTTTAGTCCCGCAAGTTTCTAAAATTGTCAAAAATAGTCCCTGAGTCAAAATTTCAAAAGAAAATTCACCAAAGGTCCTTTTAAAATCAAAAGTTGTCAAATTTAGTCCTTTGGTGAAAAATATAAAAAGTTTGAGAAAATTACAAGAATGGTCCTTCAAGTTTCAAAATTGGCAGAAATGGTCCCTGGAAAATCTGAAAATGGCAACTTTGGTCCTTGCATTATTAAACTTTGTCACTTTTAGTCCTTGGAAGCAACTTTGTTGAATTGGCAGGATTGGTCCTTGATTTTCAGAAAATTGCATAATTAGTCCTTGTCATTATTAAGCCCTTTCAACAATTTTGAACCCTGCCATATCATTGGACCAATCCTGAAAATCAAGGACTAATTATGCCCTTCAACAAAGTTTAACAAATTTGACAAGGACTAATTATGCAATTTTCTGAAAATCAAGGACCAATCCTGCCAATTCAACAAAGTTGCTTCCAAGGACTAAAAGTGACAAAGTTTAATAATGCAAGGACCAAAGTTGCCATTTTCAGATTTTCCAGGGACCATTTCTGCCAATTTTGAAACTTAAAGGACCATTCTTGTAATTTTCTCAAACTTTTTATATTTTTCACCAAAGGACTAAATTTGACAACTTTTGATTTTAAAAGGACCTTTGGTGATTTTTCTTTTGAAATTTTGACTCAGGGACTATTTTTGACAATTTTAGAAACTTGGGGGACTAAAACTGCAATTTTTGCAAATTTGATATGTTTTTCATCTGATTTTGATATTTTTGCATTTAAAACACATAAAACACTGATTTGTGATATTTTGATCATTTTGATGTGTTTCTGAGTGTTTTCAGATGATTTTGCAGTTTATATTGTACAAAAATGATGAGTATTTAGACACTCATCAATCCCCCACACTGAGATATTGCTAGTCCCTAGCAATGATTTGAGAAAACATAATGGATTTTAATCTCTTTACCAAAAGCCATTACTTCTGGAGTAGCCAAATGTTTTAGTTCAAGTAAGAACCATGGTACACCGATAACCATGTGATTTTGAGCAAACCACCAGCTTTCAACGGATTTGATTTTGTCTTTACCAGAAGCCGTACCCTTCTGGACTAGCCAACTCTTAGATAAATTATCAATATTATCCTTGGTGAGCTGATTACCAATTATGGTTTTTCCACTGCCTTTACCACAAGCCATAATCTTGCGGGCTAGCCAACTCTTCACTTTTTAGGATATGGTGAGTTGAGAACCATACAATTTTGGGCAAATTGCAAGCCATATAAACGAATTTGAGATATCTTTACCAAGAGCCGTTTGCTCCTGGATTAGCCAATCCTTTTGTCTTACAGACATGGCGGACTGATAACCAAATGAGTAAGTGTAGAACACTTACTCCCAAAAAAAAATTTTGCCCAAAAACGGGGGAATTAGTATAATTATATGATAAAATTCGTGAGAATTCCCCCTGATCTGTGCTAAACCGTCAAGTCTAACAGACTTAAAACAGCTTAAACACAAATACAATGAAGATCAGAGAATATAGTGAATTCCCGGGTCGTTAAGTCCCAAGGAGACTCAATGGTGTGTTAAACACTTGATCAGACGATAGATTGATCACTAATGATAGTGATCAGAAAGGATTTGGATAGGATAATTACACTAAAGAAAAAGTTTATAAAATAAAGCGACTTAAATGCAAATTAAAAGAAATTAAAAAGATAAAAGATATTAAATAAACGCTATCACTATATTTAAAGTGATGAACGTTTAAAACCTAAAACTTACGTTTAAATTAAAAACTACGTTAACGTACAAAATAAAACGTGAAACTTACACAATATAAATCCTAAAAATATGAAAAATACATTTTTACAATCCTAATGATATGAGAAAATTTATAGAAAAGGAAAATTATTTTTAACACTATTTAATTAATTATTATTAATTAAAAACTAATTATTAAGTATTTAAAATGCACTAAAATACAAGAAAATACAAAATTAACCTAGAAAAATAAAATTATAACTTAAAAAAAAATCTAAAATATGATAAAACTAATTTTAAAACAGAAAATATATTTTTCACACTTTTTATATATTTATTACTAATTTAAAACTATTTAAAACTAATTAAAATGCTAGAAAATACTATTTAAACCAAGAAAATTATAGAAAAATACTTTTTATGACTTATATATATATCTTAACTTAATAAAAATGAAAACTTATTTTTTGGAACATTTTCTTAATTTTTTGTATTAAAAGCTATTTAAAAATGCTTAAAAACTAATTTAAATAAAGAAAAATAGCTAAACACCTTAGAAAAATCTGAAAATTTCAGGAAAAGTCTAAAATAATATAAGGAATAAAGGAAAAATAGAAAAACATGAGGTTATGTGGAGGAAATAGGATCTGATGTGAAAAGTACTTATGAAATAAGCACTTGATTAAGCAAATGAGCACCAATGGCTACCAAACTGATAATGAAGCTCTAATAAGCTAAATTACCCCAAATGCAACAGGAATTAACAACCCTAGACCTCTGAAACAACAAGCTCAACAGATTTGATGCTATGAGCTTTTGGCTAAAAAGCAGTTCTGGGGGGGCAACTTGCAGCCTATGAATAAGCTACCAAATAAGCTAGATACTAAAAACAAATTATGGGGACCTAAAGATGACCTGGGTGACTACACATGAGCCAAATTTCAGACCTACACAAGCTCAAATGAGCTATGTGCAACTCTGGACAATTCTGAGAAAATCTCAGCATAAGCTGAGATTCAGGTGCAGGGCAAAATGGACCTAAAGAACAAGCTTGTTGAAGCTTTTATAAAAATTGTAAAAATATAATAAAATGGTGATAAGACATAAGACCAATTGAAGTTTTTAAAACACCAAGTCTCACTGAGATTGGCTCAGAATTGAGTGAATGAAAATTCCTTCTTGTTGGCCAAAAACTGAGAAATTGCACTTTTGACTTTTGAGCAAAAATGGACAGTTGACTATACTGGACTTTGAAGCTAGATTAATGGATTGAATATGATTTTAATGTATGAAATAACACTCATGAAAGCTATATTTAAGATTTATTAACACAAAAATAACTTTTGGATTTGCTAAAACTCAACAGTTGAGCATTAAGGACAGCTTATAAGTAAATTTGACTTTGGAGGTTTGTGTGCACAAGTTAATGACAGATATGAGTCAAAGACAACCAAACAAACATGAACCAAGAGGTTCTCTCAACTGCTAAGGCCTCTAAGACAGATAAAGCATATTAACCAAACACCATTTTTGAAACTGAAGTGAACTCAAAACTGAACTGGATACTTAACTAACTACTATCACTGATCAAGATAAGTTAAACTAACCTACTTACAACTAAAGAAACAGGTTTTAACAGTGTATAACCAAAGATACACAAACAACCATGAAATGCTAATTGACTTGAAATTTTGAAAAGGAGAGACTCACTCACATGAGTTCCAGCTATTGCAGGCCAACACCAAACCCAAACCTAATCTATTCTAAGCTAGTTTAACCCATTATCAACCTCTGCATCACCAAATCCAATTCATTTGCATTTTGAGCTGATGGTTGACTTTTGTTGACTATGTACCAAAATTGCTTGAAACTGTTCTCAAAGCTTGTCAAAAGCTATAATAAGCTCAAATAAACATGTTTGAGCTTAGAGTTAAGCTCTTAGAAGCTTTATCACAAGACTTTGAAACTTAATTTTCCAACAGTGAACCTGAGATTTTGAAACTGAAGTAAAACCTTAAACTTGTACTTGAAATGAGTTTATAAAGATTGAGTGGCATAAGTTTATTACATAGAAGCTTAAATTTTACATCTTAAAACATTAATTATGCTAACTACATAAAAACGACATTAAAGGAAAAAAATAAAAACTAGCTAGCTACTCTTCTCCTCTTCTCTTGCCTCTTTTATATACCCCAAACTGCTCCCCCATGTACTCTGAATCTATCCCACCAAAATCTAGCCATTGGATTGGTCAAAAGTGCCATATGTCATTTTTTTTGCGCCAAAAGGTCTTTGGGTAGATTTGAGCAGGTTTTTTGATATTAATGGGTTTTGGGTGTTAGTGTAAGTGGAGGGGACAAGGGGGATGGATAGGTGAGGAGGGGGGTTGAAAAGGTTGGCAATACCATCTCTGGTTTTGGTGTTACAGCTGTGGAGAGGAGATGCTACAGTGGTAGTGGTTTTGGGCGCCAAGTGGGTGTGGGTTTGACTGCCATTTGACCAAGGCAGTGTTAATAATAGGGGGTTCATAATTGCATATTGACAGGGGTCCAGACTAGGCAGGGGTCCAAAAATGAGTTTAAGGGTTTTAAACTTCAAGGACTAGTGTTGTAAAATCTGAAAATCATGGGACTTAAACTGCCAATTCAGAAAAGTTATTCCAAGGGACCACAAGTGACAACCTTCAAAAGTATAAGGACTAACTTTGCCATTTTCCAATTTCCAGGGGCCATTTTTGACATTTTTCAAACTTGAGGGACCAAAGTTGTAATTTTGCAAATTTGATATTTCAAGGGTTTGTTTTGACAACTTTTGAATCCCATGGACCTTAAATGACATTTTCCTTTATTTTGATTTACCAGGGACTGTTTTTGACAACTTTTGAAACTTGGGGGACTAAAACTGCCAGTTTTGCAAATTTGATACGTTTTTCATCTGATTTTGATATTTTTGCATTTAAAACACATAAAACACTTGTTTGTGATATTTTGATCATTTTGATGTGTTTCTGAGTGTTTTCAGATGATTTTGCAGTTTAGATTATACAAAAATGATGAGTATTTAGACACTCATCACCCCCCCACACTTAGAAATGAATATTGCCCTCAATATTCAAAGTACCGGCGGTTATGCCGAAACAAAGAACGTAAAAGGGAAATACTACGGCCATTATTTGAAAGGATTTTTTTTTTTTTTTTTTTTTTTTTTTTAGAACTTATATATATATATAATATGTGGGGCGACTCCCCCACACTTAGGTGGTAGAAAGGGGTAAGAAGACAGAAATATGGGTGAAAACCCATATAGTGCGTGCTACTGTTTTTGATTTCCGAGTCGCTAGCTTGACTCGACCCCGCATTCATTGGTTCATGGGGAAGCAAGTGGAAGATACAATCTCCATCGGACTTTTCATTCAAGATGTTTGGATAAACATTGAAGTACGTGAAAGTTCCACACCGATGAGATATAGAGAGAAAGACCCGGCTCATAAATGATAAACGAAAATGCCGGGGTCAAAGATAGTGTCCTCACTCCCGAAGGAGTGAAGAAGAGAGGAAGACACATCATAAGTGAGGAATGGAAGGAAGATGTTTATAACAATTAGGATCCATTCGTCATCCTCAAATGTAGACATATCTGGAGGAAGGGTGAGGGTAGTATCATCAATAAGCAAACTCTTATGATAGAGTATACCTTCCTCCGAGCCAATATCATCCTCAAGATCAAAATAGAAATGATCATATTCCGGAGGAGATATGTCATGAGAGAGTTCACCGGAGAACTCTTCATGAAGAGAATCATTGGAAAAAGCCTCAAGCTCGGGCTTGTCCAATGTAGAGTCACTATCCACAACGGGGATAGGAGATGAAGCTGACTTAGCACAAAATGATTCGATCTTAGAAACGAGGAGATTTATATTGAACAATTGTTCACGAAGTATCTCGTCCTCAATTTCCAGATCATCAGAATCTCTCACTTCCTCTAAGCTAACTAGCTCAGAAGGTAGCTCCTCGACATAATCGATGTCTCCATAGGATAAAGAATCGTCAAACGAAGTACAATCGTTATCAGAATCGGAGAACATTTCGACATGATCATATGGAATGTCAAGAGGAGGAGAAGAATTATCATCAAGAGGCTCATCACACATATTACCGGAGATAACCTCAGACTCACTTGGGGTTGGAACAAGGCTCTCAACACTAGACGATTCCATTTCTGGAATAGTGCTAGAAGGCTCGTCCCCCATTATGAGAGAGTCTTTGGAAGCAATGAAAGGTAAGATAGGTGTGATAGCAATAGACTGAGGGAGTTGAGAAATAAGATCGTTCAATTGAGTAACACTCTCCTCGTCGTCCTCATAGTATTCCCTCATTTGAATACTATCCTCATCATCATCGTCATCGTCATCATATCGGATTCTTATGTTCATCTGCTGAAGCTTACACACCATTCTTTTCATTTGCAGTTTCTTTCGAATGCGTATTTCTTCAGAACTTTGTGGTTCGTAGTCATTTAGATGCTGTGAAGGCTCGGAAGTCTGATGACTGATGGGATACTGTGGGGGTTGGAAATTGTCAAAACCGGGAGAATTGGAATTTTGAAAATTTTGATTCATCGGTTGACATTCAAAAGTCGTATGAGGACCCCCGCAATGCTCACAACAGAAATAATTGGGAAAATAACTTTCACCAAAGTTCTGATTGTAACACGGTTCCGGTTCATAGACAAGCGGAACCCGTGGTGGACAATCAAAACCGTAATGAGAATCATTTCCACAAAACTCGCATGAGTAGGATTCGTATTGGGGTTGTGGAGGTAGGTAGGAAAAATCGGGTGTTTCATTTGAAATGGGATCGGGATTACCGACAAATTTGTCTCCGAAACCCACATTGGTACATCTCCGACAATTTCCACCGTTAAAGGGACCTCCACACCAGGAACATGTCAAATACCATGACATAAAGAATTAAACGGATAAGAGGATAAGGAATGGAGAATTAAACGGTTAAAGAAGATAAGGAATGAAGAATTAAACAGATTTGAGGATAAAGAAATGTAGAATTAAACAGATTGGAGGATAAAGGATGGATATTTTTGGATTTTTGAAAAACATGCTACAAAAACAAAGAATGAAAATATTTTTGGATTTTCTGAAAACTTTACAAAAAATTTTTTTTTTTTACAAAAGATGGGATATGTGCAAGAATGGATCTGAAAAAGGCTAAACACACGCTAAAGCCTCCCCGGCAGCGGCGCCAAAATTTGATCCTTTGATTATTAACACTGGTCAGTCAACCCAAGTCAAACCACACAAAACGCGCCTAAAACCATGTACTGTAGCTCTCCTCTCACAAAACACTGTAAAACCAAAAACCAGAGCAGTTTTCCATAATTTTCAACATCCCACTTGCCTCACCTCACCCTCTCCATATCCTGTCCCCCCTCCACCTCCACATACTCCAAACTCCATTTATTGTCTCAAACCTGCTAAAGGAAAAAATGGCGCCAAAATAACACTTGGACGGCCAAAATTGGCTCAAAGCATCCAATGGACCAAAATGATGGTGGGATCAAGTCAGAGACATGTGGGAAGATGTTTGGTATATATAAGAAGCAAAGAGAAGCAAGAAAAGGCAGTAGTTAGTTTATAAAAATTTTACTTATGTCGTTTTTTTTTAATTATTGTTTTAGTTAAGCTAAAATGTTGTAATTTCAGTTCAATTGTATTTCATGCAAGTTAAGACATCAGTATTTTGTACTTTTGATTATCAATTTAAGTTTTCACTTAAGTCTCAAATATTCCAGTTACTGTTGAGAATTCCAGTTTTACTTTTTATTGAACAAGCTTCCATTAGCTTCATTGTAAGCTTAAATAAGCTTACTTAAGCTTTATATAGCTTTTGATAAGCTTTTGAATCAGTTTTAAGTAAATTTGATGCAAGGTCAACAAAAGTCAATCTTGAGCTCATATGGTTTGGAAATGGTTGCTGTTGATGCAGAGGTGATCATGGGTTGAATACTGAGCTGGTATTGGATTAGGATAGGGGTTAATTAGGTTAGAGTTCTTATTTCATCAAAGTGCAAGCCATAGTGGCTAAGGAACCTTGTAAGTTTCAAATCTGTTTCTGATCATTATATCTGTGTTTGAATCTGTTCATTAGTGTTAATTTGTACTGTTTGATTGGAGTTTGATGTTTGTTTAGTCTAATTTGATCATTATCTGTCATTTAGTTCTTATAACAGTAGCATAACTAGTGTTTGGTTCAGCTGAAATAACTGTGCTAAAAAGTAGCTTTTTAGTTCTAAGTGTTTGATACAAGTTTCAGTAGGTAATTGATAGTCATTTCAAGTCCTTGATATAGCAGTTTCATTCAAAAAAGTCAGAATCACTTTGTAATCATTCTAAAATTTGTTTCTGTCAAAATCAGTGGGTATCAAACTTGCCTCTAGGCTCAAATCTAGTAGATCTTGCTAGCTGATATCACTATTAGCTTTTAAACATCAAATTCAGTTAATAACATTGGATCAAAACTCAACATAGTCAAACATAGAATCTGTTATTCAAAAGTCAAAATATGACTGCACCAGTTTTGAGCAGATTTTGCAGCTTGAGCACTAAGCTCATTTTAGTGATTTAGAGTCTGAGATTTGGTTTATGTATAGTCAGCCAGGTGGTTTACAAGGCCTAATATCTGTTTTTGGCTTTAGCACTCTTGATAAGCATTTTAATAAGCTCAAACAGTGGGTCTGAACCACTGTTTGGCTAGTTAGGCAGTTGGCTTAGATCAAGGAACTGAGCTTGTAACTTGTTAAGTTTAGATATAATTAGTAGCTTTTAGCTTATTTTAGCTCTCTTTAGCTTCTGTCACTGTTTGGTAGGCTCTATAGCTTGTTTGCTTATTTTTCTAGCTTATTTGATAAGCAGTTGCACTGAGCTTTTTCTCAGAATTTGTGCAAGTTGCACAGGGCTCAAAAGAGCTCCCCATGGTCTGGTTTTTGGTATACTTGCTCTCAACCAGGTCTTTTCTAAGTCCCAAGTGGTATTTTTCACATTGAGCTTATTTTGAAGCTTCTGCATAAGCTTAAAGTAGCACTCAGAATCTGTTGTTGAACTTGAAATTCATAGACATCAAATCCTTGTAGTTTGTTATTCAGTGATTACAGCTTGTTGATTTTAGTTGCAATTGGTCATTTTTAGTAGTATAGAACATCTGTAATCAGCTGGTACTTGTTAATCTTCATTTAGCTTATTCAAGTGCTTATTTATAAGCACTTGATTTAGCAGTTTCAAATTTCTCCTCATAAGTGCCTGTTTTTCCATTTTTCTTATATTCCTAGTATTAATTTAGAGTTTTTCTGAAAATTTCAGATTTTTCCAAGTTGTTTTGCTATTTTTCCTAATTTAAAGTAGTTTTTAATCATTTTTAATTAGCTTTTAATATAAAAAATTCAGAAAAGGTTCAAAAAAATAATTTTTCATTTTTCTTAAGTTTAGATAAATATAAAAAGACAAAAAAATATTTTTCCATATTTTTCTTAGTTAAAATTGTATTTTTAAATAATTTAAGTAGTTTTTAATAGTCTAAAATTCCTAGAAAATAGAAAAATAATCAGAAAAATACAAAAATAGTTTTGAAAATTCTAGATTGTTATTTTAGACTTTTCTAAGTCTTAATTTTATTTTTCTAGCTTTATTTACTATTTTCTTGTATTTTAAGTAATTATTAAATAGTTAAAAATAGTTTTTAATTAATAATAATTAATTAAATAGTTATAAAAATAATTTTATTTTTCTATAAATTTTATTTTATCATTAGGATTGTAAAAATGTATTTTTCATATTTTTAGGACCTTTATTTCTTAGATCTCACTTTTTATTTTGTACGTCTACGTTATTTTTATTTAAACGTAAGTTTTAAGTTTAGGTTTTAAACGTTCATCATTTTAAATATAGTGATAGCGTTTATTTAATATCTTTTATCTTTTTAATTTTCTTAATTTGTATTTAAGTCGCTTTATTTTATAATCTTTTTCAGTAGTGTAATTATCCTATCCAAATCCCTTCTGATCACTATCATTAGTGATCATTCTACCGTCTGATCAAGTGTTTGCACACCATTGAGTCTCCGTGGAACTTAACGACCCGGGAATCCACTGTATTCTCTGATCTTCATTGCATTTGTGTTTAAGCTTTTTTAAGTCTGTTTGACTTGACGGTTTAGCACGGATCAAAATTGTTGAAAGGGCTTAATAATGACTAATTAGTCCTAATAATTAAGCCCTTTCAACTTATACAAACTTTAACAATCAACATCCATCCAGGAATACTATGAAGGAACCGTCTTGGTTTGGAAAGATGTGTGAAGCTTTAAGTAGCCAACAATCCATTCATGAGGCTGGATCACTTGATAGACCTCTAATGCTCACTCCCGGAAACTACGATCAATAGGTGATTAGGTTCTTTAGGTTTTGTGATCTTAAGAAACCACATGGAAAGTTCTTGAAGAAGGTCATCATGGAAGGTCCATTTCAGATGCCTACTGTCGTTACACCTGGAGATCCAAATGCCAATCCACCAAGAGGTGATGTCACCAACATTGCAAGTCTTACTGACCTCACTGCTGATGAACTTCTACATTTTGAAGCCGATGAACTAGCAATGCAATACATCCTTTTGGGATTACCCAATCCGATCCTTCGAAGTGTTGATGCTCAAAAGACTGCTAAAGCAATGTGGGAACATATTCATCTTCTCATGGAAGGCACTGAACTCAATCAAGAAGACATGGAATCCAAAATCTACTTGCTTTATGAACACTTCATGATTGAACCCGGAGAGACATTAGAGTCATATCATCATCGCTTCTCAGACATCATCAATGACTTGGATAAACACAACATCATCATGCCAAGAATTGCAGTCAACACTAAGTTCCTGAGTAGTCTTTGTCCTGATTGGGAAAAGTATGTCATTTTCATCCGTCAAGCTAAAAATCTTCATCATGCTACATACGGATTGTTGTACGACTATTTGAAGCCCCACCAAAAAGAAGTTGACAAAGAAAGGGTTATCCGTGGACAACCTGTTTCACATTCACTTCCGGATAATCAACAATTAGCATTGTGGGCTCAAGCTTGTTATCCTCAATTCCCGGCCTTACAAACTGTATTCACAAATCCTCCATAACCCGCTGCTCAACCATCTGCTAAAATAACACCTTATGATCCGTCACAGCACCAATCTCAAGAAACTGAATTGGTTCCATACAACAACAACAATGATCAAGCACTTTACAGTGAATCTAATGAGGATACAGAAGCTTTCGATGCATTGCAGCAAGGGTTTGTCATGATTTCTAGAGCCTTCGGCCGATATTCAAACAAATCCAACAATCGCATTCGTACCTCATCAAACACAAGGAATCAGGTTGTTGTTAACAATGTACGTGTTGAAGTTCATAATCGAGGTAATGTTCGTCAGATGGGCGGTGGCCAAGGCTTTAATCCAATGGGAAGGAATAACATGGGTGCTCCACAACAACAAAGGGCTCAAGTGGTTGAACAGGGTAATGCTCATAATGGGATTAATGGTCTTCGTTGCTATAACTGTAATGAGAAGGGTCACCTGGCTAATGCATGTCCAAAGCCGAGGACTAGAGGCAGTGCTTATCACAAAGAGGCTCTACTTTTGGCTCTCAAGGATGAAGCTGGTGGAACCCTCACAAACAAAGAACAGAGTTTTATGGCAGATGCAGACTTCGATGATGATATGGAGGACTTGCAGGCTAATGCAGCAGTTATGTTGATGGCAAACATGCACGAACTCCACATGAGTGACACAGGCCCAATGTATGACACTGACGGCTTGTCTCAGGTACCCGATCAAACCATATTCATCACTGATCTTATATCTCAGCCAACATCTGAATCCGACGAGGCTCAGAATGTTCAACATGAGCCATCCACATCTCATTCTGATGATTCTCAACTAGATCCAGTAGTTACATTTGACGATCAAGATTACCTCCTGGTTACCATTGATAATCAAGTTGACTCTGTGGTTATACTTGAGGATCTGAATAATGATCATGTTGAGACTCACGTTGAACATGCTGAACCTTTGCCTAATCCAGATTGGACCTCTTACTTAGTGACCAACGATCCCGAATGGAACAATGTTGTGAACTCAATCAGCAATCAAAAATTAAAAATGCACTGTTAACCAGGGATATTGAATGTTTAAAAAGGTAACTCAACGTTTTTAAAACTCAAGAAAAATGTGAACAAGGTTTTGAAGTCGCTTTTTCTAAGTCTTTCCAAAATGAAAAAACATTAGAACGACATATACGTGATCTAGTCGCATCCAAGAATGCTTTGTTGTCTCAAATAGAACAACTAAAATATGATCATAAACAACAACTTAACACTCTTACTTTGGAAACTCAAAAAGCCAAGGCTGAGTTGTTAACTTGTCAAAAACAGTTCTCTGAGTACAAAAAGCATTCCACGAAATGAATAGATGACTATCTTGAAGAAATTGTCGACTTACAGAACAAAATCAAAGAGTTTCGAACTGTTGTTTATAAACATGGTGAATCAATCACAACGATTCAAAAGTTTACTTTCAAACCAAATCCAAATGGATATGGACCGAATCTTGCTGATTACAAACCTAAGTTTTCTAATAGAGCATTCATACCAAATCCTGAAGTTTACAGTGCAGAACATAGAATTGATGATTCCATTATGAGTGTTGTTGAATATAATCCTCAAGAGGAATTAGATGCAGAAGACGAGAGTCGATCAAAATTAGAAAATGTTGTTTATAACAAACCATTTAACTATTCAAAAGCCGTCACTTTCGTTGCACAAACAGATTTTTCTAACACACCTTGGGTTATCACACCTACTTCTGAGGGTCCCCTTTCCAATACTGTACAAATTAATGGTCCTTTACCTTCACTTAGTGAAATAAAACCATTAGCCGAACAATGTAAAATTATAAAATACTTTGAAACATTCATTTCGGACATCAAACTTTCGGAACGTGAAATTGAATTTCATTCTGAAATAAAAGATGAACATTTTCAATCGCCTCTTGCGCGTGCACAAAGAGATATTATTCATAAAAGAATTTTACCTCATGTCCGAAATTTGAAAAATTGTGCTATATATTGGGAAAGGGATTTTCACAAGGAGCTTGGACTTATGAAAAGAGTTTTCGAACAAACAGAAACATCGATTTCAAATACAAAACGTAAAAAGAAAATGTTACGAAAAGATGTTGATCGACTCTTGGAAGATGTTATCTCTGCTGATATCCATAATGTTGTGTTATTACATTCTTTTGCATATGCATTTGATTTTATCACTGCTGATTATGTTGATTATGTTGAAAATGTTGAGAATACTGATACTGTGTCACAAATCAAGTCTTTAAAAGTTGAAAATAAACGATTGTTAAACGAAATTTCAAACGCAAAACGTCGTCTTCAATGGTGTCAAAAAGATTTTCATAATCGTGAACTCGCTTTGCAAAACAAAATCAACCAGTTGCATACCAAAACTCTTTGTCCTAAACTTGAGCAACTGGATGACCAAAATGTGTCTTTGAAGTGTCAAATCTCAAAATATGAACAAGAACTTTCAAAAGTTAAAGAGGAATATGGTGTCATATTTTATTTACTCAAAAAGACTCGTAATGAAGCATCAAACGAACTTGATCATTATCTTGCACACACTAAAGAAGTCATGAATGTTTATGGAAATCTTCGTTCTGAAAATCAAGATTTGTTGCACACTATCATTGAGTTAAAAGAGAAGTTAGGAAAGTATGAACAAGTTAAGCTTAGTAACATTAAGAATCTTGCACCTGTAACACTTAGAAAAAGTGACACTAGAATGCCTAATGACAAACCACAAGATACTAATGTGCTTCCCTCTACTAAAACAGGAATAGTTGCTTCTTTTCCCAACGCCCGCACTTCACAGCCTAGGAGCAATACAAGGAAGAATAGGAAGTTGCGCCGTAAGAAAAGAACAATAAAGAATGCTGAAGTAGAAGAACACCTTAGGATTTTGAATAAAACTCAAGTTGCACCCACTTTAGATATTGCATCTGACAAATCTAATGGAAAAAGTGTTGTAACAAATGTTGAACCGTTACGTAATTTAAATATTATGTTTAAAGCTTCTTGTGTTGGATGTCATAAAAGCATGTTCTCTGGTTTTCATGATAAATGTGTTGCTAAGACTATCTTGAACCGTAAGCAGAATAATAGAAAACAGAATACCTCTAGGCCCACTAATGCTTCTAAGTCTGTGCTAGGTAAACCACCCTCTAGTGTTCCAATTACGATCATTGATGTACCCATAGAACCCCCTTCACCTCCTAGGAAGAACTTATCACCTAGTGCATTCACTAAGACCAAAGCTAAGACTAGTTGGAGATGGCAGAATTGGTTACATAATACACTTGGCTTTACATGGATACCTAAACTCATGAACATGTGTGTTTCATCTATATCTGCATCGGAACCCTCTAACTCTTCGGGTTCCACATCTACTTCTATTCCATCTGTGTCGTCTGTGTGTAATGCAGGTGATACAGATCATCCTCTGGGTTGTTGATAGCGGATGTTCCTGGCACATGACAGGCAATCTCAAACTGTTATCAAACTTTATTTCAAAGTTCATTGGCACTGTCAGGTTCGGGAATGATCACTTTGCAGCTATTATGGGCTACGAATATTACATCAATGGTAACTTCGAAATTAGCAGAGTTTACTATGTGGAAGGTCTCGGTCACAATCTCTTTTCAGTCGGTCAATTCTGTGATGGAGATTTGGAAGTTGCTTTTAGGGAGAAAACTTGTTTCATTCGTGATCTACAAGGAAACGATCTTATGTCTGGTCAACGCACATCAAGTCTCTACACAATCTCAATGCAAGACATGATTGCTTCATCTCCCATCTGTCTACTTTCAAAGGCAACATCTACTAAATCTTGGCTATGGCACCGTCGTCTCTCACATTTAAACTTTCAAACCATAACCAACCTTGCTCGATACAAACTTGTTGAAGTTCTCCCAAGATTTTGATATTCTAAAGATCACCTCTGCTCAGCTTGTGAACAAGGGAAAAGCACTCGTGCTCACTTTCCTTCAAAGGTGGAACACAGCTCACAGCATGTGCTTCATCTTCTTCACATGGATTTGTGTGGCCTGATGCGCGTGCAGACGATTAATGGTAAACGCTACATCTTGGTAACTGTAGATGACTATTCAAGATGGACTTGGGTTTATTTTCTTCGAAGTAAAGATCAAGCTCCACAGATGATCATCACCTTTCTCACGAAAATTCAAGTTCAACTCCGGAACACAGCCAGACAAATCAGAACAGACAAAGGAACTGAATTTGTGAATCAAACTCTTCGTGCATTTTATGAGAAAGTGGGAATTGAGCATCAAACATCTATTGCACGTACACCAGAACAAAACGAAGTTGTTGAAAGACGAAACCGTACGTTAGTGGAAGCTGCAAGAACAATGTTAATTAATGCTAAACTTCCAGATTACTTGTGGGCTGAAGCCGTGTCAACTGCATGCTACACTCAGAATCGCTCAATGATTACCAAGCGCCACAACAAAATACCTTATGAGCTTATCCACAACCGTAAACCGAATCTCAAACACTTTCATGTATTTGGGTCCCTTTGTTATCTGAATAATGATTGTGATGACTTTGGAAAGCTCAAAGCCAAAGCTGACATTGGAGTATTTATAGGATATTGTGAAAACTCCAAGGGTTACCGGATCTGGAATCGTCATACAAGGGAGATTATGGAAACTATTCATGCCAATTTCGATGAGCTTACAGAGATGGCTTCTGAGCATAACAGCTTGAAACCCGGTCATAACCGTTTAAACTTCCCTCAAACCTCATCATCAGCTTAACCTAGTTTACAACTAACACGACGTCAAATGGAACAGCTATTTGCTCCTCTGTTTAATGATGATATTGATGAACGTGCACCAGGTGTATCCAATGTTTCCGCTGCTCAACCTGATCAAAATCCAATACCTGATACACCTGCTACAACAACTATTGTTGAGGAAGCACACCAGTTAATTCTACAACAACAGCTGAACAAACCGCATCCAACGACGCTGAACCAGCTGATGATCTTCTGAACAATGATGTACCCCCACCTACATATTATGATCCAAATGCGTTCTTCAACCCTTTTGCAAATGCTTCTGCTACTTCTGATGTTGCGGAATCATCTACAAGTCATTTGAATCCTCCTAATCTGCAGAATGTATATCAACATCAACCTTCCATACATCGTTGGACGAAAGACCATCCTCTTGAGAATATTATTGGTAACCAAAATCAACCATTCGTAACTAGACAACGTCTTCACACAGACGGTGAACATCGCATTTATGCACTCACTGTCTGCCAATCTGAACCTAAAAACATTAAAGATGCAATGACAAAAGACAACTGGATTGAATCCATGCAAGAAGAACTCAATCAGTTTAAACGTCTTGAAGTATGGGAATTGGTTGAAAGACCAACATGGGTCTTCGTCATTGGTCTCAAATGGATTTGGAAAAACAAATTGGATGCCGAAGGAACCGTAATCAAAAATAAGTCACGTCTGGTGGCTAAGGGTTATAGACAGGAAGAGGGTATTGACTTTGAAGAATCATTCGCTCCGGTTGCTCGTCTTGAGGCTGTACGGATTTTTCTGGCATTTGCGGCTCACATGAACATCACGGTCTTTCAGATGGATGTCAAAACTGCCTTTCTTAATGGACAACTGAAAAAAACGATCTATGTTAGTCAGCCAGAAGGATTCGTTGATCCAGAGTTCCCTAATCATGTCTACAAACTGAAGAAGGCTCTCTACGGTCTCAAACAAGCTCCTCGGGCGTGGTACAATAAGTTATCATCCTTTCTTCTCGCCAATAAATTCGTCAAAGGTTCGGTCGACCCTACACTTTTCGTACAATATCACGGGGCATACATTTTAATCGTTCAAATTTATGTGGATGACATCATTTTTGGGTCAACACATCTAAAATACTCAAACGCGTTTTCAAAACTTATGAAAAAACATTTTGAAATGTCCATGATGGGTGAACTTACGTTCTTTCTCAGACTTCAAGTTCATCAATCACCCCGTGGTATTTTTCTAAGTCAGTCCAAATATGCCCTTGAACTTTTATACAAACATGGAATGCAAAACTGTGACACCTATGCCACTCCAATGGCACATACCAAGAAACTGGACGCTGATTTGCATGGGAAATTGGTTGACCCTACCAAATACCGAAGTATCATTGGGTCTCTCATGTATCTAATAGCCAGTAGACCTGATATTGTTTTTGCCGTATATCTTTACTCCCGTTATCAGTCGAGACCAACTGAAACTCACCTCTCTGAGGCTAAAAGAATCCTCCGATACATCAAGGGAACCATTAACTTGGGGATCTAGTATCCGAAGGATTCTGATTTTGAACTAATAGCTTTTTCAGACGCTGATCACGCAGGTTGCTTAGATTCTCGGAAAAGTACTTCAGGAGCTCTACAATTTCTTGGTGATAAACTGGTGTCATGGCAATCGAAGAAGCAGGATTGTACATCGATGTCCTCAATTGAAGCAGAATATGTAGCCATGTCTGCATGTTGTGCTCAAGTCATTTGGATGAGAACACAACTCAAATACTATGGTTACATATTTGACAGAATCCCGATGTACTGCGACAATCGGAGTGCTATTGCGATCTCGTGCAACTCTGTTCAACATTCAAAATCAAAGCACATCGATCTTCGATATCATTTCATCAAGGAGCACGTGGAAAAGGGTACCGTTGAATTATACTTTGTTGGTACTGAATACCAACTGGCAGATCTTCTCACCAAAGCCTTAGCGCTTGCTAGGTTTAATGAGTTGGTCCACCGGATTGGTATGCGGTGTTTGACTCTAGAGGAACTGGATGAACTTTTAAAACATTCTTAAAACCAGTCAAACACCAAAACACCTTTTGCAAATATTTTTCAAAAAACAAAATACAAAAAATATAAAATCGGTTAAAACAACAAAAATAGTCTTCTATCTATATTTCTTTTAACATGGCAAGTACAATTCTTTCGTCAACACTTTACTCTTTCAAAATTCAGTATTTTCTCGGTCAAGTGTTGAGGGGGAGAAAGTAAATATTTTTCGGTTTCATAAAACCTGGTACTTGCATGTTACCTTATCCCGGTTGTTTCTTTAATAATAGTGGTCACATTTCTGGTTTACTGACACTCCCCGGACTCAAATATATAAAATTTAATTATTTCTTAAGTCAAGGGGGAGTGTCGTGAATTTTCTTTCCAAATATCATACTTTGCGTAACCAAAATGGAACTTATGGGCGTTGGATGAAAATGATTAAGGTGGAGGGACTGAAATCGTCAAAAGCTCAAAGTGTTTTTTAATAAAACATTTCACTTAATTTTTTCAAAAACATTTAGTTCATCTCATTTATTATCCAACCACCATATCCTAAGCCTAAGAATCCACCTTCAAAACCGTGTTTTTGATCTCGAATTTGTAAGTGTTTTCATAATCTTTGTGGTATTTCAAACAATGGTTTTGATTTGTTTCAAGATCCAACGGCTAGATTTGTGTCTAGGCATGATTTTGTGTTCTACGCATAAGCGTATGAACACATAATCATGTTTGGGTGTTATTTGTTAAAATGGTTGTGTCAAAACGTTTATATAATCACTCTTATTCCATTTCTATCAAACAAATCCACCCAGAAACATGAATTGAACATTTTCAAAATTAGGGTTCATATGCGTGAGTTGGGTGTTTTCAATTGAGAGTGTATCTGGACTATTAGATGGTCTCATGATGTTGTATGCATGATAAATTAACCTAAACCTTGCTTGAATCTTACCCAGAATCACCAATTTTATGTAAATTGAAAATTAGGGTTTATGATTGTAGCATTTGGGTATTTCTGATTCGCTTAGGTTTTGATGTTAAAACTTGGATAAAACAACTCATTAGGCTTCTTAGACATCCCAGAAAAAGTATGGTGCAAATCCTATGGCTAAAACTCTTACTCGTAAAACTTGAATCTTAGGGTTTAGTCCTTTACGCATAAGTATGTTCTACGCATAAACTGTTATAATTGTGACTGCATGTTAGACTGAAAGGGATTGAATGTGATGTTAATTATGGTTTTATGATGAATTTATTTCAGGATTATTACGCGTGAAAATTCAGAATTAAGGTTAATTGAACTCCTACGCATAAGGATCACCTTACGCGTAGAATGTTATGCGTAAGAGAAATCTTACGCGTAACCTTTACGCGTAAGGTTCTACAAAGGGGACTACGCGTATCCTGTGAAGGATATGCGTAAACAGTAACCTTTACGCATAGGGTTCACTCTTACAAGTAAGCCTTACGCGTAAGGTTCCACATACGCTTACGCGTAAGCTCTATGCCTAAGGCTCTCTTTTCCTATGCGTAACATTTCTTACGCGTAAGTCAAGACCCTACGCATAAGCTTATGCTTACGCGTATAACCACTCCTGTTTACGCATAAGCTTAGAATTTTACGCCTAAGCCTTAGATCAACCAAAATTATGAATTGTTACACGTACATACTTGTAAATAAATAAATCATAACGTCACGAAACCAAAATGTCATTAATAAGCTTAAATGTTTAATAAGTTGTGAAAATAAGTGAAACCTTGGACTTTAAAACTCAAAGTTAATCTACTCACGAAACTTATCACGACGTCTTTGGACTATTGGACTAACAAGTGACATTGGACTATTAACAATCATTGACATATCACATTCAATAAATAGACAATAAAATCAACTGTTAACTAACGTAATGTCTTTCGATATGTTGGTTCTTTTGGCTAAATATCTTTCAGATCACGATATGGACGTTCAAATGCAAAATGTGGATGCACCAAATGTTCTCACTATTGAAGATATCTTCCCTAATGGTTACCCAATGAAGATCGGAAAGAACAACCTCAGAGTTGATTTTGATAACTTCACTTGTTCCGAGTCTTCGTGTCAGATTGCAGTGGATATTCTGAAGACTCACCCTTACCAAAACATGCTCAAAAATTCTGCTACTGTGCCGGAGATCTACATTCACCAATTCTGGCAAACAATACATAAGATCAAAGGTCAAAGTGCTGTGACGGTGACGCTTAACAACAAACAAGTCACCATCACGCCAGCAGATTTGAGGGCTATTCTTCTTATTCGTGTCATCGAGCCTACTGAATACAATGCTACTCCAACGGAAGAGGTCGTTCTCTAGTTCATGGTCGACATCGGCTATGATGAAGCTACCGGGGTAATCACAAAGCACTCATCTGTGGATCTCAAGAACATTCCCCAGCCATGGAGAACCCTCTACATAATGATTGCCAAATCCATTTCCGGACGTGATAGTGGTCATGAGCATCCCAAGCTCATGGAACTACAAATATTTTGGGCCATAGTCAACATGAAACACATAGAAGTTGAAGCTCTGATATGGGATGACATGATGTCTTACCTTAAAAAGCCTGGCACCAAGATCCCGTATATCAGATACACCAAACTGTTGATCCAAAGAGCTCTAGGGTATAATCCTGATATTCTCTTGAGACTTGATAACCCCAACCAACACTCTGTGTTGTATGAGCCCACACTCACTGTCAGATTTAAGGACTCAACAACGAAGAAACAAGGTGCAGTGTTGCCAGATCATCTTCTTACTGATGCTATCAAAGGACTCTATTCGTACAAACGATATCTGGTAGCATTTGAAGCAGGCAAAGTAGGTTTCCTTGATGAAAAGTCCTCTGGTACACCTACTAGGAAAACCAGGAGAGGCAGTGCTGGAAGTATTACAAGCACTGAGAGTACGAGAAAGTATCCTAAGAGGACTCATGTTCTCAAAAGGAAAATTCCGTCAAAGGATGAAATCCCTATTCTCAAACCTGAACCACAACTGAAGGATGAGGACTCAGAGGATACTGACACCGATGAAGAGGTTACCTACTCAGAAACTCCCATTGATGACCCACTAACTGTTGCAAAACCTCTAAGTCCAAAAGCTGATAAAGGTAAAACCCCAGTTGCTGAGCCAGAGGAAGAGGAGAGCTCGGATGAAGAACCATTGGACAGAGACTATAGGAAAAAGCTGAAGAATCTAAGACTCCAACATGTTGCTCAAGAATTTACTCGTGAACAAACTCGTAGCCTCGGAGGGTCAAGTGGTGGTGCACTATCTACACCAGTTTCCAATGCAGTTAATCAACCCGATAAGGAAACTGGTACCGCCACCCATGAACAACAACAAAGGCAACTTGAGGATTCTATCAAATATGACTTTGAGGAACCAGAAATTGAGAAGTCTGAGAAAATTTCTGATGAAGATGCTGAAGTTGCAGCTAAAGAAAATGCAGGAAAAGAAGCTCAAGCTCAAGCAGATGAAGAAGCCAGGATTAAGGCTGCAGAACTGGCTAAATCTGGAAAAGATGACGATATTGATTATGATGATTTTCTTCTAGATAGTCCAGCATGCTCCAAGGAACTAACTTCTGAGCCACCAAAGGACCCTGAGCCTCCTCATGTCTCATCATCATCAGACTCGTCTTCTCACTCTTCACCTCCATCATCCAAAGGCACAACCAGATCCGCATCCAAGTTAGTAAAGAAACCAACCGACTCTTGGATATCCCGAGCTAGGACAAAGATTGTCAAAGCTGTCAAGCAAGTCAGGAAGAAAGACGTGACCAACAAAAAGCTGAATCAACTAGCTGACATAATCAACTTTCTTCAAGACGGGATAAACGAGATGTTGAGTGAAAGGGAGCATATCCAGAATCTTCTCAAAGGAGATTTCCAAAGGGAAATGGAGAAGACGGCTAGAGAATATACTCACAAGTTTCTTCTCGACGTCGTCCCAGGAGTGACAAAAGAGATGTTCACTAGACAACTCTATCCGAATCTCATGCAGTTAGCCAAACAAACAATCAGATCAACGCTCTTAACTGTTACCATCAACCCAACTGAGCCTACAGCTTTCTCTGATGCAGAATTGGTCTCCAAGCTTGTACTTCAAATGTCTAAACGATCTGCAAAGTTTACTTCTGACGAAGGTAAACTGTTTGAAGCATTGCTGGAATACCAACTTAAAATGGGATGCAGAGCGGCAGCTGAAACAGCTAAGCGTCCTAGAGACGATGAGGATCCGGATAAAGACAAAGAGCCTAAACACTCAAAGAAAACTGGTGAATCATCTTCTATAACTACACCACCCCAAAGGACTCCAACCGAGAGATGATCTCTTCCACGTTCTGCTGCTGATAAACCTAAGGACTCTGAGTTACCACCATCCACAGAGAAAATCGGTGATCATTTCGAATACACTGGTGGTGACGATGTATAGATCCCAGAGCCCCAACAACAACCCACCTCTCCCGCCTCAACAAGGAAACCAACATCCTCCTCAAAGCCAAAGAAGAAGAAGACAAAGACCAATGTTGTCTCATGGCTAGACGAAGATGACACCGCTGAATATGACTGGTTTTCTACACTTGTTATTGCTACTCCCTCATTACCTGAAGGTCAAGAAATGGTAGATGGCCGTACCATGGAGCATGTGAAGCTGATTCAGGAACAGTTTAAAGTGAAGAAGATGACTAAGGCTGAGCTAAAGAGAATCAAGAATGATGCCTTCCAACTGCTTAAAGACAGCTCATAAAGTGCAATTGAAGTCGAATACCATCTCGACAACATTGCCCGAGCCATGTCAAACAATATTGATTGGCTCAATCCTGAAGCTAACATCGACTTCACAAGACAAGACAAAGCTCCCTACTACAGATACTGGACCAGACCTCTACCAACAATTGTGTTAGGAATTGGAAATTCCATGTTAAAGTGTCGGTCACCCCAATTATAGTCTAACATATGTTAGCTCGTAGACATATCGTTATTTACGTTGTTTAGTAGTTAATTAGTTATTTAGTAGCGTAGAATAGTTTAGTGTAACACCATAGAGGAAGGACGGGTCTTTACCCACTGTATACCTGATCCACAGGCCGTCAGGAGGTCGTGTAGTCTGTAAGTATAAATACCCCTTCCATCTTGGGAAGGGGTGGTGCTTCTTTCAATCTAACCTTTCATAATTTGTAAAGCAACTCTCTACCAAGAACACCCTCTCTTATCTTTCTCTCTCTAAATGGCTAACATGTATTTCCATCATCCAAGACCACCCGAATCATCAAACACAATAATATTTACGATCCTACAAATGGTACCAGAGCCTAGGTTATGTTGTTTTTGATGATTCTTATGGTTTTTGTGCGGTTCTTATATGCGGTTTGTGAGGTCTTGCTTGGTGCGCTTTGAGTCTAGTTGGTTTATTAACATCTTATATTCCGTTTGTATGGTTGGGTGATAATTGAGGTTTTTATGCTGACTGAATCTGGTATAATTGGTTGAAACTGGTTTTAAACTAACAAGCCTACTGGTTTTAAATTGTGATCTTAAAACTGTTTTTGTTTAACTGCTTACTGTTTGTAGTTCTGTTGGTGTTAAACTGCAGTTTGTTGCTTTGTGTTAAACTGCTTAGTGGTCATTTTTCTTATAAGCGACTTGTCTTTTTTTTGTGTCCAGATTCAGTGTACTAAAAACGAGTTGTCCTTTTGGCTAGCGACTCGTTTTATAAAAATACAGTTTTGACTGGCTAGCGACTTGTTTGATAAAAATACTATGAGTTTTGACTCATAGTAACCTGCAAGTTGTAAGGTTAGCGACTTGTCACTATATTGATAGAGACTTGAGTAAAGTAGCGATTTGATTAATATAGCAACTTGTTATTTAACATGTAGCGATTTTTATCATAACAAGAAGTAACGACTTATATGTGATGTAGCGACTTGACTCATGACTCTTAACAAGTAGCGACTTGTGTCATTGTTAGCGACTTGTGTCATTGTTAGCGACTTGTGAAGTAATATATGGGAAAGAAGATGAAGCGACTTAAGTGATTTTACATCAACTAGTTACCAACAACTCATAAGACCTCAGTATTAATTCATCATAGGTCCATGAAATCAAAAACAGAAAACTCAGTCTACAAATCTAATTCATTCAACAACACATTCAACGGCTACAACATCTACTAACTTCTATCATTCTACCATCAATATCGAACGAGGAAACATGTCTCAACCTCATACGATCTCAGATTAATTCAAAGTTTGGCTAAGACCTTCAAGATCTCAACTCAGGTTTTATAAAAACCCCTCGATATTCATCTTCACAGATCAAGAGTCTTTTGATAATATTCGAAAACTTAAGCAGTGAACTTAACAATTATGTTAGTTCAAATCATTGTTTCGACTCTTGACTCAAAACTAATTTAGCAACGACATGAATATAAAGGGTCAAACAAACAATTTTGATCTCAGCTAATCATCTCGTGATTTTCATTGTTATATCAAACGATTTATCACATGAGATAATAATTCATCCTTGATCCTTAAGTGTTGAGAATATACGAGTATAAAGAATCAAGATTATAACAAGTTTGTTATTTCTTATTTCTTTGTTTCGTGTAATTAAATCTACTTCCTACACAAATTGTTAATTTAGAATCAACCTACCCGATACCGTGTAATGTTCGTAAGGCCTTCTCAAACATCTCACCATCCCTGTGGCAGTCACATAACGACATCTAACCATCCCTGTGGCGATGCGTGTTGGTGATGACTCTCGTTGATATGAGATCACATCTACTAGAGGAACAAATGAAAGTTCACCCTGATATGCATGATACAATGAAGCGTTTTTTTTAAGGGTGACTGATATTACAAAAGGGGGCAGATACATTAGTGTTAGGGTTTCTATGAGAGAAGTATTAGGGAAAATATGGTGTAGGTAAGTGTTTTATACACCCAAGGGATTAGGGTATGCATTGCTCTTCATGGGCCGGATCTGACAAGATATACATTGGGCTGGCTTGGATGTTTATCTAATTTGCTTGTGGGTCGTTTGGACTTTAACGTTAATATGTGATTACCTTTGGAAAAGTGATATTAACTTGTGCGTTAATATTCGAATGCATTTTGAGTATTGAATGGTGGATCCGTTCTCATGACAGTGTGGGCATGGGATGAATCAATGATGATTGCGAGGGCTTGATAAAATAAAATTTAGGTTGTGAACTTCGTGATTATTTCCGTAATTATCAAATTATCGGGTCTATTGAATATTTGTGAAACGAGATTAATGTGAAGTTGGATTAGACCGAGTTTGAGTAATTTGTGTGATGGTTTGGATAATGGACTGATGGGCGTCTCAATACTGGATCATATTTATACGATTTGAATGATATGAGACTTGATCATGTGTTCTGATGAGATTTGATGAAAAGTTTTGATGATGAGATTTGTTGATGAAACTTGATGATGAGATTTGGTATAATGCTGAGATTTGATGAGTTATGCGGGTTGATACTTTGGTGTATACATTTTCATGAAGAATATGATGTCACGGCTTGGTTTGATATTTGAACAAGACTACCTGCGGGGTTGTTTGGACGGTATTTCTTATTTGGATTTGAAGTGAGGTTTTTCGGGCGCGTTTACTTATTTCGTCTTCTTTCTTTCTACCCTTCCGCGAAGATGACTTGTTTGGGCATTTATAGAGTGTGATAAAGGCTTGGCTATTTAGTTACGTTTATGACTTTTTCTCGCTTAACCCACAATGTAGCTATCACTTCGGTGTCTCACTCAGTTGAGAATGTCAAGAGGTTTTGTACATTAGGTACACAGATTATTTTCACGAGGATTAGTGCAAGTTTAAGTAACAAATCTGGGGAATTTTA
Organism: Chrysanthemum seticuspe; assembly: GCA_019973895.1. Taxonomy (NCBI): domain Eukaryota; kingdom Viridiplantae; phylum Streptophyta; class Magnoliopsida; order Asterales; family Asteraceae; genus Chrysanthemum; species Chrysanthemum seticuspe. The sequence goes on along the minus strand of BPTQ01000006.1, from coordinate 190,386,565 downwards.
CTTCATGCTCAAGTTTGGCATATCGGGTTTACGTCACCATGTTGTCACTGCAATAGCCGACAGAATGCGTGAATGATGTGTTTGCCGAAGTGTTTATTGGATGGTTGATGATGTTGTTGGTGTTGGATAATGAACCGTTGATGAACCGCTGCATGTTCCCCTAAAAACAGATATTCACTGAAACCAAAGTTGTCATTACACATTCAAGCTGACATTGTATACGGTTTTGTCTTGATTTTTTAAAATCCCGTGAAAGAAACCATTTCTCAGTTTAAATCATAGACTTGTAAAATCCCGTGACAATGGAAACATCCTGGTAATTGTAAAGTGCATTTCCGGATCTATCTTACGGTTTATTCTTGGTTTTGTAAAATCCCGCGAAAGATCCTATTTCTCGGTTTAAACCATAGAATTGTAAAATCCCGTACTGATGGAACCATCCTGGAGAAAGGGAAAGTGTAATTTCAAGATCTTATCTGATGCTGGTGCTACAGTTTATGCTTCGAAGAAAGGATAAAAGGGTGTACTTCATGAACTGGACATGTGTTTGGATATTCGTCATGGCGGTTTGTTTATTACATGGTTTTACGGGGTTATGCGCTTTTAACCATGGTCGGGATGAAAACCATTATCATAGTTCACTTAAAACGTCAATGGAGGCTAGATTTGAACCTTTAACTAGAAGATGTGACTACGGTGTTAATTCAGTATTATTTATTTGAGGTTGAAGTAAAATATCACGGGCAAGTGTACTTAGTATCTTGATAACGCTACACGCGTCGTTCGGGGTCAAGGAAACTTCCTTTTCTTCGAGCAAGTTTTATAACACCCTAGGCAGTGAACCTAATCGTTGTAGTGTAGTAATTAGGGTAAGCCACGGGTATTGATATCGTTCTCTAGGGGAATAGGAATGCTAGTGAGAAGTTACTACGCTAAGGTTGAGGTTGAGGAAGATTATTTTTTATCTTTTTATATTTTTTTAGAAATTGAAAAGGTACGAATCTCGGGTATTGGATTTGGGGGGTTGGTATTGCTACCGATTACTCTACTATTATCTAATTATCTAAGCTAAGGTTGTGATAGTCTATGTCTAATTGATGTGTACTCGTATGATAGTTTAAAGATGTGTTTACTTAGGTTTTACTACTCCTTAATTATCTCCTATTGATGGTTGATTTGTCACATCCTTATTCCTAGTTGCGTTGTGATTCTAAGGCTATAGGGCGTGCTTGTTTCCCTAACTCTTTGAAATTACCAAAGGGTCTTGTTTACAAATCCTCTAGTGATTTATAGACACCTACTCTACGGTTGTCCTTGAATACTTTATCCTACAATTACCTAGATAATTATATTCTAAAGTTCACAAAGAAAAGTCAAGCATTAAGTACACAACGAATAATCTAGCGCACTCTAGATCATTAGTCAACTAAGATAAGTATCAACCAATCAATATTCAATAATTAAGTTTCATATTCCCTAAGCAAACATACAAATAAATTAGCCGGACATGGAGAACATGCAAGCATACACACAAATAATCAAAGACATAATTAAATTAATGAAGTAAATACTTATCTTGATGTATAATAGGGTTTAGAACCCTAAAATACTGCACAAGAAAGCCTTGGTTCGGTTTTAGGTTTTTACTCCAAAAGACTACACACAAAAACTGAAAAATTCGGATTCTATATATAAGATTACATCTGCGACGGCGTCACCTTATGTTTTGTGACGCCGTCGTGTCGCCGTCATTAGGGTTTCGTCTTGGCCACGTAAACCTTGCGACGGCGTCACCTTATGACTGTGACGCCGTCCCCTTCAGCTCTGACGCCGTCTTGGCTGCATCTAGGCCGTCTGAGTAGCGACGGCCTATTCCTTTAGAACCTGACGTCGTCCCTTGAAAACATGCAATTTCGCCTCTGAGCCGTCGCAAAATGCCTTCCCGACGGCGTCGCAGATATGCAGTGACGCCGTCGCCTTATGTTTCAGCAGCTTTGAGTGTCTCGATTCTGACTTTGGCCATTTTCTTCGTATATTCGCGCCTTTTCGTCCAAATAAGCATCATTCCAGCATTTTGCCTTCAAGAGACCTAAAAAGTGAAAAGGAACGATATTAAGCAATAACGGATACAAAAGTGATCGAATAAGGGCTTAAATGACCCCTCAAAAAGGTACCTTTTAAAACCTTATCAAATATCCCTACACTTGGTATTTGCTTGTCCTCAAGCAAATGTGCTTTTAGCCAATTAATTTATAAGTTAGGGGTCATGAAGCATCCATTCAAAACGGTCCACAACACATATAAGCCCCGCAAAAGTCATAACAAGCACGGAAATTACATACTAGCACCTCACATGGGGTGTTTGGATACTCACATCTCTCTCGGGTGTATATATGAAATATAACAAATCGGAAATGGAAGATAAACACTCATTAACCGGTCCTAGTACATAGATTACCATAGGCTTGAGAATAGATCAAACCTCCGTCGCTTTGGCGTAAGCACCTAGGAAAGACTATCAAAGAGGTCTTTTAAAGGGTTGTAACGTTAGGCTTACGGTAAGGAAATGAAGGGTTTGGTGGGATAGGCTATTTAGTGGTGGATAGTCAAAAATCTCTATGTTGCAAGTATACGAAGAATGGCGTTGCTAAGCCAAGACTCGACACTCTAAAACTCTAGGCAACGAAAATAAACAAACATAATTTAAAAGATAGATGTAGGATGGTAGCCCGTATGGTTTTTTTTTTTTTTTTTTTTTTTTTTTTTTTTTTTTTTTTTTTTTAATCATACACTTTTACTCTACCATCCTCTACGGTACATCAAAATGATAGGGATTTATAGACACATCCCTACACTTGAGTTTTTATTACTCTAACACTAATTTGACCCGAATTGAAAAGATCAAAACACTTGGAGTACATTATTATGTAAACAAAGGGAATTTGAGTTTAACGTTCTCTTCCCTATATTTCATAAACTTTAACTTTTCCCATGAATCCCAATCATCCCAAAACTGTATACAAAGGATATGACTCGACTTAGCAACTCATGCAAGCAACCAGATAATTGAACTAAGGGTTTTAGGTGATAACATAAATTTGCACTAAAAGTGAGTGCAATAAAGGGTAGGCTAAGGCGATTTGGGTGTATATTTGGGGGTAGGGTGTAAACAATGCTCTTCATTGATATTCCGGAAAAACCGAAACATCACGAGAACCGCGAAAAGGATAGGCTCTGAGGGGTTAACTAGGGGTATCGTGTACTAAAGATGAGTACAACGCAAAGGGTGTGGGGGAATTACTCAACCGAGGTGGAAGAAGTAATTATATTACAGGTATCAAACAAGGGTTTATCCTAATGCCTCTTATCATTTAGTTATTCCTAACTACACAAGTGTAGTCTCACTAGCGATCTCGGAATGCATCACAAAACAAGTTCTAGAATCTAATATACTACCGGTTCACACTCTAAGCATTAAAGATGAATGCTTTAATTCCTACTAATCTAAGGGCGATCCTCACATTTTGGGTGGAATTTTAGGTGGTAAAGGGTTTTTTTGTGCTAGTCATGCAACTTCCTATCCATGAGACGCTTTTGTTAAGACTAATGGCCCACTCCTATACGTCATGAAAAAATTTTAAATTTGGCTAAAATTACCCTAACCTACATTTTCTCATGGTTTATTACACAAATACACTTGGACAAAGCAAACAGTCAAGGATAAGCATAGTTTCAAAGTTCCCGTTTTATTTTTCCTCCCTACACTTAAACTGAACATTGTCCCCAATGTTCCCCGAAAGTATCAAAGTTATGATAATAGAAGGTAATTAAAAACGAAAGAAACTAATACTCCCCTGATTAGCTCGGTAGGATCCGTAAAAAGTGGTGGTTAAATCTTTTCCAAGAAGAGTTTTTGCGTGAAAGGCTCCTTCCAAACTTGTGTAACTTCTTCTTGACAAACTAAACCTGCACACTAAAAGAAAACAAACGAAACCTTCGCGTAAAATCGGCGGTAATAATATACATAAGACTCGATTTAAACTATGATATAATGCTTGTGGAATGGATGTTTACAGAATTTGTTATGAAAGTTAAGATCTGGAAAATTCCAAAATTTTACAAGTAGCTCAGAAAACGAGAAAAAGTAAGCTGATGTTTTTATTCCTTCCTGACGCCGTCAGGTTGCAATCCTGACGCCGTCAGGTTATCCTGACAAAAACTGGTCTGCGATTTTCTGGAAAAAATTCTGGAAAATTTGCATCTTTAGAATCTGGAAAAACTTCTGCAAAAACATCCATTATGACTCGATACAAGCATTTGACTCGAACAAACAAACATATATATCTTTTAGTTAATTGTTATTCTCATGTTTACGTTTCTTATGAAAACGTGTGTAATCCTCCCTACACTTATCCTTTATGTAAAATACCTTTATATGTAATTAAGACGAGGTTAAAAACAAAATAAAGCATTTTTACAAATTTAAACATGAGGACAAACAATTAATAAAAGATATATGACACTAACAAGCAAACAATTAAGCATGGGTTGCCTCCCACGAAGCGCTCTTCTTTATTTAAGAGTCTTGTAGCTAGACTCGTAGTCCTACTCCTACGTTTTTGCATCACCGCCCTCTTCGTCATTCATTTTCTCTTCATCGAAGCGGCGTAGACGTTGTATGTTCACTGTGGATTCTAGGCCATTGCTGTCAATTATGGTGACGGTTTCGTTTAAGTTGGTTTCCTTAACTGTGAAAAGCCCAAACCATCTTGGGTTGTTTTTTCCTTGCATTGCCCTTTTCCTTGATTTGTACAGAAGTACTTTTTCTCCTTTTAGAAATTTCTTAGGGTCCTTTTGTGCCTTAGGTACCGAGGTGGGGTTGCTTCCTAACTTATTATCGGGTTTCCACAATGTTGCATACAATCCTTGGACCATGAAGTCTCTAAGCCCTTTTTCCCAGTCATTCATCTTTTTCTTAACATTATGGCTAAGGTTTTTCCGATTCCCTTTCGTAATCATTTCCAAGATTTTGAGAGGATACCTTGGGATGATGGGTATCCTAGCATACCCCTTTCCGCTTTTGAGTATCATGACGCCCTCTCCGCATTTGATGGTTGCCTTGGCGGTAGCTAGAAACGGTGTTCCAAGAATGAGGGGTATGTTTTTGTCTTCTTCAAAATCAACGATCACGAAATCTACCGGATAAACAATGTTAGCCACCTCAATTAGAACATCTATTGCGACTCCTACGGGGTGAACATAAGTGTGATTAGCTAAGGAGAGTCTAAGGTCGGTACTGGCTGGTTTCTCCTTAGTTAACTTATTATAGATTGATAATGGCATTATGTTCACATCAGTCCCCTGATCGGCCAAGGCATTAATATTATCAATGTCACCTATGCTAACTGGTATTACGAAATTCCCTGTGGTGTTACGTTTCCTTGTTAGAGGTTTTTTTATAACTAACTCATACAGGGGTCCCATAGGTAGGGCGTCATACTCTTCTTCAGTCATTTTTTCATCAAGGGCTTCCTTGAGAACTTCATTGTACCTAAAGTTGTTTACTTGGTTTGCAATGGTTTTCTTGTTGATTTCGTGCTTAAGGTAGTATTCAATGGTCTCAGGCTCGTCGTCATGCACCGACTCCTCCTTATTACTTCCCTCAGTTTTCCGCGTCTCAACCTTTGCATTCTCAGGCATAATGGAAACAGCGTTGACAAATGAAGTGGGAGGGCAATCGTTGCTTCTTACGAGCACCTTTTCGGGAACCTTTGTTTTGGTAAACTCAATTACCAAATTCATCATTTCCGTCATCTTTGCTTGCATCTCCTCTCTCTGCCTATAAACCTCCTCTTCAAACCTGGCTAATCTTTCCGTATGAGCCGCCATGTACTCCCTCATTTGTTCCTTGAAGCTTGGTGAGAGTGGTATTGGGGAAGTAGAACGGAAACGCCTTTCGGAAGTTGGGTTTTGATCACGACTTGGAGACTCCGAAGGAGGTGTGGGGTGGTAGGTAGAGTTGGCGAATTTGACGGCCTCTCGAGGAATTTGTACGGGGGCTCTTTTCTGCCTTTCCATAAGATAATCAATCCCTTTCTCAATGGCGCTCATTTGTTTCTCGAGGGTGTCGGAGGATTTGGACGGGGTTGATATGGCGTTGATTACGTTAATCGGAGAATCATTCCAATCTTCGTAGCTTTGATCAGCAAGCTCCTCTATAATATCCCAAGATTTCTCTGCATTGAAGTCGCTGAGCCTTCCACCGGCGGCCCGATCAATGGATCGTCGAGTGATGAAGTCGGTATGATCGTAGAAGATTTGGATTTGAAGCCAAAGATCGATGCCATGATGGGGAAGTCTACGGAGTAGATCCTTGAATCGAGTCCACGCTTTGTAAAGTGATTCACCTTGGAGTTGCTGAAAAGTTAAGATTTCTCGTCTAAGCTTAGTGGTTCTCCCCGGTGGGAAAAATTGAGCAAGGAAGCGAGAAGTAAGATCATCCCAACTTGAGATGGAGCCGGCGGGAAGTCGCTCAAGCCAATTACTAGCTTGGTCCCGTAGAGAGAATTGGAAGAGACGCAAGCGCGTGGTCTCCCGAGTAGTAGCATCAAGGTCGATGGAATCGACAATTTTGAGGAAATCCCTCAGATGCTGATTTGGATCTTCGGAACGAAGTCCATGGAATGCACATCCGTTTTGCACCAACCGGATGGTGTCGGATCGCAGGGCCGTAGTTTGGGCTTGGTCGGGAAGCTCAATGGTATTCCTATAACCTAGGTGGTTTGGTCTCGAGTACTCACCAAGAGTACGGGCTCTTGGCGGGTCGTTTGGTGGTGGGTTGATGAGTGGTGGTTGGTTGTCACCTTCCATGGTGAAAAGTGATGGGTGTTACTAACAAAGGTCACGAAGAAGGGGGATAGACTAAGAGAAAGCTAAAAACGAGAAAAATTTACTTGATAGGAATCAAGCAAAGAAACCTAAACGAGGTGGACTACTAACTAGCTATTCTATTCCCCGGCAGCGGCGCCAAAAACTTGATAATGCTACACGCGTCGTTCGGGGTCAAGGAAACTTCCTTTTCTTCGAGCAAGTTTTATAACACCCTAGGCAGTGAACCTAATCGTTGTAGTGTAGTAATTAGGGTAAGCCACGGGTATTGATATCGTTCTCTAGGGGAATAGGAATGCTAGTGAGAAGTTACTACGCTAAGGTTGAGGTTGAGGAAGATTATTTTTTATCTTTTTATATTTTTTTAGAAATTGAAAAGGTACGAATCTCGGGTATTGGATTTGGGGGGTTGGTATTGCTACCGATTACTCTACTATTATCTAATTATCTAAGCTAAGGTTGTGATAGTCTATGTCTAATTGATGTGTACTCGTATGATAGTTTAAAGATGTGTTTACTTAGGTTTTACTACTCCTTAATTATCTCCTATTGATGGTTGATTTGTCACATCCTTATTCCTAGTTGCGTTGTGATTCTAAGGCTATAGGGCGTGCTTGTTTCCCTAACTCTTTGAAATTACCAAAGGGTCTTGTTTACAAATCCTCTAGTGATTTATAGACACCTACTCTACGGTTGTCCTTGAATACTTTATCCTACAATTACCTAGATAATTATATTCTAAAGTTCACAAAGAAAAGTCAAGCATTAAGTACACAACGAATAATCTAGCGCACTCTAGATCATTAGTCAACTAAGATAAGTATCAACCAATCAATATTCAATAATTAAGTTTCATATTCCCTAAGCAAACACACAAATAAATTAGCCGGACATGGAGAACATGCAAGCATACACACAAATAATCAAAGACATAATTAAATTAATGAAGTAAATACTTATCTTGATGTATAATAGGGTTTAGAACCCTAAAATACTGCACAAGAAAGCCTTGGTTCGGTTTTAGGTTTTTACTCCAAAAGACTACACACAAAAACTGAAAAATTCGGATTCTATATATAAGATTACATCTGCGACGGCGTCACCTTATGTTTTGTGACGTCGTCGTGTCGCCGTCATTAGGGTTTCGTCTTGGCCACGTAAACCTTGCGACGGCGTCACCTTATGACTGTGACGCCGTCCCCTTCAGCTCTGACGCCGTCTTGGCTGCATCTAGGCCGTCTGAGTAGCGACGGCCTATTCCTTTAGAACCTGACGTCGTCCCTTGAAAACATGCAATTTCGCCTCTGAGCCGTCGCAAAATGCCTTCCCGACGGCGTCGCAGATATGCAGTGACGCCGTCGCCTTATGTTTCAGCAGCTTTGAGTGTCTCGATTCTGACTTTGGCCATTTTCTTCGTATATTCGCGCCTTTTCGTCCAAATAAGCATCATTCCAGCATTTTGCCTTCAAGAGACCTAAAAAGTGAAAAGGAACGATATTAAGCAATAACGGATACAAAAGTGATCGAATAAGGGCTTAAATGACCCCTCAAAAAGGTACCTTTTAAAACCTTATCATATCTGAAGGTATCGGGGATGGTTGGATGAAGATTCTTCATGATCCTTGTTCGAGCTTATTATCAAAAACGAAAACTTGGAAATCTAGTTATTGTTGGGTGACTTTTTCCTTTTCTTTTACCACTTGCGGGAATTGGGCTCGTACCACCACAAAATAACTATCACTTTAAGGAGTTACGTTGTAGTGCTCAGTGTCACATTCAATTGTGTATTTTCAAGAGGTGGTGTACGTCTTATACTTGATGGTTGGTTGGATGAATAGTATAGAGTACTTAGAGATTCAATGGAGGATGAAGTATCGGCACCGCTCTTTGTTACATTTGTGCAAGTTTAAGTCACGAGTTCGGGTTAGTTTACTTCAGGGTCAAATTCATCATATTGGGTTTTCTCCATCAGCTGTCACGACAAAGAGCCTACTGAATGATAATGGGGATGATTACATGTTTTGCCAAGAGAGCTGAAAAGAGAGAGATTATGATGTTTGAACACAACAGTTCAAGCCTCGTTCTCTAAAGAAAAGAAAAGTGTACGTTTCAGTGCGCTTTATCTTCTGAAGAAGATAAATCTTCTCAATTATGACCATTCTCATCAACATGCTTCATGCTTTTTCCATGCGCTTCAGTCATCAAGTGAACCGGACTACTGATAATTACTCTTATTCCACTTGCTCAATATAATGAAGATGGCGACATCATGTGCTAATTTTGCGGGGGAGAAGTGTGAATAGAATACATTTGGATGATAGACACTTGTTTAATCAAGAATGGCATCTTCGTATGCAATTCTTGAGGGGGAGAAGAAGTGTGATTTTTCTGCATGGTTGATTGATATTTGAGAATATATGGTCAAACGACTCCTAACTCATGTAAGAACCGAGCTTCTTCTTATCGGATCATCTTCACATGTAGTTTCTTCTAAGAGTCGTTGGTTGACATCTTCACACGGGCTGATATGATTAATGACAAAGTGCTTCTAGTTGTTGGGCTGATTTCCTTGATGAACATCTTTCTGTTCTTGTTTGATTGGGAGGGATTTGATTTAAGGGGATTTGCTATATTCTAAGTTAACGGGAATGCATTTGGTGAGTTGAAGATGTTGACTTTCTATTCCCCAATTGGAAAATCTTGAAGAGGGTCGAGTGTACAGTCAGTTCTACATTTTCTACTGCATGTTAGAAGACTAAAGACCAGTTGCATATAACGATCTAAATACTTCTTCTTAATTCAAGCATTCATCACAAAGATTGTCGGTTTAGGGGAGAGCACTAATTGGGGGAGAGTGAATTGTCAGATTTAATCCCCAATTAGACTTGCTCACATTCTTCAGCAAGTTGATTCTCACAAAGATTAAAAGTGGTCTTCTCAAAAAGATTTCAAGTATTTGGGCTTATAATATGTTGCTGATTCTGAAGTGTCAAAACCAGCAAGGGGGAAGGAGACACACATCTAAACACAAAACGAGTAAACTTGATGAACTTAATTCTTCTAAGTGATTGAAGATATCCCGGGAAGACAAATGTCATGACCGCAGAGAAACTCAAGGTTTTACTTATCAAGGGTTTTAGTGTTATTATTCCAACTACGTGGGGGAAGTGATGTAAGAGAAAGTTTCTAAAGATAAAAGAGGTACACAAGTGTGTGATGATTTCGACGTTATCGCAATCATTAAGGGAGAGAGAATTGTGTACATTGGGGACGCTCAGCTGCTTCACTTGAGTGCTTAATCAGTGATTCAGATATAATCACTTATTCCAGAGTTGACATCCGCAGAGATAGTCATCCGCAGAGATAATCAGTGATTCGGCCTTCTTCTTTAATGTTATCGGTTATTCTCTCTTTGGGCATTTGGGTACTTCGGGTTCTTGAGCTTCATACACTATCATTAGGGGAGAGAAAAGTATACATCGGGGTTATTCTTTGGCTATTGGACTTAATCTGCTACTTCGATGGTATAAGTTTCTCTGTCTTCGGGTATATGTGTATTCGGGTTCGTGAGCTCTAGTCTAAGAGACTGACTGCATCAATTCATCTACTTGGGGGAAGTGTTCTCTTGACACCTTTTGGAATGGACTGCTTCAGACTTCAGTGGAAAAGGAATTTGAGAAGAGTTATTTAAGCGTGGGATAAAATGTTGTTGTTCTTCTATTGGATGATATAACCCCGAACGATGAATCACGGTGATTATTCTTAAAAAGAGCAGCAAGTTCGATGATAATGGTGTGCTTCTTTGTGCACCTGGCTAAGAGAAGCTTGTAAGAAAGCTTTGAATCTGCTCAGCTAAAGGATTTTCGGTTTGGGGGGAAGCTGCCAAAGTCTCACTTTCAGATGGTTCAATTTCTTTCTTCAATGCAAGAGCCTCGGATGCTTTGGTGGTGAAAGTTTTAGGGATGATGAATTCTATCTTCTACGACATGCTGCTCGATATCCTTATCTCGGTACTCGTATCATCATATGTCTTAAACTATATCATCTATTCTATCTTTGTATATATTTATCAGAAAATCAAAATACAAAAATATAAAACCAACAAAAACCCATAAAAATTAGAAAATTTGAAAAATACCAAAAATATTGTTTTTCAAAGACATGTCTTCTGGTATCGATAACATCTGCGGTCTTAGAAATGTCATTCAATAATGGCACGGGACCATAGATGAAGTTCGAGCAGGAGGTGTAAATATTTATTCTCAAAACATGTCACAAATCAAATGGCTTACAGTTATTTCAGACTGTAACCCGCACTTCAAAAATGGCTTGCAGTTATTTCAGGCTGCAACCCGCGCTTAAACTATGGCTTGCTATTATTTCTGATAGTAACCCGCTCTTCAAGAAAGGAAAGTGCTGCGCTAAACCAATTTTCAAAAATTTCGTGCACTTATCCTAAAACTAATATGAGGAAAGTATGTCGAAGGACTGCTGTTCCTACTCAAATATTTTTGCTTCTAAAATTCTTCAGAAAAATATTTGTTTTAACAAAATGGTGGAAAATGAGTTGCTTGTAAATCAATCAGATTCAGAGTATTCGTAAAAAATTGAAAACTCAATCAATGACTTCAGCGCTTTTAAACTTTTTAGAAAAATAAGTCATTGATTGAGGGGGAGAATGTTTTCAAATCTATATCATCTAAGGAGATTATCTAATTATCCTATATGCTTAATTGAAAATGATGTTAACCTACGTTGAAGGACTAGGTGCCTAGGATATGATTGTTAGGATTAGACGATTAGAGTTTGCTAAACACATTATTCCCATGCAATATATGAATTGATTGACATGTTGGATTGACTTTTATTAGTCGATTACTGTGTGGGTGATGTCGACCACCATATATTTGTTTGTGTCCACTAACGTATGCAGATATCATGGATTATAAGAATGTTCCCGATCCGGATCCCACAATTTATGATTGGATGCCCAAAGGAAAGGGTAACTATATCTTGGGTTGACAAATGAAGAAACGAAGCTTAATTTGACTTCTATGGAGAGTTGGCATGAAAAAATGCAACGTAAGAGGTCTCACTGCATCAGCAGATGGTTTTCTTCATCATCAAATGAAGAAACGAAGCTTAATTTGACCTCAGTTGGCATGAAAAAATGCAACGAAAGAAGTCTCACTGCATCAGCAGATGGTTTTCTTCCAAACCTACAGCAACAACAACAAAAGCAGCTCAACCACCTAACGTATCTTTGTGCAGGACAAGTAGTGGATCACACTATTTTTTAACAATTTTTGAAAAATGGAAAAATATTGTTTTAAAAATAAATTGGACTAAATTTTGAAAATCACCGGACTTCATTTTATCAAAACTTAAGTCACTCAATCATCGACTACGGTCATCGATTGAGGGGGGAGTGATTGAAAATAAAATATTTTCAAACGATATTTCTTCACAAAAGTTCCGATTTGTACGAAATAAAGTGGTGATCTAAAGATTTAATGTTATGTCATGGTATGATTTTCTTTAAAACTCAAATATCTTTCAAAATGAAATTTTTTCTGTTCTTGTTTGATTGTGAAATTGTTTTATTTTACTTAAAGATATCTTAAAACAATCATACCTGACACTAACAATCTTTAATGTCTTAAAATGGTCCTTATCTGTCATTTTTCAAAATCAAATCTTGTCACGTCTTTCCCCTAAAATTTTTAAATGATTTAAATCAATTGGGATCACAAATCTCAAAAGGTTTGAAATTTTTGATCGGGGGAGAGATCGTGATTTAAATCTCAAATCGGTTTTGAAAGGGTGATTGTTTCTAAAGCACTCCTTCCTTCATGTGCCAAACGATTTCAAATACATAATGCACATGATTGTGGAGGAGCATTTAACCTAAAACCAGAAGAGAATTTAAACTGGGCATATTTTCTCCCATGTTTTCTAAACCTATTTAAATCACTTGGGATCCAAAATCTCAAAGGGTTTGATATTTTTGATCGGGGGAGAATTTGTGATTTAATAATGAAACTTGATAAAAGGTGATTGTTTTGATTCAAATGTGCATGCTGCTCTCCCATATGTGCTAAACGCTTTCGAATCTCGAAGCACATATTGAGGGGGAGCATTTCAAAAGAAAACAAACTTTCAAGGTACAAAGATTTCTATGTTTTAACATAAAGTACCTTGCTTGATTTTCTAAATGGTTTCTTAATGCATTTTGTGATCGTGGATGTACTTCAAAAGAACTCTTTCCTCTATGTGATAAAAATGATTTCAAATATCCTATGCACATATTGAGGGGGAGATATTACCAAAGAAAATCAAATGGCTTTTTCTATGGAAATTGTGATCAAGAATTTATTTCTAAAGAACTCTTGCCTCCATGTGCTAAACCATTTATAAAATCATATGCACATGTTGAGGGGGAGCATTTCTAAAAGATCAAAACAATTAAGGTACAAAATGCTTTGATATTATATCACAAGTACCTTGATTGATTTTCCAAATGATTTTTCAATTGGTTTCGAGAAGGAAAGAACAAAACCAAAACACTGACCAATTTACTTTATGCATGGTGTTATAAGGATGGTTAGGTTAGGTATTCGTTCCCATGATCCCGCCAGAGCCGGAGGGGTCTACCCAGGGACAATCCACTAGATAGTGTAGAGTCCTTAGGTATGATGAAAAAAGGAGAAAAGTGAGATATGGGAAGAGTGCGGACTGAGACAGAGCTAGAACTGGAATAAACCCAACAAGGTTCTAGTAATGAAGTCACGGTAAGACTGAAGGGGTTGAAGAATGAAAAAGAATTAAATGTGAAAAGGGTGAAAAGAAATAGCCCTCCAATAATTCAACCTTAGGGCAGTAACCGGGTTCAATACATATGCTACTGGTGGTTACTAAGGTAACACTGGTATTGAAGACAAGACATCATGGACCTAGTGACGCAATGCACTACAACTTCCCAAGCTACTCAAGTTCTTATTAAAAGGGCTTGTTTCATTCTCACGGGGAACCGACATTATCTATTGACTTTCTCTTAGAGATTGTTGATATTGAAGAAGGAGACCCTCTCCCTAGTCTCCGGCATAGGAACCAAATGTGCACTATCGAGTCTAGAGCCAAGAGATCATCCACAATATCTCATTGGGACACAGAATTAATGAAGACTTGCTGTTTCACACAATGTGGAAAGTAAAAATATATTAAGAGTCCTACGCATTATCCTCGTGGTATTGCCAGAACATCAGAGTGATATGTTAAATATTCACGATGAAGATGGAAATCCTTCTAGAGCCAACATCAAACAAGCTCTTGGTGGGTGACATGTGAGATCTTTTCTAAAGATCAAACTTGTGACAACTGGATAGAAACGATGGGGCGATTCATTCTTGAATCAACCTTGGTCCAGGAAATGAATTGACGAATACTTTTGGAAAAACCGTTCGATGTGCAAATCTTCTTTTCTCTAGCACATCGAATGTGTATTCATGTTTTCAAACACAAAAAGTATCTCTGATTGAAAAAATACTTTTGGAAAAACTGTTCGATGTGCGAATCTCTTCTTTTCTCTAGCACATCGAATGTGTACTCTTTTCATATACAAAAAGAATTTTTATTGAAAATTGATCTTTCACATAAAACCTTCGTCGTATTGCAAAACTCTTTCTTCAAGTAATACGCGATTGTTTTCAAATCAATTTTTCATCAATCAGTGAATCTCAATTCGCTGGTTCACTCACTCCGTGTTGTCTTCTTTGAGACGCTCCGGTTTGAGAACAGCTTGAACAGCTGCGAAACCCTGTCAAAGAGATTCTTCGGAATTATACCTGATCACAGGCAGTACTTGTACTGATCAACGGGGAACCGTGGGCCGTGTACCTCAATTCAACGAAAGTGATCAAAGACACTTTCGTGTACTTTATTGCTAACTGTTGTTTGTAGGTACATTTGGACGGTTGCAGCTGATCAGAATTGAGAAGTCAATCCAAAGCCGCATGCTCACAGCATCCACACTTAATTGAAGAACATCATGACAAGTGCCTATCTACATAACCTGGCTCAGATATTTTTATACTACGCTTCTGCTACGCTGCTACAAATATCTTGAACCAGTAAAAGCTTCCGCTACTCTGATGAAAAGATGTCATGATCCCTAAAGTGTGAGCATGTCGGTCCGAAAGTCACAACATCACATGAAGGCAACACTACAAAGGATGATCCAGAGATTTACTGTGGCTGATGATCTCAATGAAAGCTCGAAGATCATCAAAGATGTGGATCAGTTCAAAGACCTCCACTCAAAGTACAAAACTATGCAGACTTTAAAGAATCGCTACTAATGCACAAAGATTGCGGAACTTGAAGAATTGAAGTCTACGAGCTCTGATGAGTGTGTAAATACTCATCATTTTTGGTTAATTCTAAACTGCAAAACGTTTAAAATTGCTCAGAAATGCATCAAAATACTGAAAATATTCCAAAATTGCATTTTATATGTTTCAGATGCAAAATGTTTAAAATCAGATGAAAAATGAGCTAAGTTTGCATAATTGGCAGTTTCAGTCCCCCAAGTTTCAAAAATTGTCAAAATCAGTCCCTAGGCACTTATTTTAAAAAGAAAAGTCACCAAAGGTCCTTTTTAAATCATAACTTGTCATAATTAGTCCTTTGGTGAAAAGTCCAAAAGTTTTGAGAAATTACAGTTTTGGTCCCTGGATTTTCATAATTGTCATGTTTAGTCCTTGGAATTTCACAATTGGCAAAAAATGGTCCTTATATTATTTGAGATTGGCAAGACCAACCCTTGGACTACATTTTCAGAAGTTACAGTTTTGGTCCCTGGAGATTCGAATTGTACACAAATGGTCCCTAAGCTACTAATTTGGTTCCATATTAAATCCAAGCCCAATATAAGCCCAACACCCCTTATATCCAACCCGGTCCAATATCCAAACCCAACCCGTTTACCCGAAACCACCCACGGTTTAAATAAACCGCCAAACCACCCTCCCTTTTCCTGTCTTCCCCGACCACCATGTCCCCTCCCCCTCACCTCCAGCCACCCTACTCCATCCTTGTTCCCCCCTCCTCAACAACCTCCAAATTGCATTTAATGCTCCTCCCCTAAACACTCAAGCACCCCACTGTTAAAAACCATTTTTGGCGCCAAATTTCAAAGAACGGCCAAGATCATTTCTGGACATCCAATGGTCCATATTATTAGTGGGATTTGCTCAGAGACACGTGGGGAGTGCTTTTGATGTATAAAAAGAAAGAGAAGCAAGAGAAGAAAGGCAGCACTTAGTTTATTTTTTAAATTGTATGTCGTTTGTATAATTATGTTTTAAATTAAGCTTTCAGTTGTTATCTTTTGTATCCATGTACTGAAACTCAAGTTATTTCATCAATATAAGTTCAATTCAAGTGTTAATTCAAGACTTCATTTAAGTTTCATATTTTTGAGTTCACTATTGAAATTTTTCAGTTTCAAATTCTTATGCAAAAGCTCTTATTAGCTTATTTTTAAGCTCAAACAAGCTTACATAAGCTGCTTATAGCTTTTTGTAAGCTTGTATTTAAGTTTCAAGCTATTTTGGATTTTGGTCAATGAAAGTCAACAAAACAGTTTCATGGGTTCTATGGTTCTGCACTGCTGATCTAGCTTGGATTTGGTTGAAATTAATTGAAATTGGGGTTGATAATGGTTTAGGATTAGTGGTTCAATGATCTCAGTTGAGCATGTCATTGTGACAGGACTATTGTAAGTGCTTATCTGTTTTACCAATTTGCTTGTTACATGAGTAGTTTAACTGTTATCTGTTAGCTAATATAGATATAATTGCATGTAGTAGTTCTATTTTAATTGTTAAATCATAGTTGTTAGCTGTTATTAAGTTGTTCACTGTAATTCATAGTTTACATTTTGCTCAATAGCTACTTAAGGACTGTTTGGATCATTAGGTTATAGTGAGTTTATGGTTTAGTTTGTGTTTAGATCTGTCACATAAGTAGAATTAGACCTAAATCAGTAATTCATTTGTGCATCAAAACAGTAGAAGTCAAATTTCACTTTAAGCTGATCTAGCTTTTGTATCTGTTGAATTCAGTTGTTGTATTTTTACACAGAAGCTTTAAACAAGTAGATCTAGCTTTCTGTCATCATCATTAGTCTAATAACATAAAAATCATTTCATTACTTTGGATCAAAATTCACTTAAGTCAAAGTTTCATATCTGTTTTTCAAAAGTCAAAACTGTCAAATTCAGTTTTCTACCAAACTTTGAGGTTCTCTCCATGATTCAATTCTGAGTTAAAGTGTTTGAAGTTTTAGTTAATCACAATTTCAATTGGTCTAGTGTTGAAATCTGCTTTTTGTCAAATCTTATCAAGTCCATACAAGTTCCAAATTAGCTGTTCAAAACAGCTTATTCTGCCCTGTTCACACTCAGCAAAACTGAGTGTGAATCAGGCCTACTTGCATCCTTTGCATTTGATTCATTTCAGTGAGTTAGAGCCTGTAAATTGGTCTAGTTGTAGCTTGATTGGTGGTCTTAAGGACTGCATATCTGGTTTTCATTTTAGATCTTCTGAAAAGCCTGTGCATAAGCTCAAACAGTAGGGGTCAAGAGCTTATTGGTTTTAGTAGGCAGTTTGCATAGATCATAAGTCAGAGCTTGTGGCTTGTTAGGATTAGGTGTAATCAGTTAGAATTAGCTTATTTTAGTATTTTTTTTTTTAGCTTCAGTTACTGTTTGATAGCTTAATTCACTCTTTAGCTTATTTTCCTTAGCTTATTCATAATCAGTTTGTACTACAGCTCTCATATCTTACACATAAGCTATAGATTTCTTATTTTTCATAGTATTAGAATAATATTTTAGAATTTTCCTGAGTTTTTCATAATTTTTTGTCACTGTTTGCTATTTTTCTCAATATAAAACAGTTTTTAAGTCATTTTAATTAGCTTTTAATACAAATAATTCAGAAAAAGTTTCAAAAAAATAATTTTTCAATTTTCCCAGTTTAAGAAAAATATAAAAAGCATAAAAAATATTTTTCCCTATTTTTCCCCTTTTATTTGGTATTTTTCACAATTTAAATTAGATTTAAATAGTTTTTAATTCATAGAAAATACAAAAATATTCAGAAAAATACAAAAATAGTTTTGAAAATTCTCTTTTGTTATTTTAGATTTTTCCAAGTCAAAATTTTATTTTTCTAGCTTTATTTCATATTTTCTTGTATTTTAGGCTAATATTAAATAGTTAAAGTTAGTTTTTAATTAATAATAATTAGATAAATAGTTTTAAAAATAATTTTCTTTTTCTATAAATTTTATTTTATCATTAGGTTTGTAAAAATGTCATTTTCATATTTTTAGGATTTATATTGCTTTAGTTTCACATTTTCTTTAGTACGTCACGTAGTTTTTAAATTAAGTTTCATAAAAACATAAAATCAAAAACATCATTTTGCAAATAGTGATAGCGTTTATTTAATATTTTTTATCTTTTTAATTTCCTTTAATTTGCATTTAAGCCTTTGTAATTATAGGCTATTTCTGTAGTTATAATAATCACAATCCCTTTTTTCTGTTCAAATTTCTCGATCACTATACGTTTGGTGATCCATTGCATAGCTCGCTGGGACATAACGACCCGGGGAAACACTATACTCCCCAGATCTTCATTGAGTTTGTGCTTAAACTGTTTTAAGTTTCTTACAGTCGGCCATTCACAAGTGGTCAGCTTGCGTGAGAAAACTTGACGGTTTAGCACGAATCAAATTTTTGGCGCCGCTGCCGGGGAGCTGTGCTGATTATCTTCCGTTTAGCAGATTAGTGATTTGAATATTCACTCCTTGTTTATACCATCTGTATGTATTTATATTTTCTTATAAAAATCGAAAACCCAAAAAGATTTTCATTCTCTGTTTTTACATCATGTTTTTCAAAAATACCAAAAATATTCATCTTTACCCTCTTACCCTTTTTGATTCTTTATCCCTTTACCCTCTATCCATTTGATTCTAACTTCTTCTATCCTCATGGAATCTCTCGAGGACGAATTCTGGGACGAAGTTGAAAAACTTCAGACTTTATCACAAATATCAAGAATTCGTGTTGTTCGTGATGATCCATTAATTCTGCGTAGGGAAATGGAACGAGAAACCGGGGTGACAAAGGACCAAGTACTTCCCTCTGATAATGGAAGTGCTAAATACGTCCAACCTACGGTTATCCAAAGATCTAATCCCTCAATTGCTCCTAAGCCGTCTAGAATTGATCCTAAACTTTCACGATTTACGGTTAAAAGCAAACATGCAGAATTGAGACCGGTGACTAGCAAGAATGACTTGCCTAATCTTCACGTTTCTCAAGAACCAGAACCGGAGACCATAACGGAAGTGGTGGAAATTGCTAGCTCTCAGAGCACACCACTTGTCCCACCTCCGGATTTTTCAAAATGTTCTTCGAGACTTGATAGTCATTCGGATCACCATGTTGGTTTTGTTGATTCTTTGAATAAACTGATTCCTTCTCATAACTTTCAAATGAAATCGTTTATTCCTTGTGTCGGTTGTGGTGAGCCTCTTTTTGGTTCACCATGTCGTTGGTGTACGTGTGTACAATGTGGTAATGATATTCATAACGGGAGTTGTTTGTTTTGTGGTTCGAGGAATTCATTTGAATATGATCCTAATCCGAACTCATTTAACGACCCCTCAAACTTTTCCAATTACCCACCACAGCCCGACTTATCTTCATATAATCAACATACCTGCTGTGAATTTTGTGGAGGTCCTCACCTAAAATTTGATTGTCAATCGGGAAACACGTTTGTCTATGAACAGTTTTCCAGTGATGCTCAGAACTTTGGTTATGACCAATATCCATATAATTCACCAGTCCAGACTCAACAGTTTTACTGTTGTGAGTACTGTGGAGGTCCCCACTTCAGCTCTGATTGTCAAATAGGGAATCCATTTCCTTGTAACAATCATGACTCTTACGGATTTGACAATTTCCAACCTCCACAGAACCATACGGTTCAAACTCCACCTGAGCCGTTGTCTCAAGAAATCTCCCAAGAATTTGAAACCGTAATGAAAACACTTGATGATATGATTAGTAACTTTAAGAATCAAGTGAGTAGTGAAAAGACCATGGGAGAATTGCTGGCCGAAGAACGAGAAGAACGAGAGGCCCGTAAATCTAGGGAAGAATTATTAGTCCTAGAGCATGCAGCTCTAAGGCGTTCCCAATTTCTCAAGGCAGCTCTATATGACGATGACGAGGAGAGTTTTTATCCTTTTAAAGATAATATTTCTCAACTCCCTCAGTCAATTGATATTCCAGCAGTTGAGATTCCATCTCAAACAACTGCTATCACACCCGAAGCTCCCACTCACTCTCTGAACATGGGGGACGAGCATCTCGACACTGTTCCTGAAAAGGAATCGGACGAATTCATAAAGTCTAGTGTTGAGAACCTTGTCCCAATCCCAAGAGAGTCACAGGGAATTCTTGATCATGTGTGTGATATCCCTCCTCCTCTTGTCTTCCAAAATGATCATGTTGAGATGTTCTCCGATTCTAATGATGACGATTCGTTATCTTGTGGAGACATCGTTTATGTGGAAGATTTACCTTCTGAGCTTGTTAGCTTAGAAGAAGAGAATGATGAAGTTACTGACACTGAAATCAAAGATGAAGCTCTTCGTCTTACATTATTGAATGTCAGTCTTCTCATTTCTAAAATCGAGGCTTTCAAAGAGAAACCAATTTCATCTCCTACCCCCATTAAGGGTAGTGACATTCTTTCCGATGATTCTAATCCGGAAATGAAAGCCTCCTGTTTTGATAATATGGGAGAGAAGATTAGTGGCAGTACCACTTTTCATTCTCATAATTCTCTCCCCGATTATGAATCATTTACATTGGAGGAGTTCACCAGTGAACCCACTCATATCAATTCTGAATATGATTCATTCACCTTCATGGAGTTCTCAGATGAACTCACTCATATCATATCTCCGCCGGAGTATGATAATTTCTACTTTGATCTAGACACTCCCATAATATGTCTTGATCAAGCAAGCTTAACTGATGAGATTCATGAAACTATGAATTCTCCTATTGAGGACGAAGAGTTAGTCATGATTTCTATCATGATTTTCTTTCTTTTCTTCATATATTCTGTCACTTCTCCTGTTCTTCACTCCTTCGGGAATGAAGACATTATCTTTGATCCCGGCATTTCCATGTACCATTATCTTGAGCCGGTTCTATGTATATCTCATCGGTGTGGAACTTTCACGTGCTTCAAATGTTTGTCCAAACATTTTGAATGAAAGTCCGATGGAGATTGTCTCTTCCACTTACTTCCCCATGAACCAATTAATTCGGGGTCGAGTCAAGCTAGCGACTCGGGAATCAAAAACAGTAGCATCCCATATGGGTTTTCACCCATATTTCTGACTTCTTTCTATCTTTCTACCACCCTAGTGTGGGGGGGTTGCCCCACATGTTGTGTATATATATAAGTATAAAAAAAAAAAAAAAAAAAAATCTTTCAAAATAATGGCCGTAGTATTTCCCTTTTACGTTCTCCGTTTCGGCATAACCGCCGGTACTTTGAATATTGAGGGCAATATTCATTTCTAGTGTGGGGGGAATTCTCACGAATTTTATCATGTAATTATACCGCCTAAATCCCCCGTTTTTGGCCAAAATGTTTTTTGGAGCAAGTGTTCTACACTTACTCAATCGGTTATCAGTCCGCCTTGTCTAATAAACTAAAGGATTGGCTAATCCAGGAGCAAACGGCTCTTGGTAAAGATATCTCAAATCCGTTGACGGCTTGCAATTTGCCCAAAATTGTATGGTATTCAGCTCACCATATCCTTAAAAGTGAAGAGTTGGCTAGCCCGCAAGTTTATGGCTTGTGGTAAAGGCAGTGGAAAAACCATAATTGGTAATCGACTCACCAAAGATAATATTGATAATTTATCTAAGAGTTGGCTAGTCCAGAAGCAAACGGCTTCTGGTAAAGACAAATCAAATCCGTTGGAAGCTGGTGGTTTGCTCAAAATCACATGGTTATCAGTGCACCATGGTTCTTACTTGAACTGAAACATTTGGCTACTCCAGAAGTAATGGCTTTTGGTAAAGAGATTCAAATCCATTAAGTTTTTCTCAAAAGATTGCAAGGGACTAGCAATAGTTTAGTGTGGGGGATTGATGAGTGTGTAAATACTCATCATTTTTGGTTAATTCTGAACTGCAAAACGTTTAAAAATGCTCAGAAATGCATCAAAATACTGAAAATATTCCAAAATTGCATTTTATATGTTTCAGATGCAAAATGTTTAAAATCAGATGAAAAATGAGCTAAGTTTGCATAATTGGCAGTTTCAGTCCCCCAAGTTTCAAAAATTGTCAAAATCAGTCCCTAGGCACTTATTTTAAAAAGAAAAGTCACCAAAGGTCCTTTTTAAATCATAACTTGTCATAATTAGTCCTTTGGTGAAAAGTCCAAAAGTTTTGAGAAATTACAGTTTTGGTCCCTGGATTTTCATAATTGTCATGTTTAGTCCTTGGAATTTCACAATTGGCAAAAAATGGTCCTTATATTATTTGAGATTGGCAAGACCAACCCTTGGACTACATTTTTAGAAGTTACAGTTTTGGTCCCTGGAGATTCGAATTGTACACAAATGGTCCCTAAGCTACTAGTTTGGTTCCATATTAAATCCAAGCCCAATATAAGCCCAACACCCCTTATATCCAACCCGGTCCAATATCCAAACCCAACCCGTTTACCCGAAACCACCCACGGTTTAAATAAACCGCCAAACCACCCTCCCTTTTCCTGTCTTCCCCGACCACCATGTCCCCTCCCCCTCACCTCCAGCCACCCTACTCCATCCTTGTTCCCCCCTCCTCAACAACCTCCAAATTGCATTTAATGCTCCTCCCCTAAACACTCAAGCACCCCACTGTTAAAAACCATTTTTGGCGCCAAATTTCAAAGAACGGCCAAGATCATTTCTGGACATCCAATGGTCCATATTATTAGTGGGATTTGCTCAGAGACACGTGGGGAGTGCTTTTGATGTATAAAAAGAAAGAGAAGCAAGAGAAGAAAGGCAGCACTTAGTTTATTTTTTAAATTGTATGTCGTTTGTATAATTATGTTTTAAATTAAGCTTTCAGTTGTTATCTTTTGTATCCATGTACTGAAACTCAAGTTATTTCATCAATATAAGTTCAATTCAAGTGTTAATTCAAGACTTCATTTAAGTTTCATATTTTTGAGTTCACTGTTGAAATTTTCAGTTTCAAATTCTTATGCAAAAGCTCTTATTAGCTTATTTTTAAGCTCAAACAAGCTTACATAAGCTGCTTATAGCTTTTTGTAAGCTTGTATTTAAGTTTCAAGCTATTTTGGATTTTGGTCAATGAAAGTCAACAAAACAGTTTCATGGGTTCTATGGTTCTGCACTGCTGATCTAGCTTGGATTTGGTTGAAATGAATTGAAATTGGGGTTGATAATGGTTTAGGATTAGTAGTTCAATGATCTCAGTTGAGCATGTCATTGTGACAGGACTATTGTAAGTGCTTATCTGTTTTACCAATTTGCTTGTTACATGAGTAGTTTAACTGTTATCTGTTAGCTAATATAGATATAATTGCATGCAGTAGTTCTATTTTAATTGTTAAATCATAGTTGTTAGCTGTTATTAAGTTGTTCACTGTAATTCATAGTTTACATTTTGCTCAATAGCTACTTAAGGACTGTTTGGATCATTAGGTTATAGTGAGTTTATGGTTTAGTTTGTGTTTAGATCTGTCACATAAGTAGAATTAGACCTAAATCAGTAATTCATTTGTGCATCAAAACAGTAAAAGTCAAATTTCACTTTAAGCTGATCTAGCTTTTGTATCTGTTGAATTCAGTTGTTGTATTTTTACATAGAAGCTTTAAACAAGTAGATCTAGCTTTCTGTCATCATCATTAGTCTAATAACATAAAAATCATTTCATTACTTTGGATCAAAATTCACTTAAGTCAAAGTTTCATATCTGTTTTTCAAAAGTAAAAACTGTCAAATTCAGTTTTCTACCAAACTTTGAGGTTCTCTCCATGATTCAATTCTGAGTTAAAGTGTTTGAAGTTTTAGTTAATCACAATTTCAATTGGTCTAGTGTTGAAATGAGTTAAAGTGTTTGAAGTTTTAGTTAATCACAATTTCAATTGGTCTAGTGTTGAAATCTGCTTTTTGTCAAATCTTATCAAGTCCATACAAGTTCCAAATTAGCTGTTCAAAACAGCTTATTCTGCCCTGTTCACACTCAGCAAAACTGAGTGTGAATCAGGCCTACTTGCATCCTTTGCATTTGATTCATTTCAGTGAGTTAGAGCCTGTAAATTGGTCTAGTTGTAGCTTGATTGGTGGTCTTAAGGACTGCATATCTGGTTTTCATTTTAGATCTTCTGAAAAGCCTGTGCATAAGCTCAAACAGTAGGGGTCAAGAGCTTATTGGTTTTAGTAGGCAGTTTGCATAGATCATAAGTCAGAGCTTGTGGCTTGTTAGGATTAGGTGTAATCAGTTAGAATTAGCTTATTTTAGTATTTTTTTAGCTTCAGTTACTGTTTGATAGCTTAATTCACTCTTTAGCTTATTTTCCTTAGCTTATTCATAATCAGTTTGTACTACAGCTCTCATATCTTACACATAAGCTATAGATTTCTTATTTTTCATAGTATTAGAATAATATTTTAGAATTTTCCTGAGTTTTTCATAATTTTTTGTCACTGTTTGCTATTTTTCTCAATATAAAACAGTTTTTAAGTCATTTTAATTAGCTTTTAATACAAATAATTCAGAAAAAGTTTCAAAAAAATAATTTTTCAATTTTCCCAGTTTAAGAAAAATATAAAAAGCATAAAAAAATATTTTTCCCTATTTTTCCCCTTTTATTTGGTATTTTTCACAATTTAAATTAGATTTAAATAGTTTTTAATTCATAGAAAATACAAAAATATTCAGAAAAATACAAAAATAGTTTTGAAAATTCTCTTTTGTTATTTTAGATTTTTCCAAGTCAAAATTTTATTTTTCTAGCTTTATTTCATATTTTCTTGTATTTTAGGCTAATATTAAATAGTTAAAGTTAGTTTTTAATTAGTAATAATTAGATAAATAGTTTTAAAAATAATTTTCTTTTTCTATAAATTTTCTTTTATCATTAGGTTTGTAAAAATGTCATTTTCATATTTTTAGGATTTATATTGCTTTAGTTTCACATTTTCTTTAGTACGTCACGTAGTTTTTAAATTAAGTTTCATAAAAACATAAAATCAAAAACATCATTTTGCAAATAGTGATAGCGTTTATTTAATATTTTTTATCTTTTTAATTTCCTTTAATTTGCATTTAAGCCTTTGTAATTATAGGCTATTTCTGTAGTTATAATAATCACAATCCCTTTTTTCTGTTCAAATTTCTCGATCACTATACGTTTGGTGATCCATTGCATAGCTCGCTGGGACATAACGACCCGGGGAAACACTATACTCCCCAGATCTTCATTGAGTTTGTGCTTAAACTGTTTTAAGTTTCTTACAGTCGGCCATTCACAAGTGGTCAGCTTGCGTGAGAAAACTTGACGGTTTAGCACGAATCAAGCTCAAGAACTAAAGACAAAGAAAGAATGCTAGGATGCAAAATGTATTTCATGGGGTGACCTCCCTTAGGGGGAGATTGTTAGGAATTGGAAATTCCATGTTAAAGTGTCTGTCACCCCAATTATGGTCTAGCATATGTTAGCTAGTAGACATATCGTTATTTACGTTGTTTAGTGGTTAATTAGTTATTTAGTAGCGTAGAATAGTTTAGTGTAACACCGTGGAGGAAGGACGGGTCTTTACCCACTGTATACATGATCCATAGGCCGTCAGGAGGTCGTGTAGTCTGTAAGTATAAATACCCCTTCCATCCTTGGAGGGGTGGTGCTTCTTTCAATCTAACCTTTCATAATTTGTAAAGTAACTCTCTACCAAAACACCCTCTCTTATCTTTCTCTCTCTAAATGGCTAACATGTATTTCCATCATCCAAGACCACCCGAATCATCAAACACAATAATATTTACGATCCTACAAATTGGCCAACCGGATCAACCTCAAATTCCGTACCGTTACTTCTTCAATAATGACCTCGAATTTCTTCTACACGGTAGCGATGTTACAAGGAAGTACGCTACGTCACTCACATTTCCTTTTCCAGTAGCAATCTATTCTAACAATCCAGCCATCGAGGAAGAAGCCTCACATATGTTTGCTGCCAAAGTGGAAAAGTATGACCTTGATGCGATGTATGGGATTCATCATTGGCCTGAACGCCGAAGAATCTTCTACAGAAGCTTCCAGGTTCTTACATCTAAAAAGGAAGTGCTTAGTGACAAACGGATCATGGCAATTAAGCATGTTACTCTGTCGTCAAAGTGGGACTACACATTCCTCAAGAACATTGTAGTCAAACGATAAGACGAAGAGGACTATGACTTCTGTGAAGCGGATTTTCCGAGACTATCGCTAAATGACATTGAAGATATGTATCTCGCTAAGGTGCAAGGACGAATGCGACATTTCTCCACATGTGTCCAACGCGAATACATCAAGTCATTACTCATCTACATCAGAAGCATAGTGACCAAGAACGTGTAGAAGACATACAACTTGTCGTAGAATCTTATCAGAAACGCATTAATCTCACTAAACCATAGCTAGACCTTCCCGACATAAACCAACTTCCTCAGTACACCCTCATCAGCAAACCATTTGGAGTAGTCTACCGTAGTGAACTACACCAAAATTGCTTAATGGCGTGCAAAGAGCTTCATAAGTTTGCGGATCATACACTGAAGAAAGTCAGGGATGGTTTAGCTTATCGGTTAAAGGCGATACAAGAAGGCATTGGGTCACCTAACAGATGGAATTCGAGGGAGAGAAGGGATGTGAAGAAGATCATCATGCGGATTGATGAAAGGTTGTTCAGAAGGGATCAGTTCAGAACTTTGGAGAGTTTCGTAGGTGGTCGTCCCAGCATATCTCTCACAGGCTATCATCATCCAGAACGCATTCCTGGAGTTATTGCTGGATTACCTGAGACTCCTGGTAACCCTTAATCTGTTTCTCTTATCATATTTTGGATGTGTGATTTTTAACTGACTATGGCTTGTGCACACATAACAGTGTACAACCCGTACTTGTATTGACAGGACCATGTGGTACGCATTAGTGCCACAATCCTATAAAAGGAGCAAAAGCTTCTTACTTTTGAGTAAAACTTGTCAAAACTTTCACTTTTCAAAGTTTTGCTCAAAAGGACAAGCACTTCCCCTTATGATTTTTCAAAACCTCAAAAGTTAATATCACTTATTGAGGGGGAGTATTTGCTTAAAAACTTTGTTCACAAAATTGTTCTTCATGGTAATCTTCCCACAAAACTCGAAATGGACATATTCGATATCAAATTTCGTCAAAAATAACATTTATATGCCATTTTTTAGGGGGAGAAAAATTATGTGATAAGAAATATATCGTGAATTGCTAATGAATCGTTGTGCAACAGACTTAACCAATGAATTGACGAGATCTTAAATGTTAGTAACTCGAAAAGACTTGTCCGGGACGGGTAATAATTTCAAGCTAGTTCGCTAGTAATGTAAACGTGTCTCGCAAAGGACTTGTCCGAGTAGAATGTACCATTCAAGAAACTCTTGGTAGACATGAACCTTGACGGGTTTGACAACCTTTCGAGGTTTGTCCACACCTACAAGGTAGTTATTAGAGCTAGTTGTCACCTAAAAGCTGAAAATGTAACTCTTTAACTATGCAACGTAACCGTGTCTCACGGGGGATTGTCTATCTTGAGTTGATCAATTCAAAAGTGCGCGCTCTTCTCTCACCGTGCAGATTTCTGTCAAAATACTTAAGCACGTGTGGAGGGGGAGTATTTCTGCTAAGTCTTAAACTCTTAACAGTGGTATTAAATGCTTTCACTCATAACCACTTTGAGAGATTTTTCTTGAAAATGGTTTATGGTAACATAGGTTAGTCATGGAGTTATAAGGTGACTAAGGTTAGGAATAACCGTCCTATGATCCGGCAGAGCCGGGGGGATATACCCAAGGACTCCACCAATAGTTAGAATCTAGAAGTCCTTAGGTATGATTATAAAAAGGAGAAAATGAGAATCGGAGAAAGAAGGAGTTGAAGAATTAAAAAGAAAAGTAAAGAAAAGGGTGAAATGAAATAGCCCTCAAGATTATTCAACTTTGGGCAGACACCGGGTTCAATTCATATGCTACTGGTTGTCACTTGATGACACTGGTATTAAAGAACAAAGTCGTCATGGACCCAGTGACGCATGCACTAAACCTTCTTAGCCACTCAAGTTTCTCTCAACAGAAGCTTGTTTCATTCTCACAGGGAACCCTACGAAAACTATCGGCTTTCTCTTAGAGATAGCTGGTATTGAAGAAGGAGACCCTCTCCCTAGTCTCCGCTTAGGAAACCAAAGTGCACTATTGAGTCTAGAGCCACGAGATTCATCAAAAGATCTCTTAGGTACACTTGACAATTCATCGCTTGTCGTTCAACAATAAGAACACAAGTGATTTATTATCGTGTCCTTCACAGATCTTAGCAATCTGTCAAGAACATTTATGAGGGGTCACACACTGTGATCCTCAATGATTGAATGGAAACTCCTGCCAGGGTCAACATCAAACAGCCCTGACAGCAGGTCACTTCGGTAACTCCTTGTGGGTTACGCTTAGTGTGTCTCAAACGGTCTACAGTCGTGGGGTGATGCTTTGGTGTACCTCAGCGACTCACCTGAACTGTAGATGTACTTCGGTATAATCTCACTTGTGGGAATCCAGTTCAGGAACAGCCTTAGTGAGAATTAGAGTTGTGTTTTTAGACTATGTTGTTAACACTCTCGAAGTTTTTAGACTATGTTGTTAACACTCTCGAAGTTTCAAAAAACTTTTTATTTTCATCATCAAAACTAGAAAACCAGATATTAGTTGTAATATTGGTTTTAGATTTAACAGTCTCTTGAAGTTCCCCAATTCTAGTTTTAACGTCATCTAAAATGCTTCTAGCATCACTTGTGTTAAAAGGATTGTTTGAAGACATTTGTTCGATTTTCGAAAGAGATTGAGAGACAACTACAGGAGTTGGAACTGGTTTTGAAACTGGTGTTGACTCTTTGTTTGAAACACTGGGTGTGATGGAAAACTTTGACGTTTCTTTTTGTGAAACAAAAGTAATTCCATTAATTTTGTTCCATTTGTTATAGTCGATTGGTTTTATTTCTGGATTTTTTTGTTTCATTTTTTATCTACTCTCGTCAGATAGTTCTAATGTTTCAAGAGAATCACGAACAGTTATGGGTTCATGCAATGCTTTTCCATTGTTCAAAACATTGTGTTCTTTCTGAGCTTTCTTGAGGAAACAAGGAGGTGTGTTACCAAGAGCCATTTTTTGTGTTGTATGAAAATACGGATTTGTTTGATTAATTAGTATATTGGTGGATTTGGCTGAATGACCCGTTGTAACAAGTAAATTTTCCAATTTTTTGATTTTTTTCATTTTTATCAAGAATTTCATCAAGAAGAGAATCTTCATGTTTTGAAAAATCAGCAATCAACTGTTTCTTCTCTTTTTCAAGATCAGAATACGTTGATTTTTGTTTAGAAAGTTGGTCTTTTAGATCAGAAATTTCCTTGTTTAAAGATTTTATTTTCAAATTCAACTTGACATCAATCGTGTTATACTTGA
The DNA here is from genome assembly GCA_019973895.1 of Chrysanthemum seticuspe. Lineage (NCBI taxonomy): Eukaryota > Viridiplantae > Streptophyta > Magnoliopsida > Asterales > Asteraceae > Chrysanthemum > Chrysanthemum seticuspe. The sequence continues at coordinate 190,356,799 of BPTQ01000006.1, read as the reverse complement.
TTTGCAATTTTTGTTCTCTTAAAACAGAATCTCGATAACCAATTTCTAATTCTGACTCTTTGTTTTTATGAAATTCAAAAGCTTTTGCATTCTCCTTGTACCTCTCAAGCTCAGCGGTCAATTTATCATTCGCGGCCTTAACATCGCTATTGACCTTTTTAACTTTCTCAATTTCAATGCCACAGTTATTGATTAATGTTTCAAATAAGGCACGTGTTTCCTCATCAGTCTCAGTATTTTGTGTCACACTGCCTCCACTAGGATCCACATCTGGAGTTTCAGAGTTAGTATTGCTACAACTCGGATTGTCCAGGTATGTATCATAAGTAGGTGTTGATGTCACAGAATGTTGTTCTTCATGAGTAAACACATCAAATATGACATTGTTATAGCATAGATCAATGATTGGTACCTCAGATACTGCATTGGCGTCATAGACAGGAGATGCGTCAGACTCAGTGTTATACTTAGCTTCCTGAAGATTTGCCATGAAGATGCACTTTGCATTGATGTCCTCTAGGTCTTCCAAATCATCCATAATAGCAAAAAAATAATTTTCCTCAGCACTCAACTGCAACCCTGCTTCTGACTTCTGTGCTAACAACATAGCTTTCTGAAGATACGCAACATTTTTCTTTTTCGGCTTAGTAGGACAGTTCCTTGCCATGTGACCCACTCCTTGACAGTTGTAACACGTAACATGATTACCCTGATTCATATTTCCATAATTCCCAACGACTGGAGCTGCAGCATTCCCATTCTGGTTACCCACTGCTCTATTCCCAACATTCTGCCCCATCTGATTTCCAACATTCTGACCCAACTGATTACCCTGATACGGAACCGCCTGATTACCCATGTGAAATCCAGTAGCATATCCCTGTTGATTCCCAATAACTCCAACCATTTGTCCTTGATGACCCATATTCACACCCGACTGAGCAATTTGCCTATTGCGAGTATTTGATGAAATCCTTTGGTTGTTGTTAATTGGTGTGGAATAGCGACCTCTAAATGCTTTAGTCAAAAAAGCAAATGCAGTTGACAAAGCTTGTTCTTGTTCAGTTTCAAGATCAGTGATTCCTTGTTCCTGGTATTGTGGATATTGTTGTTGTCGACTGACTTGTTGTTCTTGTGGGTAGAATTGTTGTTGAGGGATAACAGCTTGTGGTTGTGGAATGTATTGATGCATGTTGTTGTTAGTGGAAGATGATAAAGCTTGTTGTTGTGAGTTCACTGGAGTTGGAGTCTTTGAAATTAGTGCCAAGGGATCATGATTCTTTGCCAATCTTTCTTTCCTAACTTCATTGACTTCAGCTTGGTTTTGTTTCAGAAAATCGTTGAGTTGATCAAAGTTCACTGATGTAAGTCATTTGTTTGGTTGACAATAGTGACATATCGTCCCCATTTTTCTGGAAGATTGTTGAGAAATTTGATGTTACTCACGATAGTTCTGGGTGCCAACTTGTTTCTGATAAGCTCATTCATTAAAGTGAAAAACCTTCCATAGTAGGATTCAATGGATTCTCCTAGAGTTGATGTAAACCTCCCCCATTCAGTTAGCAGCTTGTTCTCCGTGTCTTGTTAACCAATTTCAGTTCCATAACAAAGCTGTCTAACACGTTCCCACATAGCGTAAGCAGTTTCACAACTGTCCACAGCAGCAAAGATGTATCTCGGTAAACCCAGTTAGACAATGTGTATTGCCATGTCATCTACTTCAACCTGTTTGTTATCCTCGTCCGTGTATTCTGATTCATTTTGAACACGAAACGATGGCGGGACGGGAGGTGTTGCATCAGGATTTCTAGGGTTTTGGACTGGTCGAGGCTTGAAGGGACCATTCGTAATGGATTGAATCATGAGTTTTCCATTAGGTTTGGTTTTGATGTAACGGAGCATACGACTTGTCCATTGACGGTTTTCGGCACCGGCTGCATGAATGTCTTGTTGAGTAGCCATTGATGAAGGTAATTGATGATAAAGCTGATGTAGGATCGATTCAACGATAAAGGAGTTGTGTTTGATGAAGATTAAGTCCGGTTGTTGTAGTGAAAATTGGGTCTAAAAACTTAAAAACCTCAATAACTTATGTTCGGAGCGTTTTTAGGACTGGAAGGTTGACCATAGTTCATTCGGCGTGCCAATCTCCTTGTTCTCACGGTCGTTTTGATGTGTAGAACGCTGAAAACGGAGTTACGGTTCAAAAGTTATGGCCGTTTGAAGTTTTGCTCAAAATCTTACTCGTAAACCCTGTTCTTAGGCGTAGGATTAAGTGCTTATGCATAGGATTTGCTTAGGCGTAGACTTCCTTAGGCGTAGAATTCCTTAGGCGTAGGATGCTTATGCGTAGACTGCTGATGCGTAGGATTCCTTATGCGTAAACTCAATCTTACGCGTAACCTTTAGGCTTAAGCGTAAGCTTATGCGTAAACTTAAATGCTTATTAGTAAGAAACCTTACGAGTAAGTGGTAGCTTATGCGTAGAGTGTTACTCCTAAGCTTTTATGCTTATGCGTAAACTTAGGTTTAAAACCAAAATCCTTTACACTCGTCCAAGTGTAAAAGACATCCACAAGTCGAAGTGTTCCACAAACTTATCCAAGTGAGGGAAACACTGAGTAACCGTTGTAGCACGAAGAATCTGCACCAAAAGCTTATGCGTAGAAAACAAAACTTCTTACGCGTAAGACCTTACGCGTAGGATTAGGGTTTTGACTTTTCTTATGCGTAAGAATAGGGTTTTGACTTTTCTGTACTATGTTTTCTTACGCGTAAAATGCCCAGTTTTTGCAAAAAAACACTACTTTTCACTCAAAAACTCGATTCCAAACTATTTATTTTGCACAAACTTCTTCCAAAATACTTAAAGATCAATAAAGTCTACATCTTTAAGCTTAAAACCACTTAAAAATCAAAGCTTTATGCCAAAAGCTCACGTTTTTATACAAAAAACGCAACTTTCTTGTAAAACTTTAACAAAAAAACGTAACACAACACTCCTAAACCATTGTTAGGCGATTGATACCAATTGTAGGACCTTAAATATCTCAACCTTATCACGTTATACCAAATTTTACGACACAAGTATACACGAAACAAACACAAACACTTATGCGTAAAGTAGATGAAGAAAGATGGTGACTTGATATGATATAGGATATGCGTATATGTGTAGAGAGAAAAGATGAAAAGAAGAACTTTTATATCAAAGAGAAAACACACACATACACACTCAAGCACACCCCTCAAATGACACATTTGAGGGGTATTTATACTAAAATACATAACGCCCCATGGGCTTGGGCTTGGGCCTCGTGTGGGCTTGGATTGGATTACAAGTGATAAAAGGCTAGCTTAACTAAACGTCTAACCATTTAGCTTAGCCCAATCCACGAGCCCATTGACTATTCTAATACGATATCTAACACACGTTACAAAGTTCTTAAACGTGAATGACCATCACTTCTATTAATTATTATCAAGGCTAACAGAACCGCAGTGTATCTATTAAATAGGGTTCCTAGTAAGTCAGTTCCGAAAACTCCTTTTGATCTATGGACTGGAAGGAAACCTAGTCTGAGGCACCTGCATGTTTGGGGTTGTCCAACAGAAGCACGGGTTTATAATCCACAAGAAAAGAAATTGGATTCTCGAACCGTTAGCGGTTACTTTATTGGTTACCCAGAGAAGTCCAAAGGGTATAGGTTTTATTGTCCAAACCACAGTTCTAGAATAGTTGAAACAGGCAATGCAAAATTTCTGGAAAATGGTGAAGTTAGTGGGAGTGTTGAAAATCAATTTGTGGATATTAATGAAATAAGGGATGATGATCCATCACCCATGAATGTTCATAAATCCACAACTATGCCGAATGTTGTTCCTGTATTACAAAATCAAGAACAACACTTGAATCATGAACAAACGCCCCATCAAGAAACTAACTTACCAACTCAAACAAGTGAACCCATTGGAATAACGTTAAACAAACCTACAAGGGTTAGAAAGCCAACTATTCCTGATGATTATATAGTTTACTTGCAAGAGACAGATTTTGATATTGGCATTGATAACGATCCTTTAACCTTTTCACAAGCCATAGAAAGTGATAAGTCTGAAATGTGGATTAATGCTATGAAAGAAGAGTTGAAATCAATGGCTCAAAATAAAGTATGGGATCTTGTAAACTTGCCGGAAGGTTTTAAAATAGTTGGTTGTAAATGGGTCTTTAAGACCAAACGCGACTCTAAAGGCAATGTTAAAATATATAAAGCTAGACTTGTAGCCAAAGGTTATACTCAGAAAGACGACATTGATTACAACGAGAATTTTTCACCCGTCTCAAAGAATGACTCGTTGAGAATAATATTGGCATTAGTAGCTCATTTTGACTTAGAGCTACATCAAATGGATGTGAAAACCGCCTTTCTGAATGGAAATCTTGAGGAGGAAGTTTATATGAAACAACCTGAAAGGTTTTTCACTAAGGGTAAAGAAAAGATGGTGTGTAAATTGAAGAAATCAATATATGGACTTAAACAAGCTTCTAGGCAATGGTATATTAAGTTCAATGATACCATTAAATCTTTCAGTTTTGAAGAAATCATCGTTGATCGATGTATATACCGCAAGATCAGTGGGAGCAAGTTTATATTTTTGGTTCTATATGTTGATGATATTTTACTTGCGACTAAAGACATTGGTTTATTGAATAAGACTAAAGATTATCTCTCTAAGAATTTTGAAATGAAAGATATTGGTGAGGCATCTTATGTGATCGGAATTTCAATATTCCGTGACAGATCTAAAGGTCTATAAGGACTGTCTCAAAAAGCCTATATTGATAAAATTATTGAGAGATTCAATATGAGCAAGTGCTCGGATGGTATAGTCCCTATTCAAAAGGGAGATACATTTAGTCTTAAACAATGTCCAAAGAATGACGTGGAACGAAAGGAAATGGAAAACATTCCATATGCTTCAGTTGTGGGCAGTTTAATGTATCTACAAACTTGCACTAGACCCGACATCAGTTTTGCGATCGCGATGCTCAGTAGATATCAAAGTAATCCTGGTATTCATCACTGGAAAGCTGCAAAGAAAGTATTGAGATATCTTCAAGGAACAAAGGATTACATGCTTACTTATAAAAGGTCTAATCACTTAGAAGTGGTTGGATATGCTGATTCTGATTATGATGGATGCAAGGATAGTGGAAAGTCAACGTTTGGCTATGTGTTTCAATTGGCTAAAGGAGCTATTTCCTGGAAAAGTGCCAAACAATCTATCATTGCTGCATCAACCATGGAAGCAGAATTTGTAGCTTGTTATGAGGCTACTATTCATGCATTATGGCTGCAGAACTTTATTTCAGGGCTTGGGGTTGTCGACACTATAAGCAAGCCGCTGAAAATTTATTGTGACAATACCGCGATAGTTTTCTTCTCTAAGAACGATAAGTACTCTAAAGGTGCAAAACACATGGATATAAAGTTCTTTATCGTGAAAGAGGAAATTCAGAAATAAAGAGTGTATCTAGAACACATTTGTACAAATCTCATGATTGTTGATCCTCTAACCAAGGGTTTACCACCAAAGACATTTACGCAACATGTTCCTAGGTTGGGTCTTGGTTGTATTGATAACTAATTATGATGTTCTAAACACTCTTGAGCTCAATAAAATGTTTTTGATTTTATTTCTTATTCTTTATGTTATTATGCATGCATTTGTGTTTGAATAAGAAATTTGTATGTATTATCATAACAAGTATGTGGACTGTATGGTGTTTATATAACTTATGAATCTAGCATGATTAGCTCATAATGTTGTGATATATGGAAGGAAGTATACGAGTATGATGTGTATGACCGCCATAATCCTCACTATGTAGTTTGTTGTGTCAAGATGCTTATGATGTTAACGGTTAATAAAATTTATTTTGCTAGCCTTATGTTATACCATTAAGGAATATCATGTCAAGTGGGAGAATGTAAAAAAATGTGACATTCTATTTATGTCATTATCCCATATTGATTAGTAGGTTACCTATACTTCAATGTATACTAATGATGTAATCAAACTAATCAATATTTTGATGAATGCTCATAATGGTATATTATATCTTGACCGTTACATATGTTGGCATTGATGGACATGCTAACCTAAAAGCCCTATATAAACTAGTCCTCTCTACCCTACAACACACACAAGTAGAACCATTTAGCTATCCATCAAGCTCTCTATACTTAAGTGGGTCAAGAGAGAGAAACTAGTTTATGCTTTAAGGTGTTCTCGATATCATGTCAACATAAGCTTCTGCATCGGGTATGTTTTACTTAATCATGTTAATTATATATGTGGTTATTATCGTATTCTAATATCGTTGTGGTATAATAGTTTAATGTGTTCATCATGTATGTTTGATGCTAATGTTTACACATATGAATGCTTACAGTTTAGGGTTGCAAAATAAGCTAATTCAAGTGCCACAAAATTCCTGAAATGGTGCATAATATCTGAGTTCCATTATTGGGACAGTTAGCTAAATCTGCTTAAACCTTATATGTTTTTAACGGTTGTGTCGTAACGTAGTCTATATAAAAAGTTGTTTTTAGGTTGCAGTCATGGATAAATAATTTTTATTTATTTATTTAATGCAATTGAGGTTTCAGAAAAGGTCTATGGATTGGGAGAATACCTGATTCAAATATCTCTCTTGTTGCACCTGGTCCTTATGGTAATCATGTTGTTTTAGGTGATGTTATTCGGAACATTGTTCTTGCACTGGCTAATCGTTATAGTTAGGTATGTTCTTCTCAACGCCTTAAACTTTTCTTGGAGATGTTGCCGGAAACTATGTAGATGGTAGTTTGGCTTCTGAGACTGTAGTTGGCAACCATATTATCTTTTGTTGTTAAGAATTTTTATTTCAGTACTCATTTTATTTTCAATTAATTATTTTGGGTTGTGTTATGCTTTTACCGTGTTAAAAGGTATACATTGAAAACTTGGATTAATAGAAAATAGATAAACTTAATGACAAACATGATCATAATATTAATATATATATATATATACACCGAACAATACAACTTCCAAAGTTAGTTTATGACTCTTCAGTTGCCACAGTCTTTATAAATTGGTTTTACAAAAAAGTTCGACACAAATTTGATATCCAGTCCTTCAAATTTTCGAATCTACTTTCATCTAAGTATGTTGTCTTCAAACAAATGATCAATAACTGTTGCAAAGATAGAAATGACCACAACTCAGCCTAAGCATGTAACAACGTTATTTTTCGCATGTGAATCTTTGAATTTTTATCAATTATTTATTTAATGATTCATTTGCCATGCAAGAAACAACATGTAGAAGGTGAACATACAGTCATTCGAAAGCAGACACCATGAGGAGTCACATGTAAAGGTTTGTTACGTTAGATATATTTTCGTCGTTTCTAATGATGTGTGGCGATTGATGAGTGTACATCTTGAATATCTCATAGTTGCGATAATTACAGGTTCTTAATTTACAACATCTGATTAGTGTGATTTTATGCCCAAGTACATAATGTGTAGAAGTTAAAGGAGATGGCTATGCAAAACTACCTTTATGCCCACATGATGAGTTGTGGTATTACGAATGGTAAGCTTTGGATAAAAAAAGCAGGAAGAGGAAGAAAAAAGAAATGGCAGTATAAAAGAACATACAAATGTTGTTAGAGAGCATTGGAAAGAGGTTGCTGCGACTATAAGGTTAGAAGAGCACGAGGATAGTGAAGATGAATACAATAATGAAGATGACAATATTGAAACGTTCTCATGTGACAGTTTGCACTTAGCATATTCTCACGAGTCTTCGGCTAAATTACCTTTTTAGTGTTTATTGTTTTGTTGTTAAGAAGCTTATGCAACAAAGAACTAAAACTAGGAAGGAATTAAAATGATTTTTCTGGTCTTTATATGTACCTTACTTACAAATACAAATTGTTATGTTTAGATATTTTATTCGAAGAGCGTTTGTATCCGCGAAATGGCCATACTTTAGAACCTACATTACAATTGCTTATAGACACTTCACAATAATGTGCAGGTAGAAGTTTGGTTTGTGTGAGAAATACTACGGAGTAGTATTATTTGTATGGTGGTTTAAGCATAGGTGGGTTTTTTATTGGATCCAAAAGTTTGGGTATTTTTTTGGACTTTGTTATTTGTTATAATGGTCAAGTGTTTTAAGTGTTATTAAGTGAAATTCCTGGTATAATAGTTGGTCTACGGTTTTTATGTGGGCTTCGATAATCCGAGAGTGTTTATAGTTTTGGGTTGAAATTAAAAATAAAAAATTGGAGATGTAAGTTGCCTTATTACACCAAGTAGATCGCTGAAGTAATCTAAGAGAGAGACAAATAAGGTGACATGGGAGATGTAGATCACTTGAGCTCCTTTATTACAACTAGTCTTAAAGCATCTTCATTGCTATAGATTTTACCAAGTCTATAGTATTTTTATATCATATTTTTTTATAGATTATAAAAATATATAAACATGCTTTTACAATGTTATGAACTTCATTTAGCACATAAACATGTCAACTAACTAATTTAACATTATATCGCTGGTTAATAATAGGTTAAACCCATTTTCATCTCTATAACCTTGGTGTTTTAATGCAAATTTATATATATGGAATTCACATAGGCTTTATGTTATCATGAATATGCTCTATAGACCTTCATTGGAGATGCTTTTATTACGGCTATTTGTTGATAAATTTGACGATGGCTTAAAAGCTGACGTAACGTTGAGACGATGATAAAAAAGTATAATTTCAACAAATCCAAAAGGACACAAAAGTCATTCCCCACTCAAAACCACACCCATTGGCTCCCCAATATATACTCACTCCACCACACCCGTATCCCATCCTCTCAAATCCACACACTTTCTTTCTTTCTTTCTCTAGGGTTTCATCCGTACAAAGAAACCCAAACCCTAACCATGGCTGACGAATCACAATACACCTCATCCGGTGACTACAAACGCAAATACGACGACTCAACCACCACCACCACACGCCGTCCAACAGGCTTCTCAGCACCGATCATCCCTCCACCTGACTCCGGTCCAGTTGACGAGATCGAACTTGCAAAACAAAAGGCTCAGGAGATTGCTGCGAGGATTTTTAATAACGCTGAGGCGAAACGACCTAAGTTTGAGAACGGTGGTTCCGGTGGTTATGAGTCTGATAGCAAGTTTACTTCTGGTCCTACTGGTATAATTTGATTCATTTATTTAATTCGACTCGGTTCGGTTTTGCATGATTCGGTTAATTTTATGTTTTAATTGAATTGACTAGTGATTAATTTATGTGATGTTATGATGAAGTTATATAGAGTTTGATTTAGTGTTTAATACGATACGGTTTAGTTTATGCAGATGCTAAGTTAATTCGATTATATTGTTTACAGTTAGGGTTTGTTACTTAATTTAGTTTTAATTAGATGCGTTTGTTATAATAGAATTGGCTAGTGATTTATATAGTTTTATAGTGTTTAATACGATTCGGTTTAGTTTATGTGATTGATTTACGCTAATATTTAATTGTATGTTACTAAGTTTGTTATTTACTTCGATGCTTAATCGGTGTAGTTTGTGTTATAATGGAATTGTCTAGTGATTGATTGAATTGGTTAGTGAGTGATTTTAGTTGCTTTATGGTTAGTTAAATGTGTTTTGTTATAATTGTGTTAAATAGATGTAGTTTTATCGTCTAGAGTTTTGGTTGGAGTTTTTGTGTAGGTTTTGCTAAGTTAGACGCGCTTTGAATGAATTGAAATTAGTAGATGTAGGTTTTAGTTGATTTTATAATTGAATTGGCTAGTAGTTGATTGATGTTTTAAGTGAATTAAGTAGTGATTGAATTAGTTGTTTGATTAGATGTGTTTTGAATAAATTGAGGTAAAAAGATTTAAAGCTTGAAAGCGGCGCAAACGCCTGTTATGAGTATGATGATAGCAAGTTTAGTTTTGGTCCTATTGGTATGGTTTTGAATATGTGTGTTGTTAGGGTTCGGGTTTGTGATTGTGATGATTTGTTGTATAAAATTTATGTTATGTGTTGTTAGAATTGATGATAGTAATTGATTTAGTTCTAAAATATGGAGCTAGTGTGTTTTGAGTGAATTGGAATTCAGTGATTCATTTTTTTTTTTGAATTGGCTAGTAAAGATTGTTTATGTTTTATCGTGCACCATTTGTTTGAAGTACTTGTAAGAAAATCTGGCTAACTTATTGGTAGCATTTGTGATAGTAATTTTTGTGGATTTGGTTGGAAACTGAAGAGTATATGATGTTAGAATTGAATTTGCTAGAAATTGATTTAGGTTTTAATCGGCTTAAATAAAATAAATAGTATTAGGTTTCTGCTGTAATTTTAGCTGTTTGAAGACTTGTTATGCAATGAATTGGACTAATTTTATGTAGTAATATTTATGTGCTTTAGAGTATAAGTTGAATGATGATAATATGCTTCAAAATTTTAAAAAATGTCACAGATCATTGATTTTGAAGTTTTGTATTTATTGGCTATGTGTTCTTTGTTGTTTAAAAAGATGCGATGTTTATAACTGTATTTTGTTCTACTCTTCAGTTGAATTACTTGTATAACAAAATACGCCTAATTTATACACGAAAGTTATAAAATGTCACATTCACCTTGAAGCTTTGTTGTATGTCTAATTTTCTTTTTATATCATAAATGCAGATTATGGACAGAAGCCTTATTCAACTCCATCGTCGGTATCTTCTGCATACGGATATGGGAACCCAAGTAAAAAGATTGATATACCGAATGGAAGGGTAGGTGTGATTATTGGTAAAGGTGGAGAGACTATCAAGTATCTACAGCTGCAATCTGGAGCGAAGATTCAGGTTACTAGAGATATGGATGCGGATCCTAATTCACAAACTAGAGGAGTGGAGCTAACGGGTTCTTCGGAATCTATTGCTAAGGCTGAGGAGTTGATTAGAGATGTTCTTGCCGAGGTATATTGTGGTATGGTTTGAATTGTATGTGTGAATTTGGGTGTTTTCGATCTTATTGGTTTTGTGATCAGGCTGAGGCAGGAGGTTCTGGCGTAGTTTCTCGTAGGTTACCTGGTCAGCAAGGTGGGGCTGATACATTTTCGATGCCAGTGCCAAACAACAAGGTATTTGTGTTTTAAGGATAGTGCATAATTTTTTTTATTTCTCTGTGCCTGTCTTTTTATTGTTCGATTTTTCATGTGTGTTTAGGTTGGTCTTATTATTGGTAAAGGAGGCGAGACCATAAAAAGTATGCAAGCCAGTACAGGGGCTCGTATTCAGGTTTGGCGAAATAATTCAGCTTTACTTTACTTTTGTCGAAGTCTTTTGAATACCGTGATCATGGCTGTTTGGTTGCAAATGCATTGATAACCATATGGGCTTGTTATTTGGCTATGTCTCCATATCAGTTTTGGAAAGTTTTCTGTTCACTCAAGTTCACAATTAAAATGAGTTTAGCTTAAAGACTGTATCTATGTTCAGGTGATACCTCTACACCTGCCCCCGGGCGATACACGCACAGAACGGACTGTACAAATAGATGGGTCCGTTGAACAGATTGAGGCTGCAAAACAGTTGGTTAATGAAGTAATTAGCGAGGTATGCATTTTCACGCAAGGAAACCATGCGTGTGCTTGGTTTCAAAAAGCGTATGCTGAATTTAACTTGCTTTTCAATAGGGTTTTTCTTGTGTGAATTTAGGGACTTATTTGGATCTTACATATTATACTTAACTTTGATTGCTCTTATGTGACATATATGTGAATCTGATGTCTCTGATTCAAAATGGATCTTTTTAAGAAAGTTGGGCAACTAAATAGGTCATTACACTTCTAATATCTGCCAATGAATTTGCCGTTTTCTTTTCTATATGGTCTATTGTTCTCTAACTTTAAACAAACCATAGGACAAGGAATTGATGTTATGCGAGCTGTTATATTATTTTTAGTGTCTTAACATAATCCATGAATCTTTACAACTGCTTGGTTATTCATAAACTGCCACCACCTGTTTCTCTTCCCTATATTCCACTTGTCAAATCTGAGGATGCAGATTCTGCTGTTGCTGCTCTTTGGAACGAACAGCTCGGTTGGCTGATTCTGTCTCAATTACAAATCTGACCTCAGATTGGTTTCTTCTAACTGCAAATATATCCTGTATTGAACGGTAAATGTACGCAGATACATATCTTCCTCTATCCATATTGAATAAAAGAGCCTGTATATATTGGATTGCCTCTGCAGGGCTATTGGGAACATTGTCAAGTCCACTTATAGTTTTCAGATATCATTGGATACCTCTAACCGTGATTTTTTTATATTGGGGTTTAACACCAAATTATCTTTTTCTTGGTTATGAAATGATATAATGATGGCTGTGAGTTACTGTTTATGTACTTGAGAAGCATATAATATTATCTTTAAGATTATGCGTCAACGTCATAGATGGGTGTTACTGTTAGTAAAATGAGACAATCATATGTATTGTTGTTACTTACATTGCTGTTAGGACCGTGTTGTGGGTGTGGGTAATTGGAGTTTTGTTGACGCCAGCAAACTGGTATGACTCTAAACCTCCTTTTATAGAAGAGCTGCAAATTTATTATCGGTATGGATATTGTAGGTGTGCTATCCTCCATATGGGTAAAAGGTTTAACAGAGTTGTTTAGGTTATTATTTTCGTGAGAATATTTGGGTAGTATGTTATTTAGCTATTTATGAACCATAATATGCTTTTTCTAGATCTCTATGATACAATCTTCATATTATATCAATGTTCTGGTGGTCATTTAGAAACTGTAAGATTTTCCATATTATATATGCTCTTTGAGAAGATTGTATAGTTTTGCGTTTTGTTTTGTACCCATACACTTCGAATAGGGAGAGGATGGGCTTCTGCTGGAGTATCTCTCGGTAATACCACTCGACCATTACGGTATGTAGGCACCTAAACCTGTCTTGAATCTTGATATAATAAATTTATATTTATTATCTTTGTGAAATCCTAATATGTTTGTGCTACCTGTATACTGTTCCACTCTTTCTCTGCATATATTCTGTATGTCACTATTATGCTAGTTAGATCATGAGTATGCTGAGTGCTATTATTATTGAATGTGGTTCTTGGTTCATTTGAGATTATGATACTTGTGCAGAATCGTTTGAGAAATCCAATGGGCAGTGGTGGTGGATATTCACAGCAAGGTTACCAAGCCCGGCCCCAAACAAACTGGGCACCCCCTGGTGGACCCCAAATGCAGCAACAGGGTTACAACTATGTGCAACCTGGTGCCTACCCTGGTCAACCCACTCAGTACACCCAACAACCATATGGTGGCTATCCTCGCCAGCAAACCTCAGGTGGATATGCTGCTGGTTGGGACCAGTCAGCAGCTGGAGCTGCTCCAACACAGCAAACCACTCAGGGAGGTGGTGCTTATGATTATTACAATCAGCAACAAGCTCCACAAACCCAACCGCCTGGTGGCTCTACGACAGATGCATCTGCTTATGGGTACAGTCAGCAAGGTCAAACTTATGGTCAAGATGGGTATGGAGGATATGGAGCACCTCAATCTGGTTATGGTGGATATGATCAACAAGGTTATGCTAATCCTAATCCTGCAAGTGGATATAATAATGCTACTAGCGAAACAACTGATGGTCAAACTGGCTCATACGGAGCGGCTCAGGGTGATAGTAACACTAGTACACAAGCTCCACCTCCAACATCTGCACCTCAATCTGGTTACGGGGCGGTGCCGCCAGTATCCCAGCCAGGCTACGGTGCTCAGCCTCCATCTGGTTATGGTGGTTATGGACCTCCTCAAACCAAACCTGCTGTTGCACCTGCTTATGGTCAGCAGCCACAGCAATCTCCACAAGGTGGTTATGCTCAACAAGCATATGGACAGCAGCCACCTGCTTATGGTGGTGGTGGGTATGCTCAAGCACCTTATGGACAGCAGGCACAAGCATATGGAGCGGCCTATGGTGGTTATCCCCAGCAACCGCCTGCATATTCTAGTGATGCTGCTGCTGCTGCCCCTGCTGCTGCTCCAGCACCTCAAGCTAGTGGTGGTGCGGTTGCCAAAGCTTCACCCCAACAAAGTTGATATTTTCAAAGCAGGTAAGAGTAGATGTGTCGTTTGAGCCTATGATGATGGGTTCTATAGCTCCTAATAGAATTGATACTGAGATGTTCTTTATTTTCTTTTTTTAATCAGAATATTTTTGCATGTGTTATGTCAAGTGCTTGTGGACTTTTTTTTAGGCGTGTTTCCTATTGTAATGCGTTAGTACATTTCATCTTGCTACAATTATGTTGCATTTCTATTATGTCTCGTTTATGATGGCTGATAAAAAGGCTAGCAACTCGTATTTTTCTTATTATATATTTCGAGATAGGAAAAAGTAACGATGGTTAGAGACTTGGTGCCTCACATCACTTTTAAGCTTCCTCCTTTGGATAGCATTAAACAATACAGTTGATGAATGAAATGAATAACTGCACATTACACTTTTAAGCTTCCTCCTTTGGATAGCATGAAACAATACAGTTGATGAATGAAATGAATAACTGCACATTAGCATCTTACATCTCTCTAAGTTCAAGCAACTGCCTCCATCCCCAATTGTTTTTTTTTTGTTTCTTAAATCAGTATTAACTTTCCATACACTCTTATCTTTAACCTATAAATATTAACCCACTTTATCCATAAAGAATCCTTTTTACTTGCAATATTCTATAGATGCTTTATCATTAGAACTAAGTTCCACTTCTCAAGTGGTTTTAAACCAAGTTCACCATTACTCTTTGGTTTACAAACATTATTCCATGCAATTCTTGCTCTTCCTTGAACTTTCTCACCGTAACTCCACAGGAAGCTTTTTAATAGTCTATCAATATCTTGTACTATTGTCTTTGGAAGGAAAAACACAAGCCCAAAAGGTTTGCATAGCAGACAGGATGGAGCTAATCAACTGTAGTCTTCCGGCATGAAAATAATTTTCTTTTCCAGTCAACAATCTTCCCCCTTACTTTATAAGGCATTTGCAATCAGTTAGACTTAACCTTTTAGTAACCAAAGGCACTCCAGGGTATCTTATAGGAAAAATTCCTATGGTAAAGGGAACAATTTGAAGAATTGCAGCTTTTATTTCCTCACTAACATTGCTACAAAATATAATGCTCTTTCCCATGTTTGAATATAGGCCAGAAATTGCAGTGAACTGTTCTAAAGCCTCCTTCATCACTTGAGCTGAGCGTACATCCCCACTATTCAGTATTAATAAATCATCAGCAAAGCATAAATTTGTAATCTTCAATTCGTCACATCCTTGATGATATGTAAACTGTCCTGTTTGGTTTATTCTCCTTAACAGAATTAGATTTAAAACCTGCATTCAATAGTAAATAGATAAGGTGATATGGGATCAGCTTGTCTTAGACCTCTTGTGCAAAATTTCAAATTGTTATTGAAAATATACAGTAATATTGAAACTATGGAGATTATTTTTATGTAAATGTTGGAATTTTCCTTACTATAATCATGAATAAAGGAAATAATGTAATAACTAGAACTATAATGCATATTGTTTAAGTAAAAGTGAAATATCACTTACAAGAATAAAATGTCTTAGCTAAGATTGTGCCATTTAGTTTATCATATGTGTGCTTCATTAGTTGGTTGAGGGTATATATGACTTCCCCCCTTAAAATATCCAAATCTTTCACCATTCAAGCTCACTCAGAATGCACATGTAGTTAACTATACGCATTAGTGTTCGAATCAACTTGTCAAACACTTTCCCGTTTATGAATTGGGAATTTAGCAAAGCTCACCGTGCATAATATTATGGTCAGATTCTCTTGTCTGAGTGAAACTTTATAGCTTTAACTAAGGGAAATGATAGAGAGACTTAAACTTAGGCCTAAACTTAGACCTAAAACCAAGTGACATCATTCTGATGGCTACAGACAGAAACCCACTTATATTACAACCCATCAGGATGATGCCACTTTGTTTTAGGTCTAAGTTTAGGCCTAACTTTAGGTCCCTTTATCATTTCTCATTAACTAATGGTGAAAGAGTTTAGTGAGTAATGCAAAACATGTGTATAATTAGCTGGTAATATCTCTTAACAAAAATCTTTCATGATGAAGGATGTCAATGTATTTTTGAAATGTCACTGTATTATAGATGCAGTCGTATTCGATTATATTTAAGAAAAGAAAAACAAGAAAGATGAGAATTCCTTTCCTTTTAGCTATAGGAAACATGAAAAAAAAGGCGACTAGATATTCTTTCCGTTCCTTTCTTTCACCTCTTATGACAAACTACATCATTCTATCCAAATAAAACAGATTGAATTGAATGAATGAGCTTTTTGCAATAACATATACTCTATTATCTATGAAATACAAATAACACACAAATTAAAAGTGTAATCATGTCAAACCAACCTCACATGTTTTTACCTAGCCCAATTTGACCCATTTCCCTGAGAGCCTTGCCGGTTTTGCCATCCCCAGTATTAGAGTAGATTTTAGAAACTGAATTGGTTATGATCAAAATACACCATGGCACCAACCAAGAGTTTGTGTGTTAAAAGTCGAGTTCGAATCATATGTGAGATTGTGAGATATGATATCTGACAAAATATCCGCCTTGCCAACAAATGATTAAAAGGCACCAAGATTTTCAAACACTGCTTATAATAAATGATTTAATGTTAAAGTGATTGGTTGTATGCTGCTTTTTTACGTATAAAACAAGATGCAAATAGCCACCATTAATTTTGTCATACAAAAACAAAGAAAGAATTTAATTCGTAGAGATAGTGACTCCAAACACACAATTCCTTTAATGGCTCAAATTGAAAGGATACAAGAAAGTGAACAAAGTCTTGGAAATACTTGTCAACACAACCTAGCAATTAATTCACATACTTGTCGACAGCAAGTAACAAAAAGAGCTAAATAAAAAGACACTTAAGCATCTCAGTACTGAAATGTATCATAAGATAAGTTGTTGAAATTGAATACCTCACTCACGCCACCAAAGTATAACATGGAGTGTGGATTCCTTGTGGATGTGGTACTCAGCAAGGGTATAGTTAACCTGAAGCACCTTTCCGTTCCAAATGAGATATTGCCGGCCCGTGGGCCTACCAACCTTATCCTGCATCTTGGCTTTCACATTGCTGATAGTATCCGAGGGTTTGACGTCCAGAGTTATTGTTTTTCCGCTGAGAGTGTTGACAAATATCTGCATCAATCCCCTTGATTTAAGCACAAGTGTTAGGAAAGATTCCGTATCAATGTGGAAGTCGGAAAGAGAGTCATTATCCTAAAGAACCATTTCATTGAAGATTAGCACCTGTTGGTCGGTAGGGATACCTTCGATATCCATGAGCTTTACTTTCACATAACCAATGGTGTCTGAAGGTTTGACTTCCACAGATATTGTTTTTTTGGTAAGGGTCATGACATATATCTTCATCAATCCCCATGATTTAAGCATAAGTGTGAGGGTGGATTCCTTTTTTATGTGAAAGTCTGAAAGGATACCACTGTCCTCCAGAACCATTTCGTTGAATATCAGCGCCTGCTGTTCAGGAGGAATACCTTCTGCATCCTGGATCTTAACTTTCACATGGCCAATGGTGTCTGTAGGTTTGACTTTTAGAGCGATGGTTATTGTTGTGAATGTTTTTGTGAATATCGGGATCAATCCCGTTGATTTAAGCAGAAATGTGATGGTGGATTTGTTGTTGATGTTGAAGTCAGCAAAGGTACCGCTATCCTCAAGAACAATTCCATCAAAGATCAATGCCTGCTGGTCACGTGGAGTACCTTCTTTTTTCTGAATCTTAGCTTTCACGTCGCCGATGTTCTCCGAGTGAGTGACTTCCAGAGAGAATGTCTTTCCATTAAAGGTCTGAACAAACATTTGCATCAGTCCTCAGGAACCATTTTGTTGCGGATCACCACCTGCTCGTCTGGAGAAATACCTTCTTTATTTTGGATCATGGCTTTCACGTTGCCAATGGTGCCTGAGCATTTGACTTTAAGAGCGATTGTCTTTCCATTGCTGGTTTTGACATATATACCTGCAGAAGTAAAATGAACATGATAATATTTAAAAAAATATTTAATCACTAATAAACATAAATCAAGGACAAATCAACTACTTAGAAACTTAATACTGATACAATATGGAATGTTTGTCATATGTTCACATATTTGAATTGCAGTTGACAAACTTATACCAATATGGCTTTTTTGTTTATTGCACTATTCTTTTGTTCATTGTACTTGAACTATCTTAGAATAGATGATAACTAAACCTAAAGACACAGTCTAAGTTGCTCTATATCATATCGGCTTTCTCATCCACCTTATCTCCATTTCATTTCCAAGATGAGGTATACAATTCCACCTCAACTCAATGTGCCATACATGTAGAAAATATATATATGATGCACTAGTGATTCATTGTATTCTTCAAAAAAGTTAATTTTGGTCATTGTTTATTTTTGTTCATTCAGGTGTGAGCTAAATGTCTAAGTGTTGGCGAAACTAGTTGAAGCTAGAGCTTATGGGTGTAAAATGACATCAAAGGACAAAACAGATAAATAATAAAATATTAAAAGACAAGGGTATTTATGGTATTAGCCACAGCAAAAGCTCGAGATTCTTTTAGAAGCTCCTGCTACAGAACTTCTCTTATTAAAGCTTATGGTTTCCAAAATCTCTTATAGGCTTCTCATCCAAGCAAAGCTAATTTTAAAAGCTCAAGCTCCAATAAGCTCACAAAAACTTTATGACAAACACACCCTATATGAACAAAAAAAGGGTCATAGACAGCTAAGTTATGTCAGAGTGACTTATACAAGATGTTTGAACTTTAGGGATAAGAAAAAAATATAGGGATAATTGCACGAAAAGTAATCAAACTTGACACTTATTGTCATTGCGTGTAGCGACCTATTTTTTTTCTCATTGTGACACAAACCTTTTTAGATTCTGCTATTGTATGTATCGGTGACTTGTTTTACCTATTGCAACCGGTCATGTTAACGACCGTTAGTGTTTTTATTGCACCGTTAGTCCTTTTTGTCTGTTTTTAACGACCGTTATTATATTATTGCACCGTTAGTCATTTTCGCCCGTTTTTTACACGTTTTTGTCCGTTTTTGCACGGTTTCGTCCGTTTTTACACGTTTTCGTCCGTTTTTACACGTTTTCGTCCGTTTTTACACGCTTTTGTTCGTTTTACATGTTTTCGCACGTTTTTTACACGTTTTCGTTCGTTTTACACGTTTTCGTTCATTTTTATACGTTTTTTCATGTTTTCGCACGTTTTTTTACACGTTTTCGTCCGTTTTACACGTTTTTTTTCGTTTTTACACGTTTTTGCATGGTTTTGTCCGTTTTTACACGTTTTCGTCCGTTTTTACACCCTTTTATACGTTTTTTCACAGTTTCGTCCGTGTTTACACGTTTTCGTCCGTTTTTAGACGTTTTTGTTCGTTTTTACACGTTTTTGCACGTTTTTGTTCGTTTTTTACACGTTTTCGTCCGTTTTTACACGTTTTTTTTTGTTTTTACACGTTTTCATCCGTTTTACACGTTTTTTTCGTTTTTACACGTTTTCGTCCGTTTTTACACTTTTTTGTTCGTTTTTTACACATTTTCGTCCCTTTTATACGTTTTTACACATTTTCGTCCGTTTTTACCCTTTTTTTTGTTTTTACACGTTTTCGTCCTTTTTAGACGGTTTTTTTTAACACATTTTTACACTTTTTTTGCACGTGTAAAAACGAAAAAAAAGGTGTAAAACGGACGAAAACGTGTAAAAACAAAAACGTGTAAAAACGGACGAAAACGTGTAAAAACGAACAAAAACGTGTAAAAACGGATGAAACCGTGCAGAAACGTGTAAAAACGAACAAAAACGTCTAAAAACGGACGAAAACGTGTAAAAAGGAAAAAAACGTGTAAAACGGACGAAAACGTGTAAAAAACGAACAAAAACGTGTAAAAACGGACGAAACCGTGCAGAAACGTGTAAAAACGAACAAAAACGTCTAAAAACGGACGAAAACGTGTAAAAAGGAAAAAAACGTGTAAAACGGACGAAAACGTGTAAAAAACGAACAAAAACGTGTAAAAACGGACGAAACCGTGCAAAAACGTGTAAAAACGAACAAAAACGTCTAAAAACGGACGAAAACCTGTAAAAACGAAAAAACGTGTAAAACGGACGAAAACGTGTAAAAAACGAACAAAAACGTGTAAAAACGGACGAAACCGTGCAAAAACGAACAAAAACGTCTAAAAACGGACGAAAACGTGTAAAAACGAAAAAAAAAAAACGTGTAAAACGAACGAAACTGTGCAAAAACGTGTAAAAACGTCTAAAAACGGACGAAAACGTGTAAAAACGGACGAAAACGTTTAAAAACGGACGAAACGGTGAAAAAACGTATAAAAGGGTGTAAAAACGGACGAAACGTGTAAAAACGGACGAAAACGTGTAAAAACGGACGAAACCGTGCAAAAACGGACGAAAAAGTGTGAAAACGGACGAAAACGTGTAAAAAACGGGCGAAAATGACTAACGGTGCAATAATATAATAACGGTCGTTAAAAACAGACGAAAAGGACTAACGGTGCAATAAAAACACTAACGGTCGTTAACATGACCGGTTGCAATAGGTAAAACAAGTCACCGATACATACAATAGCAGAATCTAAAAAGGTTTGTGTCACAATGAGAAAAAAAATAGGTCGCTACACGCAATGACAATAAGTGCCAAGTTTGATGACTTTTCGTGCAATTATCCCAAAAATATACAATGATCCACATGAACAATTTTTGTTGTGATTAACGCACTTCTGAGATGAGGAATTAGATAGAACAATTTCACAATAAAAAAAGACACAAGAATTAAACAAGGGTTGGCAAAAGCCTAAAATCCACTACGGAAGTGAGAATGGAAATTAAAAATAAAAAATAAAAAATGGAGTACCGAGGTTACATAGTGTATCGCTCCAAATCTAGGCTCCGAGAAATTGATGAGGACAAGATTGAGGAGTTTACCCTCGGACATTAAACAAATCCTATTCCAACAACATGACTGTTGTCATTGTTATGATCATCATTTATCTGAATGGGATCGATCTCCAGATATTTTTATTAGATCGCAATCACCCTGCTCATCATTGTTATCGTTATGATCATCATTTATCTTAATGGTATCTGAAAGCTTTGATTTATTTTCCTTACCTTGAGGTGGAGGCGGTCTACTGTTTTCCTATCGCATATGAAAGTTCATAAAATTAAAAGCCTTCTACTCTATGCTTTTCGTGAAAAGTCTCATATGTTATTTTCCGAAACTTTTATTGGTAAAATATGTTCATACAAATATCAAAACGTGTCATTTCCGTTATTGGCATAGACAAACATGACATGGGCCTTGGTTCCGCTTAACAAATACGTGTATACCAAGATTAGTGTAGATTATTATATGAGATGTAGCCATAGTATATTTATTTTGCATGCAGTTGTTTGTGCTAATTATTTGTTTTAGAATATGCATCATATGATGAATAAAGACTTATTAAGTTTGGAAAAGAGGCATGTTTTACTTAAATACTTGGTGAAAACTTAGTAACAGCCATATTTGTTTCAAGTAGTTTAACAACTATCTAAAGTTCTACAGATCATTTAGATAATGTTTTTCTTAGAGAGTAGGTTGTAAAACTTTTATATCGATACTTGGATCAGACTCAAAAAAACTTCTTAATGACTATTATTGTAACAAACAATAGTCATTAATTTGAATCCAAAATGCCTACTTACTATGCTAGCGTTTTTTGTCTGTCACCTACTAATTGCCTTACGTATATTGATTAGAAATGTGCAATCTTAGCTCTCAAATGTGTAGTGTCTAGGTACGTTGTGTATTTTTTTAACAACAATATCTAATTTGGTTGTTTTGCAAAGCATTGGTGTTTCGTGATATCCTCTAAAGAACTTTTAGATACGTGTTCCAGTTTTTTAAACTTTGTCATAGTTTTTAAAGGTTGGTATGTGGTCATGGTTACTGATTCTACACAGTTTATGTTCATAGGGTGGCGGAAGATTGTCAAGATAGAGTTCAAATGTTTTTTTTTTAGGATTTTGGAACATATCCTTTATGGTTACCAATTATCTACAGTTTATGTTATATGGCAATGTAAAAGGATACGAAGGTGGAGTTTAATTGTTTTTTAGACTTTTGGCCAAACGGAGATAATTTGCATCTAGACTTGGTAACTTTTTAATTTAGCAGACTGATATTTAGCTCGCCGCATCAGTTTGGCGATGGTGTGTTCAATAGTTGTCGTGGTGCACATAGATCTGTGACCGCATTTCAGGTTGGTGTTTTTGCCAAAAGTGGTTGCGGTGTGGCAGTGTTCGATAGCTTTCGTTGTGCGTATAGATCTGTGATCGCATGTTAGCCAAACATTATGCCTGATCGATTCATTAATCCAATATTCTGTGTCAAAAGTTGGTGCCTTGAATTTAGAAGTAGGTACTAGATGATATGAATCGCCTTCTGATACTTAGGGATTTTGGGACGTGGTTATACCTGTTGACTCTATATACTTTGTAATAGTTTGTATAATATGTGGCGGTGAGTGTTTTTTTGATAAAGTCTGATATGTAGTCCCTTGCTGTTAAATAAAGAGGGCACTGATTGTTTGTTTGACAATTCAATATGCTCGGAATCGGGTTTTTTGTGTAACTTATTGTTTTATGTTTTGGCTGTTTGTAGATATTTGAATATAAAAGTACGCAAGTGTTGTCATCTTTTGTACTTTAGATCTTTGGGAAAATGACAAAAAAATGCATCGAACTTGACACCTATTGTGATTGTGTGTAGCCAACTATTTTTTTTTTCATTGTAACACAAAACTTTTGAATTTTTGTCATTGTATGTACGATTTCCAACGTGTCAAAACACGTGGACTGCCAACTCATCGGGGTGTTACATGTGGACTGCCAACTCATTTACCCACTATTACTTTTTAGGGATAATAACAAAAAAATGTATCGAACTTGACCACTTTTGTCATTGTAACACAAACCTTTTGAAGTTTTGTTAATGTATGTATCCAGTCAATCTAAACTTGGCATCGTTAGTCCTTTATACTAACGGCCGTTAGCATATAACTTAAAATTTCGTTTTCTTACGTTTTCATCCCTTTTTATACGTTTTCATTTGTTTTCTTACGTTTTCATCCGTTTTTATATTTTTTCGTCCATTTTCTTACCTTTTGTATACGTTTCGTCCGGTTTTATACTTTTCGCCGATTTTCTTACGTTTTCATCCGTTTTTATATGCTTTCATCCGTGTAAAATCAAACAAAAACGTGTAAAAACAGACGAAAACATGTAAAATCAAATGAAAACGTGTCAAAATGGACGAAAACGTATAACGGACTAACGTTGCATTAATAAAATAAACGGACGTGTTTAGCTATAAAAACGGATGAAAACGTACAAAAATGGATGAAAGCATATAAAAACGGATGAAAACGTACAAAAACGTAAAAAAAGTTGGCGAAAACGTATAAAACGGACGAAAACGTATAAAAACATAAGAAAATGAACGAAAAATGTATAAAAATGGATGAAAACGTAAGAAAACGAACGAAAACATATACAAAGGGATGAAAACGTAAGAATTTTTTTTTTAAAGTTATGTGCTAACGGCCGTTAGTATAAAGGACTAACGATGCCATGTTTAGATTGACTGGATACATACATTAACAAAAATTTAAAAGGTTTGTGTTACAATGACAAAAGTGGTCAAGTTCGATACATTTTTTTGTTATTAGTGGGTAAATAGTTGGCAGTCCACGTGTAACACCCCGATGAGTTGGCAGTCCACGTGTTGTGACACGTTGGAAATCGTACACACAATGACAAAAATTCAAAAGTTTTGTGTTACAATGAAAAAAAAAATAGTTGGCTACACACAATCACAATAAGTGTCAAGTTCGATGCATTTTTTTGTCATTTTCCCTAGATCTTTCAACATAGCTTCTCGATTGTCTTTCCGACAAAAGATTACCTTTGCAGATTAATAGACAACAATTTCCAATATTTGTATGCTTTGCAATGAGTATCAACAAAAGGCAAGGGCATTCGCTTTCGAAAGTGGGAATATATTTGCCTAAACATGTCTTCACTCATGATAAGCTATTTGTTGCGGTATCAAGAGTCACAAGTCGCAAAGGGCTAATTATTTTGATATACGATATAGATGGAAAGGTTTGCAGCAATACTATGAATGTTGTTTATCCCGAAGTTTTTCAAAAAGTGTGACAAACTACAAACATGTTCAATGAGCCATATTACTTTTTTTTTTTTTTTTTTTTTTTTTTTTTTTTTTTTTTTTTTTTTTTTTTATCATGGTATTTGTCATTTTATCTTTTTTTTAGTTGGTGAACCTGTAACTTTTACATATTTTTCCTAATCATTCATATAATGCTTTTTGTTTATATGGGTATGATTTTTATATTTTTTTTTGAACGACAACTATTATTAGGAAAAAAAACTAGCAAGAAGCTAGCACAAACTTACAAGGAAATAAGAGAAGGGTTTTTACACCAAACATCCCAACTAAAAGAAAATTTACATCTAGAGGAAAACCATAAAAAAGAACGCTCAACAATGTCGTCAAACATCATTGCTTTCCGAGGCTTTTTTGACGAAAAAATCTCCAAATTTCTGTGCATCCAAATCGTCCACCACGAAACATACCAAACTCCTTCAAATAGACTTTTAATCCTGGGACCCATTTTAATCGACAACAACCAAGAAAGCCACTCGGAGTAAGAGCCACAAGGCACCCACACCACATCCCACCAACGACAAACAACCCGAGAGACTTCAATCGCCAAAGTACACTTGAAAAAAATGTGCTGCACATCTTCATCATAAGAATTACAGTTCAGACATATAGGAGAGTCAACCTGAATACCCCTTCGAATCAGATTTGATTTAGTCGGCAAACGATCAAGATATAATCTCCAAGCAAACACATTGAGCTTAATCGGAAGATGAGGAAGCCAACGCGTAGCCACTTCCTCTTTGGGAAGAAAAAAGCCATCAAGCATATTACGAACATCCTTAACTCTGTAAGTCCCAGAACCATTCAAGTCCCAAAACCAACGGTCACGAGAATTAGACAAAATAACCCCTTCGATTAATTCAGAAAGCGACTCCAGTTGAACCGACTCACTCCCTCCCCTAACGGCCCACCGAAAAGACGTATCAACCGAATGCTGTAACTTCTCCGCCACACTAATCGATTTATTAAGATCAAGGGCAAAAAGATGCGGAAATTTATTACACAACTTGACATTACCAATCCAGGGATCGAACCAAAATTTAGTAGACAAACTGTTTCCCACCCGTTTTAAGCAGTGAGATAAAATATCCACTCCTTGGGCCTTCAGCCCATTAACCTCACTAGTAATGGTTCTCCATAACGAAGAACCAGATCGAACCTGAAACGAAGGACCATGAACCGCCGAAATAAAGCGACACCAAAACGAATTATCATGAGAAATAAAACGCCAAACCCATCTCATGAGAAGGGCTCTATTAAGAGAAAAGAGGCTAGAAACTCCAAGACCACCGAATTGTTTTGCTGCTAGAACTTTACTCCATGTAACCCATGTAATATTCTTATCAGGTTCTTGAAAACCGTAGAAAAAATTTCTACGAATTGCTTCCATGGAAGACAAAACAGACTTTGGCACCTTATATAAAGACATAGCATAAATAGGAGAAGAACCAAGTACCAATTTTAGCAACGTGAGACGCCCGCCTATGGATAAAGTTTTAGACTTCCATTTTGACAACCGAGACCTCAGTTTACTCAAAGATTCGTCCCAAGCATCGATTCGCGACATGTTCCCACCTACCATAGCGCCAAGATACTTGAAAGGAGCTTTCATAATTGCACAACCTAAGTTAGTGGCAGCTGCTATTGTAGCGTCATTCGAAACTCCAACTCCAAGCAAGTGACTTTTTTTTACATTAATTTTCAAGCCAGAAGCTAAAAAGAAACAATGCAAAACATGCAAGATCCGACTAAGATTCTCGTCAGACCATTCTCCAATAAATACAGCATCATCCGCATAGAAAAGGTGAGACAACGTGAAATCCTTACCAATTTGTATCCCTTTGAAAATGCCCACATCAACCGTTCTGGAGAACGACAAATGTAACGACTCCATAACAAGAATAAAAAGATAAGGCGCCAAAGGATCGCCTTGCTTCAAACCACGGAAAAATTGAAATTGCCGTAGGAGATCCGTTAACAAGAACAGACGCCATACTTGCCGAAAAGCTGCCCTTAATCCAACCACACCACTTATCCCCAAACCCGAAAGACTTTAAAACATCCATCAAGTAATCCCAACGAACAGAATCGTAAGCTTTAGCAAAATCAACTTTGAACACCATAGCTTGATGCTTATAGTGTTTGCACCAAGCAAGTAATTCATTAATAATGAAGGGACCATCCAAATTTGCCTACCCGGAACAAAAGCCGTTTGAACATCAGAGATCAAACCTGAGATAATCACCGACAATCGTAAAGCAAGAATTTTAGTAACCACCTTGTATAAACATCCAATCAGACTTATAGGACGGAAATCAGTCACAAATTTCGGATCCGAGTTTTTGGGGATAAGAGCAACAAACGAAGAATTGCAGCCCCTAGAAAACGAACTATGATCAAAAAACCATTTGACAGCAACGCAAAAATCAGGACCAATAAGATCCCAGAATTTACGAAAGAACTCAAATGTAAATCCGTCAGGACCCGGAGACTTATCTTCTCCACAACCCCAAACCGCCTGACGAATTTCGTCACAAGAAACCGGGCGCTCCAAATCCAAAACCTGATCAGAGTTTAATCGAGTAGGGAACTGAAAAGAGATCTTACTCCGATTAACTGCCGGATCTTCGAACCTTTAAGCAAAATGTAAACGGAATTCCTCCTTAACACGAACCGGATCAGACACCCATTCACCATCAACCAAAATCCCCTTAATAGATAAGCTGGACCGTTTCTTATTAACAATACCGTGAAAGAATTTAGAATTTTCGTCTCCTTCTACCGCCCATCGGATCTTAGCTTTCTGCCTATAGTCACGAGCCTCCGACGCTTTGATATCAAGTAAATTCTTCATCAAATTCAACCGAGAAGCCAGAATATCAGCATTAGCTCCCCCTTGATCAATCGTCACATCTAACTCATGAAGTTTGGATTTGATTTCATAAATATTACCCATATTCTGGACCGGTATGATTTTTATATGATGTTGTTTTACTTGTAATACAATTATTTTATTGCCCTTCGCGAAACCTGCGGGTCTATAGTCTAGTTTATATATTTCCAAATAACTTGTAACAACTTTACGATAATTATGAGCCGCGAATATAGTCAAGTTAAAGGACTGCTCCTCATGTGAATGGGTTGCGAGATACAGTAGACTCAAAGGTTATAAAAATTCATAACATAAGGTTAAACAAAAACCTCAACATGCGGTAACTGGATCATAATGATCCAATAAATATGAGACCTCCAATCAAACTAGTAACAAATCTCATTTGTCAAGCTCAAGGTGCATCGAGGTAATCAAATTAAGTATTTTAAGCAAAAGGGATCGGTTTTATGCTTCTCTTTTCATTTAAAAAAAAAGTGTGAATACAAATAACCACCATTAATTTTGAAAGGATACAAGAAACTGAACAAAAGCTTGGACATACTTGTCATCACAACATTGCAATTTAATTCAGATACTTGTCGACACCAAGTAACAAAACAGTGCTACATCGAAAGACACTTGAGCATATTCACCTTTTCTTTATATGAATAATAAGATATGCTATCCTAATCGAATACCTTACTCCAATTAATTGAAACATGGAGGGTGTAGTGCTCCTGGATCTGGTACTTAGCAAGGGTATAGTTATCCTGGAGTAGCTTTCCACCCCATATGAGAATTTGCCGGACCGTGGGAGTACCATCCTTATCCTGGATCTTGGCTTTCACACTGATGATGGTATCTGAGGGTTTAACTTCCACAATTATTGTCTTTCCGCTGAAGGTCTTGACAAATATCTGCATCAGCAATCCCCTTGATTTAAGCACAAGTGTTAGGATAGATTCCTTATAGATGTGGTAGTCGGAAAGGGTACTATTGTCCTCAAGAGCCATTTCATTGAAGATTAGCACCTGTCTGTCGGTAGGGATACCTTCCATACCCTTGATCTTTGCTTTCAAGTAGCCAACTGTGTCTGAGGGTTTGACTTCAAAAGTTATCGTCTTTTTGGTGAGGGTAATGACATATATCTTCATCAATCCCCATGATTTAAGCATAAATGTGACGGTGGATTCCTTTTTAATTTGAAAGTCTGAAAGGATACCACCATCCTCAAGAACCATTTCATTGAATATCAGCGCCTGCTGTTCAGAAGGAATACTTTATGTATCCTGGATCTTGTCTTTCACGTGGCCAATGCTGTCTGTAGGTTTGACTTTCAAAAGGATGGACTTTGTTGTGCATGTCTTTACAAATATCGGGATCAGTCCCGTTGATTTAAGCAGAAGTGTGATAGTGGATTCGCTGTTGATGTTGAAGTCAGCAATGGTATCACTGTCCTCAAGAACAATTCCATCAAGGATCAATGCCTGCTGGTCATGTGGAGTACCTTCTTTTTTTTGAATCTTAGCTTTCACGTCGCCGATGTTCTCCGAGTGTGTGACTTCCAGAGAGAACGTCTTTCCATTGAAGGTCTGAACAAATATTTGCATCAGTCCCTTTGATTTAGGGATAAGTGTGAGTGTGGATTCGTTCATGATGTACAAGTCGGCAAGGGTATCAATGTCCTCAGGAACCATTTTGTTGAAGATCACCACCTGCTCGTCTGGAGAAATACCTTCTTTATTTTGGATCATGGCTTTCACGTTGCCAATGGTGTCTGAGCATTTGACTTTAAGAGCGATTGTCTTTCCATTGCTGGTTTTGACATATATACCTGCAGAAGTAAAATGAACATGATAATATTTAAAAAAATATTTAATCACTAATAAACATAAATCAAGGGACCTAACACAAATCAACTACTTAGAAACTTAATACTGATACAATATGGAATGTTTGTCATATGTTCACATATTTGAATTGCAGTTGACAAACTTATACCAATATGGCTTTTTTGTTTATTGCACTATTCTTTTGTTCATTGTACTTGAACTATCTTAGAATTGATGATAACTAAACCTAAAGACACAGTCTAAGTTGCTCTATATCATATCGGCTTTCTCATCCACCTTATCTCCATTTCATTTCCAAGATGAGGTATACAATTCCACCTCAACTCAATGTGCCATACATGTAGAAAATATATATATGATGCACTAGTGATTCATTGTATTCTTCAAAAAAGTTAATTTTGGTCATTGTTTATTTTTGTTCATTCAGGTGTGAGCTAAATGTCTAAGTGTTGGCGAAACTAGTTGAAGCTAGAGCTTATGGGTGTAAAATGACATCAGAGGACAAAACAGTTAAATAATTAAATATTAAAAGACAAGGGTATTTATGGTATTAGCCACGGCAAAAGCTCAAGATTCTTTTAGAAGCTCCTGCTACAGAACTTCTTTTAGGCTTCTCATCCAAGCAAAGCTAATTTTAGAAGCTCAAACTCTAATAAGCTCACAAAAACTTTATGATAAACACACCCTATATGAACAAAAAAGGGACATAGACAACTAAGTTATGTCAGAGTGACTTATACAAGATGTTTGAACATTGAGGATAAGAAAAAAATATACAATGATCCACATGAACAATTTTTGTTGTGATTAACGCACTTCCGAGATGAGGAATTAGATAGAACAATTTCACAATAAAAAAAGACACAAGAATTAAACAAGGGTTGGCAAAAGCCTATATCCACAACGGAAGCGAGAATGGAATTTTAAAAACAAAGATGGAATACCGAGGTTAAATAGTGTATCGATCAAAATCTAGGCTTCGAGAAATTGATGAGGACAAGATTGAGTTTACCCTCGGACATTAAACAAATTCTATTCCAACAACATCATAATTGTGTTCAAGGTAAGAGAACCGTGGTCGAATAAACGGGTGAATTTTTAAGATTACAAGCTCGTTGTAATTTGAGTGAAATGGAGGAACAAACCCCGGCTAGATACATAAGTGAATTGAACTCTTCAATTCAGGATTAGTTGAGTTTGATATCCATTTGGTCTGTGGATCAAGCTCAAAATCTGGCTATGAAGGCGGAGAGGATGGCTTCTAAATCCGTAATTAGGTATAGGCGTTCAAACGGAGAAAGTTCAAGTACGTTAGCTAGTCATAGTGGTCGGACCAATCAAAGCTAGCTCACCCTTCCTACTACTACTCATACTACTACTTCAAGTTCAAAGGCTAGCGGAAGTGGAGTAGAAAAGCTAAAGGATGGTCAGCCGGCAAATTCTAATCCTTATGATAAACTTTTGGCTCCCAAATGCTTTAGATGTGGATTATCAGGCCATAGGTCTAAATCTCTAATGTATGCCCACAAAGGAGTACTTATTATGCGGAGTATGTTGATGACGAGGGAATGCTTGTAGATAAAGCATTTCAAGAGGAGGAAGGTTTAGAATACATCGAGGTCGTGGAAGGAGAGGCGTAACAAGGTACTTATGTCATCCAACGAAGTTTGTCTTCACCGAAGGTTAGTGATTTTTCAGAACGTAATAAGATTCTTCAAACTAAGTGCTTGGTTAAAGAAAAGGTTTGTTCTATGATTATTGATGGAGGGAGTTGCGAGAATATGGTGTTAAGTTACTAAGCGAGCCTCATCCAATTCCCTATCAAATTGTTTGGATTAAGAAGGGACCGGCTATGAAAGTGACCGAAATTTGTAAGATTCCTCACTATTGGAAAACATTACAATGAGTTGCTTACTTGTGATGTTGTGGATATATAAGCATGTTACATATTGCTAGGGCGACCATGGCAACATGATGTGAATGCTACACACCGAGGTAAATCTAACATGTATTTATTTAAATGGAGTGGAAAAAATATTGTTATATTACCTCTAAATGTCTCTTCTCCCGAGAAGAAATTGGAAAGCAAAACTTTGGTTTCTTCACCAAAAGAGTTTCAAGCCAAAACAAAGGAAACGGGAATTTCGTATGCGTTGGTAGTTAAAGGAGTCGAAGTTGTTAAGCATGTGCTTGAAAAGTTTAACCAGGTTGTTGCGGATGATGCTCCAAATTCTTTACCGCCTTTGAGGAATATTCAACACCAAATGATTTAGTTCCCGGAGCAAGTTTACCTAATCTTCCTCGCTATCGGATGAGTCCTAAGGAGTTGGATATTTTGTGTAAGAATGTTGAAAAGTTGTTGAAGAAAGGACACATTCAAGAAAGTATTAGTCTTTATGTGGTTCGAGCACTTTTTACACCCAGGAAGGATGGAAGTTAGAAGATGTGTGTGGATAGTCGAACCAACAACAAGATGATGGTAATGTATCATTTTCTTATTCCATGTCTTGATGATCAACTTTCAGGAGCTAAATTGTTTTTAAAGATCGATTTGAGGAGTTATCATCAAATTCGGATGAAACCGAGTGATGAGTGGAAGCCCGCTTTCAAGACGAAGGATGGGTTGTATGAATGGCTTGTGCGCCTAGCACTTTTATGCGTTTGATGACTCAAGTTCTTAACCCATTTTTGTGCAAGTTTGTTGTGGTTTACTTTGATGATATTTTGATTTATAGCCAAATGGAAAAGGAGCACTTAGATCATTTACGAGCCGTTTTGAAAGCTTTGGAGGAAAACGACTTGTTTGCAAATTTAAAGAAGTGTACTTGTCTTACTCTACAAAGGACTCATTGTCTTTTTCAAACAAACATGTGTGTTCGTTGAATTTTGGATTTGAAATGAACCTCACATCCATTTTCTTTTATAGGTGAAGTGGTCAAAGCATACATGAAATTAAGACTTTCACTTGGCTGTAGTTTGAGATATGCACCAAGTAAATTTGGAATCATGTCTCCAAACAAATAGTTGGGAAAATTATGCCATCTATGGTGGTCTGCCCGAAAACTTTTAATTGTAGGCTAACTTTAGCTCATTAACGTGATATTACCACCAATTTATTCAGGGGTGTTGGTTATTTTATTTAAATCTGGAAAAGCCGATAAACTCTTTTTAGGCATACAAGCTTACCAAGTTAAGCTTATATAGTTATATATGGCCCCCTTTTTTTTCTGGACAGCAAAAAAATCGACACAAACATTGAGGATATGATATACAGTGATGTGTTGTGTTATGTATTTGCAGATAATTTAAAGTTAGGTTTTTCGTATAAAATTTTAGGTATTAACCCATGCAAGCAGCAAGACACAGAAAAATTAAAATATAAACCCTCAATAAGAAATGAACCATATATAAAATGACAACTAGTAGCAAATGCAGTATTTAAATGGATAAAATGAGGATGATGGGTGGAAAATGATACTTACTATATCGATCATCCGCCATATATATGTTTCTTCGGATTTTCCCAAATAATGTTCTGTAGAAAAAGTGAGCTAAGAAAGGTTTTTAATTGATTTAAGGCCGGAGGTGTTAGAATATATGAAACCCTAATACCCAAAACCCACAAATCGGCTTGGGCCTAATTATCCATTAATACTCTCCCACAGTTCGAGCGGCAAAATCGCGAAAGCTCGAACTGAAATAGAAAACTAAGAAAACAAAGTAAAACAATAAACCAAAATAAACTAAGAAAGCAAATTTGACACCAACAAAAGTCGTCTCGGGAATTAATACCCTGGATTCGACACCGACAAAAGTCGTATCGGGAATTGATACCCTAGATTCGACACCAACAAAAATCGTCTCGGGAATTGATACCCTGGATTCGACACCAACAAAAGTCGTCTCGGGAATTGATACCCTGGATTAGACATAAAAAGAAACAATTAAATAACAATATATATATATATATATATATATATATATATATATATATATATATATATATATATATATATATATATATAGAATCTAGATCAAATAAGATCAAACTTAAAGTTGTTAAAATGAGATCCATCTAAAATTTGACAAGCGACACTCTCCTACAACAAAAATAATTTTTTTATCTACTACAACTAAAATTGTCAAAGTTTTGATAGATTTCTTTTTAAAATTTACGAAACCTAGGTGATACACTTTGATTATAAGTGTAATGTGTATCAGGCTTTTGTATGTGTATCAGATTTTGAAATATTTATTAGTGTAATGTGTATCAGGTGTACCACTAATCAAAACTCATGTATCATTTGGTTATTAGTTACTAAAATATTAATTTGTATTAAAATATTATTTTTATATGTATTATTGCTAAAATTGTTGATTATAAATATTTTAGTGGTTTTTTAGACTTGATCTTATTTTTACAACTTTAAGTTTGATCTCACGTTAATTCTCCCCTATATATATATATATATATATATATATATATATATATATATATATATATATATATATATATATATAGAATCTAGATCAAATAAGATCAAACTTAACGTTGTTAAAATGAGATCGAACTAAAATTTGACAAAAGATACTCTCCTTACAATAAAAATAATTTTTTTTATTTACTACAACTAAAATTGTTAAATTTTTGATAGATTTCTTTTTAAAATTTACGAAACCTACGTGATACACTTTGATTAGAAGTTTAATGTGTATCAGGTTTTTGTATGTGTATCAGGTTTTGGAATATTTATTAGTGTAATGTGTATCAGGTGTATCACTAATCCAAACTCATATATCATTTGGTTATTAGTTGCTAAAATGTTAATTTGTATTAAAATAATATTTTTTTTGTGTATGATTGCTAAAATTATTATTTATAAATGTTTTGGTGGTTTTTTAGATTTGATCTTATTTTTACAACTTTAAGTTTGATCTCACATTAACCCTCCCATATATATATATATATATATATATATATCGGGTAGGGTTAAAATGAAAAGTTTCTTATAATGAAAAGAATGAGAAGGCATGTGGAGGTGACATGTGTCACCTTTGCCACATCACCATGCCATGTGTCACCCCACCCCCCCTCCCCCCGAAAAAAAAATTTCCCGCAAAAAAAAAAAAAAAAAAAATTGGGCAAAAATTTTTTTTCCCGCCAAAATTTATTACTGCATCACAGTTATAAAAATACTGCATCACAATCATAATTGTGATGCAGTAATTTATAACCTTAATGCACTAAAATCATGATTATGATGCAGTAAATTTATAACCGTGATGCAGTAACTTATAACCTTAATGCACTAATAAGTTTTGGTGCATCTTTATTATAAGTTACTGCATCATTCCACAAAAGGTGTAGATTGGCGGGAACACCTTGACCCCTGGTGCTTTTTGGCACCAGCCGTTGTCCACCCCACAAGGAATAGCTCCGGCAACTCTCCTGGCCTAGTGGGGCACCAACTGGAGTGAGCACGAGCCAAGACTCGGACCCCTGAGCTCTTATTTCACAAAGTCTCTCCAGTGTGCCCACAGGTTTTGCGGAGGTGGGTACCTATATGAAGCAAATGCCAATGATGAGACTTGAACTTGGGTCAATTGACTCAAGCACAAGTGCTCCAACCATTGGACTAATGCTTCATTGGTAAGTTACTGCATCATAGTTAATAGTTCAGTGCATCAACTATGATGCACTAAAATCAAGGTTATAACCTTAAATGCACTAAAATCATGATTGTGATGCAGTAACTTTATAACTGTAATGCAATAATTTATAACCTTAATGCACTAAAATCATAATTGTGACGCAGTCACTTATAACCTTAATGCACTAATAAGTTTTGGTGCATCTTTATTATGATGCACTAAAATCAAGGTTATAACATTAATGCACTAAAATCATGATTGTGATGCAGTAAATTTATAACTGTGATGCAGTAATTTATAACCTTGATGAACTAAATTCATAATTGTGATGCAGTAAAAAATTTGGCGGGAAAAAAAAAAATTTTGCCCCAAAAAAAATTTTTTTTTGCGGGAAAATTTTTTTTTCGGGGGGGGGGGGGGGTTGGGGTATGGTGATGTGGCACCTACACATGCCTTCTCATTCTTTTTATTATAAAAAACTTTTCATAATAACCCAAACCTATATATATATATATATATATATATATATATATATATATATATATATATATATATATATATATATATATATATATATTTTAAACAATAACATTAAAATAAATCAACATAAGAGATCCTCAAAACATATAAAGAAACGAAAACGTAACACCCATAAATCCAACCACCAAACCTAATAAATTTCCACGTCAACAACACTCATCCTTAAACTCCTCAACCTTATCATTATCAATAGATCCAGCCTTAACAAAATCCAACATATATATTTTTTTTTTTTTTTTTTTTTTTTTTTAAAGGCAATCTAACATCCTCTTACCAATCTGTTGACTATAACATTGCAATATTCACAATTGCCATGCTTTATCTCTTCTTTTCATCCTCATAAAACCCTATCACACAACACACCAACACATATGCAGCTTCTGACCATGATTACCCTCTTCACCTTTCCCAACACACGTCGACCGGTGATTACAAAACATCACCAATCGTGCAAAACCTGATAACAAGTGACCGGTTATCACAACAATCGACTAGAAAAATATTAGAACAGTGGAGATCTAATGAAGACTTTTTTTTTTTTTTTTTTTTTTTTTTGCAGCAATAGATCTAATTGGATATTTGAGATAGAGATGGATAATTTTGACGGGTATCTAAGTCTGACGATCAGACCTTCTCTGATAACAAGTGGGCTTGGGCCTAATTATCTAGGAGGTTTTGTATATTAAATTTGGGCAGCCAAACTACACCTTTTTTTAGCTTCGTCGTCACTAGGGGTGTTCATCGGTTCGGTTATCGGGTTGTTCGGTTCGGTTAATTTTTTTTTCTGGGTATAACCGAGAACCGAACCGAACTTAAATTGATTCAACCGAACCGAAAACCGAACCGAATAACCGAAAACCGAACCGAATAACCGAATTACATAAATTTATTTATTTATTTATTTATTTATATAAATTTTTAAAAAGAAAAAAAAATAAAGCTTAAAAAATATTATATTTAAAAGAGTTTTAATATTATTTTTATATAAATATATAAAAAAATATATATATTTATTTAAATTCGGTTTTCGGTTCGGTTTTTGGTTTGGATTGCTAAAACCATAACCGAACCGAAAACCGAATATTTAATTCGGTTCGGTTCGGTTTTGGCAAGTTCGGTTCGGTTCGGTTTCGTTTTCTGTTTATTCGGATATTACCCAACCTATGAACACCCCTAGTCGTCACAACTCACAAGGCTGGTTAAGAAACCGAAGCGATGAAATTAAATCGATTTAAAATCTTCACTATTTCAATACTTTCATTAAATCTTCGTCAAATTTAACTTATTTTTTCATTAAACTTTTCTTTTTAGGAAGCGTTATAAAACTTTTATAAACATACAAATTTAATACTCCAAAGACATATAACACTTCAAAGTATCTAGGCGAACGTTTTGTCCAACTTCTAATCACGATATTCTAAAAAATTTCTCCTCAAAAATCAAGGGTAACGATCCTTTTTTTATTTTTATTTTTATTTTTAAGATTAAGCTGCAGAATACCAACGAACTCTTTCAAATGTACTGATTTGATACGTAAACTATTTTTTGTTTCACTTAATGTAACGAACTTTCATGTTTTGTGTTGATTTGCACCAACTTTTACATGCTACCAGATAAAAAGTTATGAAAACTGAAAAAAAGCCTACGTGGCATATCTAACATTTGAGTAAGTTGCGTGACTCGTCCTTCTAGCTTGTCCTAAATTACACCCATAGTCCTTAAACTTAACTTCCGTTAATTTGCTCCATTAAAATTACAAAAATAATTTTAATTTTTTTTAAATGTTTTTATACGTTGTCTTACGTTTTTATCCATTTCGTCCGTTTTTATACATTTTCTTACGCTTTTATCCATTTTCGTCTGTTTTTATACCTTTCCATCTGTTTCTAAGCGTTTTCGTCGGTTTTTATACGTTTTCATCCATTTTTATACGTTTTCGTCCGTTTTAATACGTTTTCATCTGTTTTTAAGCGGTTTCGTCGGTTTTATACGTTTTTCTTACGTTTTCATCCGTTTTATACGTTTTTGTCCATTTTAATTCATTTCCTTTCCTTTTAGGCTGGGCACAATGGGTCGGTCGACCCATCGGTCCTACTTGGTCGTTGTCGGTCAGCCCTGCTGCAGCATGAAGGTCGTTGGGGGTCGTTCGGCTCCAAATCTCACATATTGATCATGTTCTCGACCCTCCACAAGCAAACAAAAAATACACTCTCCTTTCACTTTTTTTTTTCTTTAAAAAAAAAAAAAAAGAATGAAAGTGTTTTGAGATTTGCAGGTACTTAGAGCACTTTCAACACTAACGCCCTAACGGCGTTTTTACGCAAATTAACGGCGTTATACCGTTATCACCCTTGGACCTCCGGCGTTATTGCAGCGTTAGTCCCTCCCCGTTAACCCCTTAACGCCCGTTATTTGGGTTTTTTTTTTTTTTTTTTTTTTTTTTTTTTTTTTATGCCCCTAAATGAGAGGTTGTTTTTGTAAATTGTTGGGAATGTTATTGATGTTATTGGGATGTTATTGTTGTGGGTGTTTTTTTGGGATGTTAATGTTAAATGTTAAAGCTGATGTGGCGCTGACGTAGACGGTGTTATTGGTGTTATGGTGTTATTGTTGTAAGTGCTCTTACGAAGTAGACTAGAAGAATATCCTTTGTCTATTTTTTTATTTTGTTATATAATAAACTAATTTATATAATATCCTTTGATTTAATTATCATTTTTATTTATAAATAACTAATGTACATTAATAACTAATAAGTTCCATTAAAAAATATATTTTAAGCCCTTGAACTTTGTTTTAATTGTAATGTTATATTTTATTTAAATTATTATGTAATGTTTTTTTTATTAATGAAATTTTAATTTTATTGTTAAAAAAGTAGATGTCGATCGTCTTACTCTGCTTAAAAGATTGCTTGTAAGTCGCATGAGAAAGAAATCTGAGACGACATAAAAAATGAGAGTCGCTGGAGGTGGTAGCCTTAGCTATAGGAAACATGAAAAAAAAAGAAAAAAAAAGCGACTAGATATTCTTTCCATTCCTTTCTTTCACCTCTTATGACAAACTACTATGGGTGGAAACGAGCCGAGCCGCTTGTGAAAAGCTCGGGATCAGATCGATAAAAAGCTCGAACGAGTCGAGCCTAAACGAGCTCGAGCCCGAGTTCGAGCCTAAGTTTGCTCGAGCTCGTTCATAAGTTTGGGCTCGTTTAATAATCAAGCTCGAGCCCGAGCTTTATAGATGAGCCTAAACGAGCCCTAAAAATATATTAATATATATATTTTCTATACATATAACCATGTATAAACGAGCTCGAGCCTAATGTGAGCAACGAGCTTTCGAGCTTTATTTCATTCAACACGTTACATAATTTAGTCGAGCCCGAGCCCGAGTCCGAGTCCGAGCTCGAGCTTTTAAAAATTTCACGAGCCGAGCTCAAGCTCAAAATATGATACTCGAAACGAGCCCAAGCCCAAGACCGAGTTTAAGCTTTATATATATAAACGAGCCGAGCTCGAGCCTCGTTTCCACCCCTACAAGCTACATCGTTTTATCTAAATATAACTGATTTCATTGAATGAACGAGCTTTATGCAATAACATATATAAGATATTACTTTTCTATGAAATACAAGTAAATAACACACAAATTAAAAGTGTAACAATCTCAAACCAACCTCACATGTTTTTACCAAACCCAATTTGACCTATTCCCTGGCTCGTGTGACTTACCGGCTTTGCCATCCCCAGTATTGGAGTAGATTTTAGGAACTGAATTGACTATGATCAATAAACATCGGCGCATCAACCAAGAGTTTGTGTGTTTAAGTCTTGTTTGAATCATATGTGAGATATGATATCTGAGAAAATATCCGCCATTCCAATCAAATTAAATGATTAAAATGCACCAAGATATTTAACCAGTGCTTAAAATAAATGTTGAGAAACTTTCAAACTTGTTTGGAGCCCTTGAACAAAATTAGTGTATCGAGTCTTCATATTGTTTATATCATTCCATATAACTAGTAACTAATTGTTATGATAATTATGTGAGCCGCATAGTTAACTGTAAGGACTGCTCCTAATGTGAATGGAGCTGCAAGTTAATTCAAACAATCAAACCTATAGAGATAAAGTAGACTTCAAAAGTTCTAAAAATTCATAAAATAAGGTTAAACGAAACTTCCAACACGTGTTAACCGGATCACTAGATCCACGAGGACTGGTGTCAAATAAATTTGAGGGGAGGCGCATATCTCGTTTGTGTAGCTCAATCTATCGAGGTAGTCAGGTAAAGTATTTTAACCAAAAGGGACCGGTTCTATGCTTTTTTTTAAGGGTAACCATGGTTTCCAACCTTTGACCGACAAATTCACGGGGTTTGAATCCACTACCACATAGACTCAAACGGGGTAAAGACCTCCCTTTTTACAAGCTTGGCGTGGCCACTTCAAAATAAGATGCAAATACAAATAGCCACCATTGATTTTGCAATACAAAAACAAAGAAAGAATTTAATTCGTAGAAATAGTGACCCCAAACACTATTCCTTTAATGACGCAAATTTAAAGGATACAAGAAAGTGAACAAAGGCATGGAAATACTTGTCAACACAACCTTGCAATTAATTCACATACTTGACGACAACATGTAACAAAACAGAGCTACATCAAAAGACACTTGAGCATAATTATCTTTTAATATAGTATGGAATCATAAGATATGCTATGCTAATCGAATACCTTACTCACGGGCCAGAGTAACTGAAAGATGGAGGGTGGATTCCTTGAGGATGTGGTACTCGGCAAGGGTATAGTTGTCCTGGAGTAGCTTTCCACCCCATATAAGAATTTGCCGGACCGTGGGAGTACCGTCCTTATCCTGGATCTTGGCTTTCACATTGCTGATGGTATCTGACGGTTTGACTTTCAGAGTTATTGTGATTCCGCTGCAGGTCTTAACAAATATCTGCATCAATCTCCTTGATTTGATCACAAGTTTTAGGATAGATTCCTTGTTGATGTGGTAGTCGGAAAGGGTACTATTGTCCTCAAGAGCCATTTCATTGAAGATTAGCACCTGCCTGTTGGTAGGGATACCTTCCATATCCTTTATCTTTGCTTTCAAGTAGCCAATTGTGTCCGAGGGTTTGACTTCAAAAGTTATTTTCTTTTTTGTGCGGGTCATGACATATATCTTCATCAATCCCCATGATTTAAGCATAAGTGTGAGGGTGGATTCCTTTTTTATGTGAAAGTCTGAAAGGATACCACTGTCCTCAAGAACCATTTCATTGAATATCAGCGCCTGCTGTTCAGGAGGAATACCTTCCGTATCCTGGATCTTGTCTTTCACATGGCCAATGGTGTCTGTAGGTTTGACTTTTAAAAGGATGGACTTTGTTGTGCATGTCTTAATGAATATTGGGATCAATCCCGTTGATTTAAGCAGAAGTGTGATAGTGGAGTCGTTGTTGATGTTGAAGTCAGCAATGGTATCACTGTCCTCAAGAACAATTCCATCAAGGATCAACACCTGCTGGTCATGGGGAATACATTCTTTTTTCTGGATCTTAGCTTTCACATTGCCGATGTTCTCCGAGGTTTTGACTTCCAGAGAGAACTTCTTTCCAGTGAAGGTCTGAACAAATATTTGCATCAGTCCCTTTGATTTAGGGATAAGTGTGAGTGTGGAGTTGTTCTTGATGTGGAAGTCGGCAAGGGTAGCAATGTCCTGGAGAACCATGTTATTGAAGATCACCATTTGCTCGTCTGGAGAAATACCTTCTTTATTTTGGATCATGGCTTTCACATTACCAATAGTGTCTGAGCATGCGACGTCAAGAGCGATGGTCTTTCCAGTGGGGGCCTTGACAAATATAGCTGAAGAAGTAAAAAGAAACATAATTAAACTTTGAACAGATTTAACCACTAATAAGCATGAAACAACGGACCAAGCACGAATCAACTACTCAGAAACTTTTCATCATTCAGAATTGGGATCATGAGCTAAAAGAGTTTGCATTACATCCAGAATCCAACATAAGAAAACACAAGTTTTGTTAATATCTTAGTATTTGCTTCACTGCTGTTCTTTTTTGTAACTGAATTTGGATTTATGGAATCTAATATCATTAAAGTAGATACTGATACAGTATGGAATGTTTTTCATATGTTTACATATTTGAATTGCGGTTGATGAACTTTATGGTAGTATTCTTGCTCATTGTACTATCCTTTTGTTCATTTTGGTCATTATGCTCATGTATCTGCTTTCCCATCCACCTCAGCTCTCAACGGTCAAAGGAGAGAGATGGAATCAACACCACCAGTACCAATGTACATGACGGCTGGACTTGGGCAATTAATAGGAAAACACAACCGTCGCAGAAACACCATCCCACTTCCGCCATAAACAAACAAGAAACCTCCATTAAATAAACCCCAACAGCTCAATCATCACCTTTTACTTCACTAGTTTTCCCACAAACTGGGACAACAAACCATGCTGGAAGTTTTTAAAAGCTGTGGACATGCTGTTAGTGTGTATAGTGCCGGAAAAGAGAACAAGATGGGGAAAAGTTTTGGCTTTTGCAGAGTTTCGGGAATACGGGATAACATTGCTTTTGAGCGAAAACTAAACACGATACGTATAGGCACCCAAAGGTTTAGATGCAACTTGGCACGTCACCAAAGATAACCCGAATGGCGGTCCCCATCATCTCCACCTATCCGAACCCCATTAGGTCACTAGAACCAAAAACAACCCATCTCACACCCTAAACATTCAACTCAACTACCCTACAAACCCCCACTCACTTCTCGACACACTACATTTTTACAGAATTGAAATCCCTTGTTGGTGCAACTAAAACTCACAACTTACTTCTTGACCAAGATCTTGAAGACTTTAGTATCAAATACATGGGGTCAAGGGCGGCCTACACCTCCTCATTAAGTTCAATAACCATGCCGCGGTGGAAAATGATGTTACCAACAAAGATCTCATCTTACTTAACTCCATGACGCCTTGGAACTGTGAAACCCGCATCACCAAAGTTCTAATACCAGAGTGTAGTATAGACAATTCAACATTACTTATGGCAAGGTATACATTCTTACGGAGGTCGTTTGGTCATCCGGTCCTTTTGTTTGGTGTTGATTTGGTGAAGGATTGAATGTTGAGGTGGCAGTGATGGGTTTGGTGGGTAAGTGTAAAAATCGACAGGCATACAGAGAGTTGTGTTGTGTTATGTATTTACAAAAGAAAATTAAACTTCGGTTTTTTTTTTTTTTTTTTTTTTTTTTTTTAATATATGAAACCAAAACCATGCAAGTAGCAAAACACCTCAAAATTAAAACATAGATCATAAATTACAAATGTTTAGAAGACAGGCTTACTATACGTGTCGTCATTGATTGAATCGTCTTCATCGTCGCTAGAACCAGACTCGCTTTTCTCGACAGAATCTTCATCGTCGGTTGCCTCATTTTCTAAAAGATAGTCGTGAAAACTTCTTTTGCCCTTATTATCCGCCATTTTTCTTCGGTCTTCCCAGTAATCTTCGGTAGAAAGACTGAGCTAAGAAAGGTTTTTAATTGATTTACGGCCTCCAAAGGTTTTGTACGGCCGGAGGTTTAGGGGGTGTTTGGCTATCAACATTAATAGGGGGATTTTGACTATTACTATAAATTAGGCTTCTTTATGTGCTTATCTTGTAATTATTTCATGACTTCATACATATCTTATTTTGGGGAAAAGGCTTTTATAGTTGTAAATATATTACTTTAAAAATCGTTTAAGTACATGGATATGAGTGAATCTCACATATTATTAACGTAACAGACATTATTACTTGTTATTGTTAAATTTAGTATTTATGTATGCTTTTGTGTAATAAAAGGAACGGCTATTACACGTTTAGGTGTATTTTGAACAATTTATTGGTGAACTAGTACTGTTGTCAAGTTGTCGTTAAATTAAGTCTGCTTTTTATTATTTAAATAACCAAAAAAAAAAAAAAAAAAAAATGGATGAGAGAGGTTTATCTCCACTCATGTCTTCCTTTCATCTTCCACCTTGATTCTAATAACTTGATACGCGTTTACATTAAAGTTTCTCTCCAATAATCTTCGGTAGAATGACTGAGCTAAGAAAGGTTTTAAATTGATTTACGGCCTCCAAAGGTTTTGTACCGGAGGTTTTGGAGGTGTTTGGCTATGACTATATAAAGGAGGCTTCTTTGTGTGCTTACCTTGTAATTAATATCATCACTTCTCACATATCTTATTTTGGCTAAAAGGTTCTTAAGGTTTTTATACTTGTTAAATATATTACTCTAAAATCCGTTTAGGTATATTGGATATCATATTTTAGCCCGTTACATAAACGGTAAAACTAACATAGCAGACGCTACTAGTTGTTAATGTTAAAATTTAGTATTTACGTATGTTTTTGAGTAATAGAAGGAACGGTTATTACACGTTTAGGCGTGTTTTGAACAATTTATTGGTTAACTGGTACTGTTATTAATCTGTCGCTTAAATTAAGTCTGCTTTTTGTTATTTAGATAACAAAAGAATTGGATGAGAGAGGTTTATTTCTACCCGTGTCTTTCTTCCATCTTCCACATGAACTCCAATAACTTAACATGTGTTTACTTAAAGTTTCTTTTCATCTATATTTCCACCTCCATCTTTCGGCTGGACTCTGATAACTTGATAGGTGTT
Source organism: Chrysanthemum seticuspe (assembly GCA_019973895.1). NCBI lineage: Eukaryota > Viridiplantae > Streptophyta > Magnoliopsida > Asterales > Asteraceae > Chrysanthemum > Chrysanthemum seticuspe. The sequence goes on along the minus strand of BPTQ01000006.1, from coordinate 190,312,656 downwards.
TACCCCTCCATCTTCCACCTAGACTCCAATAGCTTGATATGTGTCTACCTTAAAATGTCCCCCTATCTACATCTGGATTCCACTTAGTCCGCAAAATTAAGAACCCTCCCATTATATAATTCCAAAATATTTCATTCATATTCTCTATCTTAAAAAAATAATAATAAAAAAATAAGAAAAAAAAAATCAGATTTTGTATCAACCCCACCTTGCAGTTAAGTTTCAAAACGAAACAATTTCCAATTATAGTTTGTTATCAGAGATCGTATTATCTGAGGCAGCATCACCTCAAGGATTCAAAATACTTATCAGTCAGAAAGAAAATAAGCCACCGAATACTCGAAAAGTTATAGTTTATTAAAGTTTCTATACAAAAATTCAAAGAACACATGTTTCTTTAGAAATAGATTTTCATTTACTTTATTATCCAGTTAAACTTGGATCACTATTGTGAGTATCGTTGAGACTCCTTTTTAACCTTAAATTCATATTCTCTTTATAAAAGACGTGTGTCACATATTGGTTTTCACAATCACACAAACACACAATACTTGGGGCGTATGAAATGAGTTTTAGAGAGAGAAAGTGGTAGAGAGTTGGGAACTTTAGTGAGTGATAACACTACACGCGTCGTTCGGGGTCAAAGGAACTTCCTTTTCGTCGAACAAGTTTTTCAACACCCTAGGCAGTGAACCTAATCGTTGTAGTGTAGTATTAGGGTAAGCCACGGGAATTGATATCGTTCTCTAGGGGAATAGGAATGCTAGTGAGAAGTTACTACGCTAATGTTGGGGTTGAGGAAGATTATTTTTTTTTTATCTTTTTTATGTTTTTAAGAAATAGAAAGGTACGAATCTCGGGGTATTGGATTTGGGGGTTGGTATTTCTACCGATTACTCTACTCGTCTAATTATCTAATCTAAGGTGTATGTAGTCTATGTCTAATTATTGTGTGCTCGTATGATGATTTAAAGATGTGTTTACTTAGGTTTTATTACTCCTTAATTATCTCCTATTGATGGTTGAATTGTCACGTCCTTATTCTTAATCGCGTTGTGTGTCTAAAGTCGTAGGCTATGCGTTTATCCCTAACTCTTTGAAACTACCAAAGGTTATTGCCTACAAAATCTCTAGGATTTATAAACTTAACACTAAGGTACTCTTCTGATGGTTTAGCCTACAATGACTCTAGGTACTATAAGCTAAGGTTCACAAAGATTAATCAAGCATTAACTACACAACGGATGATCTATCGCACTAGATCATTAACAATTAAGATAAGAGACAACCAATCAATATTCAATAATTAAGTTTCATATTCCCTAAGCAAACACACAAGTAAATTAGCCGGACATGGGAAACATGCAAGCATACACACAATTAATTGAATACATAATTGAATTAATGAAGTAAAACACTTATCTTGATGTAAGATAGGGTATGGAACCCTAAAATACTGTACAAGACAGCCTTGGTTCGGTTTAGGTTTTTACTCCAAAAGACTACACACTGAAAACTAAAAAATTCGGATTATATATGTAAGATTACACATGTGACGGCGTCACCCTTTGATTTGTGACGCCGTCGGGTCGCCGTTATTAGGGTTTCGTCTTGGCCACGTTAGTCTTGCGACGACGTCACCTTATGCTTGTGACGCCGTCCCCTTCAGTCTCTGACGTCGTCTGGATCAAATCTAGGCCATCTGAGTTGCGACGCCCTACTCTTTTAAAACCTGAAGCCGTCACTTGTAAATGAGCAATTTGGCTACTGAGCCGTCACAAAAGTTGTCCGGCGGCGTCGCAGATAACACTTGACGCCGTCACCTTCAGTTCCAGCAGCCCGAGTGTCTCGATTCTTGACTTTGGCCATTTTCTTCGTATATTCACGCCTTTTCGTCCGAATAAGTGTCATTCCAGCATTTTGCCTTCAAGATACCTAAAAAGTGAAAAGGAACGATATTAAGTAATAACGGATACAAAAGTGATCAAATAAGGACTTAAACGACCCCTCAAAAAGGTACATTTTAAAACCTTATCAAATATCCCTACACTTGGTATTTGCTTGTCCTCAAGCAAATGTGCTTTTAGCCAATCAATTTATAAGTTAGAGGTCATGAAGCATTAGTTTAGAACGATTCACAATACATATAATCCCCGCAAAAGTCATAACAAGCACGAAAATTACATACTAGCACCTCACATGGGGTGTTTGGATACTCACATCTCTCGGGTGTATATGAAATATAACAAGTTGGAAATGGAAGATAAACACTCATTAACCGGTCCTAGTACATAGATTACCATAGGCTTGAGACTAGATCAAACCTCCATCGCTTTGGCGTGAGCACCTAGGAAAGACTATCCAAGAGGTCTTTTAAAGGGTTGTAATGATAGGCTTACGGTAGGGAAACAAAGGGTTTGGTGGGATAGGCTATTTAGTGGTGGCAAGTCAAAAATCTTTATGTTACAAGCATGCGAAGAGTGGCGTTGCTAAGCCAAGACTCGACACTCTAAACTCTAGATAACTTGTTGGGATATGAAAGTGCTGAAGAATGACAAAGTACTGGAAGAAGTCAAAGTACTGCTAAGGAAAAAGTCAAAGTACTGCTGTCGAAGTCAAAGTACTGCAAAGCTAAAGAACTGCTATATTCATTTATGGAAAGCTTTGTTATTCTAGAATATTATTTGTTTAGATTACTTGTTGTACAAGGTTATAATTGTAAATCGACTAGGGTTATCCTTAAGCCTATAAAAGGACCCCTAGGTTGACATTAGAGAATACGATTTTTAGAGAAGTACATGTGTTTTTAGATTTTTAGAGAAGTACGATATTAGAGTTTTAGAGTTGTTAAAGAATCTGCATAACAAGCAGATTTAGAGTTATTAATAATATCGTTGAAAGTTAAAGTTAATTCTTCTTAGCTTTGTTAAGTAAATTCTGCATACTTAATAGAGTTTGCTCAGTGTTTCATTGTTAATAGCTTAGGATTTATCCGAAGTTATTAAACCCAGTACATCGATCCAACAAGTGGTATCAGAGCTTGTGTGGAAACTCTGACTAAGAAGAAACCTTAAAACCTAGTTAACAACAAAAACCTAAAGATGTCGACTGAAGCTGTTCCTCCACCATCCATCACCTCACTAAGAATACCAATCATTAAGAAGGGAGAATACGACCTATGGAGCATGAAGATGAGGCAGTACATTGCTATTACAGACCATGCACTATGGAATGTAATTGTCAATGGTAATGAAGTAGTTCCAGAACCTTTAGAGATTCATGGACAACCTAAACCACCCAAAGCAGTCTTACCAGCAGCAACAATAAGAAATCAAGAGAAGGCTCTCAATATACTATTGTCTGCTATTCCAGATGGTCATTTACTCAAGTTTCATGATGCTAAAGATGCAAAGCAACTCTGGGATGCTCTCAAGACAAGGTTTGGAGGTAATGATGCTTCCAAGAAGATGCATATAAATCTGTTGAAGCAGCAGTTTGAAACATTCACTGTTGGAGAAAGAGAAGGCCTTGATGTTGCCTATGAAAAATTCCAAAATCTTCTCAGCATGCTGGAGCTATACAAAGCAGAGGTTTCAGTTGAAGATGCTAATCTAAAGTTCTTAAGGAGTTTGCCATCGACATGGCATGTGATTGCTACAATGATCAGAGGACAACCTGGTTTGGATGTTATGGACTTTGATGATCTATATAATCACTTGAAGGTGTATGAGCATGAGATGAATGGCCAAACTAGTTCAAAATCTCATAGTATTGCCTTTTTGTCTTCTGAAAAGAGAGGCAGTACTTCCACTAGAAGTACTGCTTCTCCTACTCAAAGTACTGTTGCTCAAAGTACTGTTGCCTACTCTACTCCCACCTTTGCTCAGCAAGCCACACCAACACCTACCATCCACTCAGATGAAGTCGTATGCTCTTTCTTTGCACAGTAAGCTACTTTACCTGTCACTTATGAAGAAGATCTCTCACAGATTGAAGAGGATGCTCTTGAAGAAATTGATATCAGGTGGCAAGTTGCTATGATCACTGCAAGGATCAGGAAGTTTATGAAGAAGACAGAAAGAGGCATTGACTTCAAACCAAAACAGGGAATCACTTTTGACAAGTCCAAGATTGAATGCTTCAATTGTCAAAAGACTGGACATTTTGCAAGGGAATGCAGGTTTGCTAAATATCAAGCAAACAAGATGACTGAGAAACCAAAGCTTGAGCTAAAAGAAATTCCTATTACAGAAACAAAAGCTTTGGTTGCTCAAGAGAATCTATCAGAGGTTGACTGGAGTGCTGAGTTTGATGATGAACCAGTAACCTATTGTATGGTAGCTGTGGAGGAATCAGTGGAAGAATTTGATTGGAGCACTACTTTTGAAGAGGACCCTGGACATGCTGCTTTGGAATCCAAAGATGGTCTAGGAAGCTTTGATTGGAGCATGGAGTGTGATGATGATCCTGTTCTACTTGCTATGGTAGCCACTTCACCAAGCTCACCCCTATCTCTGAGGTATGTTCTAAGTGTCATGACTTTTATCAAAAAGTACTTAATAGTTATGTGACTGAAAGAGATAATTGTATAAGGGCTAGGTCTGAGGTAGCTGGTTATCAAATTACTTTAGAGTCTATGGAAGCCAAAATAATAACACATGAAAATAATGAAATGGTTTGGGTAGAAAAGTATGAACAACAGGATTATCAGTTAAAATTAAGTGAATGGAAGTTAAATTGTAAGATTTCTGAAATTGAGAAACTGACTAAGGAGAGAGATGAATTGTTAGCAAAGTTTAGTGCTTGGAAAGAGTCTGGTCTTTCTCATGTCACTTATGTTGAAAAACAGAGAAGGGCTTACAATAGGACTGGACTAGGTTTTGGTATGGATTTCAGTAGCATAAAAGAAAACCCACCTAGCGATAAGGATGACCTTGATTTTGAGAATATAACCACTAGTGATGATGAACTTATTAACTATGTAAACACATGTAGTAATGAGGAATCACTTAGTGAACCACCTCCTGAATATAAGAAAGACAAGGGTTATCATGCTGTCCCACATCCCACTGGTAGTCATCAACCTATTACACATGATGTTTCTCGCTTTGGTATAGACAACCTAGAGTTTAGGAAAAAGCTTACTAGTCAATCTAGGTCTGAAACCCCAAAAGAAACAGCTGAGACACCTAAGGTAGATGATTTTAAGAGTCAAGCAGTACCTTCAACTCAAAGTACTGCTACATGTTCAGCAGTACCTTTAGGAAAATCTTCTCAACATACTGCTAAACCTTTTTGGGATAATTTTGGTCAAAACAGTTTTAATCATTCACCTAGAAGACAGAATAGTTTTGGTCATAGACATAGAGGAAGCAATTTTGGGAGTTTGGGTCAAAAATTGTGTTTTGTTTGTTATAGTCCTAATCATCTGATTAAGAACTGTGACTTTCACTCAGAGTACCTAAGTAAATTCCCAAAGAACAGATCAACCAACCATAAGCCTAGAGAGAATAAACCAGTCTGGAATCACTCAAATAGGGTCAACCATAGCAATTTCTCACAAGACTATAGGTACCCTTACCAGAGAAGACCTTTTTCAAAACCTCCAGTACCTTCAAACACTTTTCAAGGTACTGTTAAGCCAAAACCAGTACTTTCTCAAAGTACTGCTCAGTTTTCACAAAACACCTTTTGGAATAGGAACCCTAGGAGATCTAATTACTATCAATCTAGAAGGCATTACAACTCAAAGAAAGTAGATAAATCAAGGGACTCTATACCAGAAGTTAAAACCAAATGGGTTAAGAAAGAAAGTACTGATGGGGAACAAACAGTACTTTCAGTAAGTGAAAGTGAAACAGAGATTTTGGTTGATAATAATAAAGACAACTTGAATGAAAAAGAGATTTTTATTGAAAATCAAACACAAGTTTTGGAACAACCAAAGATAATTGATCATGTGCTTAAAGAGAGTGGCAATTACATACTTAAAGAATTTAAGTATGTAACTCCACAAGGGGAACACAAGTCAGTAATGGCTTGGGTTCCTAAAATTAACTAACTCTTTTATCTTTGTGCAGGGCAACCCAGAAGAGGAGCTTAAAGATCATCTTATTGTGGATAGTGGTTGCTCTGGAAGCATGACAGGAGCCAAGGAGATTCTGTCAGATTTTAAGTCATATAGTGGAGGAAGAGTTGCATTTGGGAATGATGCTAGTGGAGGAAGAATTAGTGGGAAAGGAACCATCAAAGCAGGAAGCATAGACCTTGAGAATGTTAGATATGTGAAGGAACTCAAGTTCAACCTGTTGTCAGTATCTCAGATCTGTGACAAGAAGTATCTTGTGCTATTCACTGACAAAGAATGTCTTATTCTTTCCCCTGAGTTCAAACCTGTTGATGATCACTTGGTAATACTTAGAGTACCAAGAACCAATGATGTGCACAACCTGGATATGAAGAGTCTTCACTCTTCAGGAAGAGCCACATGTTTAGTGGCAAAAGCAACACTTGAAGAAGCACATCAGTGGCATAAAAGATTGGGCCATGTAAATTTCAAGAATATCAACAAATTGGTCAAAGAAAATTTAGTTAGAGGTTTACCCACCAAAACCTACAAGAATGATCACTCTTGTTTGGTATGCAAGAAGGGTAAACAACACAAAGCTTCATTCAAGAAGCTTGAGGAAAGAACTATTAGAGAACCTTTGGAGCTGTTACACATGGATTTGTTTGGACATGTCTGATAACGCTACACGCGTCTTTCGGGGTCAAAGGAACTTCCTTTTCTTTGAGCAAGTTTTATAACACCCTAGGCAGTGAACCTAATCGTTGTAGTGTAGTATTAGGGTAAGCCACGGGTATTGATATCGTTCTCTAGGGGAATAGGAATGCTAGTGAGAAGTTACTACGCTAAGGTTGGGGTTGAGGAAGATTATTTTTTATCTTTTTTAGTTTTATTTAGGAAATGGAAATTACGAATCTCGGGATATTGGATTTGGGGGTTTGGTATTTCTACCGATTACTCTACTTATCTAATTATCTAATCTAAGGAGTATGTAGTCTATGTCTAATTATTGTGTGCTCGTATGATGGTTTAAAGATGTGTTTACTTAGGTTTTATTACTCCTTAATTATCTCCTATTGATGGTTGAATTGTCACGTCCTTATTCTTAATCACGTTGTGTGTCTAAAGTCGTAGGGTATGCGTTTGTACCTAACTCTTTGAAACTACCAAAGGGTGTCGTCTACAAAATCTCTAGGAACTATAAACTCTAACTCTAAGGTACTCTTTGGATGGTTTAGCCTACAACTACTCTAGGTGTTATAGTCTAAGGTTCACAAAGATTAATCAAGCATTAACTACACAACGAATGACCTATCACATTACTAGATCATTAACAATTAAGATAAGAGACAACCAATCAATATTCAATAATTAAGTTTCATATTCCCTAAGCAAACACAAAAGTAAATTAGCTGGACATGGAGAACATGCAAGCATACACACAAGTAATTAAAGACATAATTGAATTAATGAAGTAAAACACTTATCTTGATGTAAGATAGGGTTTGGAACCCTAAAATACTGTACAAGACAGCCTTGGTTTGGTTTAGGTTTTTACTCCAAAAGACTACACACTAAAACTGAAAAATTCGGATTCTATATATAAGATTACAATCGCGACGGCGTCACCTTATGATTTGTGACGCCGTCGGGTCGCCGTCATTAGGGTTTTGTCTTGGCCACGTTAGTCTTGCGACGGCGTCACCTTATGCTTGTGACGTCGTCCCCTTCAGTCTCTGACGCCGTCTGGATCAAATCTATTCCGTCTGAGTTGCGACGACCTACTCTTTTAAAGCCTGACACCGTCACTTGAAAATAAGAAATTTGGCTACTGAGCCGTCACAAAAATATGATGCGACGGCGTCGCAGTTAACACCTGACACCGTCCCTTTGTATTTTAGCAATCTGAGTGGCTCGATTCTTGACTTTGGCCATTTTCTTCGTATATCCGCGCCTTTTCGTCCAAATAAGTGCCATTCCAGCAATTTGCCTTCGAGAGACCTAAAAAGTGAAAAGGAACGATATTAAGTAATAACGGATACAAAAGTGATCAAATAAGGGCTTAAACGACCCCTCGAAAAGGTACATTTTAAACCTTATCAAATATCCCTACACTTGGTATTTGCTTGTCCTCAAGCAAATGTGCTTTTAGCCAATTAATTTATAAGTTTGGGGTCATGAAGCATTGGTTTAAAACAGTCCACAACACATATAAGCCCAGCAAAAGTCATAACAAGCACGGAAATTACATACTAGCACCTCACATGGGGTGTTTGGATACTCACATCTCTCGGGTGTATATGAAATATAACAAGTTGGAAATGGAAGATAAACACTCATTAACCGGTCCTAGTACATAGATTACCATAGCTAAAGTATATGTGGGCTCTCTACACTCATAGGTTTGTGGGGTACACTCCACGATCATACATTAAAGGCACGAACAATACTGAAAACGACCCGAATATACACAACACCTGACAAAATTTGGTTACGAAGTACTGGGGTTTGAATATTTAATTAACCGATTTTCGTGTAAACGAACTCCTGTTCGTTTATGGTTCACATCCCTATAAACTATTCCAAATTTTACATGGAAAAGCTCCCCAGCAAATTCGGGAATAAACTAGTGAAAACATAGGCAATA
>BPTQ01000006.1:190265641-190303932 GCA_019973895.1 Chrysanthemum seticuspe | reverse complement strand
CAACTAAGATAAGAGACAACCAATCAATATTCAATAATCAAGTTTCATATTCCCTAAGCAAACACACAAGTAAATTAGCCGGACATGGAAAACATGCAAGCATACACACAAATAATCAAAGACATAATTGTATTAATGAAGTGAAACACTTATCTTGGTGTAAGATAGGGTTTGGAACCCTAAAATACTGTACAAGACAGCCTTGGTTCGGTTTAGGTTTTTACTCCAAAAGACTACACACTTAATACTGAAAAATTCGGATTCTATATATAATATTACATATGCGACGGCGTCACCTTATGTTTTGTGACGCCGTCGTGTCGCCGTCATTAGGGTTTCGTCTTGGCCACGTTAGACTTGCGACGGCGTCACCTTATGCTTGTGACGCCGTCCTCTTCAGCTTCTGACGCAGTCTGGATTACATCTAGGCCGTCTGAGTTGCGACGGCCTACTCTTTTATAACTTGACGTCGTCACTTGAAAATGGGAGTTTTGGCTTCTGTCCCGTCACAAAGATCCTCCGACGGCGTCACAATTAACACCTGACGCCGTCACCTTATGTTTTCAGCAGCTTTGAGTGTCTCGATTCTGACTTTGGCCATTTTCTTCGTATAATCGCGTCTTTTCGTCCAAATAAGTGCCATTCCAGAATTTTGCCTTCAAGAGACCTAAAAAGTGAAAAGGAACGATATTAAGCAATAACGGATACAAAAGTGACTCATTAAACCGGTCCTAGTACATAGATTACCATAGGCTTGAGAATAGATCAAACCTCCATCGCTTTGGCGTAAGCACCTAGGAAAGACTATCAAAGAGGTCTTTAAAGGGTTGTAATGTTAGGCTTATGGTAGGGAAACAAAGGGTTTGGTGGGATAGGCTATTTAGTGGTGGCAAGTCAAAAATCTCTATGTTACAAGCATACAAAGAATGGCGTTGCTAAGCCAAGACTCGACACTCTAAACTCTAGGTAACTAAAATAAACAAACATAAATTTAAAGATAGATGTAGGATGGTAGCCCGTATGTTTTTTTTTCCATACACTTTTACTCTACCATCCTCTATGATAACATCAAAATGATAGGGATTTATAGGCACATCCCTACACTTGAGTTTTTATTAATCTAACACTAATTTGACCCGAATTGAAAAGATCAAAACACTTGGAGAACATTATTATGCATATAAAGGGAATTTGAATTTAACGTTCCCTTCCCGTCATTTCATAAACTTTAACTTTTCCCATGAGTCCCAATCGTCCCAAAACTGTGTACAAAGGATATGACTCGACTTAGCAACTTATGCAAGCAACTAGATAATTGAACTAAGGGTTTTAGGGTGATAACAATAATGCACTAAAAGTGAGTGCATACAAGGTAGGCTAAGGAGATTTGGGTGTACATTTGGGGGTGGGGTGTAAACAATGCTCTTCATTGATATTCCGGAAAACCGAAACATCACGAGAACCGCGAAAAGGATAGGCTCTGAGGGGTTAACTAGGGGTATCGTGTACTAAAAATGAGTACAACGCAAAGGGTGTGGGGGAATTACTCAACCGATGTGGAAGAAGTAATTATATTACGGGTATTAAACAAGGGTTATCCTAATGCCTCTTATCATTTAGTTATTCCTAACTACACAAGTGTAGTCTTACTAGCGATCTCGGGATGCATCACAAAACAAGTTCTAGAATCTATTATTCTACCGGTTCACACTCTAAGCATTAAAGATGAATGCTTTAATTCCTACTAATCTAAGGGTGATCCTCACATTTTGGGTGGAATTTAGGTGGTAAAGGGTTTTTGTGCTAGTCATATAACTTCCTATCCGTGAGACGCTTTTGTTAAGACTAATGGCCCACTCCTATATGTCATGAAAATATTTAAATTTGGTGCCAAAATTACCCTAACCGACATTTTCTCATGGTTTATTACACAAATACAATTGGACAAAGCAAATAATCAAGGATAAGCATAGTTTCAAAGTTCTCGTTTTATTTTCCCTCCCTACACTTAAACTGAACATTGTCCCCAATGTTCCCCGAAAGTATCAAAGTTATGATAATAGAAGGTAATGAAAACGAAAGAACCTAATACTCCCCTGATTAGCTCGGTAGGATCCGTGTGAAGTAGTGGTTAAATATTTTTCAAGAAGAATGTATGCGTGAAAAGCTCCTTCCAATCTTATGTATCTTCTTCTTAATAAATTAAACCTGCATACTTGAAGAAAACAAACGAAACCTTCGCATAAAATCGGCGGTAATAATATATATAAGACTCTACTAAACTAGGATATAATGCTTGTGGAATGGATGTTTACAGAATTTCTGGAAAATTAAGACTTGGAAAATTCCAAAAATTTATAAGTAGCTCAGAAAACGAGAAAAAAGTAATCTGTTGTTTTTATTCCTTCCTGACGTCGTCAGGTTGCGATCCTGACGCCGTCAGGTTATCCTGACAAAAACTGGTCTGCGATTTTCTGGAAAAAATTCTGGAAAATTTACATCTTTAGAATCTGGAAAATTTTTTGCAAAACATCCATCATGACTCGATACAAGTATTTGACTCGAACAAACACACATATATATCTTTTAATTAAGTGAAATTCTCATGTTTACGTTTCTTTTGAAAACGTGTGTAATCCTCCCTACACTTATCCTTTATGTAAAATACCTTTATATGCAATTAAGACGAGGTTAAAAACAAAATAAAGCATTTTTACAAATTTAAACATGAGAATAAGCAATCAATACAAGATATATGACACTAACAAGCAAACAATTAAGCATGGGTTGCCTCCCACGAAGCGCTTTTCTTTATTTATGAGTCTTGTAGCTAGACTCGTAGTCGTGCCCTTACGTGACTTCATTACCGTCATCTCCTTCCTCATGACGGTCTCTATTGGGGAATTCCATGTTGTAAGAGTGCCCTATGATGCACCTTTCTAAGAGGTCGTCCTCTCCCCAATTGGTTCTATATTTCGGTCCTAAGTTCAAGCAATCCTTATAGAATCCGAAAATCTTAGCCATAACATAATCTACTCCTTTTTCCTTATCCTCATTATTCCTATAATAGACCGACAGTTTAAGTTCCTTTTCATCATTGGAGAGTGATGAAAACTTCTCAATCTTAAACGGCATTTGGTAAGATACATCATCGGTCTTATCTTTGAATTGCACTATTTCTAATGAGGGATCATAAGTCATCCCGGTGTTTTCTATGAAAGGTTTTCCTAGAATAACATGGGACAAGCTAGGATCTATGGCCGTGCTAATATCATCTACAATTATGAAGTCCGTAGGAAACGTGAAACTACCTACATAAACGGGCAATCCCTTAATTCTACCAAGAAAATTACACCTAACCCTAGGATTATCTGGGTCTTGCCTAGTTGGGATAGGCTTCTTCATTACCCAATTATAGTAGGCGCTAGTCATTATGTTTATTGGTGATTTGCGGTCAATGTAGGCCTTTGCCACGAAAAGGTGTCCTATGCAACATGGTATGTTAAGATTCCAAGGGTTCCCAAACTTGATTCTAGGGCTTTTCCTAACATACATGTGACGAAGGTCACGCACTAAGTGAGCATGGCGAGATAGCTCTTCTTCCGTAGGAAATTTATCGAAATAGTCATTGTCTACTTCATCTACTTCCTTGGTTGTTTCATTATCCTCAAGTATATGGTCCTCTTCATCATTTGTTCTATTAGGTTTCTCTAAGGTGATAGTATTGACGAATTGGATGTGTTTAGCTAACTTACTTGGGTCCTTAATCTCTACACCGGAAGGCTCGGGAGTTGAGATAGCATTAACCTTCCTATCACTATTGGTCATGGCTTTCAAGAGGTTATCTATCTTCCTATCCATCTCGGCTTGTTGTTGAGCTTCTTGGGATGCGACTAGGTGTTGCAACATCCCTTCAATGTTTTGTTGGTTAGGGCCGTGAGATGGGGGCCATGAGAAATCATTGGAAGTGAATTTGGTTTGCCCCCAATAGAAGTCGGGCTTTCCCTTCCATGCTTCTCGGGTGTCATTGAAATTCCTAGGTCCGGGTGTTGTAGGGAATCTTCCTCCCGTTCCATTAATACGCGAGGATGCGTAGTCAACGGAAGCATGTTCAGGGAATCGGGTGCAAGTGCGCGTGTTATGAGGATCACTACACGGCTCACACGAGGAAGAAACTTTGTTCACATGGCGTGAAGACTTAGGATTTTCGTAGGAACTCATTAGGAATTTAACTTGATCTTCAAGTTCGAGCATCCTACGGTCGGAAGGTTGTGAGTCAATGGGAGGCAAGGAGATTGCCTTAACGGTTTCGGGCAGCTCACGGGGGTCATTCCAACTTTCGTTGTCATAGAGAGCAAGGTCCTCTATTATACCCCATGATTCTTCCGCGGTGAGATCACTAAGTTTTCCACCGGCCGCTTGGTCAATGGATCGCTTTGTGGGGAAGTTGAAATGATCATAAAAGAGTTGGACTTGGAGCCAAAGATCAATGCCGTGATGAGGGACTTTATGGAGTAAGTCCTTGAATCAAGTCCATGCTTCATAGAGAGATTCACCTTGACGTTGTTGGAACATCAAGATGTCATTCCTAAGCTTAGTGGTTCTCCCGGTGGGAAAAATTGAGCAAGGAAACGAGAGGTGAGATCATCCCAACTTGAGATGGAGCCGGCGGGAAGTCGCTCAAGCCAATTACTAGCTTGGTCCCGTAGAGAGAATTGGAAGAGACGTAGACGCTTGGTCTCCCGATTAGTAGCATCAAGGTCGATGGAATCGACAATTTTAAGGAAATCCTTAACATGCTGATTAGGATCTTCGGAACGAAGTCCATGGAATGCACATCCGTTTTGCACCAACCGGATGGTGTCGGATCGCAGGGCCGCAGTTTGGGCTTGGTCGGGAAGCTCAATGGTGTTCCTATAGCCTAGGTGGCTTGGTCTCGAGTATTCACCAAGAGTACGGGCTCTTGGCGGGTCATTTGGTGGTAGGTTGATGAATGGTGGTTGGTTATCACCTTCCATGATGAAAAGTGATGGGATTACGAACAAAGGTCACGAAGAAGGGGGATAGACTACGAGAAAGCTAAAAAATGAGAAAAATTTACTTGATATGAATCAAGCAAAGAAACCTAAACGAGGTGGACTACTAACTAGCTATTCTCTTCCCCGGCAGCGGCACCAAAAACTTGATAACGCTACACGCGTCGTTCGGGGTCAAAGGAACTTCCTTTTCTTCGAGCAAGTTTTATAACACCACAGGCAGTGAACCTAATCATTGTAGTGTAGTATTAGGGTAAGCCACGGGTATTGATATCGTTCTCTAGGGGAATAGGAATGCTAGTGAGAAGTTACTACGCTAAGGTTGGGGTTGAGGAAGATTATTTTTTATTTTTTTTAGGAAATGGAAATTACGAATCTCGGGATATTGGATTTGGGGTTTGGTATTTCTACCGATTACTCTACTTATCTAATTATCTAATCTAAGGTGTATGTAGTCTATGTCTAATTATTGTGTGCTCGTATGATGGTTTAAAGATGTGTTTACTTAGGTTTTATTACTCCTTAATTATCTCCTATTGATGGTTGAATTGTCACGTCCTTATTCTTAATCACGTTGTGTGTCTAAAGTCGTAGGGTATGCGTTTGTCCCTAACTCTTTGAAACTACCAAAGGGTCTCGTCTACAAAATCTTTAGGAATTATAAACTCTAACTCTAAGGTACTCTTTGGATGGTTTAGCCTACAACTACTCTAGGTGTTATAGTCTAAGGTTCACAAAGATTAATCAAGCATTAACTACACAACGAATGACCTATCACATTACTAGATCATTAACAATTAAGATAAGAGACAACCAATCAATATTCAATAATTAAGTTTCATATTCCCTAAGCAAACACAAAAGTAAATTAGCCGGACATGGAGAACATGCAAGCATACACACAAGTAATTAAAGACATAATTGAATTAATGAAGTAAAACACTTATCTTGATGTAAGATAGGGTTTGGAACCCTAAAATACTGTACAAGACAGCCTTGGTTCGGTTTAGGTTTTTACTCCAAAAGACTACACACTAAAACTGAAAAATTCGGATTCTATATATAAGATTACAATCGCGACGGCGTCACCTTATGATTTGTGACGCCGTCGGGTCGCCGTCATTAGGGTTTCGTCTTGGCCACGTTAGTCTTGCGACGGCGTCACCTTATGCTTGTGACGCCGTCCCCTTCAGTCTCTGATGCCGTCTGGATCAAATCTAGGCCGTCTGAGTTGCGACGACCTACTCTTTTAAAGCCTGACACCGTCACTTAAAAATAAGAAATTTGGCTACTGAGCCGTCACAAAATTGATGCGACGGCGTCGCAGTTAACACCTGACGCCGTCCCCTTGTATTTCAGCAGTCTGAGTGGCTCGATTATTTACTTTGGCCATTTTCTTCGTATATCCGCGCCTTTTCGTCCAAATAAGTGCCATTCCAGCAATTTGCCTTCGAGAGACCTAAAAAGTGAAAAGGAACGATATTAAGTAATAACGGATACAAAAGTGATCAAATAAGGGCTTAAACGACCCCTCGAAAAGGTACATTTTAAAACCTTATCACTGTCTCTGTTGCAAGTCTAAAGAAGAAAAAGTACTGCTTGGTTGTGACAGATGACTGCAGTAGATTCAGTTGGGTATTTTTCTTGGGATTTAAAGATGATACTTTTGATGCTATTCATAATCTTATAATAGCACTTGAAAACCAATTGAGACTCAAGGTTAGAGGTATTAGATGTGACAATGGGACTGAATTCAAGAACAAGCTTATGGATGAATTTTGTGCTAACAAAAGGATCAAGAGGGAGTTCAGCATTGCAAGAACACCACAGCAGAATGGTGTTGCAGAGAGAAAGAATAGAACTTTGATTGAAGCAGCCAGAACAATGCTTGCAGATTCACAATTACCTATTCAATTCTGGGCTGAAGCTGTAAGTACTGCTTGCTATGTGCTTAACAGAGTATCAGTCACCAAACCTCAGATGAAGACACCTTATGAGTTGCTGATGGGAAACAAACCCAACATTCGTTTTCTAAAACCTTTTGGATGCCCTCTGACTATCCTCAACACAATTGATAATTTGGGCAAATTTGATGAAAAGTCAGAAGAAGGATATTTATTAGGATATTGTACCAACAGCAAGGGATTTATAGTGTACAATAGAGTCACCAAGAAGGTTCAAGATTGTCTTCATGTTGAATTTTTAGAACATCAGGAAAATCAAAGGGGTAAAGGTCCTGATTGGATGTTTGATCTTGAAGTTTTGACTCCTTCTATGAACTATGTACCTGTTAGAGAAGAAAATCAACATGTACACAATGAAGAAGATTTACAGTATGTTGTTCATGGAGTCCATATTAGACCTGATGCTGGTCCTGATGAAGAATCTATACCTGTTGAACCAAAGAAAAGTACTGATGCACCAAAATCCTCATTATCTGCTGAGGATCAAGCTATTCAAGAGGAACATAATCAGATGCTTTTTCAAGATGTAGTAGCACATTCTTATAATGATGATCAAAGAAGAGCTTATGAAGAAGCAAAGAAAAAGAACAAGCCTGCAGAGTTCTGTCACAGTACTTTAGATCACAGTACTTTGGATGACAGTACTTTCGACCAAAGTACTACTGCACCTGTTGACAGCACTTTGGATGATTTGGATGATCCTACCATGCCTGGCTTAGAAGATACTGATGATGAGTTTGAAGATGAAGGTATTTTCTCAGATTTCAATGAAGATGCTGATTTCACTAATTTGGGTGATAATTATGAAGTTACACAGACTCCTATCTTAAGAATTAATAAGAATCATCCTACTGATCAAATCATTGGACCTTCTAACTCTGGAGTGCTTACAAGACACAAAGCTAAGAGTTTTTCTAAACCTCATAATGCTTTACTTAGCTTTTTCTATAAACAGAGCAGGCTAAATCATAAGGACCATCAAACATGCCTGTTTACTTGTTTTATCTCTCAAGAAGAACCCAAGAATATAGCTCAGGCATTATCTAAAGAGAGTTAGGTTGAAGCTATGCAAGAAGAACTTCTTCAATTCAAGCTTCAAGAAGTTTGGGTACTGTGTGATCTACCTGATGGAAAGAAGGTCATTGGTACAAGATGGGTGTTCAGAGTCAAGAGTGATGAAAGAGGGAATGTCATCAAGAACAAGGCACGGTTAGTAGCTCAAGGCTACAGACAAGAAGAAGGAGTAGATTATGATGAAGTATTTGCTCCTGTGGCAAGGATTGAAGCCATTAGAATATTATCAACTCACTGGGAAAGGATGAAGATGGACAACCTGTTGAAGTCAAGTTGTACAGATCCATGATTGGTTGTCTTATGTACCTAACTGCATCTAGGCCTGATATCATGTTTGCTGTTTGTTTATGTGCAAGATATCAAGTCTCACCTAAGGTCTCTCATATGAATGCAGTGAAACGGATTTTTAGTTATTTGAAACAACAACCTAAGTTGGGGTTGTGGTATCCAAAGGATTTCCCTTTTCACTTGGAAGCTTTTTCAGATAGTGATTATGCAGGTGATAACTATGATAGAAGATCAACCACTAGAGGATGCTAATATCTTGGAAGAATATTAGTTTCATGACAGTGTAAGAAGCAAACAATTGCAGCAACATCCTCTACTGAAGCTGAATATGTGGTTGCTGCAAGTTGTTGTGGACAAGTTTTGTGGATGCAGAATCAACTCTTGGATTATGGGTTCAACTTCAAGAATACTCCTATCAACATTGATAATGAGAGTACAATCTGTATTGTGAAGAATCCAGTTTATCACTCCAAGACCAAGCACATTCAGATTAGGTATCACTTCATCAGAGATTGTTATGAGCATAGGCTCATTAATGTTGTCAAGGTTCACACGGATGATAATGTAGCTGATTTACTCACCAAAGGATTTGATGTTTCAAGATTCAATCACTTGGTAGTAAGCATTGGCATGATTAATTACTGAGCTACATTTAAGGGGAGGACTGAATGGTTAGTTACACAGTCCTGCGCTTTGCTTAAGGGGAGGCAATACAATGCCCACATGGAGTGTTTGTCATTATTGAGAAGAAGATGGAAAAGTACTGATGTTTTGTCCTATGAAAGTACTGCTCTAAAAAGTACTGCACACGTGGAAAGCACTGCTTGTCTTATCAACGTACTGTTCCAACGGTCAAAAAGAAGGGTAAATTCAAATAACTGTAACTTTGTTATTTTGGGCTGTGATTTTTTAAATCTTACCTATAAATAACTACTTCCCGATTTTCCCTCTCATCTTTATTCGTATCAATCTTTTCCATATTTCTCTCTCTCTCTCACACACTTACGTATTCAAGAATCAATATCTTTTACCATCATTCATGGCAAACCTACACATAGTTTCTAAACACAATATGGTGGCGAATTTAGATAAAACGGAGGCCAATGTCATCTTCCATGACATCATTGATTTCTTAACTGGTTCCCCAATCAGTTATGGGCTTTTGGTGGAACCTGATATAATTGAGCCCTGGATACATCAGTTTTGGGCAACTGCAAGGACGCATATGGAGAATGATGAATCTTATATTCAAGCTAAAGTTGCTGGAAAGCTTATCAAGATAACTGAAGCATCAATTTGTGAAGATTTATTTTTTGATGATGCAGAAGGAGCTATTCGGTTTGATAAACAGCTTCTTTGGGATACACTGAGAGATATTGGATATGAAGGGTCTTTGGCTGACACAACAACATTCAAGAAGCCCTTGTTCAGTCCACATTGGAAGTACTTGGTACATGTTCTTCTTCATTGTATCAGCTCTAAAAGTACTTCTTGGGAGCAATTTGGTTCAAACATTGCATCTGCACTAGTAGGATTGGCTACAAACCGTATGTTCAACTTTTCAAGGCTAATCTTAGATGGAATTCTCTCACACATCTCTTATGGTTCAAAATGGTTAATGTATCCGAGATTTATTCAAGTCTTCTTGAATAAACAACTTTCAGATGTACCAAAGCCTGCAAGTCTTTTACCTATTGTGGTACAACCAGCCAAGATTTTCACATTTATGGCTAGGAAAAGTGACTTGTTCACTGGAAGGAACACTCCTTTAACCACTTCAATGATGGAGGTTGTTCAAGCTATACGCGATGAGGCTGCAGAGAGTGATGACAAAGAAGGTACTGCTTCACAAGGTACTGCTTCTCAAAGTGCTACATCTCAAGAAACTGCATCACAAGGTACTGCTTCACGAGGTACTGATGTTAATGAAGGTACTGCAGTTTCTCCCACCTCATCACACCATACTACTCCTCCTATTGCATATCCAGAACAAGTTCTCTCATCATCTTCTGGAGAAGATAATGCTACTATACCCCCTGAAGGTTTAGTGTTAGATAATTATATTCTGACAAGGGAGTTAGTCAGATTGAAAAAATCTTTTGAAAAATAGGCCACTTAGATTAAGAGGTTGAGGTTTAAGTTTAGAAGATTAAAGAACTTTGTATGGCCATTGGTTAAACATCACAGGTTATGGGTTAAAGCTGAAAAGAAGAGGCGAAGGCAGTTTAAGAAGCCTTCTTCAGGCAAAAAGGTTCAAAAGCAATCTTCATTCCAATTGGGGAGGAATTTAGAAGAAGAGAATTTGAAAGAAGATGTTGAATTTCATGAAGAAAAGGAGAATGAACTTCAAAGTACTGAAGCACATGTAAATCTTCAAAGTACTGAGCCTGAAGGAACTGGTGTTAAAAGTACTGATGATCAAGGTGCTGCTGATCAAAGTACTGGCTTTCAAGGAACATCTCGACAAGAATTAATTACACCAAGGGTGTTAGATTTTGAAGAAGAAGCTGGTCCTTCAACAATTCCACAAGAAGAAGAAGCTGATACACTTAAACCAATACACACTGCAAGTGATGATGAAACCATTGCTGAAATATTGCATGATTTATCAAAACCAAGGGGTGTTAGCATTCCAGGAGTTGCTGAAGAACAACATCAAGGTTCTCAATCTCAACCTGTGATAGATCCTAAAGATAAAGGGATAGGTAAAATGATTGAAACAAAGAAGAAGAAGCTCACTTTAGCACAAATAAGGGCTGCTCAAGTTGCTATGAATGAGGAAGCAGCTAGAAAATTACAAGCTGAATTGAATGCTGAAGCTGATATTGAAGAAGCTAAGGATAAAGAAGCAGCTAAGAAGTTGCAAGAAGAATTGAATGTTGAAGCTGTTGTACCATTAAAGACACCTATTCCTGTTTCTGCTCTACCAAGAAGACCAAATCGTGCTAAAGAAAGAAATGCAATGATGGCTTATTTAAAAAGTCAATGATATATTGGATTGCAGAAGTTGAATTATGTTGAGATGAAACAGCTGTATGAAGCTGTTGGAGAAGCTTATCAGAAGCATGTTGATGGTATCAAAGATTTTAAAGATGATGATGCTTAGAAAGAAGATGATAGAAAAGGAAGCTTAAAAAGAAAAAGAACAACTGAAGTTGAAGATGTCCAGCCATCAAAGAAGGTTGAATTATGGTCTGATATAGATGATGAACTAAGGAATTATTTAAGAGTTGTAGAATTTGAGTATTCTAAAGATGATGCTGATAAGAAGACAGAAAAGAAGAAGAAAAAATCTCCAATAACTACTTTTGAAGTTGTAGAATCAAAGGATGGAAATTATCTGATGTTTCACAGAGAAGATGAAAGATTCAGAGTGTTTAATATGCTATGGGATCTATTGCACATAATAGATAGAGAGGATTTGTTTCATTTATATCATTTGGTGCAAGAATATTTTGAACACATTCCATCAGAAGGCGTTGGTTTAATCTTGCTTGGAGATCTCACAACTGTTTGGGAAACTGAAGAAACAAGTACTGATGAGATTTGGAAAAATCAAGAAGATTGGGAGATTATCAGCTGGAGATTCTTTGAAGAATCTGGAGTACATGTTCTAGAGTTAGAAGATGGAACTATGATTCACATGTTAGCAGACAGAAGATATCCGCTTACATCAGATCTTATGAGGAGAATGCTAGAGCATGGTATGGAAGTTGAAGAAGATAATGAAACTGCTCTTATGGTCATCAAATTGTTTATCAGATGGACAACTATGGCTGACGATGATGAATAATTGGTATGAATCTTTATTGAATAAATTATTTTTGAAATATCAGTACTTTATTCAAAGTACTGCTGATTAACCAGTACTTTCATTAAAGTATTGTTTGCAGTATTAAACCAGTTAATGATTTTGAAAGGAAAACTTTTGTTAAGTAATAAATATTTTGAAACAAAGGTTAAAAGAAATAAATGGTTTTTGAGATGGTAACAACAATAGGTTATCAATCCACCATGGTTACAAAAGGATTGGCTAATCCATGAGCAAACGGCTCTGGTAAAGATATCTCAAATCCGTTATATAGTTGACAACTTGCTAATAAGTTGTATGGTAATCAACTCACCATATCGGTAAATGTGAAGAGTTGGCTAGCCCACAAGAAAATGGCTTGTGGTAAAGGCTGTGGAAAAACCATTATATGGTAATTAGTTCACCATGATTGAAAGAACTAACTAGTCCAAAAGGGTACAGCTTTTGGTAAAGACAAATCAAATCTATTGCTAGTTGATGATTTGCTAAAAATCATATAGTTATCAATGTACCATGGTCTTACACACCAAAACATTTGGCTACTCCAGAGTTAATGGCTTTGGTAAAGAGACATCAAAATCCATTAAATTTCAATGATTCACCTCTCACAGGAGTTTACACACTTGGAAGTGATGAGAATAGATTGCAACTTAAACTGAATTAATGTACAAATTGTCATATGTTGTTGTGTTGCTGAAAAGATGGAGCTTGCTGAATGATGCTGTAAAGAATAATTTCTAAAAGAATACTTTGATATAAGCACAGAGACTACAAAGATACAATCTAAAGACAAAGACACAATCCCTCTTTGAAGACAAAGATGTTAAAGATAAATTTACAAAGGAACTTGAAGTCAAGCAAGTAGAATTCAAGTTAGGGGAGGATTGTTGGGATATGAAAGTGCTGAAGAATGACAAAGTACTGGAAGAAGTCAAAGTACTGCTAAGGAAAAAGTCAAAGTACTGCTGTCGAAGTCAAAGTACTGCAAAGCTAAAGAACTGCTATATTCGTTTATGGAAAGCTTTGTTATTCTAGAATATTCTTTGTTTAGATTACTTGTTGTACAAGGTTATAATTGTAAATCGACTAGGGTTATCCTTAAGCCTATAAAAGGACCCCTAGGATGACATTAGAGAATACGATTTTTAGAGAAGTACATGTGTTTTTAGAGTTTTAGAGAAATACGATATTAGAGTTTTAGAGTTGTTAAAGAATCTGCATAAAAAGCAAATTTAGAGTTATTAATAATATCGTTGAAAGTTAAAGTTAATTCTTCTTAACTTTGTTAAGTAAATTCCGCATACTTAATAGAGTTTGCTCAGTGTTTCATTGTTAATAGCTTAGGATTTATCCGAAGTTATTAAACCCTTAACAAGCTATATAGTTTAAAGATAGATGTAGGATGGTAGACCGTATGTTTTTTTTTTCCTTTTTTTTCATACACTTTTACTCTACCATCCTCTACGATAACATCAATATGATAGGGATTTATAGGCACATCCCTACACTTGAGTTTTTATTATTTTAACACTAAATATGACCCGAATTGAAAAGATCAAAACATTTGGAGTACATTATTATGCAAATAAAGGGAATTTGAATTTAACGTTCCCTTCCCATCATCTCATAAAATTTAACTTTTCCCATAAGTCCCAATCGTCCCAAAACTGTGTACAAAGAATATGACTCGACTTAGCAACTTATGCAAGCAACTAGATAATTGAACTAAGGGTTTAGTGTGATAACAATAATGCACTAAAAGTGAGTGCATACAAGGTAGGCTAAGGCGATTTGGGTGTACATTTTGGAGTGGGGTGTAAACAATGCTCTTCATTGAATTCCGGAAAACCGAAACATCATGAGAACCGCGAAAAGGATAGGCTCTGAGGGGTTAACTAGGGGTATCGTGTACTAAATATGAGTACAACGCAAAGATGTGGGGGAATTACTCAACCGATGTGGAAGAAGTAATTATATTATGAGTATCAAACAAAGGTTATCCTAATGCCTCTTATCATTTAGTTATTCCTAACTACACAAGTGTAGTCTTACTAGCGATCTTGGGATGCATCACAAAACAAGTTCTAGAATCTATTATACTACCGGTTCACACTCTAAGCATTAAAGATGAATGCTTTAATTCCTACTAATCTAAGGGTGATCCTCACATTTTGGGTGGAATTTAAGTGGTAAAGGTTTTTGTGCTAGTCATATAACTTCCTATCTATGAGACGCTTTATTAAGACTAATGGCCCATTCCTATATGTAATGAAAAATTGAAAATTTGGTGCCAAAATTACCCTAACCGACATTTTCTCATGGTTTATTACGCAAATGCAATTGGACAAAGCAAATAGTCAAGGATAAGCATAGTTTCAAAGTTCCCGTTTTATTTTCCCTCCCTACACTTAAACTGAACATTGTCCCCAATGTTCCCTGAAAGTATCAAAGTTATGATAATGGAAAGTAATTAAAAGCGAAAGAAACTAATACTCCCGTGATTAGCTCGGTAGGATCTGTGTAAAGTAGTGGTTACATCTTTCTTCAAGAAGAACGTTTGCGTGAAAAGCTCCTTCTCATCTTATGTATCTTCTTCTTGGTAAATTAAACCTGCATACTTGAAGAAAACAAACAAAACCTTCGCGTAAAATCGGCGGTAACAATATATATAGGACTCTACTAAACTAGGATATAATGCTTGTGGAATGGATGTTTACAGAATTTCTGGAAAATTAAGACTTGGAAAATTCCTAAAAATTATAAGTAGCTTAGAAAACGAGAAAAAGTAATCAGTTGTTTTTACTCCTTCCTGACGCCATCAGGTTGCGATCCTGACGCCGTCAGGTTATCCTGACAAAAACTGGTCTGCGATTTTCTGGAAAAAATTCTGGAAAATTTATATCTTTAGAATCTGGAAAAACTTCCTGCAAAACATCCATTATGACTCGATACAAACATTTGACTCACACATATATATCTCTTTCAATAATCGTAATTCTCATGTTCACGTTCTTTTTGAAAACGTGTGTAATCCTCCCTACACTTATCCCTTTTGTAAAATACCTTTATACGTAATTAAGACGAGGTTAATGACAAAATAAAGCATTTTCACAAATTCAAACATGAGAACATACAATAATGAAAAGATATATGACACATAAATAAAAATGAAAAACAAATACACATGGGTTGCCTCCCAAGAAGCGCTTGTTTTTGTTCGAGTCATGAGCTTGACTCTACCCTTATTTAACGGATAAAGGGGAGGTTTTCCCTACACTTAAGCTTAAGTGCGGGTGATAATAGCGATACACACCCTTAGGGTGGAAATTTGCTACGTGAGGAGAGGGTGATGGGTGATTTATATGCTCAAAGGAGTGTGCTCCATTCATTATAACCTTACCTAAGTCTATTGGTGTAGCGGGTGAATCAAATCTCTCTCCTAAAAATAGATCATCTTCTATCAACTTTAAAAGATTCTTAGTTAAGGATCCATCTTGACCTAATAAACCCGGTTTAAACCCATAATGTTTCTTGTTATCAACAATGAATGGGTGATATAAGTGTGTAAGGTCATGGGTTACTCCTATATTAGCTTCCACTCTACATGGCCTAGAGTCTACCACCTTTATCAAGAAACTACCCGGATTATTTATTTCGATCGGTGGATTGGGGCTTAATTCAATTCCAAGATTCACGTCTAAAGACGGAAAATTGGGTAAGGTTTTTGGTTGAGGCTCCGTTTTATCAAAATTAGGAACTTCCCTAGGACTAAGAGAGAGGTAATGACAACAAGCATCTAAACCTACATTCTCTAGTGGCGTTTGGTCCAAAGGTTCTATATCAATTGGGGTTCCTATAGTCTCTTCTACTTCTCCCGGAGTCCCGGGTAAGTTATAGGAGATGTGTGTTCCTCAAGTGATGGTAGGGCTTGTGGGCTTGGAGTTTCCACCTCATTCTCCATTATATCTAGATCTCCTAAAATTTCATCATGTGTTTTAGTATGATCTAACCCAAATACACTCCTAAGTATCTCAAATCCTTCTTTAGCCATTTCAAATTCTTGGTCTGATTCATAAGAATCATTCTAAAAAATTTGATCACTATGTTCTATTTGCCTAAAGGATTCCTCACGCGTGTCATATGTTTTGGTGAAATCTATCCCACGCATGCAACTAGGCAGTTCAACTATAACCATCTCACAATCTTGTTCGGGTTTAGGTTCCATGTTCTTAAAAACTAGGTCTTTTTGATCATGATGCCTAAGGTTGGATAAATCCTCCTTATCGATTTCCTCAAGTTGTGACAACTGATGGTTTATGCTTAGGAGGCGTTTCTCAAATTTTTTCCAAAGGGTCTCACAAAAAGGAGTTGATTCTAATAATGATCGTTGAATAGAAGCCACACAAGCACAAAATTTATCAAATCCATCCAACCTTACACCTAAGGGTGTAAACGAGCCAAGCCGCTCGTGAAAAGCTCGGGATCGGATCGGTAAAAAGCTCGAACGAGCCGAGCTTAAACAAGCTCGAGCCCGAGCTCGAGCCTAATTTTGGGGTCATTTAATAATCGAGCTCGAGCCCGAGCTCTGTACAAAAAGCTCGAGTAGGCTCGCGAGCCTAAACGAGCCCTAGAATTATATACGTGAATATATCGTCTATACGTATAAACGAGCTTAAAAGTAGTAAACGAGCTTGAGCTTTTTGTAATTAACGAGCCGAGCTCAAAACATCATAAAATTAGTCGAGCCCGAGCCGAGCTCGAGCTTGTGAAAATTTTCACGAGCCGAGCTCGAGCTCAAAGTATAAGGCTCGAAACGAGCTCGAGCCCGAGCTCGAGCTTTATATATATAAACGAGCCGAGCTCGACCCTTAACGAGCTTGAGCTCGGCTCGGCTCGTTTCCACCCCTACTTACACCCCGTCTCCTTTTGGATATCTCTAAGATCACTCACAAATTCATTAGAACAATAAAAAGCAATCCAATCTGCGAAATTCAATTGTTCCTCATTTGTTAATGATTCAAATGCAACTTCACTTGCCATAGCGACAAATGAAAAGGGTTTTACGAACACAAACACAAAGAAGGGGGATAGACTACAAGGAAGCTAAAAATGGGAAAAAAATGCTTACTTGATAGGAATAAAGCAAGGAAACCTAAACGAGGGGACTCCTAAATAGCTATTATATTCCCCGGAAGCGGCGCCAAAAACTTGATAACGCTACATGCGTCGTTGTCGAGCAAGTTTTTCAAAACCTTAGGTAGTGAACCTAATCGTTGTAGTGTAGTATTAGGGTAAGCCACGGGAATTGATATCATTCTCTAGGGGAATAGGAATGCTAGTGAGAAGTTACTACGCTAAGGTTGGGGTTGAGGAAGATTATTTTATTATCTTTTTTATGTTTTTAAGAAATAGAAAGGTACGAATCTCGGGGTATTGGATTTGGGGGTTGGTATTTCTACCGATTACTCTACTCGTCTAATTATCTAATCTAAGGTGTATGTAGTCTATGTCTAATTATTGTGTTCTCGTATTATGATTTAAAGATGTGTTTACTTAGGTTTTATTACTCCTTAATTATCTCCTATTGATGGTTGAATTGTCACGTCCTTATTCTTAATCGCGTTGTGTGTCTAAAGTCGTAAGGTATGAGTTTATCCCTAACTCTTTGAAACTACCAAAGGTTATTGCCTACAAAATCTCTAGGATTTATAAACTTAACACTAAGGTACTCTTTTGATGGTTTAGCCTACAATGACTCTAGGTACTATAAGCTAAGGTTCAGAAAGATTAATCAAGCATTAACTACACAACGGATGATCTATCGCAATACTAGATCATTAACAATTAAGATAAGAGACAACCAATCAATATTCAATAATTAAGTTTCATATTCCCTAAGCAAACACACAAGTAAATTAGCCGGACATGGGAAACATGCAAGCATACACATAATTAATTGAAGACATAATTGAATTAATGAAGTAAAACACTTATCTTGATGTAAGATAGGGTATGGAACCCTAAACTACTGTACAAGACAACCTTGGTTCGGTTTAGGTTTTTACTCCAAAAGACTACACACTGAAAACTAAAAAATTATGATTCTATATATAAGATTACACATGCGATGGCGTCTCCCTTTGATTTGTGACGCCGTCGGGTCGCCGTTATTAGGGTTTCATCTTGGCCACGTTAGTCTTGCGACGGCGTCACCTTATGTTTGTGACGCCGTCCCCTTCAGTCTCTGACGTCGTCTGGATCAAATCTACGGCATCTGAGTTGCAACGCCCTGCTATTTTAAAACCTGAAGCCGTCACTTGTAAATGAGCAATTTGGGTACTGAGCCGTCACAAAAGTTGTCCGACGGCGTCGCAGATAACACCTGACGCCGTCACCTTCAGTTCCAGCAGCCTGAGTGTCTCGATTCTTGACTTTGGCCATTTTCTTCGTATATTCGCGCCTTTTCGTCAGAATAAGTGTCATTCCAGCATTTTGCCTTCAAGATACCTAAAAAGTGAAAAGGAACGATATTAAGTAATAACGGATACAAAAGTGATCAAATAAGGGCTTAAACGACCCCTCAAAAAGGTACATTTTAAAACCTTATCAGTGAGACAAAGAAAAATGAATTATGAAAGCTCCAACCCTTTGCCTTGCTAGGCAAAGGGTATTTATAGGTTCATACAAGACACGTCTCCTACGGGCTGTGGATCAGGCATACAGTGGGTAAAGACCCGTCCGTCCTCCACGGTGTTACTTAACAAATTACTTACTAACACTAAATGATTACGACTACGAGCTTTCTAACAAATACATATACTTGAGGTGACCGACTCTTTAACTACTGGATTTTCTAAATTCTAATAATCTCCCCATAAGGGAAGTCACCTCAATTACATCAATTACAAAAGATATTACATTTTGGTGTTCTTGGATTCTTGATTAAGTTCTTTGCTCTGTAGCCCGTAGTCTTTGATTCTTCATGTTCCGCATGTTTGGTTATTACAAGTGGAGGTCTTTAATTGATCCACGTGATAGTGAGTTTTGAGCCAGCTTTGAGATCAGCAGCCACAGTAAATCTCTGACTCATCCTTTATTGTATCGCCATTATGTGAAGTTGTGACTTTTGGACCGATATGCACACATTTTGGATCATGATATCTTCTCATCGGAGTAGCGGAAGCCTTTGTTGATTCATGATATTTGCAGCAGCGTAGCAGAAGCATGGATTGAAAATATCCGAGTCAGTTGATGAAGATATGCACTTATCATGATTTCTTTTGAAGTAATGTGATGTGTGAGCATGCGGCCATGGATTGACTCCTCAATTCTGATCAGCTGCAACCGTCGGGTGTCCCTGCAAACAACAGTTAGCAATAAATAACACGAAAGTATCTTTGATCACCTTCATTGAATAGGTTGCAGGAACCACAGTTCCCCGTTGATCAGTACAAGTACTGCCTGTGATCATGTATAATTCCGAAGAATTTCCTTGATAGGGTTTCGCAGCTGCTCTAGCCGTTCTCAAACCGGAACGTCTCGAAGAAGACAACACGGAGTGAGTGAACCAGCAAATTGAGATTCGTTGATTGAAGAAAATGATTTGAAAAACAATCGTGTATTGCTTAACAGAAAGAATTTTTCAATACAACGAAGCTTTTATAAGGAAAATCAATTTTCAATCATAAATACCTTTTAATTTTGAAAACTTAATGCACAGTCGATGTGCTAGAGAAAGAGTTTTAGGCACAACGACTGGTTTTTCAAAGGTATCCGTCAATCCATTTCCTGGACCAAGGTTGATTCAAGAGTGAATCGCCCCATCGTTTCTATCCAGTTGTCACACGCTTGATCTTTTGAAAAGATCTCACATGTTACCCACCAAGAGCTTGTTTGATGTTGGCTTTAGAAGGATTTCCATCTTCATCGTGAATAATTTTACATATCACTCGGATGTTCTGGCAATACCACAAGGATAGTGCGTAGGACTCACAATATATTTTTCTCACATTCCACATTGTGTGAAACTAAAAGTCTTCATTAATTGTGTCCTAAGGAGATTTATTGATGATCTCTTGGCTCTAGACTCAATAGTGCATATTTGGTTTTCTATGCCGAAGACTAGGGAGAGGATCTCCTTCTTCAATATCAACAATCTCTAAGAGAAAGTCGATAGATTATGTAGGTTCCCCGTGAGAATGAAACAAGTCCTTTTAAGAGGAACTTGAGTAGCTCGGGAAGTTTTAGTGCAGTGCGTCACTGGGTCCATGACGTCTTGTCTTCAATACCGATGTTACCTTGATAACAGCCAGTAGCATATGAATTGAACCCGGTTTCTGCCCTAAGGTTGAATTAATGGAGGGCTATTTCTTTTCACCCTTTTCACATTCAATTCTTTTTCATTCTTCAACTCCTTCAGTGCTTACCGAGACTTCATAACTAGTACCTTGTTAGGTTTGTTCCAGTACTAGCTTCGTCTCAGTCCGCACTCATCCTATATTCTCATTTTTCTCCTTTTTTTATCATACCTAAGGACTCTACACTGTTAATACAAATATCGTCATTAAACGTTATTTATATTTTTTTTATCTTTACCTAAGTTTTGTTAACAACAAAAGTAAATTTAATTTTTATAAAGCTTAAAGCTTGTCAAGATTAATAGATATTAAAACAAGCTTTCAAAATAATATCTTCATCAATTAAGCATTTACATTGTGATTAATCATATCTTGATATGAATCTAAACCATAATGTATGATAGTAGTTTTTAGAATGTTTTGGTTTCTTAAAAACTAAACATTACATATGCATTTACATATTTCTAAAAATGGAAAAACAAACACATGACATCATGTGATGCATCATGGAAATCATTGGAAGATTTCATTAGATTCTTTGTGTAGATTTAGGCTCTACATATCTTACACAATCTTGCATAGATATGGTTGACTTTGGCAAGATTTTGAGATCTTGCTGTCAGACCTCGGCGGCACCATAATTTAACACGGGCGGAACCCTTTTAAGGGTTCCGTGGTCCGTGGTGCTTGCTGAGTGTTTTTTGCTATAAATAGCAAAGCCAAACCAAGTAGTTTTTTATCCCTTTCTATCATACTATCATACATTCCTTCTCTCTAACCTTTCTAACTCAGTTTCATATCATATTAGTGATCTCTTTTGTAGCAAAGAAGATCAAGTGACATTCAAGCTTCAACGAGAAGTTGGAAGTCTTGTTTGTTTGGTGTTGTCTGATCTCGTGTTGATTCATACTTCATTGTTGTACCAAACTATCATAATCTTGTAAGTGTGAGTGGTTAGTATTTTAGTCCTTAAAATACATTGTGTGTGGGAGTGGTTGTACCCTTGGAAAGAACTCGACATTTAGCTTAGTGTCGGAAATAGTGTGTAAGCGAAGTGTAAAGGTTTCTCCGCCGGTGAAAGGAGTTTGTTGACTAGTGAAGTTAAACTCTCGAGTGTGAGACTCGGGGAGTGGAGTAGGGCAAGGAAAAAGAGTCTTTGTATACCGAACCACTATAAACAACGTGTTGTGGTTTGATTGTTTCTTTCCTTATTTACTCTTTACATATTGATTACATATTTCACTGACATATCTAAGATCAACATCAATTGATCTTTCAATAAGTTTCAAAACAAATTTTTTAATCGGTAAACTATTCAACCCCCTTCTAGTTTTCTACAATTGGTACTAGAGCCTCGTTGCTCAAGAATTTCTAAAATATATTGTATTTTATAAACTTGAAACGATCCATGGATTCTGAAAACTTTAAAGAAGGGCAATCTATGCAAAGACCACCACTCTTTGAAACCAATGGATTTATCTATTGGAAAAACCATTTTGAAACATATGTAAAATCAAAAGATATAGATCTTTGGTTTGTTATTGTTAAAGGGGATTTTAGTTCTACAACAAAAGATAATTCTGTTGATGAACAAAAGAAATTAATTGCTAAAAATAATGAAGCTAAAATGATGCTTTATAATGCTTTGCCTAGAAAAGAATATGAAAGAATTCTTATGTGCGAAACCGCCAAAGATATTTGGGAATCTTTTGTTACACATCAAGGAAATTCACAAGTCAAGGATAACAAAATTGATCTTCTTGTTCAACAATATGAACAATTTGTTATCCCTGAAGATGAAACCATTGATTGTGGATTTGCTCGCTTTAATACTATTATTACATCACTTAAAGCACTTGATGAATCTTTTCGTAGTAAGAACTTTGTCAGGAAATTTCTTAGAGCACTCCATCTGAAGTGGAGAGCTAAAGTGACGGCCATTGAAGAATCAAAAGATCTCTCAAAAATGTCACTTGATGAGCTAATAGGAAATCCTAAAGTACACGAAATGGTGATGGAGAAAGATTCGGAAATCATCAAAGGAAAAAGAGAGAAAATCAAATCCGTTGCTCTAAAAGCAAGAACGGAATCAAGTGATGATGACGAATCTTGCTCCGGTAGTGAAGATGAAGAGTATGCCATGGCCGTTAGAGATTTTAAAAAGTTCTTTAGAAGAAGAGGAAGGTTTGTGAGACAACCTCGAGAAGAAAAAAAGCCATTTCGAAAAGATCGGGATGACAAAAAGGGTAAAGGTGAAAGAAAGTGCTTTAGATGCGGTGATGCAAGTCATCTAATAGGAGATTGTCCCAAGCCACCTAAAAGCAAAACTCAACGAGCTTTTGTAAGTGGTACTTGGAGTGATAGTGAAAATGACGAAGAATCAAGCAAGGAGGAAATCGCTCTAATGGCACATGAGTCAAATGAGGTACATTCCGACTCATCTTATTCTTCTATTGATGATGACACTTTGCAAAAACAATATAATCAATTGTGTGAGCTAAGTCTAAAAATCATAACTAAAAACAATTTTTTAAATATTAAAAAGGAATTTTTAGAAAATGAAGTCTATGAGTTTAAAGAAAAGGCAAAACGATTAGAAAAGGGAAAAGCAAATGACGATGATTGCAAATCATGTCAAGAGCTTAATCTTGAAATTGAAAAACTAAAGCGCACACAAGATGTTCTAATCGAACATAATTCTAAATTTAAAAGGTTTAACAAAAACATCGCTTATGCCGATGAAATAGTTAGAATTCAAAAAAACACAAGGAAACATGAATGGGCTAGGATTTAATGAGGTAGTAATTCCAAAGAGTCAAAACAAAACGGCCGAAAAAGACAAACAAACTATCAAAACTGTTGCAGTGCAGCACGGACCAGACAGACCCAAAATAAGGGATCCGTCCGTTGTAAAAAATGGTGTCGTGGGAACTTCAGCAAGACAGAATGTTTGTGATACGGATCGTAACGAATTTGTCAAAGTAACAAAGAAAACCAAGGATAGTGTTAAACTAAAACCTGCTATTACATCAGGAGTAGGACTTGCTAAAAATGAATTTAGATAAAAAAACTACTCAACAACGACATAAAACACCTTTTGCCAAACGCCCCTTTCCTAAGAGCAACCACAACGTACAACCCAACTATCAACGTAACGGTTGGAATCAAAACTTCCCTAGACCATATCAAACTCCGGATTACATGTCATGGAACCCTTACCCATCGTTTCCATACATGAATCAAATAAATGGTATGTTTAACCCAAACGGACCCATGAGATATTGGGGACCAAACGCTTGAGTTATTTGCTTCTTAGGTATGCTTGAAAGTTGGATTGGAACCTGATGAGTGGATAAAAGATAGTGGATGCTCACGACACATGACGGGCAACAAAAGTCTCTTCTCATCATACCAAGAGTATGACGGTGGTAATGTCACTTTTGGTAGCAATCTCAAAAGCAAAATCATTGGCAAAGGTACGATCGCTCATAACTCCCTAACTATTGAAAATGTTGCTCATGTCGATAGGTTAGGATTTAATCTACTTAGTATTAGCCAATTATGTGATAAGAAGTATAAAGTAGTATTTGATGAAAATGGTAGTAAAATACTAAAAGATGGTATAAAGTACTATTTTTCCTAAACCATAGCTAAAGGAGTTAGGAAAAATAACATATGCGTTATGAAAATAGATAAAACATCTAATGAAAAACTTTGTCTAACAACATTAGATGATAGCTCAACTCTTTGGCATAGACGCTTAGGTCACGCTAATATGAGACTTATACAAAACCTATCTTCAAAAGAGCTAGTTAGAAATTTACCAAAACTTAAATATGACCAACATTTTTGCGACGCTTGTAAAATTGGTAAACAAACCCATAGTAGTCATAAGTCTAAAAATATGGTGTCCACATCTAAGTG
Source organism: Chrysanthemum seticuspe (assembly GCA_019973895.1). Taxonomy (NCBI): domain Eukaryota; kingdom Viridiplantae; phylum Streptophyta; class Magnoliopsida; order Asterales; family Asteraceae; genus Chrysanthemum; species Chrysanthemum seticuspe. The sequence goes on along the minus strand of BPTQ01000006.1, from coordinate 190,279,478 downwards.
TCTAGAACTTTTGCATATGGACTTGTTCGGTCCATCCGCTATAAGAAGCTATGGAAGCAACTTATACACTTTGGTCATAGTAGATGATTACTCAAGGTTTACTTGGACGTTGTTTTTGAAAACCAAAAATGAAGCTTTTGATAAATTTGAAATTCTTAGCAAGAAAATTCAAAATCAACTAGGTGTTAAAATTGTGTCGATCCGCACGGATCATGGTCCTGAATTTGACAATGAAACACAATTTGAAAATTTTTGTGATACAAATGGTATAACACATAACTTTTCGGCTCCTTGAACACCTCAATCAAATAGAGTCGTAGAACGTAAAAATAGAACAATTCAAGAAATGAGTAGAACAATGCTTAATGAACAAAACATTCTTCAAAATTTTTGGTGTAACGCCGTTGACACTTCTACATATATTTTAAATAGAGTCTTAATACGTCCTTTCTTAAACAAAATACCGTATGAGCTTTACAAAGGTAAAAAGCCAACTTTAGGATATTTTAGAGTTTTTAGATGTAAATGTTTCATTCTTAATACTAAAGATTATCTCACCAAGTTTAACCTAAAGTCTTATGAAGGTGTATTTCTTGGATATTCTCAAACTAGTAAAGCTTACATTGTCTTAAACAAAGAAACAATAAGAGTCGAGGAATCGTTGAACATAACATTCGACGAAAGTCCACCTCCTTTTAAGACATCACCTTTGGTAGATGATGACTTAGTTGAAAGTCAACTTGTAGAAAGTCAAGAAATAATTGAAAATGACAAGGAAGATGAACCATTAAATAATGAGATTATAAACATCATAGAATCCAAAAGTCATCCTTTAGAAAAAGTCATAGGACAACTAAATCAAAGAACCTTAAGATCACAAGCCCAAAATCAAAGTAACCATTTTTGTTTTGTGTCTACCATCGAACCGAAAAACATAAATGAAGCAATAAAAGATGAATCTTGGGTAATTGCTATGCAAGAAGAGTTAAACCAATTCATTAGAAATGATGTTTGGAAATTAGTTCCAAAACCTAATGATCAAACTATAATTGGAACGAAATGGGTTTTTCGAAATAAAATGGATGAAAATGGTGTTGTGTCTAGAAACAAAGCTAGGCTTGTCGCACAAGGTTATAATCAACAAGAAAGGATTGATTATGATGAAACTTATGCTCCGGTAGCTAGGCTCGAGTCTATTAGAATCTTACTTGCATATGCATGTGCTTATGACTTTAAATTATTTTAAATGGATGTTAAGAGTACGTTCCTTAATGGGTTTATTAACGAAGAAGTATATGTTGCTCAACCTCCCGGTTTTACCGACTTTGAGAAACCACATCATGTCTTCAAACTCAAGAAAGCATTATACGGTCTTAAGCAAGCACCAAAAGCTTGGTACGATAGACTTAAGCCTTTTCTTGTTGAAAACAAATACACCATGGGATTAGTAGATAATACACTTTTTACCAAGAAAAAAGAGTCACACATTATCATTGTTCAAATATATGTTGATGACATCATATTCGGATCAACTTGTCAAGAGCTATGTGATGATTTCTCTAAAATCATGCACAATGAGTTTGAGATAAGTATGATGGGTGAATTAAACTTCTTTCTAGGACTCCAAATTAAACAACTAGAAGATGGCATATTCTTTAACCAATCTAAATATATAAAAGATATGCTTAAGAAATTTGGTCTTGATGATTCAAAACCAACTAAGACACCCATGTCTTCAGACACTAAACTCACCAAGGATGAGGAAGGTGAATCGGTAGATAACACTAACTATAGAGGAATGATCGGTAGATTACTCTATCTCACGGCTAGTAGACCCGACATTATGTTTAGTGTTTGTCTATGTGCTCGCTTTCAAGAAAATCCAAAGGCATCACACTTAGAAGCATTGAAAAGGATATTTAGATACATTAAGGGAAAGACATGTTTAGGATTATGGTATCCCAAAGGAACGGGTGTAGAAACTATAGTGTATGCCGAATCGGATCATGCGGGTGATTATGTCAATAGAAAAAGTACAAGTGGTATTTGCACTTTTGTTGGACATTGTCTCACCTCATGGTTTGCAAAGAAGCAAACGGATTTAGCCATCTCAACTACTGAAGCCGAGTACATCTCAGCCGGAAATGCATGTCAACAAGCTCTTTGGATGAAGCAAGCTCTCGTGGATTACGGAATTCATCTCAACGATATCGTTATATTTTGCGACAACAAAGGAGCTATCGATCTCAGCAAAAATCCCGTCCAACATGCTCGTACGAAGCATATTGAAATCCGTTATCCCTTTCTTCGCGACAATATTCAAAAAGGAAACATCTCAATTGAGAAAGTATCCTCCGAAGACAACATTGCCGACATTCTAACCAAGCCTCTCAAACAAGAACCATTTAATCTTCTTAGACTTGGTTTAGGGTTAATGGAACCAAACATGTAGGTAAAACTTAGCCTAAACCTTAGAACAAACAAAACAAAACAAATTTGTTTTGAACCTGTTACTGTACCCACAACACCAAACGACAACAAAGGCGGAACCATTTTTTTGGTGTTGTCTAGTCCGTGATGACATCAGTGGCAAAAATGCTACCTACAAAACATCTTCTTCCTCACAACCCACTTTACCAAAACGTATAAACTTTAGACCTAACTTATTGTTGACATCTTCTAACCCACTAATCACTGGAGATAACATCATTGTAAGTATCCTAACTACATTTTATCTCTTAAATCTGAGTATAGGATTCTAATTTGTGCACAAAATCATTACATGGGGTTTATGTATACTTTTGTACAAAACATGGATTCAATTGGCAAATTGCATAACTAGTAATTGAAATTAGGTACTACATTGTCATATTGCATAAACAAATCATGTTTACCACTAATCAAAAGATAATAACTATAAGGCTTTATTCAAATAACCAAACACCCCATGTCAAATTTTTTTGAAAAGCTTCTCACTTGTAGGAAAACAATTTTTCATTGTTAATACAAATAGAACGTTAAAATTTCATCACTTGCATGCTATTGAATACTAAAGGTATTGCATAACTAATATGCATTCCCGTGTATATTCAAATGAAGCCACATTGAATTAGGAGTGTTTGGGTTATCTCATGCCGTTTGCCAAACACCCCACTAAAACCTTTTTGTGCATAAAATGAGTCGAGATAACCACAACTCCAAATCGTTTTCATATAGGCACACACTAGAACCAAAACGTTAAGTTTATTCTCATTTGTTAACATTTGAATTCTTGCTCATAGGAATAACCATGGTAGCCACAAAATTCTATGATCACAAGGATACCCTTAACTACATTCCCAAACATCACAAAACCAAGGGCCTCACCAAAGAACAAGTCGAAATCTTTAAGAGTCTAGAAACAAGGTACTTCCATGAGGGTAGAACCATTCACTCCTCCTTCGTCGACAATACGAATCTTCATCAAGAACTAGCCGCTATTCAATTCGATTGTCTCCTTGACATCGATGAACCTATTTGTCCTAGATTTGTGTTAGAGTTCTATGCTAGTGTCACCGGTTTCATTGATGAGGATGATGAGTTTAGCCTTAGTTTTAGGATCAATCAACACGACTACACCATCTCCTTAACCAACTTTGCTCAAGTGCTAGGAATTCCCAACCGAGGGACATGTGTCTACTTGGATAAGTGGTCACTCACCATCCTTGATGCAATCAATGACCGATCTCTTCCCTACCAAACTCCTTTAGCGGATAAAGATGTCATCCGTGAGCGCCTATTTAACCCAAGAGGTGATACAACCCGTGTCACCCAAAAAGGCAAGGAGGTGAACCGAGATCCATATGAAATGGAGCTCAATGAACTAAAATCGGAATTTAAGAAATGGGAGGAACTACTTAGAGCCAACGTCATTAGCACCATAGGGAATAGGGATCATATCAATGCTTGCCTTTGTCACATGCTCTACAACTTGTCCACCCGTCAACCATTCAATTTAGCCTACTACATTGCTAGGAGAATGATTGATATTCCAACTCAAGGATCGGTTGCTCTTCCTTACGGGATGCTTCTCACCCGTCTCTATAGAGCCTTTGCACCAATTCCTCCAAGCCCAAAAGGGTTGAAGCTTGACTATGAGCTCATCCCTCACATCTTTGTGCCCTTGAGTGACGAGCGAGTGGCTAAGACTAAAGGCAAAAGAGCAAAACCTCCAACTCCATCATCATCATCATCATCAAATAGCTCCGAGGACGGTCTTCCTAATTCTCGCCTTCCGCCTCATGAGTATTATGCATCTCTTCCCGAGATTAAGAATGAATCAGCGGAGTTCAAGCAAACCAAGGGGATGTTCAAGTGCCTTGGTAGGATGATGAACAAGATCTACAAGAAGTTGGACAAGTGAGGGTCCTTTTAAGGAGTGTTTGGAACAATACATTATCTTTAATGTTTGATATAATTTGGTTGTTTTTAATTTGTAGGATGATAATCTAAATTAAAACAATGATGTATGCTAACAATTTCATGCAGGGGGATAGCACAAGTGTGTTATCAAATTTTACCCATTTTCACTTTATGTGAAAATCGTTAGCCTTTGGTCTAAATCTATGCTCCACTATGTTTGTGTATGTGTTATTTGCTTTTCCTAACTAGAAATAATTAATGTCACATGTTTTGAGCAAAATTTCAGGTTTTGGAAAAGTCCCCGACCCTTAAAATACTGTTCTGTGGTGATTTCTGGTGTCCACGGATCATACGACACCAAAATTTTGGTACCGTCTGTTATGGTTTTTGGTACCGCCGTACCTGTACAGGCGGACCAGGCGGCACCCTTTTAAGGGTTCCGCCTTTTTAAAATTTTGGTGTCGTGGATCCTCCAGGTAGTTTTCTGAATTTCGCTTATTTCGACATTCCAAATTACCATTCATTGCTTGTAAGTTAATCTTGACTAGTTTTTACCCATTTTAGAACTAGTATAACATACTTAGGCATATAGAAAATCCACTTTCCACCAAAAATCAAAAATTTGAAAAATTCACCCAAGGAACCCTTTTGCATAAAGGAAGGAACCAAAAATTTGGTTCCTTGCAATCCGTGGGTAATCTGATTGTTAGGATCTCATAATCATTAGAACTCATTTATTGCAAATCTTTGTCAATTCACTCCATCCTTCATGAATGGATTGAATTGGGTGAAATGACTAGCATTTAACCCACTTCCAAATCATTAGGAACCTCATCCATTCTATGGTTTAACATTAAATCAAACACATTTCTCCATGATTTTTTACTTCTATAAATTAAGAGGTTTTACCATGATCATCTTCACACCTTCTCAATTCTTACCATCAACTAGCAAAAGCTTAAGTCAAAATGACAAAAACTTCACCATCAACCAAGCCTTGCAAGAAAACCGCTAGGATTAGAGTAAGACCTTGTTGCATCGTCAACTTGAGCTCTTCCTCCGAGTCATCTCCACTTACCATCTCATCTCCCATAAGGGATGACACTAACCTCACTTTGGCTACTCCTACACCATCTCCAAAACCACCTATTACCATCAATACTCCACCACCAACAAAGACTCCAAGCTCACCACCACCGGCTCCCATCCAAACATCCAAAACACCATCACCTCCAAAATCTCCAACACTCATCCCATTGGAGTTATTTTCTACACCACCCACTTCTCCAAATCCTTTCTTGGAGGACTTGGAAGATTTGCCTCCTAGGCCCAATCATCCACCACCATTGCCATCATTTGGTACTATTGAGCGGATTGCTCATGAGTCTCCTAGACCATCATTTGACCCAAACGCCCCGTTAGGGCCAAGACCTCTTCTCTTCCACCCCATCCACAAAGACATCCATGATCCTTTGTATGGGGATCACCCACTCCCTACATCAATGTCTCCTCACATAGAGGACATTGAGGAGTCCATGTGGGAAGATCATCCCACAAGAGAGGAGATTCAAGCCGAACTCCAACATCTCCACCAATTCTCCAATATGGTGGATTCTCATCTAAGTGAGACTATGCAAATGCAAAGTACTTTGCTAGCCTCCATCATCACTACACCAAACACCAACACCAACACCAACACCAACACCTCCACCATTCCACCACCACAAAATCATCAACCATACTACCCTCCTAGGCATGGTTGCTCCAATTGTGAGCAAACCGCCCAAATAACCGAACGGACCCGGGTGATGGTCCATGAGTTCCAAGAGGAAATGAGGTTCGTCCGCAATCACATCCTCGAGCGTCTAAATGCTCTTTCTCATTGTAAAACCCTAAAATCGTAATCTTGTTAAAAGACTATTTTGCCCTCAAATTTAAAAATTTTAAAATACGAAAATTTCAAGCTCGACAAATACGGTTATAACCTAACTAGTAAATACGTAATTGGTACAAGATAAATGAAACCGTCGCGCTTATGTTTAAAACACATTGTACACGTCTATACGTTTTAGAAATGGGCTGAATTTTTATTTAATAAACTAATTCATGACAAGCCCAATCAAGTGTGAACCAGGCCTTTGTTTTCCCTTTGGACTTAGCCCATGTTGTTTTTTTTTCTTTTGTTCGGCTTATGCAAAAACCGAATATCCCCTCCCTATTTTTTCTTGTACGCTCCACATGAGAACATCACAAACCAAAACCCTAGCCACTAAAAGTGACGGCACCCTCACTTTTCCTCCATTCCAAGTCGAAATCAAGACAAAAGGGTATTCCAAGGAGGCTTTTGATCGTGTTTGGTTCGAATAATTAGCTAGGTCGTGGGTTTAGCCATCTTGGTCGTGAGTTTTGAAGCCTTGGTATCATATCTTTTGTTTTAATTCGAACCTAGGTATAATCCATTTTTTTTCTTGCTTTGCTCGACTTTTATACATGTATGAACACGAATGAAAACCCTAAACTAAAACCGAAAATCATAGGAACTTAATTAGATCGTATAGGGGCTGTTTGGTTTTGGGAAAATTGAGATTTGGGGGCTGTTGGATCGACTTGGGTTTTTCTTAAAAGATTGCTAGGGACTAGCAATAGTTTAGTGTGGGGGATTGATGAGTGTGTAAATACTCATCATTTTTGGTCAAATCTGAACTGCAAAACATTTAAAAATGCTCAGAAATGCATCAAAATACTGAAAATATCTCAAAATTGCATTTTATATGTTTCAAATGCAAAATGTTTAAAATCAGATGAAAAATGAGCTAAGTTTGCATAATTGGCAGTTTCAGTCCCCCAAGTTTCAAAAGTTGTCAGAAATAGTCCCTGAGCACTTATTTTAAAAGAAAAATCACCAAAGGTCCTTTTAAAAATCATAAGTTGTCATAATTAGTCCTTTGGTAAAAAATGTCAAAAGTTTTGAGAAATTACAAGTTTGGTCCTTCAAGTTTCAAAATTGGCAAAAATAGTCCTTGGAAGTTTGAAAATGTCTATTATGGTCCTTGTACTATTGAAACTTGTCATTTCTGGTCCCTTGGAATAACTTTTAAAATTGGCAGATTTGGTCCTTTGTTTTTGAGGAATTGCAAAAATGGTCCTTGTTTATTTAGATATCAAACCCTTTGCACCCTTGACCCCTGCCAAAACCACCATGACCCCCTGCCATTACACTTGTGACCCCCCTGTTTGACCCCTTCCACAATAATAGAACCCTGGTCAAACCCCGGTCAAACAAACCGCCCATTCCCTCCCTTTTTCTCCTTTCTTCTTCACCACTTGCCTGCAAAACTCAGACCTTATCTCTTCAACCCTCCTCCATCATCATCACATCTACCAACTAAACACACCACAATTAATGCCACCACCCCCAGTTGCAATTTCACAGCCCACAAAAGTCAAAACAGTCTTTCCCGCCAAAAAGCCATCAACGGCCAATATGTCCTCAAGTGATCCAATGGCTGTGAAATCAAGTGGGAAAAGCTCAGAAGAGAGAGAGAAGACCTTTTGATGTATAAATAAGAGAAGAGAAGCAAGGGAGAGAGTAGTACTTAGTTTTATTTTCTCATGTATGTCGTTTTTAAATTCCTTGTCATATTTAAGCTTTAAATTGTACCTCTTTATTTTCCTTGTACTCATTTAAGTATTATCAATCAGTGTAACTGACTTTTAAGTGAGAATTCAAAGTTTGGTGAAGTTTCTGTTTTTCCATTTTCTGAAATCAAGCCTGTCTTAAAATTTGCTAATTTTAAAGCTTAAATAAGCTTTATTATAACTCAAATAAGCTCACTTAAGCTGTCCATAGCTTTGAGTAAGCTTATAATTCATATTTAAGCATAATTGTCCTTGGTCAACAAAAGTCAACTGCAAAGCTTCAATTGGAAATGGCTATGGCATAGGGTGTTGCAGAGCTTGGAATGGGTAGGATTAGCTTAAATTAGTGTAGTTATGGTTTTGATTCAAGCTACATTATGGCTGGACAAGTTGTGAGTTCCAAATTCCTTTGCATTTTATTCTTTTGAATCTGCATAATCAGTGTGATGTCTCAATGATAGTTATAGTTGATGTACTTACATGATTTAGGTGTTTTAATGATATTAGGACCTAAATTTGTGGGAATCATTGTTTAAATCTGAATTTGGTAGTTAAAAGTTCAAAACAGTTAGTATAAGTGGTGTTTGGTTCATTGTAAAAATCTGAGTTTGAGACTAGTTATAGGGGTAAATTCATCTGAGTCAGTCTCACTTGGGTTCTTCACACTTAATTCAGTCTTCAAATTGCATCTACAAATTCATTTAGTCAAATTTGCTGTGAATCTGCTCTTATTGTCAAATCTGTGAGAGTTAGTTTGTAAAATCTTGACTATAGGTGTAAAGGGTAGTGATATAGCTTGCATCAGTGTTGTTTCATCATTAAATAATATAATCAGTTCATAAATTAAGATCAAAACTCACAAAAGTCAAAATATCATTTCTACTTATAAAGTCAAAAGTGAAAAAACCAGTTTTGACCCTACCTTTGTTGAATTTTCATGTATTCATTTCTGGTTCAAATTCATTAAAACTTTGGGATATTCTAGTTAAGCTGGTCAAGAGTTGGAAAGTGATTTTTGGAAATTTTTTATAAGTCCTTATAAGCTCCAAAACAGCTTGTCAATTTGGTCATAAGTCCCCTGTGCACTGACTCAGTGTATACTTAGTGTGCACAGGTGTTGTGCAGAGCTTGTCACAAGCTCAATTGAGCTTCTCTCAGGCTCATTCTTGGTTTTTAAGTAGCTAGCCAGGTCTTCTTGAGAGTCCAATATCTGGTTTCAATTTCCAGCTTATTGGGTAGCTTATTTTTAGGCTGCAACTTAGTAGGTAAAAACTGTTTAGCACTTGAGATTTCAAATCACCAAATCTTTGTAGTTTGCATTTCATTAGTATAGATTAGTTGAATTTAGCTCATTTCTAGTAGTTTTAGCTTATTATAGCTTCTGTGATAAGTTGGTGCTCATTTGGTACCTTTAGCTTATTTTGAGTGCTTATTTATAAGCACTTGTCACTGCAGTTCCATATTCTCACACATAAGCTACTGTTTTTATATTTTTCTTAGATTCAGAATATTATTTTAGACTTTTCTTGAATTTTTCATATTTTTCTAGCACTGTTTGATATTTTTCCTCATTTAAAACAGTTTTTAGGACTTTTAAAATTAGCTTTTAATACAATTAATTCAGAAAAGCTTCAAAAAAATAAGTTTTCATTTTTCCTAGGTTAAGATAAATATAAAAAGCAAAAAAATAATTTTTCCAGATTTTTCTTAGTTAAATTTGTAATTTTTAGCAATTTAATTAGTTTTAAATAGTTTTTAATTCATAGAAAATAGAAAAATAATCAAAAAAATACAAAATTAGTTTTGACAATTCTCTTTAGTTATTTTAGATTTTTCTAAGTCATAATTTCATTTTTCTAGCTTTATTTTATATTTTCTTATATTTTAGGGTATTATTAAATAGGTAAAAATAGTTTTTAATTAATAATAATTAAATAAATAGTAATAAAAATAATTTTCTTTTTTTTTCTCAAAATTTTCTCTTATCATTAGGTTTGTAAAAATGTCATTTTTATATTTTTAGGATTAATATTGCTTCAGTTTCACATTTTCTTTTGTACGTTACGTAGTTTTTAATTTAATTTTATAAAAGAAAAATGAAAAACATCATTTTAAAAATAGTGATAGCGTTTATTTAATATAATTTATCTTTCTAATTTTCTTTAATTTGCATTTAAGCCCCTGTAATTTATAAACTTTTTCTTTAGGTATAATCAATTATAACACTTTTCCCGTTCAAATTCTCCCGATCACTATTCGTTTGATTATTCAGTGCACAGCTCGTTGGGACTTAACGACCTGGGGAAACACTAAACTCCTCTTGATCTTCATTGCATTGGTGTCTGAGCTGTTTGAAGTTTATTACGGTTAGCCATTCACAAGTGGTTAGCTTGTGTGATAAAACTTGACGGTTTGGCATCAATCAAATTTTGGCGCCGCTGCCGGGGAGCTGTGCTAATTATCTTACGCTTAGCAGATTAGTGATTTGAATATTCATTCCTTGTTCATACCATCTATATCTATATATATTTTCTTAAAAAAAAAAAAAAAAAAAAAAAAAAAAAAAAAAAAAAAAATCCAAAAACCCAAAACATCTTAAAACGTATAAAACACAAAAATATTTTCCTTTTGTTTCTATATATATATAAAAGATAAAAATACAAAAAAGATTTGTCGTTTTCTTTGTTTAATAATAACAACATAAAAAATTACCACCGCAAACCAAGGCAGTGTACTACCTAACTGGGGGTACGACCATAATAAGTTCCCGAACCAAAGATTAAAACTTGCCTTTGTGTCCTTGAGAGTGGTGTACCTTTTTCAAAGAAGCCATTCATCTTGTGATTATTGGTTTAAGTTCACTGTCGTTTTGCCTCGATATTGTTTTAATTGGATTTGTTGTTATATCTACTTTTCAAAACCATAAAACCCAAAAAGATTCTTCTTTCCCCATTTTTTTCATAATTTCTTTCCTTAACTCTGAGATTTCTTAGAGTTAACTCTAGTGTATGCGTACTCGCTCTTCTAGGTCTGTGAGCCCATTTCGTGAGCTTGTCAGGATTCCAAGAAGGCGTGTCCGTAGACGTTCTGCCCCATCAGTCGGATCTGAGATCCGGACTGCTCACACTACTTCCGTTATCATGGCGGAAGAACGTCCTATGTGTGAGCTTCTCCAGGCACCCATCGACGGGTATGGAGATGCTATTGTTATCCCAGCCATTGTGGCTGAAAATTTTGAACTCAAAACCGGGTTGCTAAATCTTGTAACCTCAAGTCAATTCTATGGTTTTGAGCGGGATGATCCTCATGCTCATATTCGATGGTTTAACAAGATTGCATCTACCATCAAATACAAGAATGTCCCTACAGATGCTGTCAAGCTTCTTCTGTTCCCATTTTCCCTTGAGGGACAAGCCCGGATTTGGCTTGAAAAACAACCCCCTAAATCAATCGAAACATGGGAAGACCTGGTAAAGAAATTTGTGAACGAGTTTTATCCACCTTCCAAAACCACGAGTCTTAAAAATGAAATCATCAAGTTCACACAAAAGTTTGATGAACCCTTCAGTGAATCGTGGGATCGTTTTAAGGAATTGCTCCGCAAATGTCCTCACCACGGTTTCTCCGAGTTAATGCAACTCGATACTTTCTATAATGGAGTGAGTCAATCTGATCAAGATTCTCTCAATTCCTCCGCTGGAGGAAATTTCTTGAGCAAAACTGTAAAAGAAGCTTTAGCGATCATTGAAAACAAGTCTAAAGTCCGCACTGCACGAAGCAAACCGGTTGTTTCCCAAGTCAGTGTTGGTCCTTCTACTTCATCGCCCGTGAGTCAATCTAGCACCGATGCTAAGATTGACAAACTCACGGAAGCAATTCAAGCTTTGGTTCTCTCCAACCAAAAGAAAGTTTCTTTTCCACAAACTTCACCTCCTGCTGAAGTTAAGAAAGTGGAAGTCTGTGTTACTTGCGGTGGCCCCCATGCCTACTACAACTGTATGGCCACCGATGGTAACCCTTTTGAAGCAAACGCTGTGGGCGGGATTTCTAATCCAGGAGGCAACCAATACCGTGCTCCTATAGACCCGAACCACCGTCCTAACCACTACCCTGGACCACCCGGTTTCAATCAAAACCAAAATCGTAATCAAAATCAGAATAGAACGAACCAAGGTTTTCAAAACCAAGGAAATTTTAGTCAAAATAACGGTTTTCAAAATCAAAGTCAAAACTTCCAACACCAAGGAAATTTTAATAGGAACCAAGGTCAAGGAAATTTCAACCCAGGGTATTTTCATAATCAAGGAAATTTCCAAAATCAAGGCCCTAATCCAAACAATAGGGGCCAGAATTTTCCTATACAAGATCAAGCCATTGTTCCAACTGGACCATCATCTGATGAGTTGTTGAAGCAATTCATGAAATCCCAAGAGGAAATGAATAGGTTGTTGGTTAGCCAGATTTCTGACATTAAGAAGTCTTTAAATGATCGACCCTCGGGCTCAGGTACTTTACCTAGCAACACGATCGCTAATCCGAGGGGCGATGCAAAGGCGATCACAACCAGAAGTGGTGCTTCGTATGATGGACCCGCTATTCCTACTACCTCTTCTTCTTCTCTCCCGAAGGTAGTGGAAAGTGAACCTGAGGCGACAAAGGACAAGGAACTTCCTACTAATAACGGAGGTACCAACAATGTCCATCCTCAAGTTGTCCCGAAACCCAGAACCAAACCTGGAGTTGTTTTTGAACCTCCAGTTGACAACCCCAAATCCAAAACTTCTATTCCTTACCCATCACGTTTAAATGAGCAAAAGCTCCGCGAAAAAGCCAGTCATCAAATGGAAAAAAATTTTCAAATTTTCCAAGAACTACATTTTGACATAAGCTTTGCGGATGCCATCATGCTGATGCCCAAGTTTGCATCAACTCTCAAACACATGTTAAGCAACAAGGAAAAACTGTTTGAAATGGCTAAAACTCCTCTGAACGAGAACTGCTCAGCAGTTCTGTTAAAGAAGCTTCCCGAGAAGCTTGGAGATCCTGGAAAATTTCTTCTTCCTTGTGTTTTTCCAGGAATGATTGAATGCTTTGCCCTCGCCGATCTTGGTGCAAGCAACAATCTGATGCCTTATTCAGTATGGAAGCAGCTTTCTCTTCCAGAACTTATTCCTACCTGCATGACTCTTGAGCTTGCAGATCGTTCTATATCGCGTCCTCTTGGCATCGCCGAGGATGTATTCGTGAAAGTAGGAAAGTTCCATTTTCCAGCTGACTTTGTGGTTGTTGATTTCGATGCCGATCCTCGGGTTCCCCTCATTGTTGGACGAGGATTCCTGAGAACGGGCCGTGCCAATTTCCACTGTCGAAGTAATGGGTGTGCATTACACTAAAGAACGAATTTATGTAGTTACTCTCGTGCCGGGCAAGAGTCCTTAGGAGCAGGTTGTTACTCCCCTTGGGCTCCTAGCCGTAGCTTTAGTTGTTGGTGTTTCAGTCGACCTTTTACCTTGAAAGGATGAAAGTGCTTATGTAGGAGCCGCTACGGTTCTCCTGCGCTATATCTTGCTAGACGTTCGAGTTCTCAGTACGTCCATCCTTATTCAAGACCTTCTCTTTCGACGAAGGTATGACTTATTCCGTAGTCTAACAACGAACGTGGTTCTAGCCGCTCCCGTTTCGTAAGTTAGTAAGGACCTTTTTGTGTTCCTTCTTCTTTAAAAGGTCCTAGAGGTTCGAAGAGCCCTTCGAAGAAATTGTCTTGACGACTCGTCAAGAGCAAGTCTCCTCAAAATCG
>BPTQ01000006.1:190061713-190259445 GCA_019973895.1 Chrysanthemum seticuspe | reverse complement strand
GTGTATAAGAGACAGGTTTGATATTTTTCCTCATTTAAAACAGTTTTTAGGACTTTTAAAATTAGCTTTTAATACAATTAATTCAGAAAAGCTTCAAAAAAATAAGTTTTCATTTTTCCTAGGTTAAGATAAATATAAAAAGCAAAAAAATAATTTTTCCAGATTTTTCTTAGTTAAATTTGTAATTTTTAGCAATTTAATTAGTTTTAAATAGTTTTTAATTCATAGAAAATAGAAAAATAATCAAAAAAATACAAAATTAGTTTTGACAATTCTCTTTAGTTATTTTAGATTTTTCTAAGTCATAATTTCATTTTTCTAGCTTTATTTCATATTTTCTTATATTTTAGGGTATTATTAAATAGGTAAAAATAGTTTTTAATTAATAATAATTAAATAAATAGTAATAAAAATAATTTTATTTTTTTTCTCAAAATTTTCTCTTATCATTAGGTTTGTAAAAATGTCATTTTTATATTTTTAGGATTAATATTGCTTCAGTTTTACATTTTCTTTTGTACGTTACGTAGTTTTTAATTTAATTTTATAAAAGAAAAATCAAAAACATCATTTTAAAAATAGTGATAGCGTTTATTTAATATAATTTATCTTTCTAATTTTCTTTAATTTGCATTTAAGCCCCTGTAATTTATAAACTTTTTCTTTAGGTATAATCAATTATAACACTTTTCCCGTTCAAATTCTCCCGATCACTATTCGTTTGATTATTCAGTGCACAGCTCGTTGGGACTTAACGACCTGGGGAAACACTAAACTCCTCTTGATCTTCATTGCATTGGTGTCTGAGCTGTTTGAAGTTTATTACGGTTAGTGATTGGTGCTAAACAGTCAAGTCTAACAGACTTAAAACAGCTTAAACACAAATGCAATTAAGATCAGAGGAATATAGGGAATTCCTGGGTCGTTAAGTCCCACGGAGGATGAATTGGTGTTTAAAACAACTTCAGATGGTAGAATGATCACTAAGGATAGTGATCAGTAGGGTTTTGGATGGAAAATTACCTAAAGAAAAGATTTACAAATAACAGCGACTTAAATGCAAATTAAAAAGATTAAAAAGTTAAAATCTATTAAATAAACGCTATCACTATTTTTATAGATCGATGAACGTTTATGATTTTATAAAACAAAATAACTTAAATAAACTATTTTAATCAAAACGTAAACTTAAATTACTTAAAAACGTTATTTAAAACGGAAACGAGCGTTATTTACGAAAATGGCGCTGGAGCGCAAGCAAAAACGTAAAATTTATGAAATAAAAGGCCTACGAATGTAAAACTAATTTTCTTACGTACTATATGATAAAAGAAAATTTTAGAAAAAAGATTTATATTTTTTAGACTTTTATATTTTTTTTTATGAATTAATTACTATAAAACACTAATTAAATGTTTAAAAATACTAAAACTTATTGGAAAAATCTGAAACTTTTTGTAAAAATACTTATTACTAATACAAATTTATTAAAATTACAAAACTGGAAAAAGCTACTTTGGTTAAGCTAGAAATAAGCTTAAATTCTCGTTTAAGCTTAAAATGAAAAACGTGTATAAAAGATAAGTAGTGCAAGGTTTTAACGAGAAAGACCAAAGGGCGCAATGGTTCCAGGTACACCACTATCACTCTCCAAAGGGGGAGGTCTCAGGTTCGAGCCTGCCTACCCCCTTTTTGCTAAACATTTTATTTTTGATTTTTTTCTTTTACAAAGTTGTTAAGCCACTAAAAATAAGTACTTTTTGTAATTGTGACTTTTTATGAAAACCAGTAATAAGCTCTGTGAGAGCTTATTTTCTTAACAGTTGCAAGAAAATGGAATAAACTAAAGAGTTAAGCCAAATGGCTTATAAGCTATTAAACAAACAAAATGAGAATTGGAAATAAACTAGATAATGGTAATAAGCTAATGTAAAAACTAATTAAACTTAAGGAATTGACAAATAAGCTCTGAATAAGCTCAAATAAGCACTAGTGTAACTGTTGGCACAGGACACTGTTTTAATCACTAGGCACCTTTAAGCTACTTTTTAAGCACCTAGATAAGCTAAAAAATGAAAACAAAGACTTGAATCAACTAGATGACCAGTTAAGCTATTCAAAAAGCTAGATTACTTACTGTTTGGTTCACTAGATAGCTTATGAGAAGCTTATTAAAAATTGGAAAACCCACTGAGTTAAAACTCAGTGAATGCTGAGAAAATGGACAAAAATAGAAACTAAATGCAGCCCTATCTAAAAAGCTACAAACTTCAAAATTAAGCTTGGATTAATTAGATGGCTTGGTCTGCTTTCTAAAAAACCAAATTTGATAAGCTAAGGTACACTGGAGAGCTTTTTACAAGCTCTTGAAAATGAATGCAAACCTGTGCACAGGGCACTGTTTTGAAATGGTGTGAAAAATAAGCTAAACAAAAAGCTATTAAATAAGCTATGAATTGAAAATAGGCACTTGTAATCTTGAGACAGCTAGGTGAGCTTCTAAAAAAGTTAAGTTTTACAAGATATAGTTAACTAATAAGCTTTCTAAGAGCTTGTGAAATAGGGTACCAATACTGTGAACATGAAACTCTTTTGACTTTTTAAGAAAATGAGACAGTTTGACTTTTATGATCTTAGGATCTATTTAATACACTGATTATGTTATGTTAAGGTGTAATGAGAATGATTTGATCAATGGTAACAACTTATGAGCATGAAAATAAGATCTTGAAACAGGAAAATCCAACAGACAAGAATTTAGATGAGATCAAAAAGAGTTTTGACTTTTTTACCACATGACCACTGATTTTTCTTGTTTCTTTGATTTACTTAGACCTATTGTGACATGAAATGACAGCAAACAACAACACCACTGACCTTCAATACAGTTAATCAGGCCAATCCAAACAACCCTTTATGATTCTGTTTTGAAGCTTTTAACTCTAAAACAACTTTTCAAACCAAAGAAACCATAGATTAACTTGTACTAACTATATTTAGGCATATGTAAATCAAAATTAGCACATTTAATATAGATAAACTATGAAATACAAAATTTTGGAAAACTGCTTACAAAATGAATCCAAGCATAAAACTGAGAACCAAGATCACAAACACAACCTAAAGCTTCCCAAGAAGCACTAAACCAAGGGCAATCCAAAATCAACCCTGCTCCAATCTCTTGATCATTTTCTTCATTGATTTTTGATTTTTATCTAATTTATGTGAATTTTTTTGTATTTTTGGTTTTTGATTCTAAACTGAGTTTTAGAGTATCTAAAAGCTTCAATAAGCTTTCTGAGGAGCTTATGTGTGCTTATGAGTCCTTATTATCCATTACAAAAAACATTCAAACAATTTGAGATTTTGAACTTTTGAAAATGCATAAACTGAAATCTTGAACATAAACTGGAATTGATGTTAACAAAGGTTTTAATTTACATTGATAACTTGAAATATAGAGCTTAAAGCTTAAACAAACACTGAACTTGAAATTTAATAAAAAACGACATAAGCTAAAATTACAATTATTCTAGATAGCTTCTCCATTGCCTCCTCTGCTTTCTTTATAGCTTTTCTGAACTCCCCACATGTCTCTGATCAAATCCCATCAACAACCTTAGCCATTGGATGAGTCAAACTAATCTCATCCGTTTAAACTGTTTTTGGCGCCAAAAGTGTATCTGGTAGCTTGAGACAGTTTCAAAGCAATTAAAGAAGTTTGGAGTATTGTAGAGGTGTAGGGGACAAGTTGGGAAGTAGGCATGGAGTTGGGTGTGATGTGGAAGAAAAATCAGGCTTTGTGAGTGCTACAATAAAACTGAAATGGTGGGGAAGCATTAAATGGTTGTGGGCTGTGATGATAGGAGGGGGGTGAGGTGGAAAGTTTAATGAGGTGGAAAAGATTTAGGTGGTAGTGTTAAAACCACCTCTGGTTTTGGGTATGCAGGGGTGAGTGAGGGAGACAAACAGTGTAGGCGGGTTTTTGGTTTTTGACTTTTGTTGACCGGGTTGGGGTATTGGGCTGCTGGGTTAATGGATTGGATTGGATTTGGTGTTAATAGTATAAAGGGTCCGTTTGGTGTTTAGCTTAGCAACAAGGACCATAAATGTAATTTGGCCAAACCCCAAGGACTGAATCTGCCAATCTGCCATAGTTCTCACAAGGACCAAAACTGTCAAACTTGAATAGTATAAGGACCTATATTGATTATTTTCCATTTTTGTAAATCTAAGGACTAAAACTGTCAAGTTTGAAACTTGAGGGACCAATATTGTAAATTCTCAACAGTTTTATCATAAGGACCATTTTTGTCATTTATAAATAGAACAAGGTTAAAACTTGATAATTTTCACTTTTTAATTTAACCAAGGACTATTTTTGACATTTTTCCAAAGTTCAGGGACTAAAGTTGTCAATTTATGATTTTTAAACTTTAAAGGGTTTATTTTGACAACTTTTGAATCTCATGGACCTAAAATGATATTTTACAAGTTTTGGAATGACCAGGGACTAGATTTGACAACTTTTTGTAACTTGGGGGACTAAAACTGCCAATTATGCAAACTTGATACGTTTTTCATCAAATTTTGATGTTTTTGCATTTAAAACATATAAAACACTTGTTTGTGATATTTTTATCATTTTGATATGTTTCTGAGTGTTTTCAGATGTTTTTGGTATTCTAACAGTATAAAAATGATGAGTATTTAGACACTCATCAGTTAGCCATTCACAAGTGGTTAGCTTGTGTGATAAAACTTGACGGTTTGGCATCAATCAATATCAATAAGTAATACACTTACAAATGCATAAGAAGCTTATAAAATGATTATATAAGTAATATATGATATCAATTCGTGTAGATTCGTTGAAGGATACGTGGCGTTGTGTCTTTGTGTTCATTCATTCGTTTGCTTCTTTTCATTGGCGTTAAGGTACAGATATTCTGACCTTTTTAGTAAAGGTTTTCTCATGATCTCCTTTTCTTGTCATTTCCTTATGCTTATTAGGATTCCCTATGCCATTGCTATGATTCCCTTCTGTTTATGTGAATCTCTGTTTGTCTGAACTTCTGTTTGTTGAACCTTGCTATGTTTGAGTATGAATTTCTGATTATGAACTTTTGATTATGAACATCTGATTATGAACCTCCGATTATGAACGTATGATATGTGACTGTGATATGAACCTTTGATTTCTGAACATTTGATATGAACCCTTTCTGATTTGTTTGATCCGTTGCCTATCTGAAATCTCTGTTTATTGAACCATGAAACATCTGATTTGAACTTATGATATGAAAACTCCGATTTGTAAATCTGTTTGACCTTTATGATGAATTATGATCTGTGTCATTTATGACAATCTGTTTGATCTAAGATAGTTGACACCCGAGCCAAATATTTCACTAGTCATGGGGGTTCCATGTCCGTGTCAGTGATGCACCGCTGACATGACTCTAGGGCAGTAGAGTGATGTTCTGCCACGTCCCTTTCTGTTATCTGTTTATTGATAGTATGGCCACTATCTGTCTGTTGGGGCGTATGGATGCATCCTAGATCTGATCTGTTATCTGATATGATTTGTCTGGTGAATGATGTCGTGTGCAATACGCGTCTTCACAAATTCTGGGAGCTAGCTACTCCATTTGTTATTAAGGTCCCCCCTCATATTATATGAGGTATTCCGAGGCCACCCCTCCGGATAAGAAAGTTACTTCTGATATGATATGTTCTGGGCTCGTGGTAGATAACTAAATCTGTATCTGTTATTTCTGTGTTAGATATTCTGTTTATGATGCCGTATTTGTCAATGTTTCCATTTACATACTGAATTATTATATGTTTATTGAATGTGTTTATGCTTTGACATGTTTATGTGACCTTGTTGATCTGTATGATAATTATGCTAGTGTATAATTGATTGTTCTGTAAGTTCATTATGTATAATTGTTCAGATAATTCGTGAACTTTGATTATCCGTTGGTGCTCGTATCTGCTTATGTTTGATCTGCCATGTTTAAATTATGTCTATACTAAAGTTTGATCTGGGAAATGGTTTAACTTATGATATCTGATTTGATAACTTGCTAATTGCTATGCTATGTCTTTTGCTTATTTAGTTATAGTTTTCCTACTGTGTTGTCTATTTGTATGTGTGACTGCCACGTTTGACTGCTATTGTTCCGCTGCTACGATATTGGATAAGTGTGTTAAATGTAGATTAATTGACTTGTGTAAAGGACATGTTTACTTCTAGTAGTTGTTTCTGCTAGTTTTCGGTATTTCGTTTGACTTATATGTACTTAAATTGCTTGATTCATTAATTGCCTGTTGATTATGATGTGCTTCTGTTTGTGTCATCAATATGCTATGTGTTTGTTCTTATTTGTTGTTTGTTCTTCCGGATTTCTGTGTGTCTGTGTTTCCGCAGAATCCTCAGTGATTCATTAATTGCCTGTTGATTATGATGTGCTTCTGTTTTCTTTTGTAAGTTTTGTAAAGGCTTCCGCTTTTGTATAGTACTTAAAGTTCTGATATGAAACTGTATTTGTGACATCTTTGCCCTTGTCGGGTTGGGGTGTTACACTCATCCTCCACCTCAATAGGATGGTCCTAGATTAGCTCTTCTAAGCATTTTTTAGGATTTTTCTTTATATTTTTTTCTAGAATAATTTTTTATTTTCTCATTGTACTAAACACTTCATTGTGTTCCCTTTTCATGATTTTTAAATCATAAAAAATTTTAACTAATGAATGATGTTTCTTATATATTGTTGTTGCTTATTACATGATGGTTGGAAATGCTTGTAATGTTGATTATTACTAACAATTTTTTTTGTAGCTTTTTCACAATCCATGTATCTCTCCATTGGCACCCAATTTAGGGGGAGCATTGGTCAAGGGGGAGATAATGGCTAAGGGCTCATTACACATTCCGCCTCGCATCTTCTTTTTGTTGAGACAAAAAGGGGGAGAAATATATAGAACTTGGTTATATTTGACTTTCTGAAAAAGTCAAACTGCATACATTGACTTTCTGAAAAAGTCAACATCATGCTTCATTGGTAACATTTGACTTTCTGAAAAAGTCAACTGCACACTTTGACTATCTGAAAAAGTCAACATCATGCTTCAACTAGTGAAGACTTTGACTTTCTGAAAAAGTCAATATCATATACTTGCATTATCATTTTTTTTCAAGTTCTAAAACTAATATTTTTATAACTCTTGTATAATCTTTACATCTTTTATAAAAATAAAATTTATGTTTTGTCCTCAACAAAAAGGGGGAGATTGTTAATACAAATATCGTCATTAAACGTTATTTATATTTTTGATATTTACCTAAGTTTTGTTAACAACAAAAGTAAATTTATTTTTTATAAAGGTTAAAGCTTGTCAAGATTAATAGATATTAAAACAAGCTTTTCAAAATAATATCTTCATTACTTAAGCATTTATATTGTGATTAATCATATCTTTATATGAATCTAAACCATAATGTATGATAGTAGTTTTTAGAATGTTTTGGTTTCTTAAAAACTAAACATTACATATGCATTTACATATTTCTAAAAATGGAAAAACAAACACATGACATCATGTGATGCATCATGAAAATCATTGGAAGATTTCATTATATTCTTTGTGTAGATTTAGGCTCTACATATCTTATACAATCTTGCATAGATATGGTTGACTTTGGAAAGATTTTGAGATCTTGCTGTGAGACCTCGGCGGCACCATAATTTAACACGGGCGGAACCCTTTTAAGGGTTCCGTGGTCCGTGGTGCTTGCTGAGTGTTTTTGGCTATAAATAGCAAAGCCAAACCAAGCAGTTTTTTTATCCCTTTCTATCATACTCTCATACATTCCTTCTCTCTAACCTTTCTAACTCACTTTTATATCATATTAGTGATCTCTTTTGTAGCAAAGAAGATCAAGACACATTCAAGCTTCAACGAGAAGTTGGAAGTCTTGTTTGTTTGGTGTTGTATGATCTTGTGTTTATTCATACTTCATTGTTGTACCAAACTATCATAATCTTGTAAGTGTGAGTGGTTAGTATTTTAGTCCTTAAAATACATTGTGTGTGGGAGTGGTTGTACCCTTGGAAAGAACTCGACATTTAGCTTAGTGTCGGAAATAATGTGTAAGCGAAGTTTAATGGTTTCTCCGCCGGTGAAAGGAGCTTGTTGACTAGTGAAGTTAAACTCTCGAGTGTGAGACTCGAGGAGTGGAGTTGGGCAAGGAAAAAAGAGTCCTTGTAGACAGAACCACTATAAACAACGTGTTGTGGTTTGATTGTTTCTTTTCTTATTTACTCTTTACATATTGATTACATATTTCACTAACATATCTAAGATCAACATCAATTGATCTTTCATTAAGTTTCAAAAAAAGTTTTTAATCGGTAAACTATTCAACCCCCCTTCTAGTTTTCTACATACACTATTTAGTGGATTGTCCCTGGGTAGATCCCTCCGGCTCTGGCGGGATCGTGGGAACGAATACCTAACCTAACCATCCTTATATCTTCATGCATAAAATAAATTGGTCGGTCTTTTGGTATTGTTCATTTCGCCTAGAAACCAACTGAAAACCATTTGAAAATCAATCAAGGTACTTGTGATAAAAAATCAAAGCGTTTTGTACCTTAATTGTTTTTTATATTTTTAGAAATGCTCCCCCTCAACACGTGCTTCAAGTATTTGAAATCATTTTAGCACATGGAGGTAAGAGGACTTTTGAAATCTTAGATTGAGAATGACAGATCTAATCTTTGATTAACATTTTCTAAAATAATCATCATCACTTCCCGATCAAATCTAGTATTTTAAGTACTTTGGATAAAATATTTTGGGAAGGATGAGGTTTTCATTTGATTGCTCCCCCTCAATATGTGCATCGAGATTCGAAAGAGTTTTGCACATATTAAAGGGAACCTGCACTTTGAGACAAATCAATCACGTTTCAATCATTTTTGGTTTAACATAGATGCTCCCCCTTAACATGTGCAAGGAAAATTTGAAATCGTTTGGCATATGTAGGGAGGAGTGCTTGTTATTATATTTCTAAAACCACTTATTGAATTATCAGTTTATATCCAATTTAAATCACAAATTCTCCCCCGATCACAATTTTCAAACCCTTTGAGATTTGTGATCTCAATTGATTTAAATTTTTCCGAAAGCTTTTTGAGGAGAAAATGTAACTTGCTTTTAAAAACATTTAACTGATAAGGATCAGATTTTGAGACTTTAAACTCCAATAATCAAACATGCTTAGGTATCTTATGAAAACACAACATTAGCCTTGGTCTGGTTCCAGTTGTACAAGAATTGTTCTTTTGATTTTCCGAAAGAAGACCTTGTTCATTTTCATGCCAATTGTTTGAAAAATAACCTTTTGAATTGTTTGAAATCATTCTCCCCCACAATCAATGACCGAAGTTGTTGATTGAGAGATAGAGATTTTAACAAATGATAAGACCTTTAATTTTCAAAGCAATTTAATTTTCATTAGATGACAAATATTTTCCAGAATAGTATTTAGAAGGAAAAATATTTGTGAGGAAAGCTTTGTCTTTTTTGTGACAACTTTCCTTATAAGCTTTTGTTTTTAGAATCAGAGCAAGAGGTTTCAAAATTAGATTAGGCATGGCTCTGTTCTTTCTTTTAAAACAGGTTACGGCCGAAAATGACAATAAACCTTCATTTTTCTCCATCTCATTTTTTTTTTGTACGAAGTAAATAAGATATATTACAACTGTTCGAACTTCATCTAAAGACCCGTGCTATTCTTTTAATGACAAATCTAAGTTCGTAGATGTTATCGAAACCAGATAACGTGATATATAAAAAATATTTTTGGACTTTTTCAAAATTTTCTGATTTTATGGGTTTTGAAATTTTATATTTTTCTATTTTCTTTTTGTTGGTTTTATAATTTTGTATTTTGCTTTTTGATAAAAATATTTACAAAGAATAGATGAAGAGATACCCTTACTCCTCTTCTTCCTTTTGAAGACGTTTGAGTGTCTTAGGTTGTAGACTCTTTAGCCCGAGTCGTGGAAGAATAAACTCAAAACGTTCTCTAGGAAGAGCTTTAGTGAAGATGTCTGCCAGCTGATATTCAGTCCTTACAAAGTATAGTTCAACCACACCTTTCTCCACTTGTTTCCTGATGAAGTGATGTCGAATGTCAATGTGTTTTGTTCTTGAATGTTGAATTGTTGCAGTAGAGAGCAATGGCACTTCTGTTATCACAGTACAGAGGAACTTTGTTGAATACAAAGCCATAGTCAGATAATTGAGATCTCATCCATAGGATTTGAGCACAACAAGATGACATGGCTATGTATTACGCCTCTGTAGAGGATATAGACGTACTCATTTGTTTCTTTGAAGACCAGCTTACTAACTTATCGCCCAAGAATTGAGCACCACCTGACGTACTTCAACGTGTATCTTGACACCCTGCATGGTCTGCATTTGCATATGCTGTTAGTGACATATTAGTGTCCTTCGGATACCAAAGTCCCATGTTAATGGTTCCTTGGAGATACCGAACGACCCGTTTAACCGCTTCAATGTGCTTTTTGGTAGGCCTAGCCTGGTATCTAGCACACATGCATACAACGAACAGAATATCAAGTCTACTGGCTGTGAGATACATCAGGGATCCAATCATACTTCGATATTTCGTTTGATCAACCATGATCCCTGAGTGGTCCTCATCTAGTTTTGTGCGCTCCACCATGGGAGTGTCAACAGGATCACAAGAATCAAATCCAAAATTCTTTAAAATCTCATTTGCATTTATAGATTGATTAATAAAAATGCCTCCGGGACTTTGTGAAATTTGCAATCCCAAGAAAAATGACATTTTTTCCATCATAGACATTTGAAATTTGGAGCCCATCTCCTTTGAAAATCGGTCACATTCATTAGGGTCGGTCGAGGCAAAAAAAATATCATCAACATAAATTTGAACATGAATTAAGTGTTTGCCTGACTTTCTAGCGAACAATGTGGGATCAACTGCTCCTTTGCTGAATCCATTTTTCAATAGAAACTTTTACAGTGTATCATACCATGCCCTTGGAGCTTGCTTCAAACCGTAAAGAGCCTTCTTCAAGCGATAGACATGGGTAGGATTTTTTGGATTTACAAAACCTTCGGGTTGACTGACGTAAACTACTTCTTTGAGGTCTCTATTAAGAAAAGCAGTCTTTACATCAATCTGATAAACCACCATGTTCTTGCTAGCAACATTAGCCAAGAAGATTCTGATAGCCTCAATTCATGCAACCAGAGCAAATGATTCCTTAAAGTCAATACCCTCCTCTTGTTGGTATCCTTTAGCCACTAGCCTTTCCTTATTCTTCAGTACATCACCGTGCTCATCAAGATTTACTTTAAAGATCCACTTGAGAGCAATAATCATAGCACAATCTGGAGCAGGTACTAATTCCCATACATCAAGACGATCAAACTCATGGATTTCTTCTTGCATAGCACTAAACCAGCTGTCCTTAGACATAGTTATTTTGACATCTTTAGGTTCGATATTTGATAGTACAAAGTTGAAGAAGCACCATAAGGCATCAGTGGCAAGTTGTTTACGAGTGGATACTGGGCGAGAAGGATTCCCAATGATATTATTCAATGGATGGTCATGTGTCCATTTTCTGAGATGTTCATGTGGTTGATGATGAGGAACTGGTGTAGCAGAATTTGGATCCCCTGATGAAGATGGTTCAGGTGTTGGTTCAGGGGAAAATATATTTTCAAATGGAGCATCTTCTGGAGTAGCAAAGGGGTTATCTCCATCATAATTATCAGTTGCATTTCCATGATGTACATCAGAAGATTAAGGATTTGAAGATGATGATGATGAATGATCGGCAACTGGTGCTTCTTGAGATAGTGATATTGAGACAGATGGATTATTTTTGTTGATTGGATTAGAAGCCCCCACAGTTGGTGACACATAATTGTCATTAGTATGAGGTTCATAGTATTCGTCAAACATCAGATCAAACAATTTCTTCAATTCTTCTTATGATGGAGGTACATAAGGAACTGCAGGGGTTTGATTCTGTACAAGAGAAGAACTGATGGGACTACTTGACAAAAGTTGAGGTGAGGGTCCAGAACTGGATTGTCCTGGAGCCGTATGCTCAGACAGCTCATCGAACATGACATGAATAGATTCCATGATGTCTCGGGTTCTTTTATTGTAGATTCGGTAACCCTTTCGATTTGGTGCATAACCAACGAAAATTCCAATGTCCGCCTTAGCTTTCTATTTACCGAAATCTTGACCTTCATTAGTAGGATAGCATAAAGCACCAAACACACGTAGAAAAGACAGATCCGGTTTTCGGTTATGGACTAGTTTGTAAGGAGTTTTTCCATGAGTGGTATGAATAAGGGAGCGGTTTTGGGTGTAGCATGCAGTGGCAATGGCTTCTGCCCAGAGAAACATTGGAACATTTGAATAAATTAGCATAGTCCTTGCAGCTTCTACCAGAGTTCGATTTCGTCTTTCAACTACACCGTTCTGTTGAGGAGTGCGTGGAACAATTCTTTGATGGCTGATTCCAATGCTTTCGTAAAACTGACTTAGTTCTTTGTTTACAAACTCAGTTCCATTGTCTGTTCGGATAATTCTGACTGTTTTGTTAAGTCGAACCTGCAGCTGTTTAATAAGTTTGATAATGATGTCTGGAGTTTCATCCTTTGACCTAAAAAACTTAACCCAAGTGAACCTGGAGTAGTCATCAACCACGACTAGCACATATTTCTTCCCGTTTATAGTTTGCACTCTCATGGGTCCGCACAAATCCATATGAAGAGTATGAAGAACTTCCATAATTGGGTTTGCAGGTTTGGGTTTATGGGCATATTTCTTGCTTTTTCCCAATTGGCATGTTGAACAACGATGATCTTTTTCATACTTTAATCTGGGCAATCCTCTCATGAGGTCCATTCTAGAAAGATCATTTATGGTTCCAATGTTCAAGTGATTGAGACGACGATGTCATAACCATGACTTTGTTTTGGAAGCCTTTGACAACAAGCAGATTGGAGAAGACTTCATCATATCTTCGATAGAGATGGTGTATAGATTAGTCCCACGTGTTCCCTTTAAAAGATCAACACCATCTAGTTCTCTGATGAAGCAAGTATGTTTTCTAAAGGCCACTTCCAGATCAGAGTCACATAATTGACCAACAGAGAACAAATTATGACCGAGTCCTTTAACATAATATACCCGGGAGATTACACTGTCTCCAACTACATAATCTCCGTACCCCATAATTGTCCCAAAGTGGTCGTTCCCAAATCTAACAGTCCCAATGAATTTATTCACAAAGTTCTTGAGCCGTGAGCGATCTCTAGTCATATGCTTTGAACAGCCTAAGTCCAAATACCACAGAACGATTTGTACGACCTGTAGTTGAACATAAACAAGTATGGATGATTGGATAATTTGGATCCCCATGCAAGAATGGGTTCCATTTGGTTAGTATATGAGATTGGAACACCCACCTCAGAAATAGAAGCTATGAAATCATTAGAGGTGGATGCAATACTAGTAGTATCACTTGGCCTATGTGTAGCATGACAACTTCTTAAGGGGATGATCCTACCAGTTGGTTTCCATTCATTAGTGGGCATAGATCTATTCATATTAGGACATAATTCATTAACTTTGAATGTGCGACCAGTGGGTTTCCAATGATAACTCACATTATTGAACTTTCTTCCTGTAGGTTTCCAATAATTTCTAACCTTGTTCCAGATTGGCTTTCTGGCATCCTTAACTTGTTTAGCATTTTTTACATTTTTGACTGGGGATTTAACAACATTTTTCAGCTCATTCACAGCACATTCATGATAAATACCAGAAACAAAACATTCATTACATCTTTTGCAAATAGTAGCAGAATTCGAATTAATTACAGTACGCTTATAGCTAATACTAGAATCAACATGATTCGTTTTATTCAACTCAAACTTATTGTTCCTAGGGTGGTTTTCTACTTTTTGCCCTTGATCACTCTTGGCACGCGAGGTCCTATCTTGCTTTGTATTGCCTAGAGGCTTTCACCCGTTTGCCATAGTGTCACTGATTACTCCTATAGAAGGAACAATGGGAACATTAGTTGGTTTCACTACTTTCTGCATTCCTGGTCTAGAAGTGTTGGGATCTGAGATCCTAGGAGGTAAATCAAAGGTCACATGCTTGACTTTAGGCATAGAACAAGGCACAACAACACTATCTTTTCTAGTATCGGATTTAGGACATATTGCTATTAAGCATTCTAAAAGTTCCTGAGATCGTTTGGCATATAAGCATGCATGCCCAATCGCATTATCAAGTGGTTTCTCTATCTTGTCCTCTTCAACAATCTCACGGAGATATTCTAAACTATCCTTAAGGTACGAAAAATAGGTTTGACACGCAAGTTCATTGTTTCTAAGATGGGGGGAACATACTTCACAAACATAGCATATTTAGTACAAGCAGGCACCTTTGGTGCAATATTGTCACCACTGGTGATAGGCATTTTCCCTTTTACCTGACTCTTCAGATTCTCAATTTTATTTTGCAAAGAAGTTATCTTTTCGTTGTTCTTGTCACGAGTGACCTTAATTGATTCATATAACTCTTTGAAATGCAGTTTAACCTTTTCATTTTCTGCTAGAAAGCACTCATTTTCATGTTGTAATACATTAATGATGTTTTGAAGATGAAAACTCTGAGAATTATGAGAATCTAAAGGAGGAGGCATATGGGAGCCAGTCACTTCATTCTTATCTCCCTTCAATTGGGAAATATGGGCTTTCAACCTTTTGATCATGTTGCACTGAGCTTGAATCTGTTCATCTCGTTTGTTTAATTCAAAAACTACATCAAACTCAGGAGCATCCGAAGATGTCTTGGCATTCGAGGTTTTAACATTTTCTTTGAGATGTTGATATTTTAATTGCAAAGCAAGACATTCAACTTCCAATTTAGAAAATTGTCTGACCATGTTATCATGATCATCCCTTTCAATTTTATCATGCAATTTTGAATTTGCTGTTTCAAGCTCAATGACACGATCATGGGAGACTTTCAAAGCAACAGATAATTCATGAAATTGAGATGCGGTAATAGAATAATTCGTGACAGTATAGAACACATCTTGAGCAATACATCTAGAAATCAAATTATCGTTAAAGATGTGAAGGTTTTTCCTCTCAATCTCATTGCTCTTTGTTGGAATCGCTCCTAACTCTTAAATGGAACGACATTGACGGGATTAAATTTCTATCTTTGTTACCTCAAACACAAGGGCTTGTTATGTCATTTAGTGATAGATGTAAGTGTTTGGGTATAAATACCCCTCCATACTTCCATGGAGGGGTGAGTCTCATTTGTGTATTTTTCACCTTTCCTAATAATAAAACACATAGTTTCTCCCTTCTCTTCATACTTTCTCTCACTAACTTGAAGATGGGTTTCTTCCATCTTCCCAGACCTCCCGATTCACCATATCAACCATAGAAACGATTCTAACATTGGTATCAAGAGCAAGGTCGGTTTTATCTTGTCAAAATCTTGTATAAAAATCTGTTTTGGTGATTTTATCTTGTCAAAATCTTGTATAAAAATCTGTTTTTTAACAAAGTTGTTAGCTTTTAACATTTTTTTGTTGTTTAACAGTTTTTTATACAAGTTAAATGTATTTTCCTGGTCAAAAATAGTATGGGTTAACTGAAAATGAATATGGTCTTAAACTGTTTAAAAAAAACAACAGATTTATTCATTTTTGTTTCACACGTATTCTTTTGTTGTCCAAATATTCGTGAATTTTATTGTTGGTCAACTGGTCACATATTCATTGTCCAAAATGGGTCAAAAAGATGATGTCTTTATGTATCTTTTTCTGGGTTTATGTCTCTTTCTCTGGGTTACTATGAATTTGAACGGAATATGGTCGGAAAAAGGTCGCCGGAAAAAAGTCAACAGGGTCAAAACCCTTTTTCTACGCATAAGGATTTTTACGCGTATAGAATACGCGTAAAACCAAGGCTACGCATAAGCTTTTACGCTTAAGCTTCTACAGAAAGTTACGCATAACTGTGAAGTTATGCGTAGGAATTGTTACGCATATGGCTTACGCCTAAGGTCCATGGCTTACGCATAAGGTCCATGGCTACGCGTAAGGTCCATGGCTACGCGTAAGTTTTCTTACGCATAAGCCTTTTGACCATCCTTATGCATAAGGACAGAAATGTAGAAGAAGATATGCCTATCAGACCTTGACCAGACCAAAACCAAATACCAAAATCTCTTAACTATGGACTTCAGTTTCTACATCATGAGTCCAAACTCAAAACTGAATCAATATGACTGGTCCGAAAAATCAAATCCAAATCAGTAACCCTCGCGACCAATACCAGTTCTACCCTAGACCTAGACACAACCAAACCCTTACTATCACTCATCAATCACTCGCATCATCAAAGACTCGAAACTAAAAGTCAATAACTATTAATCTCAGATACTTTCGTGAGTCAAATCTGACCTTAAAGGTCCTTAACACGAAAACTTCATCATTGATTTTTTATTTGAAGCATAGCTTCACTTAAATCTTCGAACTTTACAAGATAAGCTAATAACAAAACTGTTATCACTTTTTCCTTTGGTTCGTTCAAATCACTCAAACTAGTACAAGATGTGATGACCCTACCTGAGACCCTCCAAAGGATCATGAAGCCTTCATAATAATTTCTTGATTGGGTTTGAGCAGAAAATTGAATACTCATAGGGTACGGTTATAAGTTTTTGTTCTAAGAGATGCTCGATTTGTTGTTGATGATGAAGTTGTGTTAAGGTTGTTAGAAGGTAAAGATGTAAACTGAGATTGGATGTTTTTTTGATGAGATCTATTTTTTTCATGAAAGAAAAAATAAGATGAGGGAGGCGGAGCATATCTGTTGAGGGTTAGGGTTATGATAAAATGAGGGTGTAGATTTTTTATAACCGGTTATCTTTTCATGGGGTTGGACTGGAACGGGTTGTGTGGACATTTGAATTGGGCTTGATAATGAATTGTTATATATCATACACCATTTAAATGAAATAGAAATCAAACAATATGAAACGTTTCACGTTTGATATTAATGGCAACTGAAATTTGGATAGGGCGTATGATAGAATTTGGATTGGGCTTGATAGAATTTATAACCAATTCCTTGGCATATGATTGTGGACTGGATACTGGTGAGCCGAATATTATGAAAACAGAAATTGCTAATGTTTTGTTTTGATAATATTTAGTAAAAGGAGTGGTATTTTGGTGTCAATGAATATTCACGGGGTGATATTTTTTTTGACAAGATCGGGAAACCATTATCAAGTTCATTTAAACCGTTAACGAAGGCTAATTTTTGGGGCATTTAACCGCAAGATGTGACTACGGCGTGAATTCTTTATTATTTATTTGAGGTTGAAGTGGGATATCACGGATGCGTGTACTTAGTATCTGAAGATATCGGGGTTGGTTGGATGCATGATTCTTCGAGATCCTTGTTCGAGCTTTAACCGTTTCGAATGACAAAGACTTAAGTTATCTAGTTGAACCTGATGTAAGGAGTTACGTTGTTGTGCTCACAGCTTATAACTATCACTTTTAAGGAGTTACGTTGTTGTGCTCAAGTGTCACACTAAGGTGTGGATAATTTGAGAAACTTTAAGATTACCTTTTTTCGATGAAGTTAAGAAAAAGGGTTCTTCGTCTGACAATAGTGCAAGTTTAAGTCACAAGTTCGGGTTATACTACTTCAGTCTCAAGTTCGTCATATTGGGTTTTCTCCATCAGTAGTCACTACAAAAAGCCGTCAGAATGATAATGGGGTCGGTAAAGAGTTAGCTGAGAAGAGTATACACGAGTAGAGAAGTTTTATCAGCAATTGATTCTCGCGAGATATTTATGGTACTTCACACTTGTTCGATTAATTGAATATACATGGTTTCGATGTCTCCAATTTCATCATCAACATACGTGGTGTATGATTCTGATTCGTTGAAAACATCGGGGGGAAGAGAGTATAGGTGGTGTCTGCTTCCTTTGTTGTTTTTGTATTTTTTTGCGAAAACCCTCTCCTTTCATGAATTTCTTCAATCAGGGGGAAGAAATAAGACGATCTGTGGTCTAAACGTCTCACTTTGGTGTTATCGTCTCACTTTCACAGAGTTATCATGCGTGGAGCTACCTAAATATGATGTTGTGATGCCTCACACACGGTCATTTTATCGAGTAATTACAGATTCACTGGTAACTATTATTCCGATAGACCGCAACATTCGGGGGGAAGTCGTTTCATTTCGTCTTTCGTGGTTTGTTTGGTGTGAAGCATCTATATATGTGAGAAGATCTTGTTGATTTCTTGCATGTTACCCCCGAACGGATTTTCCGCAATAAGTCAGATTTACCTTGTGTGGTTTACTGCTCATCTACAAATTCCGCTGCGTACTGAAAACGTCAAAAGTTAGAGGAAATGTTCACTACATCAAAGTTTCGAATCTGCTAAAGACGGTTGTCAGTTTGGGGGGAAGCTGATTCAGAAACTTCGCCAAAAAGGAGTGTACGGAGAAGCTGCTAAAGACATGCGGCATGAATTGGGGGGAAGTTAATCCAATTTATGCATATTACATCATTTGCCTACAAATGAAGAAAACGGTTCTCAAGTCAAGGTACAAGAAGAAGACAAAGAGCGTAAACTTTCATCATCCTCAGCACTTGAAGAGCTTATGAAGACCTTTCTTCAATTGTTTTCTATATTTGTTGTAAATGTTGTACGTAATCCCTTATGTCGTCCCATTGGGGGAAGATTGTTGGAATCGCTCCTAACTCGTAAATGGAACGACATTGACGGGATTAAATTTCTATCTTTGTTACCTCAAACACAAGGGCTTGTTATGTCATTTAGTGATAGATGTAAGTGTTTGGGTATAAATACCCCTCCATACTTCCATGGAGGGGTGAGTCTCATTTGTGTATTTTTCACCTTTCCTAATAATAAAACACATAGTTTCTCCCGTCTCTTCATACTTTCTCTCACTAACTTGAAGATGGGTTTCTTCCATCTTCCCCGACCTCCCGATTCACCATATCAACCATAGAAACGATCCTAACACTCTTAAGCTCACGTTCATTTATTCTTACCTCATTTTCCATTTCATTAAACACTTTTTTCATTTCTTTAATCTCTGTATCTATGCCCTTTTGAAGATTCTCAAATTGTTCTTTTAGTTGTTTAAAGAAAGGCATGACCTCAGTTAAATAACCTTATTTATTTTGCTCAAAATCCCTGTAGGTGTGATTCTCTTTTTACACGTTTTCTCAAAATCAACGAATAGTTGGTAAACTACATATAAGCTGATTAAGGTCTTGCTTTGAGTGGGAAGAGTTATAGGTACTAAGTGCATGGGAGTATTTGGGGGATACTCAGTGGCATGAGGCAATTTCCTACAAGGGGATTCTTCTCAATAAGATTATCAGCTTTTTGCTTATCCATATCTTTCTTCCAGAACACTTGCTCAGGGGTCAGCTGAGTTTGAGGCCTAAATTTATTGAAGGCAATCCAGTTTTCCTTAGCATAATTCGGTGTTTTAAATGTGATGTTATACGCTATGCACCAAGGATCTTTTAATTTCTTATCCATTTTTTTCTTAGATGCATCCTCTAATTCTCTATCCTCTTCAGTGTGCTCTACACCCGTAGGTTTTGGTCTAGGCTTAAGGATCTCATTGCCATCATAGATTACCTTTTGAGCAGCTTTTGCTTTCTTACCAACCTCAGGATTGGGTTCCTCTACTAGATTAGTACTGTGCTCATCTCTTAACACTCTATGCTTATTGATCAAGTGAGCAGTCTGACTGGTGTTCCCTTGTACGTACAACTTGTTTTCAAGTTTTTTTTTCAAAGTTTTTATGTTGGAAAAATCATTTAAAAGTTTTGATTCCTTAGCACTGAATTCCTGTTTAAGCACCTTTACATTTTCTTGAAGTTCTTGTTTTTGCTTAACAGTTTTATTAAGCTTTTCTTGTAAGAAATTTAACTCTTGTTTTAATATTTCTTCCCTAAAACTACTTTTTCTGATGAGTGTACGCATTTGGTTATCCATCTCCTGCTCACGGGTAGTCAACTCAAACTTAGCACGCTGTTCGTATATCGCAACTTGTTCCTTATAGGCATTTAGTTCAGTGGTTACAGAATCATCAGGGGCATATGCAGTGTATTCATCTAATATACACATTCATTGTTAACTGCAGAAGATTCATAACTTGGTACAATAAGACTGTCATCTTGCTTCACATATTGATCATATGGGACAACATTGCTATTTCCCATATTTTCAATATCTGATTCAATGACTTCCGTAGATTGTACTTTGTAGTGAATCTTTTGCGCATCAACCACATCGTATAGTTTCAGTACCTCTGATATGATGGATTCTTTGGAGGGACCGGCCTGTTTAGGTGAAGAGATCATTGGAGAGACAACTGGAGAGATGTTAGCCATAAAGATGGTCTATGCACTTGGTTCATCATCAACATCCGAGTCAAATGCATCACAGTCTGCAACTTGAAAGGCATTGGGATTGTTCTGAGCCACACCATGCACAAGTTGTTCGTCTACATCGGCATCATAAGTTTTGGCATTTCCCTCAGCAAGAAACAACTACTCTTCCTCGTCCAACACTGCCCCATTGTCTTGAGCTTGCACTAGTAACATCTTATCCCTGAAGTACTCAGCATTCTATGGACGCTTTGGTTGAGTGCAATTCCTGGCAATGTGTCATTCTCCTCCACATTTGTAGCACTTAATTGGCTTCCCTTGACCTTGAGCCGTAATCCTTCCTCGATTCTGATTTCCCACATAACCTGCACCAATTCCTGCATTCCCATAACCAGTACCAACCCCGAAATTTCCTTGCTCATTGTGTAGTAGATAAGCATTCCACCTTCCTTGCACGTTTTGCACTACTACCCTTCCATCTTTAACCGTAGCATGATTGTGTAGGTTAGATGCAGTTCTGAGATGATTGTTGGTGTGTGGGGTAAAGTTCAGGTTTTGCTTAACCATTAGAGCTCGTTGATTGACAAGTTGTTCTATGAATGAGTCTGAAGGCTTATAACCTGGATCCGGAATAAGTTTGTGATTACCATCCCCAGTAGGTATGACTTGTGATGCTTTGGTAGTTATTCCCACATATGTGTAGAATGCAGTTGAATCATTTGAAGAGCTTGCATATCCAGTATTGGTCTTGAACTTTTCCATGATCATTCGTTCAAATGCAGCATGCTTCTCATTTTGGAGGAAATAAGCATACAATTGCTCATAATTGGTGTTTGTCAATCCTTTGTTTAGTTTGGCTGCAGTAACAATTTTATGCCATTCGGGATTCATGTTGTTCACAAACTTTGAATTGAGCTAGATATTTGGCATTGTCATTTTGATATTCCTCATATCATTCACAAGCTTGTGGAATCTCACATAGTATTCAGTAACACTTTCTCCTGGATTTATTTTAAAGCTCTCAAAGTCATCATACAACTGAGATTATCTATCTTCCTTCATTAGTTCCGAACCAGAGAGAAACATCTTGACATTATCCCAGACAACCTTAGCTTCAGTGTTGTGATTGATTAGCTTGTAAATGTCCTTTGGTAAACCTTGAAGTATGATGTTTGAGGCTCTAATGTCAGCATCATATCTCTTTTTTTCCTTATCATCAAGCTCATCATACATTCTTGGTCTATCCAACCCTAATGTGACATTTCCATCAGTTCCAGTTTCGAGTATGTCCCTAGCTGTTCCAATTTGAAATGGTCCTTCATCAATTGACTTAAGTATGTTAACCCCATTCTCTTTTACTAAGCAATACAGTCTGATTCTTTGAGCCCAAGAGTCATAGTCGGTTCTATCAAGCATGTGAGGACGAGTATCGGATCCTACAGCTTGAACGTCATCAGCAAAACAGACAAGTGATTGTAGACATGATTACAGATTCCACTGGATTTTACTACTCTTTGATTAAACCGGAAAATAGATTCTTTCACGAGATTTTACTAAATCAAGAGAAAACCGTAAAACGTATCACAAAGAAATGACAAGTCTCAAAAGACAAGTAGCACCCCTGACAAACCGCTTCAATCAAATTGCACAGTTGACAAATCGCTTCTTGCTCAAATCGCTTACCTGTCAAATCGCTTAAGTGTCAAAACGCTTAAGTGTCAAACCGCTTACTTGACAAATCGCTTAAGTGACAAATCGCTTAAGTGTCAAATCGCTTAATTGACAAACCGCTTAAAATGACAAACCGCTAAACAGACAAACTGCTGAACACACAAACCGCTTAAAATGACAAACCGCTTAGTACACAAACCGCAGGGGAACACAAGTACATCCACTACTTCCACTACTTTGTCCTTTCTTGTCCTTTTGTCTCAATAGACAAACCGCTTCTTTGACAAACCGCTTCAGTAAAATGAGACAAACCACTTAAAATTTGACACAAACCGCTTCCCAGACACTAAATCCTAGAGACAAACCGCTTGATTTGCCTGTCAAATCGCCTCAAAGAACAACTTTACGTGTGACAAACCGCTTCAAAGAACCTTTCAAAAACTAAACTTTTCAATCCAAAAACAGTCCAACCGCGAGGATTTAAGCCTTCCAAACCAAAACCTAAACACTTATAATTATTCTAAACATAAAAGTACTATCAAAATTCAAACTTTAACACTAAAAGTGATCCAAATGATGAAAACTACTCAAAACTCATTGAAACCCAAAAACTTATGAAAACAACTAGAAATCCAAGAACATGAAAGATAGATGATCAAACCATGACTCTTGATACCAATTGTTACATATTGGTTTTCACAATCACACAAACATACAATACTTGGGGCGTATGAAATGAGTTTTAGAGAGAGAAAGTGGTAGAGAGTTGGTGTCACACCCCCAATTTACCTGTTTTGCAGCGGAATGGAATTCCTGGGGGATTGACTGTCATAGCACCACAATCACAGTTATATTGAACGACCTAAAGTGTCGTTTTAAAAACACATCGTTTGATATTTAACAAAAGCGTTCAGAGTTACAACATCGGTCCCAAAAGGTTACAAAGTTTGCGGAAACATAAATATAATACAAGTCCAAACGATGTTTTTGAAATAAAGTGCCATAATGTACAATGATATAAGTCGACGCCGCGACTCAAAATGTGGTTCCTTAACCATGCCATGATGATAATACCTTAGTTACCTGAAAATACATTGCTAAAACGGGTCAACAATAATGTTGGTGAGAAATCATAGGTTTATGTAAATGTTTTATACGACTACGCAAGTATAGATCAGGCATGACAATCATGTCACGTAAAAATGTTACTGGTATGACAATCTTGTCACATAAAAATGTTACAGGCATGACAATTATGTCACGTAAAAATGTTACAATTGCTTAAGCCCATGACACCGAGACGAGACTATTCATAATGTATGCCCCTGCAGAGTGTTTGCCAGACAACTCAATAATGTTATTAAATGAGATGCATCCGTATGACTAGTTGGGATTCACCAACCCGGATGGAGGCGTCACCCTCGATAGATCTATCCACTCACCCTCGCTTCTAAGATTAACGGTTCATGTTCAGGTAATGGGGACTTTCAATTGGCAATGCGGTAACTTAAGCAATGTAAATGAATTTAACATACTTGGTATCGTAATAAAATGTTGTGCAATGTATTCTCCCCCGTAGGTTTGAAATGAAGTAAAAACTTGTAAAACGGGGCTATGAAAACTCACTTGATAAACTGGTATGATGACAAGAGTGAGTACACTGAGGTATATCGGAATGCCTTAATCGGGACCTATTACGAATGATATGATATGCAATGAGTTGCAATGTAATGTTATGATATGCATGCATTACGTATGTTATTTATACCATTTGCGGGTTTTGAAAATAATACTTATCGTCGAAAAATACCCTTTTGACGTCTTGACCATTCAAAAATGACTTTACAAGTATTTACGTCAAAATGTCATCCTACAATGGTTTCGTAATGTTTTATGGTGAAATTATCACTTTTCGTCGTAAAATAAAGTCGTCGGAAATTTTGTAAAAGTGACAAAAATGGCTTCGAAAAACTAGTCATAAAATGGTGTGCGTCGATCGTTAGGAAACGAACTCGACAGTTTTAGAAAGTTTGTATCAAAATCTAGAAGTTTCAGTTCAGGAGTTTTCGACATAAAGGTCTCGAACATAAAGATAATAAGGGTTAAAGATGGTGATTTTGTCTAATATGTTGTTTAAAAATAAGTTTCGGCAAAGTTTAAGCAACCGTAATTAATTTATTAAAACTCCGCTATACCAACGGTTGATTGTTTTGAAAAATATGCTCGGTGATCTTGATTTCATTAGAAGACATTTCGTTCCAAAAAGTTCCACATCATCGTTAAAAACAGCCCTCAACATGGTCGTTTTAGTTACCGTAACACTTGTGTCGTAAAAATAACATAGTTTTGCTGAAAATAATAGTTACGGCAATTTTATGAAAACGTGCATATCTTTGTCGTTTCAAATCCGTTTTCTACGTATAATACGTCCTTAGCTTCGTATCAAAGTATACTATTATATTTTGGATAAGTCAAAATAATTTGTGAAGCTTAAGGCTCGTTTTTGACTCGAACAAAGTAAAAACATGTTGCTGAAATTTCTGAAAAATATATATTTCGTCGTCAAACTTTAAAAATTCATAACTTCTTCGTTATAACTCCGTTTTAATCCGTTCAAGCGGCCACGGATTCGTTTTAAAGTATATTTTCTAAATATCAAGGCCAAAATTTCGTGCATACTATCGAATTTTCCAGAAAATCAAAATAAGGACAGATCACTTTATAAACTTGTCGAAAATAGTTTTTCTCGTACTAAACCTATTCCAATCCCTTCAAATCAACTCCAAAGCTAATCTAATCCTACCATACACCTTCTTAGGGTGTCATGGGTTCCTAAACATCATCAAGACCAAAGTATACCAAGGGGATAATTATAGGATGACCTTATATATATATATTTCTAAAAATCATGTAAAAATGGTATAAACAACACCAATCATGCATACTTGCTCCAAAAATGAAGAGATACTTATGAAATGAAAAGGAGATATGAAAAATATAAATGATATGCTTACAAGTATTATGATGAGGTGCAAAGAACCAAGGTTAGCCTAAACACTCTAGGTTTTTATTTCAAAACCTTATAAAGAGTGTGATTCTAGATTGTTTATTAAATTGATCTTGCAAAATTGATGATCCCTTGTACACTTCTATGGAGTTCGGTTTTGATGGAGAAGAAACAAGGAGAGAAAGTTTGATTGAGGTGAATTATTATGAGTGAATGAAAATGAGTGAACTTTTCCTTGGAGTGTGGATATAAACAATCAAGAAGCAAGTTTTTCCAACATTAAATGCAACCCTCCCCCCCTTGGCCGGTTTTTAGGGGGAGGTGTTTGTCAAAATTACTTTTTTTTTTTTTTTTTTATATAATGTATGTACTTGTATACTTGTAAGAAAAGTGTAAGTAAATGTGTAAATAATAATAACTTGTAAGGTTTTGTATACATTAGTTATTTAAGGAAATTTTAGGTGAAAGTAATTTTTAATAGATCAAAATAGAGTATAATGATATCATAAAAATTGTAAAAATACATTCCTTGTAAAATTTGAGTGATATAATAATTATCGTGTAGTTTTTAAGAAAAACGTCGTAATAATATAACTTTAACGATTTATAGACAAAATAAATTTAAAACACTAGGTAAACTCAAAATATAGTTTTTATAAGCTAAATGTAAGTATAAAAATATACCGGGATCATTTTTGGAAGTATCGGATTAAATGTTTAAAATAATAACTTACGCGATAGCGTTTATTTAATATAAAATTTACGCGTTTAAGGTGAAATGTAAAATCATGAATGAACTATCATAATGCAAATGATGCTAATGAAATGTAGACTAAACTTAGTCCATATGAAATGTACGTGATAATATGATCATGAATTCGCCGCTAAACCTTTAAGGTTACGCGAATTTGAAACACGTAAACCTAGTTTACGATAAATGTTGAAATTGTAAGGTATGAATTGTTTCGAGAAATGACCTGGAAGTACGGGTTGTCACATTCGCCCATCCAAAAAGGAATTCAGTCCCTGAATTCAGTTCGTGTTATGTCTATCGAATTTGAGTTTGTGATGAATATCGAGGAGAGAAGACATGGAGAAGTGTCGTTACGGTTATCGATGATTGAGAGTGTACAAAACATCGTAGTAAAGAAAATATCGGATGAATCTCTCATAAGTAACACTTTGACTTTGAAATATGTGAAGATTTTGCTTGCACTAAGATTTATAAATAACCGCTCCCAACATAACGTGATCCCTCCAGAATTAGACATAGTTAGCTAGGCTATGTATAATTAAGGAACGATGACGTGACGTTCGGTTTAGTTGTTATAACTCTCGATGTTTACAACGATTTAATCTGTGTCGTTAAAATGATAGTTGAAGTGAAAGGAATTAAAATTCTCGTAAGTAATAACAAATCGGAAAGAAAATAAAGTACGATAGATGAGAATATTTGGGTCGAATTGGTTCGTTCAGTGTTTTTCTAAATCGTACCACGCCTTTCCAAGACGGGTCCTTGTGCATAATTTGTTGCCCACTTGAGATTCTAATGGTTTGCGACTTATGGGACATATCTCCAAATTTTGCATCGTATAACGATGTAGCTTATCTAGCTATATGTTGTTACTTGTAACTGATTCTTGATTTGTATGACTTCCTTGTTTGTTTCATGAATGAGTTATGGACTAATGAATTGGACTTTCCTGATTTTAATCCTTGAATAAGTGATTGATACTTCAACCTTACAGTGCCTCAAATGGTGTAGTCAATATGTTCATGAGCTAACTATTGTTGTAAGGAAACTTGTCGATGGAGAATGATTTGCCTAACCATTTCTAGAAAGTTACACTGGCTTGAGCATATTATCTAATGTGGAAATTGCTCTCTCTCTCTAACCATTGAGCTGAGGATAGTAGGCGGTAATCATGTCCTAGTAGGTTTCATGGAAATCCTGAAATGACTGTCAGCAGTCTAAGGTGAATCGAATAGCTTATAATAGGTACAACTGGAATTGATACCCCGTGTCTCGTGTTAGATTCCAAAATGTCAAATCTGTCGGAAAGGACCTTATTGAAAAGAATAGATTATAGGTAACAGTTGTGGTTCCTCGCGTTTCTAGTCCTAGCGAATGTCATGACCTGAGTCTTACTTGTCTAAGGTGCTTAGTCTCTATGACTAAATTGTTTATTGTTTGATTATCGAAGTGTTTCCATGCTCCATGTTGTAAAGTCACAAACCTTAAATATTTAAGTGAGGTGGTGTAGTGGTTGGTGTTCAAGATTTGTTCCGATATTGAGTGCTTCCAAAGATAGTTCATCACTAATATTGTTATCATGCTAGCAAGAAAATAGATATCAGCTCAAACTATGTCGAAGAATGTTTGTTCTAGTTTCACTTGTAGATGGGGAGTCATTGATTGTCCGACATGTTCACACCTGTGGCAACTCTTGATATGGAAGTGAGGTTACTTGGAATTTCTAGAGAACACAATGCCTTAGAGGAAGTTTATATCGATAACCTTAATTTAACCAAATTTTCCTTTAAGGGACACTCATTGTAGGGAAGTTCACATATTGTTGAAGCCTTGTTTAATGAAATGTTCTGTAGTCTCAATTAGGAGGATTGGTTTATTCCTATAGCGTTGCTTAGTGTGTATTCGATTAGTACTAAGTCTTGTAACTCGGTCTAGCTAGTACTTTTGGAATGATAGAGTTTGGATTCTAATCCAAAATAGTGGTTCGGAATGTCTCGTGATGTCTTAAGATTTTTGTTGAGTTTTGAATCATCCTACCACCTAGTTCTAGTCCTTGTTGGTAATTCCAAAATCCTTCCATTGTTTTCTTGTATCGAGGAATCCTCCTCACAGATGGTATAGGAAGTCTTTCCTAAAAAGGTCACTCGTCAAATCCTAACTTATCGGTTAAGTGAGAGATAAATAGCGTAAGTATCTATAGAGTGTTAACAAAAGAAATGGTTATGCACGATTTATCTGATTATAAAACTTTGCTTTTAAATGAGAATTGTTTTAGGAGATTTGAAATGATGCTTGTTTTTGTTGAAATGGTATTATGTTCCTCCGAAGTTTTAGATGGTATTCAACGTTTTGTTTTGTAATATAATGGCTCAATGATTTTTCAGAGTAACATGAAAATCGTTTCGCATGAGGATATTAAATAGTTGATAAAATGACTGAAACCAATTGATAAGTTGGTAATAAAACAACTTGCGTTAAAATTTTATGAAACAACGTTTCTAAGATGGTGATAAAATAGTTCGAAATAAAATCAAGTGAAATAATTTCATGAAATAGTAACAGGATAATTTGGAATAAAATTTGTTGGATGGTTTGTAGGATACATAGGAGAACCTTATCGAGTAGTAATAGTCTACTAATTGGTCGAGAATAAAGTTGGCCTAACCCCTAGTAATATAGTGATGTATCGTCGTGAAATGATGGAAAATTGGGCAATTGGAGTAAGGAATGAAATAAACAGGGTGGTGATTATCGTAGAGATAATAAATGATAAAGATTACATTAGCTAAAAAGGTACTTATTATCTGTTCCTGTTGGTGGTCTAATCATGTTTCAAGTGTAGGAGTAGTAAGCGGTCTAGCAACAATAGCCCTAGAACTCTCACAGTCCTCAAATCTATGAGATGGTGTAGTGTCTATAGTCTTAGTGGTAGGTGGTAATGGTGTGTCAAATCATGCACGCTTCCCAAGCTGCAAGTCGGGTGTATGAGTATCGGGTATGAGATGTGATGGTACGGATGGTGCTCGAAATGATAATGATGATGAAAATAATGACAATGATGATAATGGAAATCCTTGTGGTGAGTTAAGAAAATAGGTTCATTAGGACTAAGCCTATAAGTTCTACCCAATGGTATGATCTGTCCCAACTGAGTGATAAAAATTGTCCTGATCCTACAGTGAATCAATAGTGATCGCGATGGTGTAGGTGCAACTTCGTCCTCCTAAAAGGTCTCAGTGTCATCATCTGATGTTATCGGTGTTGAGTCAACTGATGGTAAAATTGTGATAGGGAATGACAAGGCATTCTCCTTGTCAAAGTGATGTGAGTATAATGGGATGGGTATTTGAAGGCATCCATGTGACAATCGGGTTCGAAATGAAAGTAAATAACTCGTAAAATGTGCGTATAAAACCGCATGTATAGTGACTATGCATTTATGATGAAATGATGAGATGCTATGATGATGTAGTTATAGTCTAGGGTCAATGATGCAACCTAGTTCTCTATAACTGTAGCTCTGATACCAATCTGTCACACCCCCAATTTACCTGTTTTGCAGCGGAATGGAATTCCTGAGGGATTGACTGTCATAGCACCACAATCACAGTTATATTGAACGACCTAAAGTGTCGTTTTAAAAACACATCATTTGATATTTAACAAAAGCGTTCAGAGTTACAACATCGGTCCCAAAAGGTTACAAAGTTTGCGGAAACATAAATATAATACAAGTCCAAACGATGTTTTTGAAATAAAGTGCCATAATGTACAATGATATAAGTCGACGCCGCGACTCAAAATGTGGTTCCTTAACCATGCCATGATGATAATACCTTAGTTACCTGAAAATACATTGCTAAAACGGGTCAACAATAATGTTGGTGAGAAATCATAGGTTTATGTAAATGTTTTATACGACTACGCAAGTATAGATCAGGCATGACAATCATGTCACGTAAAAATGTTACTGGTATGACAATCTTGTCACATAAAAATGTTACAGGCATGACAATTATGTCACGTAAAAATGTTACAATTGCTTAAGCCCATGACACCGAGACGAGACTATTCATAATGTATGCCCCTGCAGAGTGTTTGCCAGACAACTCAATAATGTTATTAAATGAGATGCATCCGTATGATTAGTTGGGATTCACCAACCCGGATGGAGGCGTCACCCTCGATAGATCTATCCACTCACCCTCGCTTCTAAGATTAACGGTTCATGTTCAGGTAATGGGGACTTTCAATTGGCAATGCGGTAACTTAAGCAATGTAAATGAATTTAACATACTTGGTATCGTAATAAAATGTTGTGCAATGTATTCTCCCCCGTAGGTTTGAAATGAAGTAAAAACTTGTAAAACGGGGCTATGAAAACTCACTTGATAAACTGGTATGATGACAAGAGTGAGTACACTGAGGTATATCGGAATGCCTTAATCGGGACCTATTACGAATGATATGATATGCAATGAGTTGCAATGTAATGTTATGATATGCATGCATTACGTATGTTATTTATACCATTTGCGGGTTTTGAAAATAATACTTATCGTCGAAAAATACCCTTTTGACGTCTTGACCATTCAAAAATGACTTTACAAGTATTTACGTCAAAATGTCATCCTACAATGGTTTCGTAATGTTTTATGGTGAAATTATCACTTTTCGTCGTAAAATAAAGTCGTCGGAAATTTTGTAAAAGTGACAAAAATGGCTTCGAAAAACTAGTCGTAAAATGGTGTGCGTCGATTGTTAGGAAACGAACTCGACAGTTTTAGAAAGTTTGTATCAAAATCTAGAAGTTTCAGTTCAGGAGTTTTCGACATAAAGGTCTCGAACATAAAGATAATAAGGGTTAAAGATGGTGATTTTGTCTAATATGTTGTTTAAAAA
Organism: Chrysanthemum seticuspe; assembly: GCA_019973895.1. Classification (NCBI taxonomy): domain Eukaryota; kingdom Viridiplantae; phylum Streptophyta; class Magnoliopsida; order Asterales; family Asteraceae; genus Chrysanthemum; species Chrysanthemum seticuspe. Next base: position 190,228,517 of record BPTQ01000006.1, on the reverse strand, counting down.
TGAGTTTCGGCAAAGTTTAAGCAACCGTAATTAATTTATTAAAACTCCGCTATACCAACGGTTGATTGTTTTGAAAAATATGCTCGGTGATCTTGATTTCATTAGAATACATTTCGTTCCAAAAAGTTCCACATCATCGTTAAAAACAGCCCTCAACATGGTCGTTTTAGTTACCGTAACACTTGTGTCGTAAAAATAACATAGTTTTGCTGAAAATAATAGTTACGGCAATTTTATGAAAACGTGCATATCTTTGTCGTTTCAAATCCGTTTTCTACGTATAATACGTCCTTAGCTTCGTATCAAAGTATACTATTATATTTTGGATAAGTCGAAATAATTTGTGAAGCTTAAGGCTCGTTTTTGACTCGAACAAAGTAAAAACATGTTGCTGAAATTTCTGAAAAATATATATTTCGTCGTCAAACTTTAAAAATTCATAACTTCTTCGTTATAACTCCGTTTTAATCCGTTCAAGTGGCCACGGATTCGTTTTAAAGTATATTTTCTAAATATGAAGGCCAAAATTTCGTGCATACTGTCGGATTTTCCAGAAAATCAAAATAAGGACAGATCACTTTATAAACTTGTCGAAAATAGTTTTTCTCGTACTAAACCTATTCCAATCCCTTCAAATCAACTCCAAAGCTAATCTAATCCTACCATACACCTTCTTAGGGTGTCATGGGTTCCTAAACATCATCAAGACCAAAGTATACCAAGGGGATAATTATAGGATGACCTTATATATATATATTTCTAAAAATCATGTAAAAATGGTATAAACAACACCAATCATGCATACTTGCTCCAAAAATGAAGAGATACTTATGAAATGAAAAGGAGATATGAAAAATATAAATGATATGCTTACAAGTATTATGATGAGGTGCAAAGAACCAAGGTTAGCCTAAACACTCTAGGTTTTTATTTCAAAACCTTATAAAGAGTGTGATTCTAGATTGTTTATTAAATTGATCTTGCAAAATTGATGATCCCTTGTACACTTCTATGGAGTTCGGTTTTGATGGAGAAGAAACAAGGAGAGAAAGTTTGATTGAGGTGAATTATTATGAGTGAATGAAAATGAGTGAACTTTTCCTTGGAGTGTGGATATAAACAATCAAGAAGCAAGTTTTTCCAACATTAAATGCAACCCTCCCCCCCTTGGCCGGTTTTTAGGGGGAGGTGTTTGTCAAAATTACTTTTTTTTTTTTTTTTTTTTTTATATAATGTATGTACTTGTATACTTGTAAGAAAAGTGTAAGTAAATGTGTAAATAATAATAACTTGTAAGGTTTTGTATACATTAGTTATTTAAGGAAATTTTAGGTGAAAGTAATTTTTAATAGATCAAAATAGAGTATAATGATATCATAAAAATTGTAAAAATACATTCCTTGTAAAATTTGAGTGATATAATAATTATCGTGTAGTTTTTAAGAAAAACGTCGTAATAATATAACTTTAACGATTTATAGACAAAATAAATTTAAAACACTAGGTAAACTCAAAATATAGTTTTTATAAGCTAAATGTAAGTATAAAAATATACCAGGATCATTTTTGGAAGTATCGGATTAAATGTTTAAAATAATAACTTACGCGATAGCGTTTATTTAATATAAAATTTACGCGTTTAAGGTGAAATGTAAAATCATGAATGAACTATCATAATGCAAATGATGCTAATGAAATGTAGACTAAACTTAGTCCATATGAAATGTACGTGATGATATGATCATGAATTCGCCGCTAAACCTTTAAGGTTACGCGAATTTGAAACACGTAAACCTAGTTTACGATAAATGTTGAAATTGTAAGGTATGAATTGTTTCGAGAAATGACCTGGAAGTACGGGTTGTCACAGTTGGGAACTTTAGTGAGACAAAGAAAAATGAATTATGAAAGCTCCAACCCTTTGCCTTGCTAGGCAAAGGGTATTTATAGGTTCATACAAAACACGCCTCCTACGGGCTGTGGATCAGGCATACAGTGGGTAAATACCTGTAATACCTGAATTTCTAAAATTCACAAAAAGACCAAAATACCCTTATGATCAAAAGTAAGAATAAATTAAATAAACAAAATACCAAATGAGCTACGTAAATTCAGAAAACTTATAAGAAATATCACATATGATCCAAATAAATCTTGAATGACTTTGTAAAGTTAATTTTATAGATTATAATTTTATAAAATCAATTATGTATTTTTAATAAATAACCGAATATATTAAATAGTTTTATAAAAGAAATTAATTAGTAAAAGCCCAAAATAAATTTCTAAAGCTAAGAGTCCATTTATTTTAAGTCCAATACATATTAAAGCCCACAAGAAAAATTGGAAAAGTATATATATATACATATATTCGGTTCACCATTATCCCTAATAACCGATTTAATCACAAACCGACTTCAAAACCCTTCATAATTCGATTTCCAGTTTCCAGAGCTTGAGACCATTTTTCTTGGACAAGTTTGAAGGTAAAGAAGGTGGGAAAAATAGTGTTCGAGTTCCTAGGCTGCTGTTTTAGTCGTGGGTAGTTTTTGGATGAATTAGGGTTTCGACAAGTGAGGGTTTTGTGCTTCTTTTGTTCTAACGATCCAAGCTCATTAAGGGTAAGTTCCTAATGTTATTCTCAATCCTATAAGTCGTATATAACACATAAAAATTAGCCATGCATGTTTAATATGTTGTATGGAATTATTTGGAATCCAAAACCCTAAAAGCGTATGAATATAACGAATGGGCGTATAATATTTTTAGAGACCATGATTTGATTTTTCCAGAAGCTATTATATGATATAAGACCTGAATAAAATACATACTTATTAATTTGAAGCTTGTATGAATTGTTTTGAGTTTTAGGGTTCGATTTAACATGGAAAAAGGAAGGTTTTAAAAAGGGACGATTAGGGTTTTTCATGAGTTAGGGTTTCTTGTAATCATTAAAGGTAATTAATGAAGTAGTAATGATAAGCTAATGATTGGTTAAACCTAGGTTTAGGGTTTGTACTTGGATTTTACTTATTCGGTTCTAAATAAAAGTTTTGGGTTGGTTTTGTAAATTATGAAACTTAAGGGTTATTTTTGTAAACAGTAAAATAAGGGTACTAAACGTATAAAAATAAGTGTGGGGGTTAAACATGTAATTTTGGATAATTAAAGGGCCATTCGAATTGTATTTAATTTATTAGGGTACGTTTTGTAAATCCTAAAACCTTTGGGTTAAAAGTGTAAAATCTGATAAAGTAAGGTGAGATGGTGAACTTAAAGATGTCAAGGGTGTAATTTGAAATTCTGAGTAATTATGGGTTCAACAAGTGTAAATTGATTTTTGTAGAGACACGCATGAGTTTAAGTTAATTTCGGTTTGTTATCATTTACGTTCTAGGTTAAGTTGGAAAATCATTAAAAGAAGTAATATGTGAATTTAATGCGTATTTAATAATATTTAAAGAGTATGGGAAACCCTAGAACCTAAATAGAAAGTTGGTGAATTAATGAAGAATACCCTAAAATGTTGAGAATTCGTCTGTCACTAAAATAAGAATATTCTGACAACTCTAAAAGTATTAATGCGATAAATCCGTTATAATATTAATGATACTAATAAGTATTAAATAAATCATAATCCGTGTAGATTCGTTGGAGGAGACGCGACTTTACATCTTCGTATTCGTTCATTTTCTCTCAATTGCTTTAAGGTACGGATATTCTGACCTTTTCAGTAAAGGTCCCTCATGTTTCCCTTTGTTGTCATTCTCTTATGCTTATTAGGATTTCCTATGCCATTGCTATGAACCCTTTTCTGAATGTTTGATCTGTTACTTATCTGAATTTATGTTCTAGTGAACTATGCAATATCTGATGTGAACTTTATGTTAGGAAGACTTTGATATGTGTAATTGATGAACCTTGTTATATTTGAATATGAATCTTATGATAAGATGTTATCTGATAAGTTATATGAGATCTTTATGATGAATTATGATCTGTGTCATTTATGACAAATTGTTTGACCTAAGTTAGTTGACACCCGAGCCAAATAATAACTAGTCATGGGGGTTCCATGTCCGTATCAGTGATGCACCTCTGATATGACTCTAGGGCAGTAGAGTGATGTTCTGCCACGTCCCTTATCTGTATCTGTTATGAGCTCAAGTATATGTTATGGCCAATATTTGTCTGTGGGGCGTATGGATGCATCCTAGATCTGATCTGTTATCCGATATGATTTGTCTGGTGAATGATGTCGTGTGCAATACGCGTCTTCACAACTTCTGGGAGCTAGCTACTCCAAATTATTTGCTAAGATGATTCATGCATATGTATGATGATTTTGATATGATATGTTCTGGGCTCGAGGTAGTTAACTAAATCTGTATTTGCTAATTATGTGATAAGTATTCTGATTATGTTTTGGTATGTTAAATGCTTATGACTATGTCTTCGGCTTATTATATGTTATTATACATGTGTATGCTATTGTATGTTTATGTGAATGCCATCTACTATGCTGAAATATGATATTATGATAGTTATCGTTATGTGGATTCTTTGAACTGTGGGATGTATGTGTTAGTGTGATAGTGAGTATTATATCAGTTTAATATGTATAGTTTGTTCAGTTAATTTGGGAACTTTGCTTATATGTTAGTGTTTTATCGTCTATGTGGTCTGCCATGTCTGAACTCTGCTGATGTTAGGATTTGATCTAAGAACTGGTTTAGCTTATGATATCTGTTTGGATAATTGCTAATGGTTATGCTATGTTTTGTTTGGTCTTTCTAATTATAGTTGGTCTGCTATATTTCTATTTGTTTGTGAGAATGCCATGATTTGGACTGTTATTTCCGCTGCTGCTATATTGAATTAAATGCTTTAAATGTTGATTAATTGCTCTGTATGAATGCCATGTTTATTTACTAGGAAGTATTTCCGTTAGCTTTTAGACTTTCCGTTTGGCTTATATGTAATTTGTTATTCTTGGTATGTTATGTGTTTGGTTGTTCTGATGTGTTCGTGTTTGTGTCATTAATGTGCTATGTGAAGTTTAAACTTTTATGTGGTTGTTTGGATTTCTGTATATTTGTGCTTCCGCAGAATCCTATAAGATCCTTCGTCATTATTTCATTTTATTTTGTTATTCGTATATTTGTTTTGTTTCGTTATATCTGTTCACTGGGCTTTGTAAGCTCAGCCGCACTTTTCTTTTCCTGCGGCAGGTATTTAGCATTTCAAGATGAGCTTGTGGGATAGCTGATCTGGGTTTGAGAGTAGAGATGAGAGCAAGACTTTACCATAGAGATCTTAGATTTATTTTGGAAGATTAGTTATTTATGTTTTCTTTTTGGATATTTTGTAAAGGCTTCCGCTATTGTATAGTTATTAAAGTTCTGATATGAAACCGTATTGTGATATCTTTACCCTTGTCGGGTCGGGGTGTTACAATACCCGTCCGTCCTCCACGGTGTTACTTAGCAAATTATTTACTAACAGTAAATGACTACGACTACGAGCTTTCTAACGAATACATATACTTGAGGTGACCGACTCTTTAACTACTGGATTTTCTAAATCCTAACAACGTGTCTCAGTCATCCTCTTTATTAACTCTAACCAACCATTTATTTTGAAAAGGAAACAATTTTGCAGTCAAACTTTGTTATGCAGTATATAAAGAAACCTATGTGTTTTGATATTTCAGCAAGAAGTCTCTATAGACTATATTTTGTGTAGCATTTGGTGGCTTATTTTTTCCGACTGATATAAGACAGCCGCAATACAAGATGGAACGTGCTCTTTTTAATATAACGTTTTGTGGAAGCAACTTTATTACGGCTAGCCGCATAATGGGAGTATAGTATATGTTTTTGGCAAACAAAAAAAGTAGAAAAAGAAGAAAAGAAATATAAAACTTACCAAACCGTGCTCCAAATGTCGTTGTGAGATTATTAACCATCCTATACAATTTTATGGAATATTAGAGGTGGTAGTTTACACCCAAAATAAAACACATGGGCTAATTTAGGCTAATTTGTAAAATATTTGGCACATTTAGCCCCCATATTTTTTTTTAAATGGGCGTATATTGCTCATTTAAAACTTAAACGGGCACTGATGCAGGATTTCCGACCATATTTTATAATTTATAATTGTTTCATCTACCTAAGGTCTACCTAATGCACTTACGGGCAGTGTACCCGGTCGTGTATAGTGTAGTTGTTGGTAAAGCCGAGGTCGTCCCAATAGCTATGCGTGCGGATTATTTTAAATTCTAATGTCACTGGTTTTAAAGGGGGTTTTGTAATTGATTAATTAAACTAATTAAATGAAATGAACAAAAGCAAATGATTATGAAAAGATATCAGTATGGAGAGAAGTGCTAGCCTAACTATTACTCTTGTTATGTCATGACTACGTTTTCTAATTAGTGTAACCTATCGCTTCATCTGGGTTTTAATTCGACTAGACTCAGTTGGTCAATACACCTAGTCCTATCTTCCACCTCGTCTTATTCCGTAACTAATGATTACAAGAGTTCGTGGGTTTACGAGATGGAAGAGCCAATAAGCACCTCTACTAAATTAGACTTATTTAATGGAACCTGTTAGGATTTAGAAAATCCATGTTGAAGTGTCGGTCACCCCAACTATTGTCTAACATAAGTTATCTCGTAGACTTAGCGTTATTTATTAGTTATTAGTTAGTTAGAGTAACACCGTGGAGGACGTACGGGTCTTTACCCACTGTATGCCTGATCCACAGCCTGTACGGGGCGTATTATGTAAGACTATAAAAGCCTTTTCTTATCCATGGCAAGAGGTGGAGCGTTCATTTGGTTAATCTAACATTTCTTATTTTCTCTCATCTCTTTCTCTCTTTAGAAAGCATCCCATCTTCTACTTTCTCTCTCTAAAATCTTGCATGATCCGAACCTTATATTAGTGTGTTTGTGTGTTACAATAACCAATATACTACATTTGGTATCAAGAGCCATGGTTAGATCATAAAGTTTGGTTATTATTGCTTCTAAGTGGTTCGAATAGTATTTGCCTTTTGACACGAATTTGGACTTAGTTGATGTTTAAATGTGTTAAAGGTTTGTACTTTTGTGTTTAGGATCATCATATTAGTTTATTTTTTGGTTTGGAAGGTTTGATTCATCTTGGTTGTGGTGTTTTTGATTGGAAAAGTTTGGTTTTTTGGATTGTTCTTGAGTGCGATTTGAGTCACGGATTCATTTTCTTGATTGCGGTTTGTATATTATTTGAAGCGATTTGATCATATGTGGACTGCAGTTTGTTCCTTATTCGCTGTGAGTTGGTGATTTTGTTGCGACTTGAGTGCTTTTTAGGCTACGACTTGTTGTGACTGCGTTTTGTGGTGGAAAGGACAAAAGGACATAAGGACAAGTGTAGGTGTACTATTGATAGTGATTTGTCCCTCTGCGTTTTGATTAAAGTGCGGTTTGACAAGTTGCGATTTGGATAGGACTGCGATTTGTTCTTTGCGTTTTGACAGGGTTTGCGGTTTGTCACTGCAGTTTGTCACTGCGGTTTGTCACTGCGGTTTGTCACTGTGTTTTGTCATTGCGTTTTGTCACTGTGTTTTGTCAATTCTTGCGATTTGTCTCAAGACTTAACATACAAAACCTTAGTTTTCAAACCCTAATTTTCCGAAACAGGGGGTATATATAAAGAATTAGGGCATATCACAAACTCAACCATCACACCAAAAACACATATCCTGATCAAGAATCACATACAATCACTAATCATTGTACCGATTCAACAATCTTCCTTTACTACATTCTACTTCTCACAGTATCACGGTTTTGTCTTAATTTTGTAAAATCCCGTAAAAGATTCTATTTCTCAGTTTAAATCACAGACTTGTAAAATCCCGTGTTCACTTACATCATGTCAAACTCTTCAAATTCAGATATATCTAAGATACTTAAGTTGTATGACGTGATTGATGAACCGAAGATATCCAACAATGTACAACTAATTAACGTGTCTGAGTTGGACGATGCTAATATGGAATCTTTGTGCTCTTATTCATCTAATAGTGAGTCGCACTAGTCATTGCAATCTATTGCCAAGGATAGTTGCATTGAACCTTTTCGACAACTTCATTCACACCTCACGTTACTTCGAACTGAAGACAGATATACAATGGGAATCGAACGAGCAGTTATTGCACTTTTCCGTCAAGAATTATCAACGTTCACGAGCACATTGTTCTTGAACTTGGAACAATTGGAACAACAACTTGAAAGAGAAAAGGTTCAAGAAGCCGGTTCTAAAGCTGCACTTCAGGTGATCAATAGACAATTTCAGTCATTCTTCAATGGTGAATACACTTCGGATTATGATAAACATATGACTGAAATGTGCTTCAAGAATCACACTGGGATGGAAGCAAATATGTTCAGAGAAATATTAATCCAAATCTTGGATAATGTTAAGAAGTATATTGAGGAAAGAGCACAAATTGATGGCAAGGTGAATGAATGTCGGATGCAATCATATGATAGTAGTGTTGAGTCGGGTAAAGCAACGGATGATGCATCAGTTGGAACTGAATACAGAGGATCAGAGACAGATAAGCTTGACACAGCCAGCAGTTCAGTGACTTTTCTTACACCAGATGTGGATGTAGATATCATATCGATAAATGAACATGTGTCATGTGATAAGGTACCCTTAACTGTTCAACATAGTGCATCTGCCAATGTACCTAAACAAACTGATCTAAATGTTGAACATGATTCTACTATGAGCACCAGAAGCAAACTTATTCCCTATGAAAAGCTGTGAAAGATCAGTTGTCCATTCTTCTTGATCTTCCTTTGCCACTTCCCATGTCTCCACATTTTCTGAATCCAAAATCATTGACCATGATTCAAGACTATCAAATCTTTTTCGCTCCATGTTTTCCATCTCGGTTTTCCAAGGAGATTTTGATGAAGAAGATGGGTATGGAATAGGTTTCTCCTTTTTCTTCATTCTAAAAGGATTGAAACAAGAGATACCCATTGCCAAAACAAGTATGATCGAGCATTTCAATCTAATGGAGTAGGCTAATAACGAACCCTATTCGTGATTATAACAAAGTTTGTCATGCAAACAAAATCAAGAAATGAAAAAATTATAGACCTTTCGGTGTGATCAAGACGGGACGATGTGGATCAAATTCTGAGGGAAAACATGGTACAATTCGAAATAAAAAACATAGGTACTACATAAAATAGAAAGTGTAATTTTTTGCTATGTTCTTCCATATTTCGACCACATACATTATAGTATTATACCTCATTACACTGGACTAAACCTTGATCCGGGTATCACCTGATTCGTTCTCGTCTATGATTTCCTTTGTATTCGAGTTTCGATTCTTTTATCTCCACATCTTGAACATATGGGTCTATTGGCTAATCATCCAATCTTTTCTTTTATGAAAGTGTAATTTCTTGTTTTCTCTAGCTACTTGTTATTTTCTTTTTGATAAAGTATCGTTGTTCAAAATAGAAATAAAACCAGTCTTGCCAAAAATGGAGCGATCAAGACGTGGTCCTTGAACTTCCCTCCGTATGAGACTATGAGCACGTACACAAATTTTTTTGTGGATGGAATAAGATTAAAATTTGCTAATCATTAAGAGGCCATCAATGATGTATCTAATTAATTACCTTTGCTAAATCATGTACCATTCACGTTTCCATATTTCTGGTTCATAAATTCAGTCGGTAAATTAAAATATGGCTCCAATCTCAATTACATTTGTATTTAAGTTTCCGATTCCCCCTTGCGGGTATTTAAGTTTGGAATTTATATATATTACTATAGCACAAGCCTCATTGTATCCATTGTATTTTATTAAGCTCTTTAAAAATTAATATATTTTGGTCCAAACTCTCGAGCCCAAAATGATGGTGTTGTTCTAGCCCAATACAAAAATTGAAAATGGTGTGATAAACCCACCGAATATGAAACTTCAACGAGCAAGTGAGTAACACGTGTTATCAAACTCTTCAAACCACGGGTACGTGTCCACAAAACCGATCCTCCATGAATGACTCAGTAAGAAACTAGAAGAGGAAAATCAAGATCATCATAAATCATAAACCCAAACAAGAGTGGAAACATGCGGTTGATGAGGTTGTTGGATTCAGGGAAAAAAGAAGTTCGTGGGTTGTTCATTCTCGACAGGTAATTTTGGGGTTTAAAGATTACTGCTTTTTTTTTTTTTTTTTTTTTTTTTTTTTTTAATTCATTTATTTTTTATATACAGCCTTTATTCTATCATATGTAGGTGTTGCTATTTTCAGTTCTTTGCCAATGACTTTAGGATGCCGACAATGTGTTTGGTAAAATGTCAAGAACATCTCACTTAAGGTTAGAGATACAAAGATTTAATTACATGTAAGAGGTTTGTTCATTCCAGATACATCTCACTTATGTCTTTTCTTAAATGATTTCAAATATCTTATTTGTGATGGTTGAGTGACGATCATGACCAGATATCCGGGTGCGAATCGCGACGAGGAAGGAGATGGGAATCATTTCATTGCAGGCTCCATATGGGCGGTCAATGGACTTGCTGGTGTTTCAAGAGTTGTGCTCCATACTACATCATGTAAGTAAATAGATAAAGTAGATGATACCGGATTTTTTAAATATTAATACTGAGCATTGCTTTTTTCGGTTCAGGATGGGTTGGACAAAAAAGCCAAGGTATCACTTCCTCGAATGGACTAACTGAGAAAGGAACGACGCCTTTACAAAGTTACGAGGTCGACCGTAATGCCAAATATTTTATTTCAAGCGTCAATCCTTGGACAAGGTCAGCCATAATTTTTCCTTTTGGAAAGTCTGCTAATTGTTAAAATATATATATATATATATATATATATATATATATATATATATATATATATATATATATATATATATATATATATATATATATATATATAGAGTTAGGATCAAATAAGAAGAAAAATTAAAATGAGAAGGATAAGAAGAAACCACAACCACACATTTCAGATGCACCTATTAAAATAGATGCATCTCCCCTTGAAAATCTCTCCCTTATTTGAAATGTGTGGCTAGAAATTCTTCTTATTCTTCTCATTTTAGTTTTTCTTCTTACCGGATCCCTTCCCTATATATATATATATATATATATATATATATATATATATATATATATATATATATATATATATAATAAAATGCTTAGAAATTGTCACAGATCTATAACTCTTAACATATTCGAAAGTGTTCCTTAACTATGATCATTATTAGGGAAAAAGCCAAACTGCATACAATGTTGTTCTTATCACGCGCTTAGCTGATTATGAGTCAAAGTGAAATATGACGGGTATTTTCCATTGCGTTTTAACGTTTGTAGACAAATGGCTAATGAACATACGGAAGTTTCACCACCTGCTGGTGCCACAGGAGTGCCGGCGACAGAAACGGGCATACCTCAACAAACCAGGGACATGGGACAGGTTATAATGACAAAAGAAGATGTAATCGACTTTATGGATTTCAGACCCAATGATCTAAACAAGGCGTTAGAAGTGAAAGTCTACAGAAAATGGATGTTGAGACAAAATAATGTATCAAAACACCCCCGCCGCAGCGCGGCGGGTACAAATTACTTGTTGTAATATATATGAAAACTTAAAGAGAAGAGTTATTTTACATATCAAACTTTGACTTATCTCCACCATCCATCTAAAAAGAAATCAATGGCTGAGATTAAAAACATTTTATTATTTCACATATTTTTTATAATTTAAATATCTCTTAAACCGTTAATCGTTAAGTGAAAATATTTACACCGTCGCGAAAAGCATTTAATTATCTTTCTATAGACGGACACTTTGATATACTTTCGAAAAAAGAAAAAAAAAAATCGTTTTTTTTCACGTTTTTTCGTCTTTTTTACGTCACTTGAAATTTGCATGAAAAAAATCATATATGATTAAACACTAATTTGAATATCACATGTGATATTAGTGTTAAATCATATATGATATGTGATATCACATATGATATGATATGTATATCATATGTGATTTTACACTAATATCACATGTGAATTACACTAATATCACATGTGATATTACATATCATATATATGATATAACAGTAATATCACATGTGATATTCAAATTAGTGTTTAATCATATATGATTTTTAACGTTAAAAAAACGAAAAAACTTAAAAAAAAACGTGAAAAATACGAAGAAAACAAAATTTTGTCGAAAATATATCAAAGTGCCTATCTATAGAAAGATAATTAAATGCTCGTCGTAATGATATTTTTTTTCGTTTAACGATTAAAGGTTTGAAAGTTATTAATATTTGAAAAAAGAGGATGAAAGTGAGTTTTTTAAATTGTTAGGATTAATTTCATCCATTAGATCAAATAAAAATGGATGATGGTGATTGATCCCTTGGTATGTAAATAATCTTTTGTCCTCAAATGATCTTAATTCAAACTTAAATATCAGAATATCCAAAAATTAATATGTTTGTTTTTTACACATAAATATTATCTGTGTGATGCTGCCTACACGGGCGTGGGTTTATGGCTCCATGCCGCAATGTCAGGTATTGGTTAAGAGACTTTCGTCGGAAACGTGCAAAGGGCAGTAAGGAAAAATTCAATCACACTCATGCAAAACTTCAGAACGTAATTGAGCGGGCATTTGGAGTCTTAAAAGCGCGTTTTCCAATCTTGAAGAGTATGCCCAAATTTCCTTCGGTAACACAAAGAGATATTACTATTTCATGTTTTGCTATTCATAATTTTATTCCAAAAAGAGGGTCTAAACGATGATTTGTTCTCTCAATACGAGCAAAATAAAGTACATGATAATGAAAATGTACATGATGATAATGACGGTGATGTTGAAGTTGTTCAACCAATTGGGAGTGACGCGGATCAACAATACATGATTAATTTACGAGATCAAATCGCGACACAAATTATGCAAAGCTAGGTTTTAAATTATTTGGTATTGGTTAAGTTACTTAATTGTTGTTTCATTGCGTTAAGCTTATGTTTTATTTTAAAACGATTTATGTAATAGTTTTTATTATGTTAAATTTTGGATATGTATTAAGATAATTTATTTAATGATTTATAATTGTGTTAAATTTATGATAAAAATGTTTTGTTTCAAGTTTACACTATTTACTTATTAATCGTATTTGCAATAGTTTAATATATACTTAAAAATGGAAAATTAAAACCATTCAGACAATTATAAAAAAACAAACAACACTTTTTCATTAAGATTAAGACATTATTGCCACCTCTTACTAGTAATATGTGATAGTCATATTCAGATATGAAACATCCTAAACAAAAACACCCTAAACCTTTTGCTTGTGGATGACCCTAGAACAAAGTAATTAGTAAAAACAATATAGACTTCTAACATGAAATATAGTGATAAAATTGAAAAACACAAGATCTTAGCGACACACTTAAAAAATTCTCCCCATTCATCATTTGTTAAGTTGAACGGATTAATTTGAGGATTATATATGCATGTTTCTCTCATTTACACCCATCCACATGAATTACTTCCATTTCATATAACATGATTTTCATATGCTTCTGTGTAACCTTCATGCCACATGTTTCGTGAAGTTTACTATGTAACATAGCCCATGTTTCTTTTTTGCAGGCTTATTCCCCCTCGACCTACTGTGCTAACTTCTTCGATACATAATTCTCGAAAACATTTAATCTAGTCGTTTGTCCATCTTACTCGAACATTTTCATTTTCATCGATAGCTACTGCAAAAGCTTCATGTCTTATAATTTATACATAAATCACAATCTTTTGACGCATATAAAAAGAAAGAACTGCTACTAATGCAAATATTGCTTGCATGATATTTATTTCCTAACAAAGCATAGTTACTTACTTACATATTGTCAAAACAGTATACGTGCATAAAATTCGAAAATGTCCCAGATTTACAAGGATCATATAGGATAATATTAAGTTACGTTAGGGAATTACAAAACTGGTCCGTTTAGATACTTCAGATCAGATGACTGTCCACTAAATTTTGAGCTAGTCTATGTGCTTTCTTAAACAAATATAGCCTAAGTTATCGAGGTAAAAATGCATCAAACTTCAAATTTGGATTAGTTTGGTTATCATATGAAATTTGCCTAATCTTATAAATAAAAAATAAGTAGATAAAAACCTTAAGTATATCATCAATGACCTTTCGTTCAATACTAAAATTGAAACTTAAACATAACATCTAATGTTACAATAATCGAGGGGATACACGGCAGGAGTCTGTACAATGTATTGACACCAGGTTGTGATTTTTAAACAAATAAAAATTTAGGAACTTACTAGCGAAATGGATCCTCAACATATTTAATTTAAGTGCAGATACATAACATACACGATCTTTAAATTGAATGCTGATACAACTCGCAAACAATTTTAATAGCAAAAATAATAGAAATACATGCCTCATTCAATAGATCTCCAAAGTCCAATTTATTTTAAAACATTTATGATAAAAATAACAACAAAGCTACGCATTATTCAGATCAATTGCATTGCAGATTAAAAGGTTACCTTAACGAGAAATGGTGAGTGGCTGCAATCTGTTGAATGAGCTCAGTTGTGAACCATGAATTAGAAAGAAGTGCAGACCTCTTATAATGAAGTAGAAGTGCAGGAAGATGGCAATCCGTTGTAATAAGGTAGGGATTTGGGAGAGAGAGAAGGTCAGGTAGAGAAAGATATGTTTATTTCAAATGAGAGGCCTTCAGATTTTTTCTTTTAACTCTGACCGAATGGGAGGTTTTTCCAGATGAATTGTAAGAGCCAACTGAGCCTTCAGTATTATTTTCATGTATATTTGCACAACACAATAAGGCTCAGAAATTTAAGATTATTTCCATTTTGTAATGACCCAAGTCTAAAAAGAGTATCATAACAATTTGTTACTTCAAAACTAAACTTTCAAGACTTGGACATGTCACATCAGAATATTGCCTATGTAGTATTCTATGTAAACGCTGTATCAGTAAAAGAAAAAATGAGGATGACATTGTGTAAAAAGTAACGTATTTTTCTACTGCATTGATGCAAATGCTTGTAAACATTCTTGAAGGCATGCGTGCCGAATGTACTTATTTAATACCTTTATGTTATACTCTGTTCTTCCTACTTCATTATCAAAAAAACACATTTCACAGTTCACATTTGAAAAGTATAATAAGCCTCACTGGTACCTCAGAATAAACTAAACATAATCAACTTTTTCATATGGGTCATTAAAATCCTTGAATTTAAAATGATTTGATTAACACAGAGGTAAGATTTAGAAGCAATGAACATGAAAACAAGATATAAAACACAAAGCAAATACAGATAGCCACCATTGATATTGTCACAGAACTATGTAAAGAAATAATTCATCATACAAATAGTATTAACAGCAGCCGAAACACTCATGAGATGCAAATACCGAATGCCAATGCTAGCATTGCAATATGAAGGCAGAAATTAATTCAAAATGATTGCTACCCCAAAAACCTCGTCCTTTTTGTGTTTTAGAGAAGGAAGTGCATTCTTGTGAGCTCTAACAGCTAAACAAAAACTCGACGGGCCCAATTGCAAGGAGCCAATAAAGTAATGAGGTGAACAAAAGATTGGACAGTCTAACATGGCATGATCTGATGATCCCAAAAGAAAAGGAACTAAATCACATTAAGTTTTGGTATTTAGGGAAAAACAGAACAGTACTATGACAAAGCAACCTTCAAATTAGTTAAGATACTTGTAGACAACAAGTAACAAAAGAGAGCCACATCAAAAGACACTTAAGCATCAGAATTTAGTATAATATGTATCATAGGATATGCTCGTCTAACTTAATACCTTCCTTATCCCCTTAATTTAATCACAAGATGGAGGACGGATTCCTTGTGGATGTTGTAGTCAGCAAGGGTAAGGCCTTCCTCAAGTATCATTCCACAGAAGATCAGTCGTTGCTGAACCGGAGGAATGCCTTCCTTATCCTGGATCTTGGCTTGCACATTGCTGATGGTGTCTGAGGGTTTAACTTCCAGAGGTATAGTCTTTCCGGTGAGGGTCTTGACTGATATCTGCATAAATCCCTTTGATTTACGCATAAGTGTAAGGACGGATCCATCCTTAATGTAAAAGTCGACAAGGGTACCACTATCATTAAGAACCATATCATTGAAAATCAAAACCACCTCATCATTGGGAATACGTTCGCGAAACTGGATCCACCCTTTTACTCTAGCAATGGTATCTGAGGGTTTGACTGTCCGACCGATGGTCTCTCCAGTGAGGGTCTTAACGAATATCTCTATCCATCCCTCTGATTTAAGCATACTTGTTAGGGTGAATTCCTCTTTAATGTGGAAGTCCGCAAGGGTACAATTGTCGCATAGAACAGTTTCATTAAAGATAAGTTCATGATCCTCAGGGGAAATATCAGGGTACTTTGTTTTCACATAACCAATGGTGTCCGAGAGTTTAACTTTCAGAGCGGTGATCATTCCTTTGTAGTTCTTAACGAATATCCGAACCAATCCACCAGATTTACGCATAAGTGTGAGGGTGGAATCCTTCTTGATACGGACTTTGGCAAGGGTAATCATGTCCCCAAGAACATAGTTATCAAAGATTAACGCTTGCTCCTTAGGGGAAATATTTTCCTTAGCTTGGATCTTGGCTTTCACATTGCCGATGGTGTCAGAGCATTTGACTTTCAAAGAGATCGTCTTGCCAGTGAAGGTCTTGACAAATATATCTGCATAAATAAGAAAAAGACAACTGCTATAAATAATTTCATTTTATTGAAATAAATGAATACATCTTCACACCTATACTTATTTGTGCTCTATGCTTCTTGCTTATTAAAGTGGTTCTCTTTTGACATGTAATGCCATTATTGTTCAATGGTAAAGATACTAGATTGCCATCATTAAATTACCAACTACCGATACAAGCACATTTCAGAGAGAGAGAGAGAGAGAGAAAAAAAAAAAAAAAAAAAACTTTAAATTCACCGAAAACATGGCTAAATCTTGTATTTTGGTATCATCTCTATTCAGAAAAAGGAAAGTGTAAGTCTACCAGTAACCAAGTTTCATCACTATTACAGTAATGTCACTCAAAACATTTATCAGATGCAAAAACCACAAGTATCAAAATATTGTTACATTGTTGTGAAAATTTTCAAAAACAAGTTAAAGCTGCTATGACACTTGATTACATGAAGTAACAGGTAAATTTGACAAAGAAAAGTTACTTAATACAGTATTAACCAAGTTACATAACTATTCCTTTTCAGTCACTTGGTGTTAGCAGTTAACAGAAGTACAGAACAATATTGAAGCTACAAGTAGTTTCTGCTGTCAGAATTTCCAGTGACTTCATTAAAACTACAATAATCAAAATTGGTTACAATTTAATGATTTTGCCCTCCAGAAAACTTGGCGGTCAACTGCTATTCAAAGACAAAGACTATTCTATCTTTAACAGAAATATAATAACTGTTACAAATCTCGTTTTAACGAGATGAAGAAATAGAATAAAATTGCACATGCTATTGTAGTCAAACTATTAAGAAACTTAAGATCGACACAACTCCGGTTTCATATCCATGTTGATACTAATTAACAATTACTTTCGTAACTAAAACATTGTATGGAACAAAAGCATCTTATATAAAACAGTTGATATTAGATAATGAAATGCCAGATGATCCATTAGCAGCAGAAACAATAAAAAAACAAACTTTCCAACCAGCAGGCTTTATTTCCTCTACATCACACCAAAATTAGCTAAAAAGCATTAATAAATGTCAAGAAATTATCACCGAAACATGTAGATTTATATGAACTGAAGTTCTGAACAATTAAGCAAAGAATAAAATCAGCAGAAAACTTAACCAGCAACAAGGTTAAAGAGATGAGCAGAAAATCTGAGAGCTAATAGTGACGAAAGACAGTAGGGTGTGGTATTTTTAATTTCTAGTGTTTGGTTACTGGCAAGGAATGAAGGGTATCCTTCCCAGTAAAATATGTTTAGTTAAAGGTATGCCTTGTAGGCATAGGAATGCTCCAAATGGAGCCCAAAATATTGAGTTTCCTTCAAGCCCGCCTATAGAAGGTTTAAAAATCTGATTCCCTGTCATCCCTTTCGTTCATCTCCAAACTCCATTGCGGCTTCCTCTATGGACTACTGCTTCACTAATGTCTGGTTTTGTCACTGCATTTGGATTCATAGAATTTGTTTATTCGGTGATGCATCCTGAGCTTTTAAAAAGTTTTTGTATTTCTAAAAAACTTTGGTATGCAAATTTCAAGCTCATACTGCGCCGATAGCTGCTTTAGAGGTTGCTTATCTGACTGCTCTAGCTGAAAGTAATAAGCTCAACTGAAAACAGAAGTGGCGTTCGGATGCAAGAGCTTACTCTTAATTTGGGAAAAAAAAAGCTCCTAAGCTAACTCAAGTAGCTTTACAAGTGAAGCTTGAGCTTTTAATAAACAAGAACAGCAACTACACTTCAGTTAATATACGTTACATATTTAAGCCTGCAATATTAACTTTATATGTCATAACACATTTCAGTCTCTCATTCACAACTCTAAATAACATACACTTGCAACTCCAACTACTTTTCCAAACAAACCTATGAAAAAAACTATGTATATGTAGGCAAATTTGACCCAAACATCTAAAAAACGGATCCGACTGGGTTGATGATTAGAGTTTTTGGGTCATATGGATATTATGTAAGACTAAAAAGCGGGTTCCAATGGGTAATACATCGGGTCGAATGGATTTCCAAATCTGAAATCCCTAACTGAATTGAATTTCTTCATCTCTTCTTCATACGTAGTCTAGCAGCTTGAATAAAAGCTAGTTGATTTCCAGTTGACCCGACCCGTTTGAACTATGACCCATTGCTAAAATGTAACCCGCTTGACCCTTTACCCATTTGACCCATGACCTGATCCAAACCTACCTGACCATTTTGCCACCCTGTTACAATCTCATCCAAAGGCTATGTTTGGCAAAACTTTTGTTTTATAAAAACTTTTGCTGACTTAGGTGTAGGTATGTATAAAGTGTAAAATGACGTAAAAGATAAACATTGTCACTAAAAATTTATTTTAGGGTTTAAGTCATACAAATATACAATAGACGTGTACTTTTCCAACTGTCCGATTATAGTACGTGTAGTTTATGTTTCGTACTGATATGGCCGTTTGTTTACCGGCTTACCAGTTAACCCGCTAAAAAGGTAATATTTTTGTCTTTTTGTGCCTACATCACTCAAAACTTACATCCAAAAACACCCCTTTTTAGCTCTTATCCACTTATCCAAACGCCCCCTTCTTCAAAATCTACCACCACACGCCATACACTCCCTCCACCCAAGTGTAACTTGGTATAATTTGACGGTAGAACAAGTTTCCAAGTATCATATCAGCAGGAAGTGTAGAGGTATTAGACGAGTAGTTTTTTGGGTAATATAACGGGAAACAAAATTCAAATAAAAACCCACCCTTTCTTTATTAGCATTTCAAATAAAAAGTTTTATAACAAAATTCAAAAGCTAAACACACTTGCATTAAATAATAAACGCTCGTCGCCAAACACAGACTAAAAGTAGAAAAAAAAACCCTGAATGCTAAATAAATTCCATCATATATAAAAAAAAGGGTAAATTGTTACAAATAAAGTAGGGCTAAAAGTTATAATTAATGATCCTTACTATTGGTGTAGTCATTGAGTAAATCATTATTATCCTCATCGCTGGAAACTGCATTGTCGTCATCGTCACTCAACTTATCGTTTTCGACACGTTTACGCTTACCACAAGAAGAATCTTCCGCACCTCCTTTGCCCTCCGCCATTTTTCCTATGATTTTTTTCCTTGTATGAAAAAAGTGAGGGGGTTTATTGGTGTTTTACTATTTTCAGAAGGGGTGTTTGGAATTAGAATACGGTACTGTCTATTAATGGAGAAAGTTAAAAATAAAAAAATTTAGAAAATGAAATGGGGAAAAAAAATTTAATAACTCTATATATATATATATATATATATATATATATATATATATATATATATATATATATATATATATTTTTTGAAACAATCAGTTATGAGCAATTTTACTATGTTTTAAAAGAAAATTATTAATACATATCGTAAATCGGGTTGATCGGGATGCTTCAAACCTAGGGGGTTGACCCGGTTTAATTTGACTCGTTTTTTTTACCCAACCCGTCAGCTTGACCCGGTTTATATTGACCCGTTTTTAGACTGGAACGGTTCAACCGGTTGAACTACTCAGGTCAAACCAGGTTTCAAAACCTTATGTTTAATCTCCAAATCCTAAAACTTTTATTAATTTTCATTTATAACCCATAAAACTTTTTATCACTAAAACTATATGCCGTTATAAAATCCATTTGCTATGCACGGTATTTGTCTAGTGTTTATGAACTTACATTTTATCTTGTTTGAGTGACAAAATATAGAAAAGCTTAGGGTGCATTTATTTGGAAGAAAACACTCTTGTTTTCGCAAAATATTTTGTGAAAACAAGGAAAACAAAGATTGCGTTCAAATCAAGGATTTCCAACATAATATTTTGCAAAATACAAAATCCCCTATTTCCTAATTTAACAAGAAAATTACAAAACAAATTCATATCATGCAACTTTTATAAGTTAGGCTGGTTCCAGTAAGGGAGGGCGATCGACTTGCTCGATCGAGTGAGTGTCGATCGTCATTCTATGGCATTTCGATCGAACAAAGTCTTGAAACCAACCTAGTCGTTTACACGATCGACTCAAACGTTCCACTTTATCCATTCAATCCGTTGCATAACGGTTATAAAAATAAAAAATAAAAATTTTGAACCTTTATAAATACACAACATAAACACACTTCAATCCACAAATCTCATTTCACACAATTCAACCTCAAACTACTTCTCAACACAAGATTTATTATGGCTTGCCGTCTCCCCCATTCCGTTGAAGATATGCAGATGTACGTTAAAAACCAACGCGATGAAGATGATGTGGCTCGAAAAAACGCTATAATAGACGTTATCAATCTGTTTGAGCAGGAAAGGGTAGAGAAGCAACGTATGAGAGCAGACTACACGACTTGCAACGACATTACGTCTGAACGAAAAAGCCGTGATCGACAAATTTTTGATGAATGAAGCCCGCAAAGACGGCGACATTGCTGACAAGTTGTGGGAGTATGTTCAACACATATCGAACAACATCAGCACCAAAATTAGTTGGAGTTATCGGGAGAACAAACCCGATGGTGTAGGTGCATCAACTTCGTCTGCTAGCTTTGTTAAGGAATCTCTGCTAGACCAAGAACGTTTGGCTCGCATCGAAGAGTTTGCCGGTTATCGGACCCCCTCGTATGATTCTGCATGCGGGGAGCATTCATATTAGGATTTATGATTTATGATTTCGTATCGTTTTTACTTTTAATATATTATTGTTTTTATTTAGTATTGTAACATTCTAATTATTAATGAAATTTTAGTTTGTGATAAAAATGTTTTTTTTTTTTTTTTTTTTTTTTTTTAAATGATCATGGTTGCCCTTACTGGGGCACCAAATCGCTTGAAGGTCGCTGTAGAGAGAAGCTGACATGACAAGGAAAATGAGGGGATTGAGTGCCCTTACTGGGGGCAGCTTTATAGTTCCATTTTTGCTCTATCTATATATAATTAACTAGTTTTTAACATCGTACATATACACTTACTTAATAATGTATTCAACTTGTCACTTTTTCAGTTGTGGGTAGCCATTTTTCATTTTTTGCTATTATATATCTTAAACTTTTGATTTCGACTGTTGTGTGTATTTTGTTAATGTAAAATGATTATTTTACCCTCCAATATCAATAGAGTGGTTACAAAATATGAAGTAAAATGGTCATTTTACGTGAACAAATACACATAAAGGTCAAAATTCAAAAATTTATAATATATAATAGCAAAAAGTAATTCACCACAACAAAGTATCTCATTTTACACGGTTATATTCTTATATCCCCACGTTTAGAAGTGTGTAAAAATTTAAAGTACACGCTTCATTTTGCGTGGAGTATCTGGGCGTCACAAAATAATACACTGTTTTATGTGTCAATAATCATTTAAAGAATCTACACTAGAAAGTGTAGAAAAATGGTTAAAAGTATACGCTTTTATGTGTCAAAAAACATTTAATCAATCTACACAAAAAAGAGTGGAGAAATGATCAAAAGTACATGCTTTTATTTGTGAATAAACAAACACATGTCACAAACCGATGACCAAAGTTTTTTACACGCTTTCAAGTGTCAACTTATTTCTTTTGATGATTTTACAATTCTTACCCTACCCTGTATTCTGAATGTACATACAAATATATTT
Source organism: Chrysanthemum seticuspe (assembly GCA_019973895.1). Taxonomy (NCBI): domain Eukaryota; kingdom Viridiplantae; phylum Streptophyta; class Magnoliopsida; order Asterales; family Asteraceae; genus Chrysanthemum; species Chrysanthemum seticuspe. The sequence continues at coordinate 190,205,999 of BPTQ01000006.1, read as the reverse complement.
ATAAAAGAATACAGACATTTAATCTGCAACTTATCATACACAAATTCAATATAAAAGATACCAATTTGTAAGTATAACATACTTAAATTTGCAGCTAATAATTCACAAACTAATACTAATATACTTAAATCTAACATACAAAACATCATTCTTCACAGCTAATCTTCCACTATTCTTGAACAATTGGACCATACTATCTTCTTGAAACTTTTGTCTTCAACAAGGTCCAATCTTTTGTCTTCAACAAGCTCCTAAACTGTAACCACCTCTAAATTTCACCTTGTATTAAACTAATATAATATTCTAATAAAAGAATATTTATCTATTTTCTACGTCAATTTTTTTTAGATAAAACGTTATCAGTTTATCTGATTAAGAAAAAACCAACTAATGTGACATAAATTTTTATAAGGTAAAATGACTATTTTACCCTTTGACTTTTTTCTATTTGACTTTTATCGTAATGCAAAAGACAACACTGTAGACGGTAGTTAACCTGCAATTTTGTAAGTTAATTAATTCAACCTAATTCAAATTATTACTCTTTGAACGTTTTCGTTCACTTCTTTCTATTTAACGAGATGTTATCTCGTAAAACGTGAAAACTACATATAACGCGTAACCGACAACACATTAGTTCTGGTTTAATCTCGGTAATTATTTTTCGGAGTCGATAATATTTTTTATATACATTAATTTTATAATAACACTTTCAGAAATATATTTATCGCAATTACCAAACTGAGGTACCATGTTTATATTTTAACTCAACGGAACACGGGATACACGGTATAATAATAGTACAAACCCACCCCTTATTTACAACCGCCTAAAAAAAAGGTCAGATTCTTCTTCTCTCTCACTCCACGCCTCTCCCACCTCCTTCCACCTCTTTTCTCTACCGCCATGCCACCACCATCACATCATCTCCATCGCTACCTCTCTATTATGGTTGTGCCAATGACGTACCGTTGTGTCGGTACTCTTGTATCGTTATACGCTACTACCTTGTGATACTACTGTATTACAATTTTTTATGCCAGTCGTATTAGTTGTGATTCTTGTATTTCTTCGGACTAAGGTGAGTTTCACAGCCTCATTTTACTGTTTTAGTCGTTTTGGGGTGAAAAGCATGCTATGATTACTTAAAACTGAATAGGTTGTGCATTTATGAAATTATGGAATTTCTGAACTGATTTAATTTACTGAGCTATGCTCTGCTATACTGTGCAAACCGATATGTATGCTTATGTTTGGCGCCTGAGAACAATTGTGAAAGTCCCCTGGTACTACACTACTTATTAACTCACTCACACTGTACAAGACGAGCCATTGATATTAATGGATAGTGCTAATTAGGGGTAGAGCCATCCCCTCACTCCACTAACCAGAGTGCATAGTTACACCTTCTCATGCTAGGTTAGAGCATGTTGCACGTAGGGGCATGTTTTCGGCTATATCGGCTTAAGTAGTGGAACATTCAAGGCATAAACACGCTGCATACATAATGGACCCTTTTGAAACTTTGACAACCAATTGATTTTCTTGTTTTGGAAACTACTTGGTGTATTAAAACCTGTGAACTCACCAACCTTTGTGTTGACACTTTTAGCATGTATTTTCAGGATTGCAGATGATAGCTAAACTTTGGAGGCGCTTGGGCATTGGCATGACATGATCATAGAAGACTCTGATATAATTTGGGGACCACTTAAATTCTTTTTATAGGCCTACATCCCACAATATACATTTTGAAAGATGTAAACATAAATCTTCATGAAATAAGATTTCTTAAGTTAAACTGTTGTTCTATACATTGTGTTGTGATATCAATCGAGTAGCACCCCAGTAACCTTACTTCCGCTGCAAACCATTCGTTTTTTTGGGGGTGTTAAATAAACCACGAGAAAGAAAACCAAAAATTATATTGTATCTAAAAAAATATCAAGCAAAGTATCCCACAAAACAAGTATAATATTTTACATCCATACACATCACAGTCAAGACAACTAACCGAATCGCACAACAAAATGACACTAGTATTTCTTGCAGGAGTTACCATATTAGAATCATAAGCTCGTAGTAGCTATTGTATTATCTAAGAGAAATTGCATATGCTGTTTTTTGCAAGGCAGGGAAAGGAAATGAACAAGTATCATTAGATTATTATTATCGCTGGTCCAAACGCCCGATGGTGTTTTATTTATAGCCTGTTTTCTAGTAATTGTGCAATCACAGCTACATCTGTATAAATCAACCTAGAAGGGCATGTAAGCCTCACAATCACAGATCATACATGTTTTTATGAGAACCCAACAATACAAAGTCGCCTTTGGCTAGTAAAAATAAATACAACATATAGATAATCAACCTATAAGAGATGCGTAGTTACCTGTAGGAGCTAGGTATACTAGATGCTAGATATTGATGTAACAACTAGTAATTGGAGTACACTGAAAAGAGCAAACAGATTATTGAACAAATAAGATATTGAATGGATTAGAAAGATACGAGGGAATAAAAATACAGTAAACAAGTCAATAATACTGGAAATATGGAACTGTCATTTTCGATAAAGGAATTACTAACAAGTTCCTTTACTAAGAGTATGCATCATAATACAAGAGCTGACCTTTGCGTCCGACTTTGGTGAATTAGCAATTTAGAACTGCCCTGCACAGGCTTGTGCTAACACAACCTCAAAATTAAGTGTGACATAGTATTTCAGCTCATATTCATTGCATAAAAAAGAACTTTTTGGCTTGAAAACTAAAAGTAACAAAGAGTACCATGATCATTCTCGAATACACATTTAAGTCAAAAGGAGTAATATAAGTCACTGAAGATTGACTAGTCAAACAATCATCTAACAATGAGAACAAAATAATAAGAATTTGATCACCAACCCTACAACATTAAGAATCCAAATAGTGAACCTGCAAGTATTATTTCTTCTTATGAGACGTCAAGAAATGGCTGACAGCAAATAAATTAGATATATAATTTAGATTCATCAAAATATAACTTTAGACACAACTACCCTTAACAAAAGTGACAAAACTAAGTTTTCTACTCTACACCACTAAATTCTTTCTCACAAGCTACGACTTATCTGTGACCAATACCTTACGCACTGCAAAACATAGCCAAAACACATTCATGAGCAGACATACACTAACAATGATGCTAATCATGACTTGCTAACCTTTCTCGAGACACTTTATCGGATTCAGATCATCATTCTTACACTTAAGAAATACAACATTTTCATCTCTAAACTTACTCGTTGATGCCGACATTAACACCCAGGGCCTTCCCGTGGATTCCAGGGGCCCTGTGCCGGGATTACGAAAAAGGTTGTTTAAAAACGGAAACTTTAACAAGTTAATCGAGTTTTTATTACCTCTTTACACTTTTCTTTGAAACCATCTATACATGTGGTTTCTTGGCTTGAAAACCTACTTTATGTGTACGTGTACATTGAGATTCTTTATTTCTTTTTACTCAGGTGAGTTATGTAACTAAAAAATTAGGATGAAAAAAAAAATCACAGATCCCACATCAGTGAGAATATAAAATGATTATACATTTTCACGGTTATAGATCCTGGAGTAGTTTTAAGACGAGACTTCTTGGGCCTGTACTCAAAACTTCCTTTTATCTATTTATATACATACTGGGCTTTATTCAGTTTGAGGCCCCTTAAGATTTTTGGGCCCTGTGCGGTTGGGCAGCCCGCACAGGTTGATATCCGACCCTGTTAACACCGGTGATGTCGATATCACTTATCCTAACCCTAAGTAGTGTATGTCTCTAATTTCTTAGATCACAAAAAGTTGTTATTTGTTCAGAAACCGTTCCGTAGAAGAGAGAACCAAGAGATTGCTCCGGTTAGTCGGTCTGATCATTCACTCCGGTTAATCATTCTGATCATTCACTCTGGTTAATCAATCCGATCATTCACTCCGGTCAATTATTCCGATCATTCACTCCGGCCAATCGCTCCGATCATTCACTCCGGTAAATCATTTCGATCATTCACTCCGGTCAATTGCTCCGATCATTTACTCCGGCCAATTGTTCTTATCCAAATGATTAATGATAGAATTGTGATTATGATTGAAACCCTAATTCGTTTGGGGAAAATGTTTGTGAGATTTTGAGAGAATAATGAAAGTGGAGAAGATACAAAATGTGTTTGAATGACCACGTATTAAAAAAATGGAAAATGACAAAAATTTCCATTTTCACAAACACACTTCACAAAATACCAATTTTTTTTTCAAAAAACCAAAAATACCCATAAAACTCGCAAACTTTGCGATTTTTTAAAGAAATCTAGCAAAGTTTGCGATATTTTGAAAAAATCTAGCAAACTTTGTGATTTTTTGAAATCTAGCAAACTTTGCGATTTTGTAAAGAAATCTCGCAAAGTTTGCTATATTTTTTAAAAACATCGCAAACTTTGCGATTTTTCTTAAAAAATCCCTAATTGAAGTATAATTGACATGATTTTTGTATGAATAAAACGTACCGAGGTTGCATCTTGATCCATGTTTGTTGAAATTCGCAAAACCTTTTTGCGGGTTATCTTTAAAATTTCGCAAACCAAAGTTTAAACACTTTGCGGGTTTTCAATCTTTGCAAGTTTTGGTATTTTGGAGAGCTTTTGTGGGGCTGTGAAAATCGTCCGTGTCTTCACAAGTGTGGAGAGGGTGAAAATCGCAAAGCTTGGTTTTTGGTATGTGGTATCTGGAGAGTGATATTGCATAGATTTAAAAAAAATCGCAAAGTTTGCTAGATTTTTTTAAAAAATTGCAAAGTTTGTTAGATTTTTTTAAAAAATCGGAAAGTTTGCTAGATTTTTTCAAAAAATCGCAAACTTTGCTAGATTTTTATAAAAAATCGCAAAGTTTGCGATTTTTTGAGAAAATCGCAAATAGTCGCAAATTTTGCGAGTTTTATGGGAATTTTTGGTTTTTAGAAAAAAAATTGATATTTTGTGAAGTATGTTTGTGAAAATGGATATTTTTGTCATTTTCCCTTAAAAAAAACTCCACGCTTTTTACTGTGCATTTTACTTTTATTTTTTTAAACAAAATTTTCTGTCCACACTTTTTTTGTGACCCGTAGTATTTTTTTATACACGCTTTTGAACGTGTCGGTCTTTTTTATCTTTTAAACGGGCATAAGCGTGCACTAATAATATGTACACGCATATAAATGTAGTTATTTTAGCCACACTTATGTCCGTGTAAAATAACAAATTAAAAGTCCACCCTTTTCTAACCGTGGAAGAATAAGCGTGTATATCTTCACTTTTTGTCGTAGTGTAAAAAAACTACATACAATTAAAAAAAGTAACAAGTTAAATACATTTGTAAGTAATTATCCTTTTTAATCGTATACTTGCAACATAACTAGTGCTAAGAAAGGTTACATCAAATTTGGTGTGTTATTTGAAAGGGTCAATTGCATATATACCCATTAAAACTTGCATATTTGCATATATACCCAAAACATGCTTAACTTGCATTGTACATCATGCATTGAAAACTTGTATTTTGAGAAAATATGCAAGTTTTTAAGTTTTAGTGGGTATATATGCAATTCTCCCTATTTGAAAATAATTTTCTCATTCTAAACTTAAAATCTAGTGGTCAAGATTTTAAAGGATCGCGTGTTTTTTTATTTAAATGATCGCGACAAGTATACATTTTTTTTTAGTATTCATCCAACCCTTTATAACTACAATTTAAATACAGTACATTATTTTCATGCTTGGCTATTAATAAAAAACTTCAACAAAGATGTGGTTAAAAATATAGATTAACTTTTAGATAAACAAAAGTACTCAACACTTTTTAGCTAATTTGTGTTCCGTGCTTAGGTTCATATCTATACTACTTATAATGGAGGGATGACTTTCTCTTCTAAATTTTTTTAAGATGCCATTAATGTATTTTTTAAGCATTACAAATTTTAATGCATAATGTACAGAATAAATAGCTTTTACTAATTTATCTTCCACAACATTTGAATGCTTCATTGATTATTTCTTTTTGAATTAGTTTAGTTTTAATGCAAAAATGCACATATAAATGAATATGATTTTAAAATGCATGCAAAACTACAAAGTTCCAAAACTATTATTATATTGTAAGAGTGTTTCGAGAACCAATCTAGATAAATTTTGAATTATTTTAAATAAAATTAACCACAAAAGTAAAAAAGGTTTTTTGTAAAAATCGGGACAATTTGTTTAAGACAAATGATGCAAAGATGTAAATTTACAAGTGTTAATTTATTTGATTTTATACATATTACACATATCTATATCTATACTACTTATAATGGAGGGTTGACTCTCTCTCCTAAATTTTTTAAAGATGTCATTAATGTGTTTTTTAAGCATTACAAATTTTAATGCATAATGTACATAATAAATAGCTTTTACTAATTTATCTTCCACAACATTTTAATGCTTCATTTATTATTTCTTTTTGAATTAGTTTAGTTTTAATGCAAAAATGCACATATAAATGAATATGATTTTAAAATGCATGCAAAACTACAAAGTTCCAATACTATTATTATATCGTAAGAGTGTTTCGAGAACCAATCTAAATAAATTTTGAATTATTTTAAATAAAATTAACCACAAAAGTAAAAAACGGGTTTTTGTAAAAATCGGGACAATTTGTTTAAGACAAATGATGCAAATGTGCAAAGTGTTAAGTGCTAATTCAATGATTAATATATTAGTATATTAATTATTATACTTTTCATGGATAACTCTAAATGATTGCTTAAACATGTAAGTTTTCTTTACATTATAAGCATTCTTTTGTTTATATCTTCTATCTATGTGGGATAAGTGTTATAAACAATATTAATGATTCAAACATTCTTTCATAAATATATACTTTACAAGATGTATACATTATAAGTACTCTTTTATTTATATCTTTTATCTATATGGGACAAATGTAGTAAACAATATTAATGATACAAACATGTTCAAAAATATATATATATTTCGTAAAAAAAATGTTTCTACTTACTTGTGACTACGGACCACTATCAACTAATTTGACCATAACCCCATAACGTTATTGACTACCGCAACGCAAAATCACGACACTTTCAATTGTTTTTATATGAATTAGTTTGATATTATCCATCACTTTTTTTAAAGTTACTCAAACTCATTATGTTTTCGCTATTGGTAAAGTTATTGTAAAAGAAAACATGAAATTGAAAACATTTTTTGCTGAAAATTTTATTACTTGATACCCGCCATCGAAACGCGCGGGTTCCCTACTATAATATTCTAAAGAGTTGAAATATGAGACATGAAACTTTTGGCATCCGCAAATTTATCGTCACATAAAACGTTTTAGATTATAAAGCATGGTTTATTGAATTTTTTTATTTCAGGGTATCCGCCGCCGCATCGCGCGGGTACCCTGCTAGTATATTTTGATGTGTGCTATTAAGTTGTATGTTTTATTTTGCGATAAAACTTTCGATAGAAATGATTAATTGTGTCAAATATATTTTAGCAGGGTGAATTTTTATTTCTATTAGTTTTATTCAGAGATTTACTATGTTATCAAAGACAGTTGGTAAATATTTATGTACAGGTATTATGTAGAAATTCTATAAATAGTATAAAGCTTTTTGGCAAAATCATTGAATATCGTAGGCTATGCATAGATCACAATTCCTAGTTTGCACAATAAGAAGATCATGGAGAAGTTAAGTAGCGTTGGCAACTTGACACTAGTTGACTCAATGCATGGCCAACCCATCTGTCACAAAAGAGCATGGACCTATAAGTTCAATAAGATTAGTTACTTAAGCAAACATGGTATGTCTTCATATAAACCAAGAAGCAAATACAAAAATAGCTACAACTAATGACTTAATATAAAAGCAAGGAAAGATATTTGATTTGTATGGATATATGGTAGCCCCAAGCACTCTTGTGTGGATTCAAACGAGCTCGAATATAACTTAATACAGTAAAAGGTAGCCTTTTTGTGACCTAAATTGTAAGTATACAACAAGGCGATCCAAAAACTGAAGCAAAACAACCACAATTAAGTCATGTACTTAAAAGAAAACATGAAAACACAGCCTTCAACTTAATTCACATACTGGGATACAATAATCAGCAATAAAGAGCTATATCAAAACCAGGCATGTGTCATTTAGCATAATATATGCTGGTCTAATTGAATATCTTCCTCATCCCCTTAAATCTTTGGACAAGATGGAGGATGGAATTCCTGCAGATGTCGTAGTCGACAAGGGTACAGTTGTCCTTGAGTAGCATGCCAATAAAGATGAGCGATTGCTGGTCTGGGGGAATACATTCCTTATCGTAGATCTTGGCTTTCACGTTGCGGATGGTGTCTGAGAGTTCGACTTCAAGAGGGATTGTCTTTCCAGTTAAGGTCTTTACAATTATCTCCACCAATCCTCTTGATTTACGCCCAACTGTGAGGGTGGACCCGCACTTTATATGGTAATTGCAAATGCTACCAATATCATCGAGAATCATTCCATTGAAGATCAGCACCTGCTCATCATGGGGAATACGACACTGATATACGAGCCTAGGTTTCAGGCTAGCAATAGTATCTGAGGGTGTGACTCTCACAGAGATGGTCTCTCCAGTGAGGGTCTTGACAAATATATTAATCAATCCAATTGATATACACATGCTTGTGAGTGTGGATCCCTTCTTGATGTCAAAGTCAAAAAGGGTACCGCTGTCCTCAAGAACTGTTTTGTTGTAGATCAGCACCTCCGAGTTATGGCAAAACTGAGGAATACTGGCTTTCACTGTGCTGATGGTATCTGACGGTTTTACTTTCAGAGTTATTGTGATTCCGCTGCAGGTCTTGACAAATATCTGCATCAATCTCCTTGATTTAATCACAAGTTTTAGGATAGATTCCTTGTTTATGTGGTAGTCGGAAAGGGTACTATTGTCCTCAAGAGCCATTTCATTGAAGATTAGCACCTGTTTGTTGGTAGGGATACTTTCCATATCCTTGATCTTTGCTTTCAAGTAGCCAATTGTGTCCGAGGGTTTGACTTCAAAAGTCATTTTCTTTTTGGTGAGGGTCATGACATATATCTTTATCAATCCCCATGATTTAAGCACAAGTGTGAGGGTGGATTCCTTCTTTATGTGAAAGTCAGAAAGGACACCACTGTCCTCAAGAACCATTTCGTTGAATATCAGCGCCTGCTGTTCAGGAGGAATACCTTCAGTATCCTGGATCTTGTCTTTCACATGGCCAATGGTGTCTGTAGGTTTGACTTTTAAAAGGATGGACTTTGTTGTGCATGTCTTAATGAATATTGGGATCAATCCCGTTGATTTAAGCAGAAGTGTGATAGTGGATTCGTTGTTGATGTTGAAGTCGGCGATGGTATCACTGTCTTCAAGAACAAGTCCATCAAGGATCAACACCTGCTGGTCAAGGGGAATAGATTCCTTTTTCTGGATCTTAGCTTTCACATTGCCAATGTTCTCCGAGGTTTTGACTTCCAGAGAGAACTTCTTTCCGGTGAAGGTCTGAACGAATATTTGCATCAGTCCCTTTGATTTAGGGATAAGTGTGAGTGTCGAGTTGTTCTTGATGTGGAAGTCGGCAAGGGTAGCAATGTCCTGGAGAACCATGTTATTGAAGATCACCATTTGCTCGCCTGGAGAAATACCTTCTTTATTTTGGATCATGGCTTTCACATTATCAATAGTGTCTGAGCATGCGACGTCAAGAGCGATGGTCTTTCCAGTGGGGGCCTTGACAAATATTGCTGCAAAAGTAAAAGGAAACATAATTAGACTTTGAACAGATTCAATCACTAATAAACATAAAACAACGGACCAAGCACAAATCAACTACTCAGAAACATAATTTGGATCATGAGCTAAAAGAGTTTGCATTACATCCAGAATCCAACATAAGGAAAACACAAGTTTTGTTAATATCTTAATATTTGCTTCACTGCTGTTCGTTTTTGTAACTGAATTTGGATTTATGGAATCTAATATCATTAAAGTAGATACTGATACAGTATGGAATGTTTGTTATATGTTTACATATTTGAATTGCGGTTGATGAACTTTATGGTACTATTCTTGGTCATGTATCCGCTTTCTCATCCACCTCAGCTCACGGTCAAAGGAGAGAGATGGAATCAACACCACCAGTACCAATGCACATGATGGCTGGACTTAGGTAATTAATAGAAAAACACAACCGTCGCAGAAACACCATCCCACCTCCGCCATAAACAAACAAGAAACCTCCATTAAATAAACCCCAACAACTCAATCATCACCTTTTGTTGAAATTTAGCAGGTTAATATCAGATTTTTCTAAGAACACCATCTTGTGAATCATTAGAACAAAGTGAAATAATCTAGATTGTAAAATAGTTACCACAAAAACTAGCATTCAATGAAAGTGGTATAGACCTAACCAATCGATGTAGCAATACTCGCAACCTTCAAACTTAGGCTTTCCTGTTGAACACAAATAAAGTGTTAAAGAGCTCCGCACGGGATCAAACTCCCTGTCCTTAAAGGTGTTTACGTGCTCAATACGCTACGAGACTCTTACGTAATGGACCCCATGATTTGATGCAGACCTCGTGTTGTTTTCGTTAGCGTACGAACCCAACACAATGTCAATGGAGAAGCAGAAAACTTGATGGCAAGACACAAAACTCAGCAGCTTTATTATTTGTGTGTTGTGTGTTTATCATGTGAGTCTCATACGTCTCATTTTGAGGCTACGTAATACCTTCAAATATATAGTTTGAAAGTCATCACAAATAGGAACTTCCCATGATCTTGGTCATGCCCAAAAAGTTAGAATTATGGGCTAATGGTTGCATCTGAGAGTGCCCATCCAAATCACCCCATTATCCTTCTTTTTCTCATTGACCATTTCAATTTCACACACACAAATTAGTGGGTGGTTGTTGCTTTAACAACTTGTACCATGAGCTACTCTTATCATATTGTATGTCTCAGCATAGACCACTTGTACAATATGTTTCAATATATGGAAAACTTGCCAAACTTATAATACAGTTCCAACAATCCCCCACCAGGTTGGAAAGTTTTCTACTACTCTGAAAGGTTGTGTCACAAAGGTGTCATTACGATTAAACCCCGTTTACTCAAAGTATGCAAAGTGAAATCGGTTCATTGGTGTCCGAAGATTAAACCACGAACCTTAATGATCTCACCGGCACGCTTCTACACACTCCCTATCGTAACCATTGCATTCTCACTAAGCGCTAATATGGCCATGCGCTAAAATCCTGTTTCATGACCCTCTAAGAGAGAAACCTCAACTCTCCATTCAAGGCGGCACCACCTTTAGGTCATATAGGAAAAGCTACTCTAACGTCTTCTTTGCTAAGACGCCTCAAAAGCTTTGTTAAAAGAAGAATCTCATCCTTTCTCGGCAACGCCGTGCTATCTAAGCTATACATGGGTTAATTTGTCGATAGCACCTTTTACCAATTAATGACTTCGTTAGTACCCATTAAACTCGTAATGTAGGAACACTACAATCAAGTTGGGTTTCCATCACTAACCGATTCTCAATGGTTTCAAACCCATGCCTCTAGCAACTCTCAATAAGTCTCTCGTCAGAGGCTTAAAGGATCTAACCCGACAAGTCTCTAAATCATTTGTCGGTCACAACACAAACACTCACCAAGCCTCTCGTCAGAGGCTTAGTAGTGTCAATATCAAGTTTCTAGATTCCTTGATGAACATGTTTATAATAGTACTATTCTCATAATTTTGTCTAGACATTCTATCACAATGAATTTGAGGAATTGTATCTCTAATCCATTCAAACACCTCTATTTCCACAACTTAGGCAATAAGACACCTTCCTACACGAAATAAAATCAAATATGTTAATTGCATATTCAAATATAACTCATTGTGTTAATATATATTATCAGCAACTTGTGAAACCATATCACCACTGTGATTTACCCGAATTCCATAATGCCATCCGATGCTCACTATTTCACGTTTCACATGCTCATCGGTACACTTGCTTACAAGCAAGGTTAAATTAAACATGTAGCATGTATAATTAATACCCCCCACCATTTAGCAATATTTTGTATATACCAAGTCACATTTTACAATGAGCCTACATGCTTCACTAATTTGATATGGCACTACTAACCATTCAATTTTCTTTGTGGACCGCCTCATATTGGTTTGCAACAAATGAACTCAAGTGTTTTCGTTAAACACTGGTTTTGATATCATCGAATAATAAACTCGTTGTTCAACGAAATATTGCACAACAATTAATTTGAACAAAAACTACCAAAACATTTTTTTTTTCTTTTAACAAATAAACATAACCGAACACGTTAAAGATATAAAATATAACAAACACCTTGAGTATATATTGTGCAACAACATTTGGCACAATCTGATATAACAACCACCTCCTGTCAACTATACATAATGTTACTCCACCAAGACATCCAACGCTCTCTAGACTCATCTAGTATTTCTGTCACATCACAATGTTCCTCCTCGAAATTGTGATCGATACATTCCTTCATGAATGTACTTGGCATTTGGTGTCACACAAAACATGAGGAACATCCACAAGAATCAACACATTACATTTCGAGTAGATAACCTCAACCACACATAATAGTGATTCCACACACTATTAGGAACCACTCAGGTTCACGTTTAGAATCTATCATCTCAGAGCTTCATGCATTCATAATCTCATATCCGCATTTTGTTGTAACCTTACAACAAAAGGATTTTTAAAACGACATATTTATAGTCTATATTTAATTAGTGTTTGTTTCTGATTGTACCCTCGTGTACAAATAAATCATCAACCCATGTCACCAAATAAACAAACCAATAAATGCAAATTGAGTATCAGTTCAACATCTAACTACATAAACTCACTTTACTATATTTCAGTAAACTCATTATATGCATGAAACTCATCTAAAAGGTGATGGTGAAATACCATGGCTATAAAAACATCCAATAGTGTTACAAAAACCACAAAATTAGACTAAAATTTCACTCCAGTTGTTACCATACAAAAACCACAAAATTAGACTAAAATTTCAGTCCAGTTGTTACCATTTCATGACCAATTTCGTGCCTCAATTCAAAACACAATTGTATCACAATACAATACTTAGCTCTTTAAACAACATGTCTTGAAACCGATTTTATTACAAGTTGTAAAAACCCTTAAAATCAGATTATGGTTCCAACGTAAACCCTCTAATATGTAGAGTTAAACACCTTTAAGATTGTTGAAATTTAGCAGGTTAATATCAGATTTTTCTAAGAACACCATCTTGTGAATCATTAGAACAAAGTGAAATAATCTAGATTGTAAAATAGTTACCACAAAAACTAGCATTCAATGAAAGTGGTATAGACCTAACCAATCGATGTAGCAATACTCGCAACCTTCAAACTTAGGCTTTCCTGTTGAACACAAATAAAGTGTTAAAGAGCTCCGCACGGGATCAAACTCCCTGTCCTTAAAGGTGTTTACGTGCTCAATACGCTATGAGACTCTTACGTAATGGACCCCAGGATTTGATGCAGACCTCGTGTTGTTTTTGTTAGCGTACGAACCCAACACAATGTCAATGGAGAAGCAGAAAACTTGATGGCAAGACACAAAACTCAGCAGCTTTATTATTTGTGTGTTGTGTGTTTATCATGTGAGTCTCATACGTCTCATTTTGAGGCTACGTAATACCTTCAAATATATAGTTTGAAAGTCACCACAAATAGGAACTTCCCATGATCTTGGTCATGCCCAAAAAGTTAGAATTATGGGCTAATGGTTGCATCTGAGAGTGCCCATCCAAATCACCCCATTATCCTTCTTTTTCTCATTGACCATTTCAATTTCACACACACAAATTAGTGGGTGGTTGTTGCTTTAACAACTTGTACCATGAGCTACTCTTATCATATTGTATGTCTCAGCATAGACCACTTGTACAATATGTTTCAATATATGAAAACTTGCCAAACTTATAATACAGTTCCAACACCTTTTACTTCACTAGCTATCCCCACAAACTGGGATAACAAACCACGCTGGAAGTTTTTAAACGCTATGAACATGCTCTTAGTGTGTATATTGCCGGAAAAGAGAAACAAGATGGGGAAACGTTTCGGCATAACATTGCTTTTGATCGAAAACTAAACACGATATGTATAGGCACCCAAAGGATTAGATGCAACTTGGCACGTCACCAAAGATAACCCGAATGGCGGTCCTCATCAACTCCACCTATCCGAACCCCATTAGGTAGTACTAATCAATCTAACCTTCCTTTAACGCAATCCTCACTAGAACCAAAAACAACACATCTCACACCCTAAACATTCAACTCAACCACCCTACAAACCCCCACTCACTTCTCGACACACTCCATTTTTACAGAATTGAAATCCCATGTTGGTGCTACTAAAGCGCACAACTTACTTCTTTACCAAGAATTTGAAGACTTTAGTATCAAATACATGGTGCCAACGACGGCCTACACGTCCTCATTAAGTTCAATCACCATGCAATGATGGAAAATGCTCTTACCAGCAAAGATCTCATCTCTTACTTAACTCCATGACACCTTGGAACTGTGAAACCCGCATTACCAAACGACTAGTTTTGTTTACCTCCTCAGCTTTGGCACCCCGAATCCTTCCACATTTTTGTTGCGAAAATTTTGACAAAGGTGTATACTTATGGCAGGGTCTACAGTCTTGTGTATAATCCGGTAAGTGTAAAAATCGATATTTAAAATAATAATAAAAAATAATAATAATTAAACTTAGGGTTTTTTTTTTTTTTTTTTTTTTTTTTTTTTTTTTTTTTTTTTAATGAAACCAAAACCATGCAAGGAGCAAAACACCTCAAAATTAAAATATACAGTAGATCATAAATTACAAATGGATACAAATGTTTAGAAGAATGGTCCTTACTGTATGTGTCGTCATTGAGTGAATCATCTTCATCGTCACTAGAACCAGACTCGCTTTTCTCGACAGAATAATCTTCATCGTCGCTTGACCCATTGTTTAAAAGATAGTCGTAAAAACTTCTTTTGCCCTTATTATCCGCCATTTTTCTTCGGTCTTCCCAATAATCTTCGGTAGAATGACTGAGCTAAGAAAGGTTTTAAATTGATTTACGGCCTCCAAAGGTTTTGTACCGGAGGTTTTGGGGGTGTTTGGCTATGACTATAAAGTAGGCTTCTTTGTGTGCTTAGTAATTAATATCATGACTTCTCACATATCTTATGTTGGCTAAAAGGTTTTTAAGGTTTTTATACTTCACTCTAAAAACCGTTTAAGTACATTGGATAGTAAATTTCATATTTTAGCCTGTTACATAAACAGTAAAACTAACATAACAGACGTTACTACTTGTTAATGTTAAAATTTAGTATTTACGTATGTTTTTGAGTAATAGAAGGAACGGTTATTACACGTTTAGGCGTGTTTTGAACAATTTATTCTACAAAAAGGTGTAAATTAGCGGGAACATCCTGACCCCGGGTGCTTTTTGGCACCAGCCATTGTCCACCCCACAAGGAATAGCTCTGGCAACTCTCCTGGCCTAGTGGGGCACCAACTGCAGCGAGCACGAGCCAAGACTGGACTCCTGATCAGCTCTTATTCCACAAAGTCTCTCTAGTGTGCCCATAGGTTTTGCGCAGGTGGGTACCTATATGAAGCAAATGTCAAGGATGAGACTTGAACCTGAGTCAATTGACTCAAGGACAATGTACCCGTGAAGCAAATATTAATCCGTCGCTTAAATTAAGTCTTCTTTTAAATATTTAAATTGCGTTGATGCGCTTTAAGGTCAATTGACTCAAGGACCAATTTTTTTGTTATCTAAATAACAAAAAGCAGACTTAATTTAAGCAACGGATTAACAAAAAGCAGACTTAATCTAAACTGGTACTGTTATTAATCCGTCGCTTAAATTAAGTCTACTTTTTGTTATTTAGATAACAAAAGAATTAGATGAGAGAGGTTTATTTCTACCCGTGTCTTTCTTCCATCTTCCACATGGACTCCAATAACTTAACATGTGTTTACCTTAAAGTTTCTTTTCATTTATATTTCCACCTCCATCTTCCGGCTGGACTCTAATAACTTGATAGGTGTTTACCCCTCCATCTTCCACCTAGACTCCAATAGCTTGATATGTGTCTACCTTAAAATGTCCCTTTATCTACATCTGGATTCCACTTAATCCGCAAAATTAAGAACCCTCCCATTATATAATTTAATTCTCTATCTTAAAAAAAAGAAAAAAAAAGTTCAGCTTCTGTATCAACCCCACCTTGCAGTTAAGTTTCAAAATGAAACAATTTCCAATTATAGTTTGTTATCAGAGATCGTAATATCTGAGGTAGCATCACCTCAAGGATTCAAAATACTTATCAGTCAGAAAGAAAATAAGCCACCGAATACTCGAAAAGTTATAGTTAATTAAAATTTCTTAACAAAAATTCAAAGCACACATGTTTCTTTAGAAATAGATTTTCATTTAATTTATTATCCAGTTAAACTTGGATCACTGTTGTGAGTATCGTTGAGACTCATTTTTAACATTAAATTCATATTCTCTTTCTAAAAGACGTGTCTCAGTCATCCTCTTTATTAACTCTAACCAACCATTTATTTTGAAAAGGAAACAATTTTGCAGTCAAACTTTGTTATACAGTATATAAAGAAACCTATGTGTTTTGAATTTTCAGCAAGAAGTCTCTATAGACTATATTTTGTGTAGCATTTGGTGGCTTGTTAGGTCACCATATTAGTAACACAAGTATCAATAGAAGAAATAGATGAAGAAATGATCGGTTGAACAACACACACAAACACTATGCGTATGAATATAATGAAAGGTTATGCGTAGCAATAGTGAAAGAGAATGAATTGAACAACCAACTCTCAAGTGAGGGTTATTACAAGGTATTTATAGGAGAGAGAGCTAGGGCAACACTCCTAGTCCCTTCCTTTCTCTTATGGACTTGGGCCTAGGCTTATGGGCCTTCTACATAAGCCTAAGCATAATTACTAACATAAAAGCCATATTAAGCTACCTATTACATATGAATCACTAACACTTGAATAAGGTTTAGGAGTGATTCCAACAATCTCCCCCTAAGTGTTCGTGATGAATGAATGAGTGATAAACGTTGTAGGTGCTGATGTAATAGTAGCTTTGACGTCTTCTGACATTCTTCTTTCTTGTGAGAAGAGGTGTCTTAATTCGAACAATCTCCCCAGTCTAGAGAAATTGTTTCCTTTGACAAGTTCTGCTTTGACGTCTTCATTTTCTTTGTTCTTTAGTTCTTTGTTCTTTGAAAGTGATAGTATGTTATGGTAATCTGCATCAGGTCTGTTTCGCTGCTCCAGTGTCTCCACGTCTTTCTCCAACATGCTCACACGCTCTTTAACGTTGGATTGCAGTTGATGAAGTTCTTTAAGTCTTTAAACTTTGTAGATTCTTTGTTGACGAAGAATCATTCTGACTTTGTGTTGCCTTTGATTATGAGAGAAATTCTATAAGTGGTGTTGTTGGCATGAGCATGTGGAGAATCTGCACGATCAGTCCGCTTCAGAGTTTCCATAAGAAGTAAACATAAGAAAGGTTAGTAATAAGCGGATTCTGGCACTTACAAGTTTGAATTTCGAGAGTGTTAACAGCATAGTGTGAAAACACAACTCTAATTCTCACAAAGGCCGTTCCTGAACCGGAGTCCCACAAGTGAGATAACACGATGTACCGAAGTACACCTACGATTCAGATGAGTCGCTGAGGTACACCGAAGTATCACCTCACGACTGTAGACCGTTTGAGACCACTAAGCGTAATCCACGGGGAGTTACCAAAGCGACCTGCTGTCAGGGCTGTTTGATGTTGACCCTGGCAGGAGTTTCCATTCAATCACTGAGGATCACTGATGTGAACCTCTCATAAATGTTCTCGACAGATTGCTAGGATCTGTGTAGGACTCGATAACGTACCACTGTTGTTCTTATTTGTTGAACAACAAGTGATGAAATGTCAAGTGTACCTAAGAGATCTTTTGATTAATCCCGTGGCTCTAGACTCAATAGTGCGTTTTGGTTTTCCTGAGCGGAGACTAGGGAGAGGGTTTCCTTCTTCAATACCAGCAATCTCTAAGAGAAAGCCGATAGTTTATGTAGGGTTCCCTGTGAGAATGAAACAAGCTTCTTTTGGGAGAAACTTGAGTGGCTAAGAAGGTTTAGTGCATGCGTCACTGGGTCCATGACGACTTTTAATCTTCAATACCGGCGTCATCAAGTGACAACCAGTAGCATATGAATTGAACCCGGTGTCTGCCCTAAGTTGAATAATCTGGAGGGCTATTTCTTTTCACCCTTTTCTTTGCTTTTCTTTTTAATTCTTCAACTCCTTCTTTCTCCGATTCTCATTTTCTCCTTTTTATAATCATTCCTAAGGACTTCTAAGTACTAACTATTTGTGATGTCCTTGGGTAGATCCCTCCGGCTCTGGCGGATCATAGGACGGTTATTCCTAACCTTAGTCACCTTATAACTCCATTGCCATAAAACCATTTTCATGAAAATCTCTCGAAGTGTTTGTAAATGAAAAACATGTTTGAACACTTAAAGAGTTTTAGATTTTCAGAAATACTCCCCCTCAACATGTGCATAAGATTTTTGACCGAAATCTGCACAGTGAGAAAAGAGCGCGCACTTTTTGAATTGATCGACTCAAGATAGACAATTCCCCGAGGGACACGGTTACGTTGCATAGTTAAAGAGTTACATTGTCAGCTTTTAGGTGACAACTAGCTCTAATAACTACCTTGAAGGTGTGGACAAACCTCGAAAGGTTGTCAAACCCGTCAAAGTTCATGTCTATCAAGAGCTTCTCGAATAGGTACAATTTACTTGGATAAGTCTTTGGAAGACAAATCTTTTCAATGTATGACTGTTCAGATCCCGTCAATTCATGGGTTAAGTCTTTTCACACGACGATTCAAGTAGCAAATCAACATATTTCTTATCACAATAATTTTCTCCCCTTCAAAAATGGCATATAAATGTTATTTTTGATAACGTTTTGATAATAAATATGACCATTGTGAGTTTTGTGGGAAGATTATCATGAAGAACAAGTTGTTTGAACAAAGATTTTAGCAAATACTCCCCCTCAACAAGTAATACTAACTTTTGAGGTTTTGAAAACGTAGGGGGAAGTACTTGTTCTTTTGAGCAAAACCTTGAAAAATGAAAGGTTTGATAGGTTTTACTCAAAAGTAAGAAGCTTTCGCTCCTTTTATAGGATTGTGGCACTGAAGCGTACCACAGGGTCCTTTCATTACAAGAACGGGTTGTACACTGTTATGTGTGCACAAGCCATTGTCAATATAAAATCACACATCCAAAATAATATGAAATAGAAGCAGTTTAAGGGGTACCAGGTAGTCCAGTAATATCACCAGGAATGCGAATAGGGCGTTGATAGCCGGTGAGATTAATCCTGGGATGACCACCTACAAAGCTCTCTAGTGTTCTGAACTGGTCCCTTCGGTACAACCTCTCATCAATCATAGTGATGATCCTCTTCACATCCCGTCTGTCCTGAGAGTTCCATTGTTTTGGTGTCCCAATGTCTTCATGTATATCCTTCAACCTATAAGCCAAGCCATCCCTAACCTTTTTCAATGTATGATCCCCAAACTTGTGAAGATCTCTACACGCCATCAAGCAGTTTCGTTGTAGCTCACTACGGTAAATTACTCCGAATGGTTTGCTGACGAGGGTGTATTGTGGAAGCTGGTTGATGTCGGGAAGTTCTAGATGAGGTCTGGTGAAGTTGACACGGGTCTGATACGACTCAACAGCAAGTTGTAGATCTTCTACACGTTCCTGTATCACTATGCTTCTGATGAATATCAGCAAGGACTTGATGTATTCACGTTGAATTTCAGTCGAGAATTGTCTCATGCATCCCTGTACTTTGGCAAGATAAAGATCTTCAATGTCGTTGAGAGACAAGTTCTGAAGGTCCGCTTCACAGAATTCATAGTCTCTTTCGTCTAGTCTTTTGACCACAATTTTCTTGAGGAAAGTGTAGTCCCATTTAGACGAAAGAGCTACATGCTTAACATCAACGATTCCTTTAGTACTGAACACTTCATGTTGAGACTTCTAAACCTGGCAGCTTCTGTAGTAGATTCGTCGGCGTTCCGGCCAATGGTGAATCCCATACATTGCATCACGGTCATACAATTCTACATTGTTGGAAAACATGTGGGTAGCCTTTTCCTTGATGGCTATGCAGTTAGAGTATATGGCTGCCGGGAACGGAAGTGTCAGTGATGTAGCGTATTTCCTTGAACCATCACTGCCGTGTAGGAGAAATTCCAAGTCGTTGTTGAAGAAGTAGCGAAATGGAATCTTAGGCTGATCTGGTTGGCCAATCGTTGGTAGAGGTTTAGACCAGTCGGTTGTAAGGAGCATTGTCTTTCCTGGAGAAGTCGATGTTTGCTTCAGGGTTGAGCCAATCAATGTTGTTGGACATGGCTCGTGCTATGTTTTCAAGATGGTATTAAATCTCGATGGCACTTTCCGAGCTATCTTTTAGCAGTTGAAAGGCTTCATTCTTGATTCGTTTCAACTCTGATTTCGTCATCTTCTTCACTCGGAATTTTTCTTTGCAGTAACTTTGCATGCTCCAATGTACTACCGTCTACCAGATCTTAACCTTCAGATGGATAGGGAGTAGAATTAACAAGTGTAGAAAACCAGTCGTATTCATCAGTGTCATCCTCGTCTAGCCATGATACGACGTCAGCCTTGGGCGCCTTCTTCTTCTTTTTCTTAGGCCTAGATGAGGATTCTGGTTTCTTAACTTTGTCGGGAGAGGTGGGTTGTTGTTGGGGCTTATGGAATTCCTCATCGTCACCACCCGTATACTCAAAGTGATCACCGGTTTTCTGAGTCTGGGGTGGTAACTCAGAATCCTGAGGTTTATCAGTAGAAGAGAGAGGATGAGATCTTTGTTGAACTGGAGTCCTTTGGGGTGGAGGTTGCATGGAGGATGATTCACCAGACTTCTTCGGGCATTTAGGCTCGTCATTCTTATCCTTATCCTTATCTTCTTCGTCTCTTGGACGTTTAGGCCTTTGAGCTTCTTCCCTGTAAGCTGATTTGAGTTGGTATTCCAGCAGTGCTTCAAACAATTTACCTTCGAAAGAAGTAAATGTTGCAGAGCGTTTAGACATTTGAGCTACCAGCCTGTTAACCAATTCAGCATCTGAGAATATTATGGGATCAACTGGGTTGATGTTGACATGCATTGGTGTTGATCTCATAGTTTGCTTGGCCAAATGTAAAAGATTCGGATAGAGTTGTTTGGTAAACATCTCCTTTGTAACTCCAGGAACGATGTCAAGAAGGTACTTAAGAGTGTAACCTTTGATCATCTCGTTCATTTCCCCTTGAAGGTCTCGTTGCATGAACTTCTGGATGTATTCCCTTTCTTCTTTCATCTTGTCATTCTCGTCATGAAGATACTGTACCTGGTCAGCGAGAAAATTCAGCTTTCTGTAAAGCACGTCTTTCTTTCTGACCTGCTTGACAGCTTTAACGATTCGAGTCTTAGCATGAGAGATCCAAGAGGTCGTAGGCTTCTTCACTAATTTGGATGTGGATCTGGTTGATCTTTTGGATGGTGGTGGTGAAGAGTGAGAAGACGAATCTGATGATGAAGAGACATGAGGAGACTCGGGGTCCTTCGGCGGTTCAGAAGTTTCCTCCTTAGAACGTGCGAGACTGTCTAGAAGAAAATGATCATAGGCGGTTTCTTCTTCATTTCCAGACTTAGGCTTATCATCAGCCTTAGAATCATCAGCAGGGGTTTTCTCAGTCTTTTCAGTTTCTGGTTCCTCAATATCAAAGTTGATGGAATCCTCAATCTGCCGTTGTTGTTGTTCGTGGGTGATGGTAGTACCAGTTCCCTTATCGGGTTGATTAACCGCATCAAGAACTGGTGTGTCTTGAGTACCACCGCTTGAACCTCCAGGGCCACGAGTTTGATCTTTTACGAATGCTTCGGAAAGATGTTTATGTTTGAGTTCCTTCAACTTCCTTTGATATTCCTTTTGCTCATCTATTGGTTCTTCTTCAGAGCTCTCCTTATCATGTTCAATCACAGTAGTTTTCCCTTTACCTTTGTCAGCTGGTGGAATGGGAGGTTTAGCTACTGATGGAGTTATATCGGTTGCAGTTTCAGAGTAGAAGACCTCATCGTCTGATTCGGTGTCATCAGAGCTTTCGTCCACTAGCTTTCTTGGCGGTTCAGGCTTGGGAATGGAAATAGGAACAGCTTCCTTAGAGGGAACTTTCCGTCTGTGGCCAGGTTTCCTCTTAGGGAACTTCCTTTTACTCTCGGTTGTAGCACTTCCTGCACTTCCTTTTCTGGTTTTCCTTGTGGGTGTGCCAGAAGACTTGTCATCGAGAAAACCAACTTTGCTTTCCTCAACTGCTACCAGATACCTTTTGTATGTGTAGAGCTTTTTGATTTCATTAGACAAAAGGTGATCCGGCAATACAGCACCCTGTTTCTTTGTTGTTGATTCCTTGAATCTGATAGTTAGAGTAGGTTCAGTCAATATGTCGTGAGTGTTGGGGTCATTGAGTCTCTTGGGGATATCATGATTAAGCCCAAGTGCTCTTTGGATCAACAGTTTTGTATATCTGATATAAGGAATCTTTGAGCCAAGCTTTTTGAGGAATGACATCATGTCGTCCCATATCAGAGCTTCAATTTCGATGTGCTTCATTTTGATCAAAGCCCAAAAGATCTGCAGTTCCACGAGCTTGGGATGCTCATAGCCACTGTCACGACCGGAAACAGATTTGGTGATGATGATGTAGAGAGTTCTCCAGGGTTGAGGAATATTCTTAAGATCCACGTATGAATGCTTAGTGATTACTCCTGTAGCTTCGTCATAACCAATGTCGATCATGAATTGTAGAACAGTCTCTTCAGTTGGTGCAGCAACGTAATTGGTAGGCTCGATGTCGGGAATGAGGAGAACAGTCCTTAAGTCTGCAGGTGTGATGGTGACTTGTTTGTGGTTCAGAGTCACTGTCACAACATTTTGTCCTTTGATCTTTTGCATTGTGTTCCAGAACTGATGAATGTAGATCTCAGGCACTGTAGCAGAATTTGAGAGCATGTTCTGATAAGGATGATTCTTCAGAATATCCACAGCAATCAAGCAAGAAGACTCTGAGCAGGTGAGAGTTTCAAAGTCAACACGAAGGTTGTTCTTTCCAATCTTCATTGGATAGCCATTTGGGAAGATATCAGCAATGGTGAGAACATTTGGTGCATCCACATTCTGCATTTGAGCGTCTATGTCGTGATCTGAAATATATTTAGCCAAAAGAACCAACATATCGAAAGACATTATGTTAGTCAACATATGGTTTTATTGTCTAATTATTGAATGTGATATGTTAATGATTGTTACGAGTCCAATGTCACTTGTTTTATTGTCTAATTGTTTGTCCAATAGTCCAATGACGTCGTGATAAGTTTCGTGAGTTGGTTAACTTTAAGTTTTAAAGTTCATGTTATCACTTATTTTTCACAACATATTAAACGTTTAAGCTTATTAGTGACATTATTGGTTTCGTGACGTTATGATTTATTTATTTACAAGTTTGCACGCGTAACAATTCATGATTAAGGTTAAACAAGGCTTAGGCGTAGAAATGGCAAGCTTATGCGTAAACAGGAGTGATATACGCGTAAAACGTAAGCTTATGCATAGGTACTTGACTTACGCGTAAGAAATATTACGCGTAGGAAAAGGGGACCTTATGCGTAGAGCTTACGCGTAAGCGCATATAAACCTTACTCGTAAGAGTAGACCTTATGCGTAAAGGTCACTGTTTACGCATATCCTTCACAGGATACGCGTAGTCCCTTATGTAGAACCTTACGCGTAAGATTACTCTTACGCATAACCTTCTACGCGTAAGGTGATCCTTATGCGTAGATTGCTAATAACCTTGATTCTGAATTTTTACTTGTAACAAACCTGAAATAAGTTCATCATAGCATCAATATTAACACCTACATTCATTAATTTTCAGATCATATCACGAATATTCAATTAAGCAGTTACGCGTAATATAACTTATGCGTAAGCTTAAACCCTAAGTTTCAAGGTTTACGCGTAAGAAAGCTAACCATAAGATTTGCACCAAAGTTTTTCTGGGATGTCTTAGATGCATATTGAGATGTTCTATCCAAGTTTTAACATCAATCTCTAAGAGAATCAAAAATACCTAATTTTTACGAACATAAACCCTAATTTCCAATTAATGAATCATTAGAATTTCTGGGTAATATCTGGGCCTAGATATGATCAATTCAACTTGAAAACAACAACACATAACAATCTTTTTAACCAAAAACGTTCTCATTTGAAAACACCCAATTTCACGCATAAACCCTAATTCACAAAATCATTCAATTCGTGTTTTTGGGTATGTTTTTATGATCAAAATAGTTTCAATGATGTTATATGAACGTTTTGACACTTTCATTTTAACCATAAACACACAAACATGATTATGTGTTCATACGCTTATGCGTAGAACACAAAATCACTCATATCTCACGTTTTAACCGTTGGATTTGTGAAAGATTCAAAACCATTGTTTGTAAATACGTTATAAACATAGAATCACTTACAAATTGATGATCAAGTAACCGGATTTGAAGAATGATTTATATGCGTAGGATGAGTTTGGTAAGTATAATAAATGTGAAGAGTAAATGTTAGGTGGATAGTTTTATTTAAAATAACTTTTAGCATTTGACACAATTAGTCCTTCCACCTTAACCATTTTCATCCAATGCTCATAACTTCCATTTTGGTTACCAAACGAAAGATTTTAGGAAAGAAACTTGACGACACTCCCTCTCGGCTTAAGAAGTAATGAAGTTTTATAAATTTCAGTCCGAGGAGTGTCAGTGAACCAGAAAAATGACCATCATTAATAAAGAAACAACCGGGATAAGATAAAATGCAAGTACAAGGTTTTTAATGAAACTGTTAAGTGATTGATTTCTCCCCCTCAACACTTGATCGGAAAAATACTGAATTTTGAAAGATTTGAGTGTTGACGGAAGAATTGTACTTGCCATGTTTGAAGAAATATAGATAGAAGAATATTTTTGTTGTTTTATCTGATTTTATATTTTTATATTTTGTTTTTTTGAAAAATATTTACAAAAGAGGTTTTGGTGTTTGACTGGTTTTTAAGAATGTTTTAAGAGTTCATCCAGTTCTTCTTGAGTCAAACACCGCATACCAATCCGGTGGACCAACTCATTAAACCTAGCAGGAGCTAATGCTTTGGTGAGAAGATCTGCCAATTGGTATTCTGTACCCACGAAGTATAATTCAACAGTACCCTGTTCCACGTGGTCCTTGATGAAGTGATAGCGAAGATCGATGTGCTTTGATTTCGAGTGTTGAACAGAGTTGCACGAGATTGCAATAGCACTCCGATTGTCGCAGTACATCGGGATTCTGTCAAATACGTAACCATAGTCTGTGAGTTGTGTTCGCATCCAAATGACTTGCGCACAACACGCCGACATGGCTACATATTCTGCTTCTGTTGAGGACAGTGATGTACAATCCTGCTTCTTCGATTGCCAAGACACCAGTTTGTCACCAAGAAATTGTAATGCTCCTGAAGTACTTTTCCGTGAGTCTAAGCATCCTGCGTGATCAGCGTCTGAAAAAGCTATTAGTTCAAAACCAGAATCCTTCGGATACCAGATCCCCAATTTAATGGTTCCCTTGATGTATCGGAGGATTCTTTTAGCCTCAGAGAGGTGGGTTTCAGTTGGTCTCGACTGATAACGGGAGCAAAGATATACGGCAAAAATAATATCAGGCCTGCTAGCTGTTAGATACATGAGAGACCCAATAATACTACGGTATTTGGTAGGGTCCACCAATTTCCCATGTAAATCAGCATCTAGCTTCTTGGTATGAGCCATTGGTGTGGCATAGGTGTCACAGTTTTGCATTCCAAATTTGTTTAACAATTCAAGGGCATATTTGGACTGACTCAAGAAAATACCACGGGGTGATTGATGAACTTGCATTCCTAGAAAGAATGTGAGTTCACCCATCATTGACATTTCAAAATGTTTTGTCATTAATTTGGCAAAAGCATTTGAGTATTTTAAATGTGTTGATCCAAAAATGATGTCATCGACATAGATTTGAACGATTAAGATGTGAGCCCCGTGATATTGTATGAAAAGTGTGGGATCGACCGAACCTTTGGTGAATTTATTGGCAATGAGGAAGGATGATAACTTATCGTACCACGCCCGAGGAGCATGTTTGAGACCATACAGAGCTTTGTTCAGTTTGTAGACATGGTTCGGGAACTCAAGACCAACGAATCCTTCTGGCTGGCTGACATAAACCATTTCTTTCAGTTTCCCATTCAGAAAAGTAGTTTTGACATCCATTTGAAAGACCGTTATGTTCATATGAGCCGCGAACGCGAGAAAAATCCGAACAGCCTCAAGACGAGCAACCGGAGCGAATGATTCTTCAAAGTCAATACCCTATTCCTGTCTATAACCCTTAGCCACCAGACGTGACTTATTTCTGATTACGTTTCCTTCAGCATCCAATTTGTTTTTCCAAATCCATTTGAGACCAATGACGTAGACTCCTGTTGGTCTTTCAACCAGTTCCCATACTTCAAGACATTTAAATTGGTTGAGTTCTTCTTGCATGGATTCAATCCAGTTGTCTTTTGTCATTTCATCTTTAATGTTTCAGGCTCAGTTTGGCAGACAGTGAGTGCATAAATGCAATGTTCACCATCTGTGTGAAGGCGTTGTCTTGTAACTACTGGTTGATTCGG
This sequence comes from Chrysanthemum seticuspe, assembly GCA_019973895.1. Classification (NCBI taxonomy): domain Eukaryota; kingdom Viridiplantae; phylum Streptophyta; class Magnoliopsida; order Asterales; family Asteraceae; genus Chrysanthemum; species Chrysanthemum seticuspe. Next base: position 190,178,923 of record BPTQ01000006.1, on the reverse strand, counting down.
GTTGCCAATAATGTTCTCAAGAGGATGGTATTTTGTCCAGCGATGTGTAGAGGGTTGATGTTGGTATACATTGTGTAGATTTTGAGGATTCAAATGGTTTGTTGATGATTCCGCGACATCAGGTGCAGCAGTTTCATTGGCAAACGGGTTGAAGAACGCATTTGGATCAAAATCTGCAGGTGGGGGTACTTCATTATTTTTCACAACTGTTGTAGTAGAGTCAACTGGTGGTGCTTCTTCAACAGTAGTTGTTGTAGCAGGTGTATCAGGTATAAGAGTATTATCAGGTTGAGCGGCGGAAACAGCGAATACACCTGGAGCACATTCATCAATTTCGTCATTGAACAGAGGAGCAAATAGTCTTTCCATTTGTTGACGAGTAAGCTGAGGGCTTGTTTCAGCTGATGATGGGGTTTGGGGGAAGTTTAAGCGGTTGTGACCGGGTTCTAAGCTGTTATGCTCAGAAGCCATTTCAGTAAGTTCATCAAAATTAGCATGAATCGTTTCCATAACCTGCTTTGTATGACGATTCCAGATCCGGAAACCCTTAGAATTTTCACAATATCCTATAAATACTCCAATGTCAGCTTTGGCTTTGAGCTTACCAAAGTCATCACGATCATTATTCGGATAGCAAAGGGATCCAAATACATGAAAGTGTTTGAGATTCGGTTTATGGTTATGGATAAGCTCAAAAGGTGTTTTGTTGTGGCGTTTAGTAATCATTGAACGATTTTGAGTATAGCATGCAGTTGATACAGCTTCTGCCCACAAGTAATCTGGAAGTTTAGCATTGATTAACATTGTTCTTGCAGCTTCCACTAACGTTCAGTTTCGTCTTTCAACAAATCCGTTTTGTTCTGGTGTATGTGCAATAGATGTCTGATGCTCAATTCCCACTTTCTCATAAAATTCTCGAAGATTTTGGTTAACAAATTCAGTTCCTTTGTCTGTTCTGATTTGGCGGACGGTGTTCCGGAGCTGAACTTGAATTTTCGTGAGAAAGGTGATGATCATCTGTGGAGCTTGATCTTTACTTCGAAGAAAGTAGACCCAAGTCCATCGTGAGTAGTCATCGACAATTACCAAGATGTAGCGTTTGCCATTAATCGTTTGCACGCGCATCGGGCCACACAAATCCATGTGAAGAAGATGAAGCACATGCTGAGAGCTGTGTTCCACCTTTGAAGGAAAATGAGCACGAGTGATTTTCCCTTATTCACAAGCTGAGCATAGGTGATCTTTGGAATACCAGAATCTCGGGAGACCTTCAACAAGTTTGTGTCGAGCAAGGTTGGTTATGGTTTGAAAGTTTAGATGTGAGAGGCGACGGTGCCATAGCCAAGATTTTGTAGATGTAGCCTTTGAGAGAAGACAGATGGGAGATGAAGCAATCATGTCTTGCATGGAGATAGTGTAGAGACTGGATGAACGTTGTCCAGACATAAGATCATTTCCTTGTAGATCACGAATGAAACAAGTTTTCTCCCTGAAAGCGACCTCCAAATCTCCATCCCAAAATTGACCAACAGAAAAGAGATTGTGACCGAGGCCTTCCACATAATAAACCCTGCTAATTTCGATGTTGCCGTTGATGTAATCTCCGTAGCCCATGATAGCTGCGAAGTGATCATTCCCGAATCTGACAGTGCCAATGAACTTTGCAACAAAGTTTGATAACAGTTTAAGGTTGCCTGTCATGTGTCGGGAACAGCCGCTATCAACAATCCAAAAGATGATCTGTATCACCTGCATTACACACAGACGACACAGATGGAATAGAAGTAGATGTGGAACCCGAAGAGTTAGAGGGTTCCGAAGCAGTTATAGTTGAAATACACCCATCAATGATTTTAGACATCCATTTAAATCCTAGTGTATTATGTATCCATTTCTGCCATCTCCAACTAGTCTTAGCTTTAGTCTTAGTGAATGCACTAGGTGGTACTACATTCCTTGGAGGTGAGACTGGAGCTACAGGGACATCAATGTGTTTCTTAGAATCTAAAGAGGGCGGTTTACCAAGCACAAAATTAGAAGCAGTAGTGGGCCTAGAGGTATTCCGGGTCTTAGGATTCCGTAAACGAGACAAGATAGCTCTAGCAACACATTTGTCATGACAATCAGAAAGCATACTTTTACGACAAATAACACAAGATGCATTAGACTGAATATCAAAAGTACTTAAGGGTTCAGCATTAGTTACAACACATTTTCCATTACATTTGCTAGACGCAATATCTAAAGTGGGTGAAACTGGAGTCTTATTCAAAGTCCTACGGTGTTCTTCTACTTCAGCATTCTTTATTTGTCTTTTCTTAGGTCGCAACTTCCTATTCTTCCTTGTATTGCTTCTAGGCTGTGAAGTGCGGACATTTGGAAAAGAGGCAACTATTCCTGTTTCAGTTGAGGGAATCACATTAGTAACTTGTGTTTGGTCAGTAGGCATTCTGGGTTCACATTTGCTAAGTGTTACAGGTGCAATTCTCTTAATGATGCTAAGCTGAACTTGTTCATACTTTCCTAACATCTCCCTTAACTTAATGATAGTGTGCACCAAATCTTGATTTTCAGAACGAAGATTTCTAGCAAAATTCATGACTTCTTTAGTGTGTGCAAGATAATGATCAAGTTCGTTTGATGCTTCATCACGAGTCTGTTTGAGTAAATCAAATATGACACCATATCCCTGTTTAACTTTTGAAAGTTCATGTTCATATTTTGAGATTTGACATTTAAAAGACACGTTTTGATCATCCAGTTGCTCAATTTTAGGATTAAACGGTTTTGATTTCAACTGGTGGATTTTGTTTTGCAAAGCAAGTTCATGATTTTGACAATCTTTTTGACACCATTGAAGAGGACGTTTTGAATTTGAAAGTTCGTTTGACAGTCGTTCATTTTCAGCTTTTAAAGATTCTATCTGGTGCACATTATCAATATCTTCAACAATTTCAACAGAATCAACAGAATCAGCAGTGATATGATCAGATGCATATGCAACAGATTATAATAAAACCAGATTATTGATATCAGCACAGATAACATCTTCCAAGAGTCGATCAACATCTTTTCTCAACAATTTCTTTTTACGTTTAGTATTTGAAGTCGATGTTTCTGTTTTCTTGAAAACGGTTTTCATGAGACCAAGTTCCTTGTGAAAATCCCTTTCCCAATATAGTGCACAAGTTTTCAAAATTTTAACATGGGGTAAAAGTCTTTTCTGAAGAATGTCTCGATGTTCCCGCGCTATTGGCGATTGAAAATGTTCAACTTTTATTTCAGAATGAAATTCAATCTCACGTTCCAAAATTTTGAGGTCAGATAAGAAAGTGTCAAAGTATTTTATGACACGACAACTTTCGGCTTTTGTTTTAACTTCACTAAGTGAAGGTAAAGGACCATTAATTTGTGCACCATTTTGTTTGGGACTAACTTCAGAAACTGGTGTGATAACAAAAGGTTTGTTAGAAGTATCTTGTTGTTTGACAAAAGTAACGGCTTTTGAATAGTTAAATGGTTTGTTATAAACGACATTTTCCATTTTTGACCGACTCTCGTCATCTGCATCTAATTCCTCCATGAGATTATATTCAACAACAGTCATAATTGAATCATCAATTCTATGTTCTGCACTGTAAACTTCCGAATTTGGTTTGAATACTCTATTTGAAAACTTAGGTTTGTAATCAGCAAGAATTGGTCCATATCCATTTGGATTAGGTTTAAAAGTAAACTTTTGAATGGTTGTGATTGACTCACCATGTTTGTAAACAACATTTCGAAACTCTTTGATTTTGGTTTGTAAGTCGACAATTTCTTCAAGATAGTTATCTATTCGTTTCGTGGAATGCTGTTTGTACTCAGAGAACTATTTTTGACAAGTTAACAACCCAGCCTTGGCTTTTTGAGTTTCCAAAGTAAGAGCGTTAAGTTGTTTTTTTATGTTCATGTTTCAGTTGTTCTATTTGAGACAACATAGCATTCTTGGAAGCGGGTAGATCACGTATCTGTCGTTCTAATGATTTTTCGTTTTGATGAGATTTAGCAAAAGCGACTTCAAAACCTTTTTCACGGTTTTCTTGAGTTTTAAAAAAATTGATTTGTCGAATTAAGCATTCATTATCCGTAATTAACAGTTCATTTTCAGCTTTTAATTTTGTATTGACATCATGATAATGTTCCACTCGGGATTGTTGGTCTTTAACTAAGGTCCTGAGCTCAAATTCTGGATCAGACAAAAAATCATTTTGTTCAACGTGAGTCTCAACATGGTCATTATTTAGATCCTCAAGTATAACCACGGAGTCAACTTGATCATCAATGGTAACCATAAGGTCATCTTGATCATCAAATATAACTACGGGGTCTAGTTGATGATCCTCGGAATGAGATGTAGAAGGCTCATGTTGAACACTCTGATCCTTGTCAGATGCAGATGTTGGCGGAGAGATCAGATCATTAATGATAATTGTATGTTCAGGTACCTGAGACAAGCCATCAGTGTCATACACTGGGCCTGTATCACTCATGTGTAGAGCTTGCATTTGTGCCATCAACATCACTGCTGCATTAGCCTGCAAGTCTTCCATGTCATCATCAGAGTCTGCATCTGCCATAAAGCTCTGTTCCTTGTTGTTAAGAGTTCCACCAGCTTCATCCTTAAGAGCCAAGAGCAAAGCCTCTTTGAAATAAGCACTGCCTCTTGTCCTCGGCTTAGGACATGCATTAGCCAGATGACCCTTTTCATTGTAGTTATAACAACGAAGACCATTAACCCCATTCTAAGCATTCCCCTGTTCAACCACTTGAGCTCTCTGTTGTTGTGGAGCACCCTGGTTATTCCTTCCAATAGCATTAAACCCTTGACTACCTCCCATGTGACGACCATAACCACGGTTCTGAACTTCAACACGTCCATTGTTCACAACAGCTTGATTCCTTGTGTTGGATGAGGAACGAATGCGATTGTTGGATTTGTTTGTATACCGACCGAAGGCTTTAGCAATCATAACAAATCCTTGTTGCAATTCATCGAAAGCAGCAGAGTCCTCATCAGCTTCACTGTAAAGTGCTTGAGTATTGTTGTTGTTGTATGGAACCAATTGAGTTTGTTGAGGTTGTTGCTATGACTGATCATATGGTGTGATGGTTGCAGTTGGTTGAGGAGCTGGTTGCTGAGCTGTTTGAGGAGGAATATTAGTTTGAGCCCACAAAGCAAGTTGTTGATTATCAGGAATTATCTGTGAAGTCGGGAGTCCACGGATAGTCCTTTCTTTGTCAACTTCTTTTTGGTGAGGCTTCAAATAGTCGTACAACAATCCGTATGTATCATGATGAAGGTTCTTAGCTTGACGGAGAAAAATGACATACTTCTCCCATTCCGGACCAAGACTACTTAGGAACTTAGTGTTGACAGCAATTCGAGGCATGATGATGTTGTGTTTGTCCAAATCATTAATGATGTCTGAAAAGCGATGATGATAAGACTCTAATGTCTCTCCGGGTTTAATCATGAAGTGTTCATAAGCCAAGTAGATTTTGGATTCCATGTCTTCCTGATTGAGTGTTGTGCCTTCCATTAGAAGATGAATGTGTTCCCACATTGCTTTAGCTGTCTTTTGAGTATCAACACTTCGAAGGATCGGATTGGGTAGTCCCAAAAGGATGTATTGCATTGCTAGTTCATCGGCTTCAAAGTGTAGAAGTTCATCACCAGTGAGGTCTGAGATAGTTGCAATGCTGGTGACAACATCTCTTGGTGGATTGGCATCTGGATCTGCGGGTGTAATAACAGTAGGCATCTAAAATGGACCTTCCATAATGACCTTCTTTAAGAACTTTCCATGTGGCTTCTTTAGATCACAAAACCTAAAGAACCTTATAACCTATTGATCATAATTACCGGGAGTGAGCATTGGAGGTCTATCAAGTGAGCCAGCTTCATGAATTGATTGTTGGCTACTTAAGGCTTCACACATCTTGCCAAACCATGTCGGTTCCTTTATAGTATTCCTGGATGGATGTTGATTGTAGAAGTTTGTGTAAGGTTGTACTTGAAGACTGGGTGGAGGTTGAACCATTTGAGGTTGTGGAATTGCTCCAAGTTGTGGGGTATGTTGTTGATTAAATTGTTGTTGATAAATTTGTTGTTGATGATTAAATTGTTGATGTTGTGGACTTAGTTGTTTTTGTTGTTGTTAATGATAAGTGTAGGGAAAATAGTTAGAGTATGGTGATTGTGACATGATGAAAACTTGTGTTGTTAAATGGATCTTTGTAGTCGAATGAAACCGTTGTTGATGAAGAGTCCTTAGGCGTAGAAATCACAGAAAAGCCAAGTACCACTTATGCGTAAAAACACCAAAGTTACGCGTAACAGCAATAGTTACGCGTAGGATTAGCTTACGCGTAAGTAAGGAGAAAACACTAAAGTTATGCGTAAACAAGAAGTCAGGAGTAGAAAACTTAGGCGTATGATTAACTTATGCGTAAGACAAAGCTTAGGCGTAAGATAAATCTTATGCGTAAAAAATTCTACGCGTAAGCTTATGCTTATGCGTAATTTTAGGGTTTTGCCCAAATGATCTTTTAGACTATCACAGTGCAAAAGATATCCAAATTCGACGTGTTTTCAGGCTTATCCAAGCAAGAAAACACGGAGTAAACCACGAAAAACTGAAGATCAAACCAAGGAAGAGTTACGCGTAAGATTAGGGTTTTCTTACGCGTAGAATTTAGCCAAAAATGATTTCTGCCAACAGATGTTTCCAAACCAGATTTTTGTGATGAGATAGCTTCAATATCACCAAAATAACACAAAAGTGTGAAACTTGATGATCCAAAGCTTAAAAACAAGTTATGCGTAGAACGAAACCCTCGTAAAAAACCTAGCTTAAAAACAATGATCCACACGTAAAGTTTGAAACTTTTTGCCAAAAACTGTTATTTTAACACCTTAAAACGTTGAAAGTACAAGAATCTTGGATTAAAAAGTGTAAAAATGTGTTTTTAAGCGAACCAAAGTTGGAGACGTAGTTACGCGTAAGACCAAAACTCACTTTTAACAACAAAACCGATTCACCCAACTATTTGGCGAATGATACCACTGTTAGGTCACCATATTAGTAACACAAGCATCAATAGAAGAAATAGATGAAGAAATGATCGGTTGAACAACACACACAAACACTATGCGTATGAATATAATGAAAGGTTATGCGTAGCAATAGTGAAAGAGAATGAATTGAACAACCAACCCTCAAGTGAGGATTATTACAAGGTATTTATAGGAGAGGGAGCTAGGGCAACACTCCTAGTCCCTTCCTTTCTCTTATGGACTTGGGCCTAGGCTTATGGGCCTTCTACATAAGCCTAAGCATAATTACTAACATAAAGGCCATATTAAGCTAAATATTACATATGAATCACTAACACTTGAATAAGGTTTAGGAGTGATTCCAACATGGCTTATTTTTTCCGACTGATATAAGACAACTGCGATACAAGATGGAACGTGCTCTTTTTGATATAATGTTTTGTGGAAGCAACTTTATTACGGTTAGCCGCATAATGGGAGTATAGTATATGTTTTTGGAAAACAAAAAAAGTAGAAAAAGAAGAAAAGAAATATAAAACTTACCAAACCGTCAATTTTATGGAATATTAGAGGTGGTAATTTGCACCCAAAATATAAAACACTTTGGCTAATTTAGGCTAATTTGTAAAAGATTTGGCACATTTAGCCCCTATCTTTTTTTTAAATGGGCATATATTACTCATTTAAAACGTAAACGGGCTCTGATGCAGGATTTCCGACCAGGTTTGTGGAAAACTAGAAGGAGGGTTAAATAGTTTACCGATTAAAAACTTTGTTTTGAAACTTATTGAAATATAAATTGATATTGATCTTAGATATGTTAGTGAAATATACAAACAATATATATATAATAGATAAGGAAAGAAACAATCAAACCACAACAAGTTGTTTATAGTGGTTCGGTATACAAGGACTCTTTTTCCTTGACCTACTCCACTCCCCGAGTCTCACACTCGAGAGTTTAACTTCACTAGTCAACAAGCTCCTTTCACTAGCGGAGAAACCTTTACACTTCACTTACACACTATTTCCGACACTAAGCTAGATGTCGAGCTCTTTTCAAGGGTACAACCACTCCCACACACAATGTATTTTAAGGACTAAAATACTAACCACTCACACTCACAAGATTGATGGTTTGGTACAACAATGATGTATGAATCAACACAAGATCATACAACAACAAACAAACAAGACTTCGAACTTCTTGTTGAAGCTTGAATGTATCTTGATCTTCTTTGATATGAAACTGAGTTAGAGATGTTAGAGAGAAGGAATATATGAGAATATGATAGAAAGGGATGAAAAACAACTTGGTTTGGCTTTGCTATTTATAGCCAAAAACATCAGCAAGCACCACGGACCACGGAACCCTTAAAAGGGTTCCGCCCGTGTTAACTTTTGGTGTCGTCGGGGTCTGACAGCAAGATCTAAAAATCTTACCAAAGTCAACCATATCTATCCAAGATTGTGTAAGATATGTAGAGTCTAAATCTACATATAGAATCTAGTAAAATCTTCTAAGGATCTCAATGATGCACTACATGATGTCATGTGTTTGTTTTTCTATTTTTAGAAATATGTAAATACATATGTAATTTTGATTTTTAAGAAACCAAAACATTCTTGAACTAAAAACTACTATCATACATTATGGTTTAGATTCATATCAAAATATGATTAATCACAATGTAAATGCTTGAGTGATGAAGATATTATTTGTAAAAGCTTGTTTTAATATCTATTAAACTTGACAAGCTTTAAGCTTTATAAAAATTAAATTTACTTTTGTCGTTAACAAAAATTGGATAAAGATCAAAAATATAAATAACGTTTAATGACGATATTTGTATTAACAATCTCCCCCTTTTTGTTGAGGACAAAACATAAATTTTATTTTTATAAAAGATGTAAAGCTTGTACAAGATCTATAATAATATTAGTTTTAGAACTTGAAAGATAAAAATGATAATGCAAGTATGTCTAATTTAGACATGATGTTGACTTTTCAAAAAGTCAAAATCTTCACTAGTTGAAACATAATGTTGACTTTTTCAGAAAGTCAAAGTATGCAATTGACTTTTTCAGAAAGTCAAATATAACCAATGAAGCATGATGTTGACTTTTTCAGAAAGTCATAGATGCAGTTGACTTTTTCAGAAAATCAAATATAACCAAGTTCTATATATTTCTCCCCCTTTTTGTCTCAACAAAAAGAAGATGCGAGGTGGAATGTGTAATGAGCCCGAGCCATTATCTCCCCCTTGACCAATGCTCCCCCTAAATTGGGTGCCAAGAGAAAGATACATGGATTGTGAAAAAGCTACAAAAAAATTGTTAGTTATAAGCATCATCACAAGCATTTCCAAACACCATGTAACAAGCAACAACAATATATAAGAAACACCATTCATTTGTTAAAATTTTTCATGATTTAATAATCATGAAAAGAGAACACAATGAAGTGTTTAGTACAATAATAAAATCTTAAAAAATAAATTGTCCTAGAAAATAAAAAATAAAATACAAGAAAAATCCTAGAAAAAAAATGCTTAAAAGAAATAATCTAGGACCCTCCTATTGAGGTGGTGGATGAGCAAGAGCATTTAGGCGCTCTAGGATGTGATTGAGGATGAACCTCATTTCCTCTTGGAGTTCATGGACCATCACCCGGGTCCTTTCGGTTATTTGGGCGGTTCGCTCACAATTTGAGCAACCATGCCTAGGAGGGTAGTATGGTTCATGGTTTTGTTGTGGTGGAATGGTGGAGGTGTTGGTGTTGGTGTTGGTGTTTGGAGTGGTGATTATGGACGCTAGCAAAGCACTTTGCATTTGCGTAGCATCACTTAGATGGGAGTCCACCATATTTGAAAATTGGTGGAGAAGATAAAGTTCGGCTTGAATCTCTTCTTTGGTGGGGGTGATCTTCCCATATGGATTCGTCAATGTCCTCTATGTGAGGAGACATTGATGTAGGAAGTGGTTGATCCTCATACAAAGGACCATGGATTTCCTTGTGGATGGGATGGAAAAGAAGAGGTCTTGGCCCTAACAGGGCGTTTGGGTCAAATGATGGTCGTGGAGACTCATGAGCTATTCGCTCAATTGTACCAAAGGATGGTAGTGGTGGTGGATGATTGGGCCTAGGAGGCAAGTCCTCCAAGTCTTCCAAAAATGAATTTGGATAAGTTGGTGGTATAGAGAATAACTCCAATGGGATGAGTGTTGGAGATTTTGGAAGTGATGGTGATTTTGATGTTTGGATGGGAGCCGGTGGTGGTGAGCTAGGAGTCTTTGTTGGTGGTGGAGTAGTGATAGTAATAGGTGATTGTGGAGGTGGTGTAGGAGTAGCCAAAGTGAGAGTTATGTCATCTCTTATGGGAGATGAGATGGTTAGTGGAGATGACTCGTTAGAAGAGCTTATGTTGACAAAGCAACAAGGTCTTACGCTTATTCTAGCGGTTTTCTTGCAAGGCTTGGTTGATGGTGAAGATTTGGTCATTTTGACTTAAGCTTTTTGCTAGTAGATAGTGAGAATTGAGAAGGTGTGAAGATGATCATGGTAAAAGCTCTTAATTTATAGGAATGAAGAATTATGGAGAAATGTGTTTGATTTGATGTTAAACCATAGAAGAGATGAGGTCCCTAATGATTTTGAGGTGGGTTTAATGCTAGTCATATCACCCAAGTCAATCCATACAAGAAGGATGGAGTGAAGAGACAAAGATTTGCAATAAATGTGTTCTAATAATTATGAGATCCTAACAATCAGACTATCCACGGATTGCAAGGAACCAAATTTTTGGTTCCTTCCTTTATGCAAAAGGGCTCATTGGGTGGATTTTTGAAATTTTTGAATTTTGGTGGGAAATGCATATCCTATGTACCTAAGTGTGTTATACTAGTTCTAATATGGGTAATAACTAGTTAAGATTAACTTAGAAGCAATGTATGATAATTTGAAATGTTGAAATAAGCGAAATTCAGAAAATTACCTGTAGGATCCACGGCACCAAAAAAATACACAGGCGGAACCCAAAAAAATGTACAGGTACGGCGGTACCAATTTTTACGACAGACGGTACCAAATATTTGGTGCCGTCTGATCCGTGGACACCAGAAATCACCACAGAACAGGTTTTTAAGGGTCGGGGACTTTTCCGAAACCTGAAATTTTGCTCAAAACAAGTGACATTAATTATTTCTAGTTAGGAAAAGTAAATAACACATACAAAAACATAGTAGAGCATAGACTTTGACCAAGGGCTAACGATTTTCACATTAAAGTGAAAATGGATAAAATTTGATAACACACTTGTGCTGTCCCCCTACATGAAATTGTTAGCATACATCATTGTTTTGAGTTATATTATCATCCTACAAATTAAAATCAACCAAATTGTATCAAACATTAACGTTAATGTCTTGTTCCAAACACTACTTAAAAGGACCCTCACTTGTCCAACTTCTTATAAATCTTGTTCATCATCCTACCAAGGCACTTGAACATCCCCTTGGTTTGCTTGAACTCCGCTGATTTATTCTCAATCTCGGGAAGAGACGCATAATATTCATGAGGTGGAAGGCGATAATTTGGAAGACCATCCTCGGAGCTATTTGATGATGATGATGGAGTTGGAGGTTTTGCTCTTTTGCCTTTTGTCTTAGCCACTCGCTCATCACTCAAGGGCACAAAGATGTGAGGGATGAGCTCATAGTCAAGCTGCAACCCTTTTAGGCTTGGTGGAATTGGTGCAAAGGCTCTATAGAGACTAGTGAGAAGCATCCCGTAAGGAAGAGCAACTGATCCTTGAGTTGGAATATCAATCATTCTCCTAGCAATTTAGTAGGCTGTCACACCCCGCCGAAGGAGGAAGCACGAGGTGTAACTGGAAAGGAACACAAGCAAAAGATAATAGAACATACCAACGTTTAAGATTTAAAGGAAATCATACATTATTACAATACTAGTTTAGCCGACATCGGCAATTAAAATACAAAGTTTAGTTCCCAAAAGATTGTGTTCTAATACATAATGATTAGTAGTGACATGTGAAAACTTCATTATGCAAAAACCTTGAAGAAAAGCTTACTAACGATCACCTGAAATGCATGAGAGAAAACGGGTCAACTATGAAAATAGTTGGTGAGTACACACGTTTTATATAATATGAAAACTCTTAAGAGAAGGAGTCAAAGGTTTCGGTCATCGAGAATAGTTCACAAAGCAAAGGCATTGCAAATCCACTCAGTTCCAAGTTCCGCCCATTCAAAACTTGCAACCTGTGTGTTCACAACCCATTGCACAAAATATGGTGTGTCTAGTGGTTAAGTGCACGATGTCATAATAGTTCACAATATAGCACCACGTATATAATAATGTATGCCAGGCAAAGCCCCTAGAATAAATAATATGCGTCATGTAACATAGTTAACGAGAGGTTTGCCGACCTCAAATAACGCTATCCATACTACTTACTAATAGGAGACTAACAATGCGAATGTACGAACGGTACATCATACAACTATTAATGTACAATTAAGAACACTCTGAACATGGGAGAATTTGCACTGCTCCGAACAGGGGAGACTTTAAGCCAGGGTCATAGCACGTACGGTTCAATAAGTTCAAAGCAGGTCATAAGTTCGTAATTTAGTCCAAGAGTCTAAGTCAAGTTCAAAAGTTCAAGTCAAAATAGTTCACGAAAGTAGTAATCAATTTAGTATGCTTCAAGTATGGTTCATGCATTTCGCCCCAAAATATAGTAAAAACAGTAAAAAGGGGATTGTGAATACTCACCTGATGCAATAATTATGATGACAAAGTGGATACATAGAAATGAGGTGCAATCTCTATCCGCAACCTAATAATAATGATATGCTCTAATATAAGTCATGAAACAATATTGTGCATAACTCATATGATATCCATACCATTTGTACATTTGAAAATAAAGTTTATCGTCGAAAATAAGTTTATAACGTCGTATCAAGTTATAAATTAATTTACAAGTACTTACGTTGAAATGATATCCTACGACAGTCATTTAGTGAGTTATTAAGAAATTATAGTTTTTCATCAAAAAATAATATAATTTGACAACTCATGAAAATGGCTAACTTTGAGTGATCGTAAATTATTCATTATAGCTTCGCTTGACAAACGGTTAAACATTTTGGAAAATAGAATAGGCGAACTCACTTTTACTAGAAGACATCGTTTTCTCAAAAACATTCTATCGATATGAAAAATGGCTCCAACCATGGTCACTTGCGATAACCATTTTGGCCTAGTAAAAATATATAAGTGTTATACTTGTGTAAAATAGTTACGATATCCTTATTTAAAACGCGTATAACTTAGTCGTTATAAGTCCGTTTTCTACGTTTTATATATCCTTAGTTTAGTATTAATGTATACTAATATATTTTTGACAAATCGAATCATTTAGACAATGTTTAAAACTCATTTTTTCCCTTTAAATAAACCTTGACAGCTTGCAAATTTTCAGAAAATTAGTTTTCGTCGTTAAACTTGAAAATATCGTAACTTCTTCGTTATAAATCCGTTTTAACCCGTTCAAGCGACCACGGTTTCGTTTTAAAGTATATTTTCTGAATATCTAGCCCAAAATAATCCATGACCTGTCGAAATTTCCAGATTTTACAAAAACGATCAGACCTCATTCTTAAGTTGTCGAAAATGATTTTTCTAGCGTAATACTAGTTTCAATCACTTCAAATCAACACCAAATTTATTCTAAACCTACCATACACCTTCTTAGGGTGTCATGGGTTCCTAAAATTCATCAACAATGATATGTTTCAAGGGATTAATTATAGGATGATTAAAACTTATAATAAGTAATAAAAACAATTAAAAGTGGTATGAATCACATAATACTTGCATGATTTCTTACTAGAATGATAAAAATAACTCAAGAATGATTATGAAAGATTAGTAAAGATCATGAAAAGCTTACTAGTTATATGATGAGGTTTAAGTAACTAGGTTTCCTAAATACTCCTAGGTTTTTATTGCAAAACCTTAAAAAAGAAGTATACTAGTGTTTATATATCACTTGATCTTGAAAAATTATGATTTCTTGCTCTTGTTCTAATGTTGGCCAAACCACAAGGAAGGAGGAGAGGATTTCTATCTTTGTTTCACCTTTGAATGTGTGTATGTATGTTTTTGTTAGAAAATATCTTGCATATATCTTAGCCTAGTCATATAAATGTATATGTGTACACTACTTGCAAGATTTTTATAAAACTTATGGTGACTCATGGGGGGGAAGGTCGGCCAAGGGATAATATGGGGCAAGATTTTGTATTTTGATGAATTTAAGGTATTTAAGTTTAAGTATAATGTGTATTTGGTACATATAATTAATTATTTAGTGTAGCGTTAGCTAAAAATCGATTTTAACGGAACAAAACAAAATATATCGAAGTCATAAAATTTATAAAAATACATTTCTCACAAGTATTGAGTGAAATAATAATTATCGAATTGAATTTACGAAAACCGTCTTAAATATATATATATATAATAATTTATATACAAAATAAATTCAAAACATCGGGTAAATTAATAATATAATTTTTATAGTCTTAAAATGAGTATAAAAATATATTAGGACAATTGTTGGAAGTGTCGGATCAATTATTCAAAATAAATGATCGTGCGATAGCGTTTTTTTAATAGAAAAATATACGTAAATGAAATATGCAAACCCATGCATGAACTAATGTGATGATGATGTTACTGATGATATGTAGACTAACTCTAGTCTATATGAATGTTCTCAATGATGCTTCATGAATATGCAGCTAAACCCTTACGGTTACGCGAATTTGACACTCGTAAACCTAGTTTATCAATGATGGAGACGTGGAATTGGAGACATGTCAAATTCGTAGTATGCTAGTGAACCATATTATCATAGTGAACCATGAATATAAATCCAATTCCACGTCTCTATAGATCCAATTCCACGTCTCTAGAGATGAGTTACGCCGTAATGTGAGAGATGAGTTACGCCGTAATTTGACACTCGTAAACCTAGTGAACCATGAATATAAATCATTTGACACTCAATGATATTTCTCCAATTCCACGTATCAATGATGAATAGTGAACCATGAATATAAATTTTTCTCTGAGAATGAATAGTGTTTTGTGAATAGTAAAATTTTGAAATAACCTCTCAAAATATCAACTCGACTTCAAAAAACGATGAATAGTAAAATGATGAATAGTAACCGGTGCTAGTAAATTCCTAGATGAATAGTAAATTTGAGAAATGACCAGAAATTGAGAATTGTGACATAGGCTAAATTGAATAGTTGACGGGTGGACAAGTTGTAGAGCATGTGACAAAGGAAAGCGTTGATATGATCCTTATTCCCTATGGTGCTTGATAACATCAAATAGTCCTGAATATTTAGTGTCAATTTCCCCCGATAATGCTTGTAATTTATATCATTTATATGGATTTACGCTTGTTTTCTACATTCAGGTAAATTACGAGTATTAGATCTATAGAGACGTGGAATTGGAGAAATATCAATGATTTATCATAGTATGCTGACTTTGAAGAAGTTACGGCGTAACTCATCTCTCACATTACGCCGTAACTAAAGCGTGACTCAGAATACCAACTCTTCAGAAGGTTACGGCGTAACTCTCTCCAAAGACTACGACGTAACTACATTAGGTCAAATTAGGTTCCACACCGCTGATAACTACGCCGTAACTATTCCACAAACTACGGCGTAACCAAGTATTATTGAAGAATACGGCGTAACCACTCATAAGGTTATGCCGTAACCAGCAAATCTAGTGCAAATTACGAAGGAATTGAAGATTACGGCGTAACTCTTATTTTAGTTACGCCGTAACCCAGATCTGGCCTATAAATACCCCACAATTTCCAGCATTTCAAAGCATCTCATTCCACACACCACAACTAAAGAACGTGGGAAGAAGCCAAAGGCAGGTCTAGAGGAGCATACGGAGCTGTCTCCAAGGGAGAAATCACTCCCCTACGATAAGCATTAGCATTTTATCTTTTCTTTACTTCCAATTCATGTATTTCCTAACTTTGAATATTGAATTGATTTGTATGGTTAATATGAGCGGCTAAGCACCTCTTGATGCTGGCTTAGTTATGATTCCTTAATTGTTTTGTTTGCGTTTATATTACTTCTGTATAATTATTTCTAAGTGTATGCATGCATAGTTTATTGGTAGCTACCCTTGTTTCGGTAGTTTTGAATGGCGGTAGAGGCCAATTGCCTAGGAGATATGACCAACTGACCCTAGGTGAGCGGACTGAGACGGGAAGGGTAAGATATGACCAACTGACCACCCTTTCTACTTATGCGATTTGACCAACTGATCACCTACCGTTTGGATGAACTTAAGAATTAGGGGGTGAGTGTTTAAGTTGCTAACGCCCGGGCACTCACTATTATAAATCTAGCATGTAGCGGTACTTGTTTTTTGCACTCTTATTATGGAGCTTTATGGAGCTGTTCTAGGCTTTGGGAGTTAACGAACATGAAATTATTTGTATTTCAGTATATGTTTCGTCAAATAAAAGTGAGATTAAACCTGTCAACAGAAGAGGTCAACAAACTAAAGATCCATATTGATATCATTTGTATGTCAACAAACAAGAAGAGGTCAATAAACCAAGATCCATATTGATATCATTTGTATGTCAACAAACAAACAAAACACTCGCCCAACCCATCGCCTAGCTTCTCGCCCTGATCCTCGCCCAAACCCTCGCCTAGCTCCTCACCCTCGCCCCATCTCTCGCCTATCTCCTCGCCCACAAATGCACTCGCCCAAAACTATATGTTTCTTTTGAATTCTTACTTGACTTTATATTGTAACAGTGAGAAAATTTTTAAGAGTTCAAACTTAAAAATCAAACTCAACCTTATCAAAACTAAAAACAGTTACTTAAATTGATGTAAAAAGTACTAAAAGGCCAAAGTTAAGTGAGACAAAGATTGGTTCAGGAGTCAACATGGGTCAAAATCAGATTTGGCCATGGGTTACCCTTAATTCCAAACACCCTTTAGAGCTTAAACCTTCTGTAAACAAAAACTTGAACTAACTAAATTCCACCTCGCCCCACCTCTCGCCTACTTCCTCGCCTACATGTTCACTTCCACGCCCAAACCCTCGCCTACATGTTCACTTCCTCGCCCAGACAACCTCGCCCAGACCAAGCTTACTCGCCCAGATTGTCGCCCTCCCCTCGCCTAGATCTTGCTCGCCCGGCTTCCTCGCCCAGCCTCATATCCCTAGCTTCAATACTCGCCCATGACTCGCCCAGCACTCTTTTTATACACGTGTATGGTTATAAACTAAACTAGTACTAGATCTAACGGATAATATTAAAAAGTTCATTTTGGAAAATTTGACGTGCGAGGTTCAAATTCGTAGACACCTACTGTAAAAAAGTCATTTAAGAAATTCTCTCTAATAAAAACTAGCCTTTTTGTGACCTAAATTGTAAGTATACAAGAAGGCAATCCAAAAACTGACGCAAATCAACCACAATTAAGTCATGTACTTAAAGGAAAACATGAAAACACAGCCTTCAACTTAATTCACATACTGGGCTACAATAATCAGCAAAACAGAGCTACATCATAACTAGGCATGTGTCATTTAGCATAATACGGATCATAAGATATGCTGGTCTAATTGAATATCTTCCTCATCACCTAAATGATTTATCTGAGGGTTTGACTCTCAGATAGATGGTCTTTCCAGTGAGGGTCTTGACAAATATATTAATCAATCCACTTGATTTATACATGCCTGTGAGTGTGGATCCCTTCTTGATGTCAAAGTCAAAAAGGGTACCGCTGTCCTCGAGAACCGTGTTGTTGAAGATCAGCACCTCAGAGCTATGGCAAAACTGAGGAATACTGGCTTTCACTTTGCCGATGGTGTCTGAAAGTTTGACATGTATAGTGTCGATTATTCCGTTGCAGTGCTTCACGAATATTGGAACCAATCCCCTAGATCTACGCATAAGTGTGAGGGTGGAATCGTTCTTGATGCGGACGTCGGCAAGGGTAATTAAGTCCTCCTCAAGGACCTCTTTATTAAAAATGAGTGCCAGCTCCTCAAGGGGAATACCTATTGTATCTTCGATCTTCAATTTCACATTAAAAATGGCGTCTGAGCCTTTGACTGCCAAAGAGATCGTCTCTCCGCTGAAGGTCTTGACAAATATATCTACACACACAAAAAATAAATAAAAAACAAAACAAAAATAATAAAAAATAATAAATAAAATAAAATAAAAAAAGAAAGACAACAGCCACCATCAAGATCAATGAATATATCTTCACACGTAGACTTGTTAGGTCCTAACGCTGTAATTCTTCATGCTATTTGTACTTATGTTTCTATTTTCTAGTCTTTTAAAGTAGTTTCTCTTTTGACATGAAATTTAGCTGTTTGTTAGATACTATAGAGGAAACTAGATTTTCATATATATACAACAACCAACAAGTTAGTCATTAGTTTAGTAATTCCACTATGAATTAACCAAAACCATACTACGTCACGTAAACTTTTTTAGAGTTCAAAAACCACCCATGTTTCGACCTTGTTAAAATCTTAAGACTTGTTTAAAAATGGATGACTGAAATACAACGGTTATGAGGTTACTTTTTACTGACTTTTTAATTCATGTTTCACCAAAAGTAACCAGTAATAGCGGAAAGAAAGGTCACTAAATGAAAGCCAAGTTTAATTCAGTTTTCCATTTAGGTTACTTAGTTTTAACCAGTTATAAGAAAACTTCACAACAGATGAATATTTTTAACCATTTCTTTTTCCGTCCACCATTTTTTTTTTTTTGCAATGACTAATATACCCATAACTCAATTGATCCTCTTCATCTTTGACTAAGCCATTAGTTCTCCAACATCTTCTCAACTTCTCAACCCTTATCACTCATAAAACCTCTCAACAGAAGGAAGAAAGAACCATAAGCTGTTACACGAGGTATGTGAGAGCACGATACAAATTACTTATCGGTAAGCCAAAAAAAGAAAAAAGACAAGTTCGTTGTGAAGGTGAACGAAAGGGAAATACGCACATCATCTGCCTAATGAACCCCATTAAAAACTGAAGGTTGAAAAAGAAGCAATGGTGTTTGGCTATATAATGCAAAAGACCTGAAGTGACATATAACCAAGTTTGCATATTCAAATAAAAAACTTGACAAATTGTTGGATTTTGTTATTTGTAAACCATCGGATTGTCTTTTTTTAATGTGATTCCAGTTATGTCTTTTATTGGCATATTCACAAAATATGGATGTTTCAACACTTCCCTTTTCGTTTTCCTTTAACTTCTCAACACTTCCCTTGTCGTTGTCACATTTTCAAATAACATCATCTAAACACGTTTTCTAAACTTTCAATACTTTTTTAGAGATAATAATCCCTTTCCTTTTCTAAAACAATCATTTTACGCAATTAATATTTTTTCTACAACTAAATGCACCCTTAAGATCCGCAATTCTCTTATAATATTGAGAAATGAGTTCAACTTTATAAAATGAGAAACCTTCATGTCTGGAGCTCCTATTTAAAGTTGTCAACTAGATCTTTTATTTGTAAAGAGGTGTTAACAAAGTAGTTATGTATCTGAAAATAAGAAGTATTCAATTGACCTTTACAGTGTAAGGTTATTTTATAAGATATCTAACATCACATGCTGAAATGAAAATAATCTATAGACATCAGTAACAAACTAACAATCTTACAGCCAGCAAGCTTCAATTCATCTACAATGCACACAGTTTCACACTCAAAAATTGCTTAAAAGAGTTTTATAAAAATTGACGGCGCATTGAAACGGGCAGCAAGATCAAGAGATGAGCATAGAAAAACCGAGAGCTAATTCTGGCTCAATGAAAGACAGTAGGGACAGAGCTCTGTGTTATAATTCTAGTGTTTTATTACTGCTAATTCGTATCCTTCCCACAAATATATGTTTAGTTAACAGGTATGTGTTATGGGTTTCCAATAAACAATGGAACCAAAATATTGGGTTTCCTCCAAACCGGCCAATAGAAGGTTTAGAAATATGATTTCCCATCATCCCTTCCGGTTTCTCTCCAAACTCCATTCCGGCTGTCTACATAGATTCCCTAGCTTTTAGCACAACTTTTTGCTAATTGCTTATGTTGCTTCTATGATGTTTAGTTTTGTAACTGCGTTATAGAACTTGATATCATTTAAGTTGATGCATGGAACTTTTCCGAACTCTTGAGAGCTTAAGTTTCTTTTTTATTCAAAAAAATACGCCTCATCAAAAAAACAAGCTTTGTTTTGAATGTATGAGCTAAAGCTGTTATTATGAAAAAAATAAGATCCTAAAAAATACGCTATTCATAAAATAAAAGCTTAAGCTTTTGATATAAAAAATTATTAAACAATCCTGAAATTTACTCTATACTGTAAACGTCATAGAATACTTCTCATTTCCATATGCATAACTACTTTGCTAAACACCTCTTTACAAATAAAAGCTCTAATTGACAACTCTAAGGGCCTACTTAGTAAGTAGCAAGGCACTTGATCTCCTCACAAGAGATCAAGTGTTCAAACCTCAAAAGGTACACAATCCGTGATGGCCAACGTTCACCGGATACCCCGTTAGGCCGCATACATGTAAGTCAAAAAGACTCGGCCTCCCCGGTTAAGGAAAAACCTCATCCGTTTACCCGTTTAATTACACCTAGTTACATTACAAAACACTTACATAACACAAACAACCAATTGCTAGTTCTTCAAAACATAACATTAAGTCACTGAAACCATTCAAGCGACAAAACATCCTAAAAGCAGAAAAATAAACCAAAGATCCTAATAAAGGATAAGAAATAAATGTAAATACAAACAAAGAGGAGGAGGAGGATCCTTACTATATAGTATGTCGTCACTGATCATTTCTTCATCTTCATTGCCGTTAGAGCTTTTATCGTCAGAATCTCTCGACTTATCATCGTCTTTTCCTGCGCGTTTCCGTTTACCAAATGAAGAATCGCAAGCGGTTTGTTTGCCCTCATCATCCGCCATTTTTGTTTGGGGTTTCTCTATTTTGGACTTTTGGTGAACCAAACTACTGCAATTTTCTTTTCTACTCCTCACTTAAATAAGTTTAACAAAAAAATAAGAAAGGTTACATTAGACTAGCAGCGTACCCGCGCGTTCCGCCGGCGGCGGGTACCCTGAAATAAATTTTTCCGATGAATCATTTATTATAGTTTATTATGTTTTTTTGACAATTTAGGGATATCAAGAATTTCTTTTAGCCCGTGCCCGTTTGGTCCGCGCCTGTTTGGGCTCGAGCCCGTTTGGCCCGTGCCTGTTCGTGCTCAAGCCCAATTTTGCCCGTTGCCGGTTCGGGCTTTAATATTTGTATAATGTGCTTTATTATTTGTATTAGTGACATTTAATGCAGGGTACCCACACGTTGCGGCGGCAGTTACCCTGAAATAAAATTTTCAAGTGAATCATGTATTTTAGTTTATTATGTTCTTTTTAACAATAAATTTACGGATTTCAAGAATTTTGTTTAGCCCGTGCCCGTTAGGGCTCGAGCCCGTTTGGCCTCGAGCCCGTTTGGCCTGCGTCTGTTCGAGCTCAAGCCCATTTGAGTTGTTGCCCGTTCGGGCTTGAATATTATTTGTATTAGTGACATTTAATGTATGAATTGTGTTTAATTTAGTTGTACAATATGTTTGATAATTTGTATTTATTATGTTAGGGGTGTTTTAATAACTGTATTAATTGTATTTATTGATCAATTAATTAGTTGACTATATTAAATAGCATTATTGTGGTTTTTTTTTTTTTTTTTTTTTTTTTTTTTTTTTTTTTTTTTTTAAATATGTGCATTAAAGTGGTGTACGCTATGCTTCTTGTCTTGTACGTCTGAAAATTATATGCATTAAAGTGTTGTACATTGTACTTCTTTTTTTAATTATATGATTTACTAATTATAGTAATATGTGTAGGCTTATATTTTTAAGACTTTCTTTTACAGAAAGTCCTAAATACATTATTATGTAGTATAGATTATTAATAAACTTTTTATTACATAGACTCATTTTCGTCATTCATTTAAAAAATATCAATTGTTAAGATTAAAATCATTTTAATATTTCATCTAGTTTTTATAACTTAAATATCTCTTAAACCGTTAATTGTTAAGCGAAAATAGTTACACAATCGTGACGAGCATTTAATTTTATTTATATATACGGGCACTTTGGTATACTTTCGGAAAAAAAATCGTTTGTTTTATGTTTTTTCGTCTTTTTTCGTTTTTTTTTCTCATTATTAAAATTTGCATGAAAAAATCACATGTGATATTAATGTTAAATCACATGTGATATTAGTGTTAAATCACATATAACTTATTCAGCCAAATTTCAGTAACAAAAAAACCGTAAAAAAAAAAGTGAAAAAAAATATATATATATATATTGTCGAAAGGATATCAAAGTGTCTATCTATAGAAAGATAATTATCGTCGTAACCGTATATTTTTTATTTATTTGTTTTTTGAGTAAACTGCAAAAAATGTTTATAAGCTTTCTATAAATGCAAAAAAATTCCTTGAAAAAAAACTGCAAAAATTGTTCCTAACGTTTCATTTTTCTGCTAGTTATGCCCTTGAAGAGTTACTGTAGCTGCAAAAAAATGTTTTTTTGGCTAATGCTCGTTAGTTGTGACCGTTTGAAATGACTATTTTACGATCGCCTACTATAAGGACATTTTTTGCTTGAACATCTTTTTGCAGTTTACTATTCATTTTCTTTTTACTTCTCATCACCACCACCACACAACCATCACCATCGCCATCACCATCACCACCACCCCCACCCTCTATCACCACACAACCACCCTTTACCCTTCATCTTCATCTTTTCCGGTGACCAAACCCAGATTCCGATGACCCGAGAAGATGAAAATGATAGTTTGAAATAAAAAGTCAAGTACCAGGTATGGACCGGTAATGTATGGCCGAAATATAGATGAACCTCATCCATTGTTAAAAAAACAAGATTGAAATGTTGACATTAAATTATCTTGGGGCCGTTTGGTTGAGGGATATTGGGGTATATTGGGAGCATTTGCATTTTAATTCCCTTCAAATATCCTGTTTGGTAACTCACATGAAGTAATTTACAATTCCATGAATTGCCAAAATGGAGAGAATTAGAATACCTCCAAAAAGTGAAGAATTTTAATTTACTTGAAAAAAAATTTTATAAATTTTTTTTCTTATTGTCTTTTTATAAACTTTTAAATAGAATATTTATTAAAAAAAATTATAAACTTTTTTTACTAATTTTTTATAAACTTTTTTTTTTATAAATTTTTAATAAACTTTTTTTTATAATTTTTTTATAAACTTTTTTTTATAATTATTTTATGAACTTTTTCTTATAAATTTTTTATCAACTTTTTTTATAAACTTTTTTTATAAATTTTATTTATAAACTTTTTTTTATAAATTTTTTATATCTTTTTTTATAAATATTTTATAAACTTTTTTTATAATTTTTTTTATAAATTTTTATAAACTTTTTATAAAGTTTTTTATAAATTTTTTATAAACTTTTTTTATAATTTTTTTTATAAACTTTTAAATAGAATATTTATGAAATTTATATTAAAAAATAAAAAATATTTATAAATTTCTGTCAACCAAACGTGCGAAGGTATTTTAAATTCCGGAATTTTAACATCTCAAGAATTTAAATTTTCTAGAATTTAAAATTCCAGAATTTTAAATTCCCCAACCAAACGCCCCCTAAAACTGACATATCAAACAATTAAACACGTATGTATTTTTACCAATCTGGCTTCATATTAAATTATGCTGATTGCTGAAAAAGATTTGCTCCAACTACTATACATATTTTAACAGATTTTGTAATATCGACCCATGGAGATTAAAACACTGCATATTGCAAAAGTTCAAATGGTCACCGACACCCACAATGAATAAAGTTGTTAGCATCGATATTCGACAGTATATTACTAATTAATACTCCCTCCGTCCCTAAATAAATGTCCACTTTTGATTTCTTGTTCAACTTTGACCGTAAATATTTTTGTTTGTGTTATATAATACTTGATAAAAATTATACCAACTTAAAATACATTTAAAACACAATTCATTCATATATTTTGTATCAAGTATTATATAAGATAAACAAAAATATTTAAGGTCAAAGTTGAATAAGTAAGACTTTGAAAGTCAAACGTGGACATTTATTTAGGGACGGAGGGAGTAGTAATATTTCATGAAAATGACATTTTATTTCTAATGTTCGTTGATAATGATTTGAGTACCATCATTTAGAACAAACAGTTTGGGCAACTCATTTTGTTGTAAATAAAGCTCATTAAGATAAACATATAGTTGTACACAATGTTCGTTGATGATGATTTTCATCTTCTTGTAGATCTTTTTTGGGCTCATGGTGGCTATAGAATTGATTGATATCTTTTCAACTACAGAAAATAACTTATCTCCTTTTGCTACTAAAACCGAGAGCTTATTGAGCGATTCAAATCTTCAATAGTTGATAACAATGATTCGTTTGCCCTTCCTCTGCCTTTGACTTCCGATCAATGGGACCCAAACAAACTGAATACGGATAACACGTATTGCAATGACGGATAACACGTTATTAGTATGTCACTTCAGCACCACATCATTTACTTCCTAATAACACACCAATAACTAAAACACCATTCCTCATAACACATCACTAACATGTTATTGGGTCCCACAAAATACCTCACTAAAAATACTCACTCACTCACAATCAAAAAAAAAAAACACAAAATAAACGAATGGCTTGAGCCATTTCACTGGCTCAGATGTGTTTGGCTCACCAATGCCATAATGTGACGGTACCATTTGACTCACCGATGGCACGAAAATGAGACGAATGACATGTTAAATGTAATGCATACCGCGTGCTCTTAAAGAAAAAATTGATTGTAACACCCTCAATTTCGGCCATGCAGCGGAATTCAAACTGGGTATTAATTCATGGTATAACAGTTATAATAACAGAAAATGATCTCTAACTGAGTCGTTTAAAAAGACTTATCATTCGAATTATTGAAATATATCAGAGTTTACAAAGACAAGTCCCAGATGGTTCCATATTTACAAAATACATCAATATAAAGTCTTTTGATGTTTATCGATTGATAAAATAAGTTATAGCCTTCTTGATCGAATTTGTGCCCCTCCGTGCCATCCTTGATCATTATGACCTGAGATACATGCTTAAAACGGTCAACACAAAAGTTGAGTGATATTCATAAAGTTTATAGTTAATCAGTTGAACACATAATTTACAGTGTGAGTTATGATCTCACATCTAATTGTTGAAAACAAAACATCTATTATTGAACTAAGCTTATGACAACCAAAATGTTAATAGATGATTAAATATAATCGTTGTAATAGTGGCCCTAGTAGGTAATTTGCCATTATACCTAGAGCTCTCAAATAGTGTGCATTTGTTTTCCAGAACATGGTCAAACAAACGGGATTCGTAAATCCCGATAGATCTATCCACATTATACGCGTTCACTCGCTCGTGATTAATGGTTCATGATATAGGGACTTCGAACATGGTAATTGATGAGTGTGTAAATACTCATCATTTTTATACAAAATAAACTGCAAATTCATCTGAAAACACTCAAAAACACATCTAAATGATCAAAATATCACAAATCACTGTTTTATGTGTTTCAAATTCAAAAATAGCAAAATCAGATGAAAAACATATCAATTTTGCAAAAATTGCAGTTTCAGTCCCCCAAGTTTCAAGAATTGTCAAAAATAGTCCCTGAGCCAAAATTTCAAAAGAAAAGTCACCAAAGGTCCTTTTTAAATCAAAAGTTGTCAAATTTAGTCCTTTGGTGAAAAATATGAAAAGTTTGAGAAATTTACACAAATGGTCCTTCAACTTTCAAAATTGGCAGAAATGGCCCCCGGAAAATGGCAATTTGGCAAATTTGGTCCTTGTACTTTTTGAAAGTGTCATTTTCAGTCCTTGGAATAACTTTTCTGATTTGGCAGCATTGGTCCTTTGAATTTCAGCAATTACATGAAAGGTCCTTGATATTTAAATACTTTAAACCTATTTTGGACCCCTTTCAAACCCTTTGGACCCCTGTCATAATTCAAATTGGACCCCCCCTTTTGATATTTAGCCCACTGGTCAAAAGACCAGTCAACCCAGTCAAACACCCACACCCTCTTCCCCGTTTCCCTCCTTCTTGTCTGCCCACCATTCCAGCCACCAACACCCACCATTTCTTCACCTTCTCACCTTCCTGTCCCCCCCCACCTCACCAAACTCCAAAGGCATTAAATGCCTCTCCCCCAATTCACTCAAACCACCCCAACTGGCAGTTAAGAATTTTGGCGCCAAAATAGTGTTTAAACGGTTGAGATTCATTTCAAGCCATCCAACGGCTAGAAACTGATGGGAAACATTCAGAGGAGAGATACAAAGACTTTGGGTTATAAAAGAGAAGAAAAGGAAGCTAGTTGGGGTGTGTTCTAGTTTTTATTTTTAACTTTAATGTCGTTTTTATTTAAAAGCTTTAACTTAGTATCAAACTTGTAATCTTTTGTTAAAGTGTATCAATTTAAAGTATTTGAGTGTATTAAGACTGCTTTCAAGTATCAATTTCAGTTTAATGTGATAATCATCTATTTATGTCCACTGTTGCAATTTTATAAGACTAAATCTTGTTTAAAAGCTTCAAAAAGCTCATTTATCAGTATTACTAAGCTTATACAAGTTTCACAAAGCTTTCTATAAGCTTACATTCAAGTTCTCATTCAAATTGACACTTGGTCAACGAAGGTCAAACTGGGTCAATATGGCAATGGAATTGGTCAAATGGTGAAGCAGTGTTGGATATGGGTTGATTTAGGACTAGTGGGTTGAATTGGATAGGTTAGAGGCTCATTTGGTGTTTGTGCAAGCCATTGTGGCAAGGGACAGGTTGTAAGTAATTTCAAGTTCTTGGCATTTTCTGATTTTGTATTTAAAACTAGTGCTAATCTGTTTTAAAAGTTGTGTTTAGGTTAATTATACTTAGTTTGGTCATTAATGTTAGTTAAATCAGTGTTATCTAAATAAATTGCAAAAACAGTTGTTAATAAGGGGTGTTTGGTTCTGCTGAATAAGCTGTCTCAGAAGCTTGTGCAGTGATTGATTTCTGTTTGATCATACTTGTTAGACTCATTTGAGTCTTTAGCTGTCTTACTTTTGTGTTTATTACTCAAAAAAGTCAAAAATCACCCTTAACTAATCTCAACAGTTAACTGTTGAGATTTTGGAAAACCAAAATCTTAATTTGTGTTTAAAAGTAATTAACCAAGGTTGTAATAGGTTCATAACATCATTTAACTTCATCATCAAGCATAAAAATTGGATCAAACTTCATTTTAGTCAAAGATTTGTCTGTTTTCAAAAAAGTCAAAATGCCAAAAAAAAGTGGGTTTATACAGAAAGTGCAGCAGTTGCACAGGATTCATTATAGGGTTTTAGGTTCTGATTTTTGGGATACAAGTAGTCCTCTTGGTTGTCTTTAAGCTCCCATATCTGTTTTTGCTTTAAGCTCTTTGGATAAGCTTGAGCATAAGCTCAAAACAGACCCTAGGTGCCCTGCACCATAACTCAGTGTCAGCTGAGCTTTTTCTCAGTTTGTGCACAAGCTTGCACAGAGCTTGTTTAAGCTTTTCAAGGGCTGGTCTTTGGGATAGAGCTAGTTACTTAGGTCTAGTTGAGACATCAATAATTGGATTTTAGCTTAGAGCTTATTTGGTTGCTTATTTCTAGTCTGCAAGTGAGCACCATTTTCTGTTTTTAGCTTAAATTCATAATCATCAAATCTGTGAAATCTTGTTTATCAGTGATTGTAACTTGTTGATTTTAGTTGGATTTTGGTTAATATAGCTTATTAGTGCTTCTGTGATCAGTGGGTTGTCTGTTTTAATCATTTGGCTTATTTTGTGCTTATTTCAATAAGCACTATCACATCAGTTGCTTATTTCTCTACACAAGTACCTCTTTTTCTAATTTTCATAGCTTCTTATCATTATTTTAGAGTTTCCCTGAATTTTTCAGATTTTTATAAGCTGTTTTGCTATTTTTCCTATTTTTAATTAGTTTTTAATACTTTTTAAATAGCATTTAATACAAAAAATTAGAAAAAGGTTCAAAAAAATAAGTTTTCATTTTTCTCAGGCTTAGATAAATATAAAAAGTGAAAAAAGTAATTTTCTAGATTTTTCATAGCTTATTTGGTAATTTTTAGTAATTTAATTAGTTTTTAATAGTTTAAAATCCATAGAAAATAGAAAAATAGTCTCAAAAATACAAAAATAGTTTTGAAAAGTCTATTTTGATATTTTAGACTTTTCCAAGTGTTAATCTTATTTTTCTAGCTCATTTTCCTATTTTCTTGTAATTTAGGTAATTAATTATTAGTTAAAAATAGTTCTTAATTAGATAATTAGATATAAAAATAATTTTCTTTTTCTAAATATTTTCTTTTATCATTAGGTTTATAAAAACATCATTTTCATATTTTTAGGGTTAATATTGACTTAGTTTCACTTTTTTATTTTATACGTCGCGTAGATTTTAATTTAAACGTACGTTTTAGGTTTTAAACGTTCATCACTTTAAATATAGTGATAGCGTTTATTTAATAGGTTTTATCTTTTTAATTTTCTTTAATTTGCATTTAAGGCGTTTTTAATTTGTTGGTTTTTCTCGTAGTTATAATATCATTCATAATCCTTTTTCTGTTCAAACTTCTCGATTACTAGACGTTGATTTATCCATTGCATAGCTCGCTGGGACATAACGACCCGGGGAGACTCTATCCTCCTCTGATCTTAATTGCATTAGTGTTTGAGCAGTTTTTAGTCTTTTAGACTTGACTGTTTAGCACCGATCAAATTTTGGCGCCGCTGCCGGGGAGGCTTAAGCGTGTGTTTAGCCTTTTTCAGATTCATTCTTGTGCATATCCATCTTTTGTAAAAAAAAAAAAAAAAAAAAAAAAGTTTTTTGTAAAGTTATCAGAAAATCCCAAAAGTTCATTAACACTTTTCCTGAAGTGTTTTTAACGCCAAAAATATTTTCATTCTTTGTTTTTGCAATATGTTTTTCAAAAATCCCAAAAATATTCATCTTTACCCTCTCACCTTTTTGATTCTTCATTTCTTACCCTCTGATAACCTTTGATTCTTTCTATGTCTTATCCTCACTCTCTTGGTTGCCACTGGTGTGGTGGTCCTTATAATGGTGGCAATTGCCCCAGTTGTGGCATGGTGGAGTCAGGAAACGGGTCTGTCTATAACCAAGATCCCTATTCCTACCATGACACGACTGATCTATTCCATCAGCTACCACACTGTGATACTCAGCAGTTTTACTGTTGTGAGTACTGTGGTGGTTCACATTCCAGTTCTGATTGTCAATCAGGAAACACGCTTGTCTATGAGCCGGTTCCTGATAACGATTATGACTACAACACATACCACTCACAGCCACATCAGTTGTACTGTTGTGAGTATTGTGGAGGTCCTCACTCTAGCTCGGATTGTCAAACAGGGAACCCATTTCCTTGTAACGATTACGGCTCTTCATATCATGACCAACCTCTACAATACCAGCCTGATTCACTTCCTCAAAATCTTCTCCTTGATCTTTTGGATTTAGTGAAAGATTTGAAGGAATCTAAACACTCCCATGATAATCCAAATGAAAAATCAATGGAAGTTTTGTTAGCCGAAGAGCGGGCTGCTAAATTAGATTCCCAGATTGCGTTTGAAAAATCTATTAGGGAATCAATTAGAATACAAAAAGCATTCAAATCCAGCTCTCGATTCCGTTTCATTCCTGATGACGATGATGATGAAGATATCCTTGATATCTTACAATTTTATAACAGTTCATCAAGTTCATCAGTTGAGACTCCTTCCATGATCCATCAGGGAGAAAAGACTATGATGGAATTACTAGCAGAAGAACAAATGTTAAGTATAAAACATATGTATGCTAGTCCATCTAATCTCCCTCAGTCTGTTGTTATCACACCTGATATTCCCACTCACTCTCTAAACATGGGGGATGAGCTTCTTAGCACTATTCCGGAAACGGAATCATCGAATGTTGAGAACCTTATCCCGATCCCAAGTGAGTCTGAGGGAATTCTTGACCATGAGTGTGATGTGTCTTCTCCTCTTTCAAATGATCTTGTTGAGACTTTCTCAGATTTTGACAGTGATTATAGTGATGCCGATTCTTTATATTCTAAAGACATAGAATTTATTGATGCATCACTTCCACTTTCCGAGATCGTCAACTTAGAAGAGGATGTTGACCATGTTGTTTCCACAACAATTCATACGACTATCACTAATCCCTTATTCGAATTCGATTCTGAATTTACTCTAAATTCAGTTAATCCAATCTTTGATAGTGATGAGTCTGACACGGAGACTATAATGGACGAGGTGCATATTTATAGCCCACGAAGTACCGCACATGTCCCACCTCCGTATATTCTTCATGAGGAGTTCGCCGGTGAACTCACTCATATCATATCTCCGTTGGAGTATGATTATTTGGATGGCAAAAATCATGATCGGGGGGAGAGAATCTCAATTTGCATATTTATGACAAATCCTTCCACCCTCCCCACCGAGATGCCTTCCAAACCAAAGAGCTCTACCAAAAAAATCCAAATAAGTGCAACTGCACTTGATCCTGAGGAAGAAGATCTTATCATGATCATTATCATGATCTTCCTTCTTTTCTTCACCTACTCGGTGACTTCCTCTCTTCTTCACTCCTTCGGGAGTGAGGACACTATCTTTGACCCTGGCATTTTCATTTATCATCTGTGAGCCGGGTCTGTCTCTATATATCTCATCGGTGTGGAACTTTCTCGTGCTTCAAATGTTTGTCCAAACATCTTGAATGAAAGTCCGATGGAGATTGTCTATTCCACTTTGCTTCCCCATGAACCAATGAATTCGGGGTCGAGTCAAGCTAGCGACTCGGAAATCAAAAACAGTAGCACACACTATATGGGTTTTCACCCATATTTCTGACTTCTCACCCCCTTTCTGCCACCTAAGTGTGGGGGTGATGCCCCACATGTTATATATATATATATATATATATAATTCAAAAAAAAAAAAAAAAAAAAAAAAAAAAAAAAAAAAAAATCTTTCTAAATAATGGCCGTAGTATTTCCCTTTTACGTTCTTTGTTTCGGCATAACCGCCGGTACTTTGAATATCGAGGGCGATATTCATTTCTAAGTGTGGGGGGGATTCTCACGAATTTTATCATGTAAATATGCCGCCTAATCCCCCCGTTTTTGGCCAAAATTTTTTTGGAGTAAGTGTTTTACACTTACTCATTTGGTTATCAGTCCGCCATGTCTGTAAGACAAAAGGATTGGCTAATCCAGGAGCAAACGGCTCTTGGTAAAGATATCTCAAATCCGTTTATATGGCTTGCAATTTGCCCAAAATTGTATGGTTCTCAACTCACCATATCCTAAAAAGTGAAGAGTTGGCTAGCCCGCAAGGTTATGGCTTGTGGTAAAGGCAGTGGAAAATCCATAATTGGTAATCAGCTCACCAAAGATAATATTGATAATTTATCTAAGAGTTGGCTAGTCCAGAAGGGTACGGCTTCTGGTAAAGACAAAATCAAATCCGTTGAAAGCTGGTGGTTTGCTCAAAATCACATGGTTATCGGTGTACCATGGTTCTTACTTGAACTGAAACATTTGGCTACTCCAGAAGTAATGGCTTTTGGTAAAGAGATTAAAATCCATTATGTTTTCTCAAATCATTGCTAGGGACTAGCAATATCTCAGTGTGGGGGATTGATGAGTGTCTGAATACTCATCATTTTTGTACAATATAAACTGCAAAATCATCTGAAAACACTCAAAAATGCATCAAAATGATGAAAATATCACAAATCAGAGTTTTATGTGTTTTAAATGCAAAAATATCAAAATCAGATGAAAAACATATCAATTTTGCAAAAATTGCAGTTTCAGTCCCCCAAGTTTCAAAAATTGTCAAAAATAGTCCCTGAGCCAAAATTTCAAAAGATAAATCACCAAAGGTCCTTTTAAAATCATAAGTTGTCAAATTTAGTCCTTTGGTGAAAAATATAAAAAGTTTGAGAAAGTTACAAGTTTGGTCCTCCAACTTTCAAAATTGGCAGAAATGGCCCCCGGAAAATGGCAATTTGGCAAATTTGGTCCTTGTACTTTTTGAAAGTGTCATTTTCAGTCCTTGGAATAACTTTTCTGATTTGGCAGCATTGGTCCTTTGAATTTCAGCAATTACATGAAAGGTCCTTGATATTTAAATACTTTAAACCTATTTTGGACCCCTTTCAAACCCTTTGGACCCCTGTCATAATTCAAATTGGACCCCCCCTTTTGATATTTAGCCCACTGGTCAAAAGACCAGTCAACCCAGTCAAACACCCACACCCTCTTCCCCGTTTCCCTCCTTCTTGTCTGCCCACCATTCCAGCCACCAACACCCACCATTTCTTCACCTTCTCACCTTCCTGTCCCCCCCCACCTCACCAAACTCCAAAGGCATTAAATGCCTCTCCCCCAATTCACTCAAACCACCCCAACTGGCAGTTAAGAATTTTGGCGCCAAAATAGTGTTTAAACGGTTGAGATTCATTTCAAGCCATCCAACGGCTAGAAACTGATGGGAAACATTCAGAGGAGAGATACAAAGACTTTGGGTTATAAAAGAGAAGAAAAGGAAGCTAGTTGGGGTGTGTTCTAGTTTTTATTTTTAACTTTAATGTCGTTTTTATTTAAAAGCTTTAACTTAGTATCAAACTTGTAATCTTTTGTTAAAGTGTATCAATTTAAAGTATTTGAGTGTATTAAGACTGCTTTCAAGTATCAATTTCAGTTTAATGTGATAATCATCTATTTATGTCCACTGTTGCAATTTTATAAGACTAAATCTTGTTTAAAAGCTTCAAAAAGCTCATTTATCAGTATTACTAAGCTTATACAAGTTTCACAAAGCTTTCTATAAGCTTACATTCAAGTTCTCATTCAAATTGACACTTGGTCAACGAAGGTCAAACTGGGTCAATATGGCAATGGAATTGGTCAAATGGTGAAGCAGTGTTGGATATGGGTTGATTTAGGACTAGTGGGTTGAATTGGATAGGTTAGAGGCTCATTTGGTGTTTGTGCAAGCCATTGTGGCAAGGGACAGGTTGTAAGTAATTTCAAGTTCTTGGCATTTTCTGATTTTGTATTTAAAACTAGTGCTAATCTGTTTTAAAAGTTGTGTTTAGGTTAATTATACTTAGTTTGGTCATTAATGTTAGTTAAATCAGTGTTATCTAAATAAATTGCAAAAACAGTTGTTAATAAGGGGTGTTTGGTTCTGCTGAATAAGCTGTCTCAGAAGCTTGTGCAGTGATTGATTTCTGTTTGATCATACTTGTTAGACTCATTTGAGTCTTTAGCTGTCTTACTTTTGTGTTTATTACTCAAAAAAGTCAAAAATCACCCTTAACTAATCTCAACAGTTAACTGTTGAGATTTTGGAAAACCAAAATCTTAATTTGTGTTTAAAAGTAATTAACCAAGGTTGTAATAGGTTCATAACATCATTTAACTTCATCATCAAGCATAAAAATTGGATCAAACTTCATTTTAGTCAAAGATTTGTCTGTTTTCAAAAAAGTCAAAATGCCAAAAAAAAGTGGGTTTATACAGAAAGTGCAGCAGTTGCACAGGATTCATTATAGGGTTTTAGGTTCTGATTTTTGGGATACAAGTAGTCCTCTTGGTTGTCTTTAAGCTCCCATATCTGTTTTTGCTTTAAGCTCTTTGGATAAGCTTGAGCATAAGCTCAAAACAGACCCTAGGTGCCCTGCACCATAACTCAGTGTCAGCTGAGCTTTTTCTCAGTTTGTGCACAAGCTTGCACATAGCTTGTTTAAGCTTTTCAAGGGCTGGTCTTTGGGATAGAGCTAGTTACTTAGGTCTAGTTGAGACATCAATAATTGGATTTTAGCTTAGAGCTTATTTGGTTGCTTATTTCTAGTCTGCAAGTGAGCACCATTTTCTGTTTTTAGCTTAAATTCATAATCATCAAATCTGTGAAATCTTGTTTATCAGTGATTGTAACTTGTTGATTTTAGTTGGATTTTGGTTAATATAGCTTATTAGTGCTTCTGTGATCAGTGGGTTGTCTGTTTTAATCATTTGGCTTATTTTGTGCTTATTTCAATAAGCACTATCACATCAGTTGCTTATTTCTCTACACAAGTACCTCTTTTTATAATTTTCATAGCTTCTTATCATTATTTTAGAGTTTCCCTGAATTTTTCAGATTTTTATAAGCTGTTTTGCTATTTTTCCTATTTTTAATTAGTTTTTAATACTTTTTAAATAGCATTTAATACAAAAAATTAGAAAAAGGTTCAAAAAAATAAGTTTTCATTTTTCTCAGGCTTAGATAAATATAAAAAGTGAAAAAAGTAATTTTCTAGATTTTTCATAGCTTATTTGGTAATTTTTAGTAATTTAATTAGTTTTTAATAGTTTAAAATCCATAGAAAATAGAAAAATTGTCTCAAAAATACAAAAATAGTTTTGAAAAGTCTATTTTGATATTTTAGACTTTTCCAAGTCTTAATCTTATTTTTCTAGCTCATTTTCCTATTTTCTTGTATTTTAGGTAATTAATTATTAGTTAAAAATAGTTTTTAATTAGATAATTAGTTTTAAATAATTTTCTTTTTCTAATAATTTTCTTATATTATTAGGTTTGTAAAAATGTATTTTTCATATTTTTAGGATTTATATTTTGTAAGTTTCACTTTTTATTTAGTACGTTTACGTTATTTTTAATTTAAACGTAAGTTTTTCGTTTTAAGTTTTAAACGTTCATCACTTTAAAAATAGTGATAGCGTTTATTTAATAGATTTTAACTTTTTAATTTTCTTAATTTGCATTTAAGTCGCTTTTATGTATTACCTTTTTCAGTAGTGTAATATTCAATCCTAATCCTTTCTGATCGCTATCATTAGTGATCATTCTATCGTCTGAATCAGTGTTGCACACACCATTGAGTCTCCTTGGGACTAAACGACCCGGGAATCCCCTGTATTCTCTGATCTTAATTGTATTTGTGTCTGAGCTGTTTCAAGTCTGTCAGACTTGACTGTTCGACTTGACGGTTTGGACCCAATCAAATTTTGGCGCCGCTGCCGGGGAGCTGTGCTGATTTATCTCCCGTTTTAGCAGATTAGTTGTTTGAATCCTCACTCATTGTTTATATCATCCATCTCTGTATATATATATATCCATATTTTCTTTTAAAACATCCAAAAACCCAAAAACAGCCAAAAACGTATAAAACACAAAAATATTTTTCTTTTGTTTCTATATATGTATCAAAAATAAAAATACAAAAAGAATCGTCGTTTTCTCTAATAATTAACAACTTAAAAGATTACCACCGCAAACCAAGGCAGTGCACTACCTAACTGGGGGTGCGACCATAATAAGTTCCCGAACTAAAGATATAAAACTTGCCTTTGTGTCCCTTGTGATTGGTGTACCTTTTTTAAAGAAGCCATTCATCTTGGATTATTGGTAAAGTTCACTGTTGTTTTGCCTCGATTTTGTGTTAATTGATTTTGTTGTGATATCGACGTTTCAGAACCAGAAACCCAAAAAGATTCTTCTCACCCTGATTTTTACAAACCGTCTTCATAATTCTCATTCTCATGTGACAGATTTTCATAATTCCATTCCTCTCCTTAACTCTGAGTTTCCTTAGAGTTAACTCTAGTGTATGCGCACTCGCTCTTCTAGATCTGTAAGCCCATTTCGTGAGCTTGTCAAGATTCCAAGAAGGCGTGTTCGCAGACGTTCTGCTCCATCAGTCGGATCTGAGATCCGGACTGTTCACACTCATCCCGTTATCATGGCGGATGAGATTCCTATGTGTGAGCTTCTCCAGGCACCCATCGACGGGTATGGAGATGCTATCGTTGTGCCAGCCATCGTGGCTGAAAATTTTGAACTCAAGACCGGGTTACTGAACCTTGTAACTTCAAATCAGTTCTACGGTTTTGAGCGGGATGATCCTCATGCTCATATAAGATGGTTTAACAAGATTGCATCTACCATCAAGTATAAGAATGTCCCTTCTGAAGCTGTTAAGCTTCTTCTGTTCCCGTTTTCTCTTGAGGGGCAAGCCCGGATTTGGCTTGAAAAACAACCCCCTCAGTCTATAGAGACATGGGAAGATCTGGTGAAGAAATTTGTGAATGAATTCTATCCACCTTCCAAGACCACGAGTCTTAAAAATGAAATCATCAAGTTCACTCAGAAGTTTGATGAATCCTTCAGTGAATCGTGGGATCGTTTCAAGGAATTGCTTCGCAAATGTCCTCACCACGGTTTCTCCGAGTTGATGCAACTCGATACTTTCTACAATGGAGTGAGTCAATCTGACCAAGATTCTCTCAATTCCTCCGCGGGAGGAAATTTCCTAAGCAAAACTGTCAAAGAAGCTTTGGCGATAATTGAAAACAAGTCCAAGGTCCGCACTGCACGAAGCAAGCCGGTTGTTTCCCAAGTCAGTGTTGGTCCTTCTTCTTCTTCATCGCCCGTGAGTCAGTCTAGCACCGATGCTAAGATTGATAAACTCACGGAAGCTATCCAAGCTTTGGTTCTCTCCAATCAAAAGAAAGTCTCTTTTCCACAAACTTCACCTCCTGCTGAAGTTAAGAAAGTGGAAGTCTGTGTTACCTGTGGTGGCCCCCATGCTTATTATAACTGTATGGCCACCGATGGTAACCCCTTTGAAGCTAATGCTGTGGGCGGGATGTCTAATCAAGGAGGCAATCAATATCGTGCTCCTGTAGACCCGAACCACCGTCCTAACCACTACTCTGGACCTCCCGGTTTCAATCAAAACCAGAACCGTAATCAGAATCAGAATAGACCAAACCAAGGTTTTCAAAACCAAGGTCATTTCAATCAAAACAACGGTTTTCAAAATCAGAATCAAAATTTCCACAATCAAGGAAATTACAATAGAAACCCAGGTCAGGGAAATTTCAACCCAGGGTATTCTCATGGAAACAATCAAGGGAATTTTCAGAATCAAGGCCCTAATCCTAACAATAGAGGCCAGAATTTTCCTGTGCAAACTCAAGCCATTGTTCCAACTGGCCCATCATCTGATGAGCTGTTGAAACAATTCATGAAATCCCAAGAGGAAATGAATCGGTTGTTGGTCAGCCAAATTTCTGACATCAAGAAGTCTTTAAATGATCGACCCTCGGGCTCAGGTACTTTACCTAGCAATACGATCGCTAATCCGAGGGGCGATGCAAAGGCGATCACAACCCGAAGTGGTGCTTCATATGCTGGACCTGCTGTTCCTACTACCTCTTCTTCTTCTATCCCGAAGGTAGTGGAAAGCGAACCTCCAAAACACAATGGACCCACGACTCCAATGCCCCCTCCTCCTGTGGCATTTAGTCAAGTTACCAAGGAAACAACGGACAAAGTGCATTATTCAAGTCCACGAAGTACCGCACATGTCCAACCTTCGGTAGTCCAACCTCAAGTGGTCCAGCAACCCAAGTCAAATCAAGGAGTTGTTTTTGAACCTCCTGTAGCTCCTGTTGAGAATCAGAAATCCAAATCTTCTCTTCCTTACCCTTCACGGTTACATGAGCAAAAGCTCCGCGAGAAAGCTAGTCATCAGATGGAAAAATTCTTTCAGATTTTCCAAGAACTTCACTTTGACATAAGCTTCGCGGATGCCATCATGTTAATGCCAAAGTTTGCATCTACTCTAAAACATATGCTGAGCAACAAAGAAAAGCTGTTTGAAATGGCTAAGACTCCTTTGAATGAGAATTGCTCAGCAGTGTTGTTAAAGAAGCTTCCCGAGAAGCTTGGAGATCCCGGAAAATTTCTTCTTCCTTGTGTTTTTCCTGGGATGATTGAATGCTTTGCCCTTGCCGATCTTGGTGCAAGCATCAATCTGATGCCGTATTCAGTGTGGAAGCAACTGTCTCTTCCGGAACTCATTCCTACCTGCATGACTCTTGAGCTTGCAGATCGTTCTATTTCGCGTCCTCTTGGCATCGCCGAGGATGTATTCGTGAAAGTAGGAAAGTTCCATTTTCCAGCTGACTTTGTGGTCGTTGATTTCGATGCTGATCCTCGAGTTCCCCTCATTGTTGGGCGGGGATTTCTGAGGACGGGCCGTGCTCTTATCGATGTATTTGAGCAAGAGATCACTCTCCGTGTGGGTAACGAAGCTGTTACCTTTAACCTCGATCAAACTTCGAGGTACTCCTCAAATTATGATACTGAATCAGTTAATCGAGTCGATTTAATTGACATTGCTTCAGAGGAGTACTCTCAAGAGTTTCTTGGTTATCTTCATAATTCTGTGAGTGGGAATTCCAATTCCACCACATCTTCTCATCCTATCATTGCCGACTCTTCCCCCTCTCTCACTCCGTTTGAGGGAGGTGACTTCCTTCTGGAAGAGATCGATGAATTCTTGGCTACTGATGAATCAATTCCGCCTGGAATTGATGGTGTGTATGATTCGGAGGGGGATATTCTTTATCTTGAGCAATTGCTTAATGAAGATCCATTACCTTCACTCCCTCCGAGAGAGATCACAATTGAGGAAATCAAATCAGTGCAATCTTCCACTGAAGAATTTCCCGAGGTTGAACTTAAGGACCTACCTCCTCATCTTGAGTATGCATTCTTGGAGGGCGATGATAAATTACCCGTCATAATTGCTAAGGATTTAACTGAGGAGGAGAAAACTGCTCTCATAAAGGTCTTGAAGTCACACAAGCAAGCAATTGCTTGGAAACTTTCCGATATTAAGGGTATTAATCCTGAGTTTTGTACCCACAAAATCTTAATGGAGGATGACTTCAAGCCAGCAGTCCAAAGTCAGAGAAGGGTGAATCCTAAGATTCACGAGGTTATCAAACAAGAGGTTCTCAAACTTCTTGATGCCGGTCTGATTTACCCGATCTCTGATAGTCCTTGGGTTAGCCCAATTCATTGCGTTCCAAAAAAGGGTGGCATTACTGTTGTCACGAATGAAGAGAACGAGTTGATTCCAACTCGATTGGTTACGGGATGGCGTGTGTGTATTGACTATCGAAAGTTAAATGACGCCACCCGAAAAGACCATTTTCCTCTACCCTTCATGGACCAGATGCTTGAGAGATTAGCAGGGAACGAATACTATTGTTTCCTTGATGGTTTCTCTGGTTACTTTCAGATCCCCATTGATCCGCTGGATCAAGAGAAAACCACATTCACCTGCCCATACGGGACGTTTGCCTACAGACGTATGCCTTTTGGCTTATGCAATGCTCCTGGCACGTTCCAAAGATGTATGATGGCCATTTTCCACGACATGATCGGGGAAACTATGGAGGTGTTTATGGATGACTTCTCGGTCATTGGGGACTCATTTCAGACTTGTCTCTCCCACTTAGACAAAATGCTTAAAAGGTGTGAAGACACCAATCTATGTCTAAACTGGGAGAAGAGCCACTTTATGGTCAAAGAGGGCATTGTCCTCGGCCATAAGATTTCTAAGAATGGGATCGAGGTTGATAGAGCAAAAGTTGATGTCATTGCTAAACTGCCTCATCCTACCACTGTCAAAGGTGTTAGGAGTTTTCTTGGTCATGCCGGGTTTTATCGTAGATTTATTCAAGATTTCTCTAAAATCGCCCGGCCTATGACCCATCTTCTCGAAAAAGATGCTCCTTTCATCTTCTCTCCTGAGTGCATCGAAGCTTTTGAAACACTTAAGAAAAAGCTTACGGAAGCACCCATTCTAGTTGCCCCCGACTGGGACTTACCCTTTGAGCTCATGTGCGATGCAAGTGATTTTGCAATCGGTGCAGTCTTGGGGCAACGCAAAACCAAACATTTCCAGCCAATCCACTACGCGAGCAAAACTATGACTGAAGCTCAGACCCATTACACCACTACGGAAAAAGAACTATTAGCTGTGGTGTATGCATTTGAGAAGTTTCGGCCATATCTTATCTTAACCAAATGCGTGGTGTATACGGATCACTCGGCCCTCAAATATCTCTTTGCGAAACAGGATGCAAAGCCGAGATTGCTCCGTTGGGTTCTCCTCCTCCAAGAATTTGATATCATCATTCGTGATAAAAAAGGAGCTGAGAACCTGGCTGCTGATCATCTCTCCCGATTAGAGAACCCTCATCAAAATGTGTTCGAGAAAAAGGAAATCAATGAAACATTTCCTCTCGAAACACTCAATATGGTTTCTTTTCGTGGAGATTCTTCTACCCCATGGTTTGCCGACTTTGCAAATTACCATGCGGGTAACTTTGTGGTGAAAGGGATGTCGTCCCAACAGAAAAATAAATTCTTTAAAGATGTGAAACATTATTTCTGGGACGACCCCTACTTGTTTAAAATCTGTGCGGATCAAGTCATCCGGCGATGTGTGTATGGTCAGGAAGCCGTTGACATTCTCAAGGCTTGCCATTCTGGACCTACTGGGGGACATCATAGCCCCAACTACACCGCCAAGAAGGTGTTTGATTCGGGATTCTATTGGCCCACAATCTATAAGGATGCCCATGAATTCGTCAAAACCTGTGACGCTTGTCAGCGTCACGGGAATATCTCACAAAGGAATGAAATGCCGCAAAACGCCATTCAAGTGTGTGAGATTTTTGACATATGGGGCATTGACTTTATGGGGCCATTTCCTTCTTCTCATGGAAATAAGTACATACTCGTGGCCGTTGACTACTTGTCAAAATGGGTTGAAGCTAAAGCTTTACCCACCAACGATGCCCGAGTTGTGGTGAAATTCTTGAAATCCTTATTTGCTAGGTTTGGAACTCCACGAGCCATCATCAGTGATCGTGGTACGCATTTCTGCAATGACCAATTTGCAAGAGTCATGCAAAAATATGGTGTAACTCACCGTACCTCTACTGCGTATCACCCACAAACAAGTGGGCAAGTGGAAGTTTCTAACCGGGGGATTAAAAGAATCTTGGAGAGGACGGTTGGTGAAAACCGTGCCTCTTGGTCGGATAAGCTAGATGACGCACTCTGGGCCTTCCGTACAGCCTACAAAACACCCATCGGGTGTACTCCATACAAGCTGGTGTACGGGAAGGCATGTCATCTTCCAGTTGAGCTCGAGCACAAGGCATACTGGGCCTTGAAACATGCTAACTTTGATATACAGACAGCGGGTGATCATCGGAAAGTTCAAATGAATGAATTAAATGAACTCCGTGATCAAGCTTACGAGAACTCTTTGATCTACAAACAAAAGACAAAGAAGATTCATGACTCCAAAATCAAAAACCGCGTTTTCAACGTTGGTGATCGAGTCCTTCTTTTTAATTCAAGATTGAAGATTTTCTCGGGAAAGCTCAAGTCCCGCTGGTCTGGTCCATTTACCATCGCTAAGGTTTATCCTTATGGCACCATTGAGTTATCTCAACCCGATGGTCCTAATTTCAAAGTGAATGGTCATCGAGTGAAGCATTTCTTTGGAGAGGACATTCCATCCATGGTTGTCCCGGACTTACAAACTTTCCCCATGAACCAATGAATGCGGGGATCGAGTCAAGCTAGCGACTCGGGAATCAAAAACAGTAGCATGCCATATGGGTTTTCACCTATATTTCTGTTTTCTCACCTCTTTCTACCACCCTAGTGTGGGGGGGTTGCCCACATGTTTCAAAAAAAAAAAAAAAAAAAAAAAAAAAAAAAAAAAAAAAAAAAAAAAAAAACTTCTTTCTAAATAATGGCCGTAGTATTTCCCTTTTACGTTCTTTGTTTCGGCATAACCGCCGGTACTTAGAATATTGAGGGCAATATTCATCTCTAGTGTGGGGGGGGATTCTCACGAATTTTATCACGTAAATATACCGCCTAATCCCCCCGTTTTTGGCCAAAAAAAAAAAAAAAAAAAAAAAAAAAAAAAAAAAAAAAATTTTTTTTTTTTGGAGTAAGTGTTCTACACTTTCTCATCAGGTTATCAGTCCGCCTTGTCTGTAAGACAAAAGGATTGGCTAATCCAGGAGCAAACGGCTCTTGGTAAAGATTTCTCAAATCCGTTTATATGGCTTGCAATTTGCCCAAAATTGTATGGTTCCTCAGCTCCCCATCATCCTCAAAAGATAATGAGTTGGCTAGCCCGCAAGATTATGGCTTGTGGTAAAGGCGGTGGAAAAACCATAATTGGTATTCAGCTCACCAAAGATAATGTTGATAATTTATCTAAGAGTTGGCTAGTCCAGAAGGGTACGGCTTCTGGTAAAGACAAAATCAAATCCGTTGAAAGCTGGTGGTTTGCTCAAAATCACATGGTTATCGGTGTACCATGGTTCTTACTTGAACTGAAACATTTGGCTACTCCAGAAGTAATGGCTTTTGGTAAAGAGTTTAAAATCCATTATGTTTTCTCAAATCATTGCTAGGGACTAGCAATATCTCAGTATGGGGGATTGATGAGTGTGTAAATACTCATCATTTTTATACAAAATAAACTGCAAATTCATCTGAAAACACTCAGAAACACATCTAAATGATCAAAATATCACAAATCAGTGTTTTATGTGTTTCAAATTCAAAAATAGCAAAATCAGATGAAAAACATATCAATTTTGCAAAAATTGCAGTTTCAGTCCCCCAAGTTTCAAGAATTGTCAAAAATAGTCCCTGAGCCAAAATTTCAAAAGAAAAGTCACCAAAGGTCCTTTTTAAATCAAAAGTTGTCAAATTTAGTCCTTTGGTGAAAAATATGAAAAGTTTGAGAAATTTACACAAATGGTCCTTCAACTTTCAAAATTGGCAGAAATGGCCCCCGGAAAATGGCAATTTGGCAAATTTGGTCCTTGTACTTTTTGAAAGTGTCAT
Organism: Chrysanthemum seticuspe; assembly: GCA_019973895.1. Lineage (NCBI taxonomy): Eukaryota > Viridiplantae > Streptophyta > Magnoliopsida > Asterales > Asteraceae > Chrysanthemum > Chrysanthemum seticuspe. Next base: position 190,135,670 of record BPTQ01000006.1, on the reverse strand, counting down.
TTTCAGTCCTTGGAATAACTTTTCTGATTTGGCAGCATTGGTCCTTTGAATTTCAGCAATTACATGAAAGGTCCTTGATATTTAAATACTTTAAACCTATTTTGGACCCCTTTCAAACCCTTTGGACCCCTGTCATAATTCAAATTGGACCCCCCCTTTTGATATTTAGCCCACTGGTCAAAAGACCAGTCAACCCAGTCAAACACCCACACCCTCTTCCCCGTTTCCCTCCTTCTTGTCTGCCCACCATTCCAGCCACCAACACCCACCATTTCTTCACCTTCTCACCTTCCTGTCCCCCCCCACCTCACCAAACTCCAAAGGCATTAAATGCCTCTCCCCCAATTCACTCAAACCACCCCAACTGGCAGTTAAGAATTTTGGCGCCAAAATAGTGTTTAAACGGTTGAGATTCATTTCAAGCCATCCAACGGCTAGAAACTGATGGGAAACATTCAGAGGAGAGATACAAAGACTTTGGGTTATAAAAGAGAAGAAAAGGAAGCTAGTTGTAGTGTGTTCTAGTTTTTATTTTTAACTTTAATGTCGTTTTTATTTAAAAGCTTTAACTTAGTATCAAACTTGTAATCTTTTGTTAAAGTGTATCAATTTAAAGTATTTGAGTGTATTAAGACTGCTTTCAAGTATCAATTTCAGTTTAATGTGATAATCATCTATTTATGTCCACTGTTGCAATTTTATAAGACTAAATCTTGTTTAAAAGCTTCAAAAAGCTCATTTATCAGTATTACTAAGCTTATACAAGTTTCACAAAGCTTTCTATAAGCTTACATTCAAGTTCTCATTCAAATTGACACTTGGTCAACGAAGGTCAAACTGGGTCAATATGGCAATGGAATTGGTCAAATGGTGAAGCAGTGTTGGATATGGGTTGATTTAGGACTAGTGGGTTGAATTGGATAGGTTAGAGGCTCATTTGGTGTTTGTGCAAGCCATTGTGGCAAGGGACAGGTTGTAAGTAATTTCAAGTTCTTGGCATTTTCTGATTTTGTATTTAAAACTAGTGCTAATCTGTTTTAAAAGTTGTGTTTAGGTTAATTATACTTAGTTTGGTCATTAATGTTAGTTAAATCAGTGTTATCTAAATAATTGCAAAAACAGTTGATAATTAGGGGTGTTTGGTTCTGCTGAATAAGCTGTCTCAGAAGCTTGTGCAGTGATTGATTTCTGTTTGATCATACTTGTTAGACTCATTTGAGTCTTTAGCTGTCTTACTTTTGTGTTTATTACTCAAAAAAGTCAAAAATCACCCTTAACTAATCTCAACAGTTAACTGTTGAGATTTTGGAAAACCAAAATCTTAATTTGTGTTTAAAAGTAATTAACCAAGGTTGTAATAGGTTCATAACATCATTTAACTTCATCATCAAGCATAAAAATTGGATCAAACTTCATTTTAGTCAAAGATTTGTCTGTTTTCAAAAAAGTCAAAATGCCAAAAAAAAGTGGGTTTATACAGAAAGTGCAGCAGTTGCACAGGATTCATTATAGGGTTTTAGGTTCTGATTTTTGGGATACAAGTAGTCCTCTTGGTTGTCTTTAAGCTCCTAGTATCTGTTTTTGCTTTAAGCTCTTTGGATAAGCTTGAGCATAAGCTCAAAACAGACCCTAGGTGCCCTGCACCATAACTCAGTGTCAGCTGAGCTTTTTCTCAGTTTGTGCACAAGCTTGCACAGAGCTTGTTTAAGCTTTTCAAGGGCTGGTCTTTGGGATAGAGCTAGTTACTTAGGTCTAGTTGAGACATCAATAATTGGATTTTAGCTTAGAGCTTATTTGGTTGCTTATTTCTAGTCTGCAAGTGAGCACCATTTTCTGTTTTTAGCTTAAATTCATAATCATCAAATCTGTGAAATCTTGTTTATCAGTGATTGTAACTTGTTGATTTTAGTTGGATTTTGGTTAATATAGCTTATTAGTGCTTCTGTGATCAGTGGGTTGTCTGTTTTAATCATTTGGCTTATTTTGTGCTTATTTCAATAAGCACTATCACATCAGTTGCTTATTTCTCTACACAAGTACCTCTTTTTCTAATTTTCATAGCTTCTTATCATTATTTTAGAGTTTCCCTGAATTTTTCAGATTTTTATAAGCTGTTTTGCTATTTTTCCTATTTTTAATTAGTTTTTAATACTTTTTAAATAGCATTTAATACAAAAAATTAGAAAAAGGTTCAAAAAAATAAGTTTTCATTTTTCTCAGGCTTAGATAAATATAAAAAGTGAAAAAAGTAATTTTCTAGATTTTTCATAGCTTATTTGGTAATTTTTAGTAATTTAATTAGTTTTTAATAGTTTAAAATCCATAGAAAATAGAAAAATAGTCTCAAAAATACAAAAATAGTTTTGAAAAGTCTATTTTGATATTTTAGACTTTTCCAAGTGTTAATCTTATTTTTCTAGCTCATTTTCCTATTTTCTTGTAATTTAGGTAATTAATTATTAGTTAAAAATAGTTCTTAATTAGATAATTAGATATAAAAATAATTTTCTTTTTCTAAATATTTTCTTTTATCATTAGGTTTATAAAAACATCATTTTCATATTTTTAGGGTTAATATTGACTTAGTTTCACTTTTTTATTTTATACGTCGCGTAGATTTTAATTTAAACGTACGTTTTAGGTTTTAAACGTTCATCACTTTAAATATAGTGATAGCGTTTATTTAATAGGTTTTATCTTTTTAATTTTCTTTAATTTGCATTTAAGGCGTTTTTAATTTGTTGGTTTTTCTCGTAGTTATAATATCATTCATAATCCTTTTTCTGTTCAAACTTCTCGATTACTAGACGTTGATTTATCCATTGCATAGCTCGCTGGGACATAACGACCCGGGGAGACTCTATCCTCCTCTGATCTTAATTGCATTAGTGTTTGAGCAGTTTTTAGTCTTTTAGACTTGACTGTTTAGCACCGATCAAATTTTGCAAAATTTGATCGGTGCTAAACAGTCAAGTCTAAAAGACTAAAAACTGCTCAAACACTAATGCAATTAAGATCAGAGGAGGATAGAGTCTCCCCGGGTCGTTATGTCCCAGCGAGCTATGCAATGGATAAATCAACGTCTAGTAATCGAGAAGTTTGAACAGAAAAAGGATTATGAATGATATTATAACTACGAGAAAAACCAACAAATTAAAAACGCCTTAAATGCAAATTAAAGAAAATTAAAAAGATAAAACCTATTAAATAAACGCTATCACTATATTTAAAGTGATGAACGTTTAAAACCTAAAACGTACGTTTAAATTAAAATCTACGCGACGTATAAAATAAAAAAGTGAAACTAAGTCAATATTAACCCTAAAAATATGAAAATGATGTTTTTATAAACCTAATGATAAAAGAAAATATTTAGAAAAAGAAAATTATTTTTATATCTAATTATCTAATTAAGAACTATTTTTAACTAATAATTAATTACCTAAATTACAAGAAAATAGGAAAATGAGCTAGAAAAATAAGATTAACACTTGGAAAAGTCTAAAATATCAAAATAGACTTTTCAAAACTATTTTTGTATTTTTGAGACTATTTTTCTATTTTCTATGGATTTTAAACTATTAAAAACTAATTAAATTACTAAAAATTACCAAATAAGCTATGAAAAATCTAGAAAATTACTTTTTTCACTTTTTATATTTATCTATGCCTGAGAAAAATGAAAACTTATTTTTTTGAACCTTTTTCTAATTTTTTGTATTAAATGCTATTTAAAAAGTATTAAAAACTAATTAAAAATAGGAAAAATAGCAAAACAGCTTATAAAAATCTGAAAAATTCAGGGAAACTCTAAAATAATGATAAGAAGCTATGAAAATTAGAAAAAGAGGTACTTGTGTAGAGAAATAAGCAACTGATGTGATAGTGCTTATTGAAATAAGCACAAAATAAGCCAAATGATTAAAACAGACAACCCACTGATCACAGAAGCACTAATAAGCTATATTAACCAAAATCCAACTAAAATCAACAAGTTACAATCACTGATAAACAAGATTTCACAGATTTGATGATTATGAATTTAAGCTAAAAACAGAAAATGGTGCTCACTTGCAGACTAGAAATACGCAACCAAATAAGCTCTAAGCTAAAATCCAATTATTGATGTCTCAACTAGACCTAAGTAACTAGCTCTATCCCAAAGACCAGCCCTTGAAAAGCTTAAACAAGCTCTGTGCAAGCTTGTGCACAAACTGAGAAAAAGCTCAGCTGACACTGAGTTATGGTGCAGGGCACCTAGGGTCTGTTTTGAGCTTATGCTCAAGCTTATCCAAAGAGCTTAAAGCAAAAACAGATATGGGAGCTTAAAGACAACCAAGAGGACTACTTGTATCCCAAAAATCAGAACCTAAAACCCTATAATGAATCCTGTGCAACTGCTGCACTTTCTGTATAAACCCACTTTTTTTTGGCATTTTGACTTTTTTGAAAACAGACAAATCTTTGACTAAAATGAAGTTTGATCCAATTTTTATGCTTGATGATGAAGTTAAATGATGTTATGAACCTATTACAACCTTGGTTAATTACTTTTAAACACAAATTAAGATTTTGGTTTTCCAAAATCTCAACAGTTAACTGTTGAGATTAGCTAAGGGTGATTTTTGACTTTTTTGAGTAATAAACACAAAAGTAAGACAGCTAAAGACTCAAATGAGTCTAACAAGTATGATCAAACAGAAATCAATCACTGCACAAGCTTCTGAGACAGCTTATTCAGCAGAACCAAACACCCCTTATTAACAACTGTTTTTGCAATTTATTTAGATAACACTGATTTAACTAACATTAATGACCAAACTAAGTATAATTAACCTAAACACAACTTTTAAAACAGATTAGCACTAGTTTTAAATACAAAATCAGAAAATGCCAAGAACTTGAAATTACTTACAACCTGTCCCTTGCCACAATGGCTTGCACAAACACCAAATGAGCCTCTAACCTATCCAATTCAACCCACTAGTCCTAAATCAACCCATATCCAACACTGCTTCACCATTTGACCAATTCCATTGCCATATTGACCCAGTTTGACCTTCGTTGACCAAGTGTCAATTTGAATGAGAACTTGAATGTAAGCTTATAGAAAGCTTTGTGAAACTTGTATAAGCTTAGTAATACTGATAAATGAGCTTTTTGAAGCTTTTAAACAAGATTTAGTCTTATAAAATTGCAACAGTGGACATAAATAGATGATTATCACATTAAACTGAAATTGATACTTGAAAGCAGTCTTAATACACTCAAATACTTTAAATTGATACACTTTAACAAAAGATTACAAGTTTGATACTAAGTTAAAGCTTTTAAATAAAAACGACATTAAAGTTAAAAATAAAAACTAGAACACACCCCAACTAGCTTCCTTTTCTTCTCTTTTATAACCCAAAGTCTTTGTATCTCTCCTCTGAATGTTTCCCATCAGTTTCTAGCCGTTGGATGGCTTGAAATGAATCTCAACCGTTTAAACACTATTTTGGCGCCAAAATTCTTAACTGCCAGTTGGGGTGGTTTGAGTGAATTGGGGGAGAGGCATTTAATGCCTTTGGAGTTTGGTGAGGTGGGGGGGGGGACAGGAAGGTGAGAAGGTGAAGAAATGGTGGGTGTTGGTGGCTGGAATGGTGGGCAGACAAGAAGGAGGGAAACGGGGAAGAGGGTGTGGGTGTTTGACTGGGTTGACTGGTCTTTTGACCAGTGGGCTAAATATCAAAAGGGGGGGTCCAATTTGAATTATGACAGGGGTCCAAAGGGTTTGAAAGGGGTCCAAAATAGGTTTAAAGTATTTAAATATCAAGGACCTTTCATGTAATTGCTGAAATTCAAAGGACCAATGCTGCCAAATCAGAAAAGTTATTCCAAGGACTGAAAATGACACTTTCAAAAAGTACAAGGACCAAATTTGCCAAATTGCCATTTTCCGGGGGCCATTTCTGCCAATTTTGAAAGTTGGAGGACCAAACTTGTAATTTTCTCAAACTTTTTATATTTTTCACCAAAGGACTAAATTTGACAACTTATGATTTTAAAAGGACCTTTGGTGATTTATCTTTTGAAATTTTGGCTCAGGGACTATTTTTGACAAATTTTGAAACTTGGGGGACTGAAACTGCAATTTTTGCAAAATTGATATGTTTTTCATCTGATTTTGATATTTTTGCATTTAAAACACATAAAACTCTGATTTGTGATATTTTCATCATTTTGATGCATTTTTGAGTGTTTTCAGATGATTTTGCAGTTTATATTGTACAAAAATGATGAGTATTCAGACACTCATCAGTAATCGGTTACTTAGTGCCAATAAAACATTCAGATATAGCATACAGTTTTAAAGTAATGGTATCAGTTTAAAAATAGCATGTATCCCCCAAAGGGTTTGTAAAACAATTAAGTAATAGAAAGTGGGGCTATGAACTCACCATGAGTTGGATGATGTTTTAGTGCTTAACGAATTTGATGGATAAGTTGGGAAACTTCTAAGTGCAACCTAAAATAGAATGTTGCGACTCAAGTTTGGAATAATGTCTAAGAAAACATAAACGAGCCTGTATATGTCCTTATATTGATCATGATATAGTACTTGATAGGTTGTGTATCTCGTTTTATAGAAACGGTTTATGAAACATTTATAGTCTGCATATCTCGTACTACCCATCATAATTCAGAGGTCATGTAGTAAATGTTCGAGGAGCTAGGATACTTTAATTCGTAAATCTAGCAACTCGTCGATACGTTTACCCAAATGAAACCCCTCACATGAAGCTTCCTAGTTTTGTAGTGCTCAATATGTAAAACATGAAGTTTATAAAGATTTATAAGTTTATGAGTATAGTTTCATATGTGAAAACTTATAAGGTTTATAAGTTAGGAATATAGTTTCACTTGTGAAACCTTATAAGTTAGGATTATGGTTTCACTTGTGAAAAACTGGTTTTCACATGTAAAAACACTATTCCGAAGGTCAAATAGACTTTACGAAAGTTTATTTAGGGTATTGCATGATTCGTAACAAATAGACTTTACGAAAGTTTATTTAGGGTATTGCATGATTCGTAACTCAGTCTTGGCCGTTTTCAATGTTTATCAAAAGTTATAAGGTTGTTTGGTTATGGTTATTACAAGTTCTCCTTTGTTTACAAAAGTCACTATTCCGAAGTTTAAAATAAACTTAGGAAAGTTTTTTTTGAATGAAGATTGTTATTTATAAAGTTTATTATGTCTAGTGAGTAATTAGTTTTGAAAACAACATGGTTCTTAATTAATTGTTTTGTGAAAACCAAATTTTGACGCTGAAAGCTGTTTTTACATTTTGAGGCACAAAACTGCCTTTATTTGGTGTTTTTAGATCGATTTTTTCGCGAGGTGGACGTAAAACATTATTTCGGACAACTTTCGTGCTTTAAATTTTTGATGAATCGGACCAGAAGTGTGTCAAAAAATTCGAAATTCATGCAGTAAGCAATCTTGACATATTCAGTTTTGCAAATTTCTTTTGATCATAACTTTTGACTCGTGTGTTCGTTATGGGTGATTCAAACTGCTACGTTTTTCTTATAAGATCCTCTACAATAGTAGTAATTAGCCGAGGTCAGTTTACTTGTTTAATTACATAAGTTAACATATAAGTTTTTCAACTTGTTTTAAAGGTTTTACACATCACGAATACAATATAATGACTGTATAGCATAAATTAAGACTAAGAAACGTATAAATGGTGTTGATCAAGAGTGTGTTAGGCTTTCTTACAACTTTTGGCTTTCAATAAGAAAGGAAAATAAACAAGTAATAGGTATAGGACTTTGAGCAATCTCCCACACCTTACCTTCTACATTTCTTGTATTCTTGAAGGGCTTGTGATGAGACCTTAAGTGACTTGAGTAGATTTAAACTCAAGAGGATCACCTAAACTTGCAAGGAATTTGATGTAGTTTACTTGTAGCTTGAATCTCTTGGACTACTTGAAGTAGAGAGCAAAATGAAAGAGTGTGTCGTGTGTGTGTTTGAGTTGGATGACAAGGAGAAGGGAAAGAGGGGGTTTTATAGCCTCTTGAGGAGGTTACAATTGCAAGATTCATCATGTTTACTAGCTAAGGAAAGCTAAGTGTCAAGATCTTGTGTTGGATTGAAACATAACAAGCCATGTGTAGTTAAGTAGCCAAGTTTTCTTTCTCTCCTACTTATGAGGTGTATTAGGGCATTAAATGTGTACCTTGGTGATTAAGGGTGTTCATTCATTGATTCTTATTTTGTGATTCACCACCAAGACTTAATAAGTCTTGGTGATTTCTTCCTTTTACACGTCCAACAAGAGGAGGAGGAGGAGGAGGAGGAGGAGGAGGGAAATGATGAAGTGTAAGAAAACTAAATCTCTCATTGTCTAGTGTTTAGAGTGTAGTTTTGAATTTCTGGGAGTTATTATTGTTAAGTAAATAATTTAAGAAATTGACAACCGGACGACGTAAAAATGTAGAATCCGTGAAAGTGTTGAAACTTGTAAATATACTATAACTTGCTATATTAAATGAAATATAAGATTAACGGAATGTATAAATGTTGCTAAGAATCTAGAATTGTAGGTTCGGGATTACGTGGAATAATAATCATACAATATTTTCATAGAATAGAAAAAAAAAATGTAGCTCGTAAAATATTTCCGAAATGAATTTATTTACTTGAAATGAAATATATAAATGACGTAATATTTCGAATTGTGATGATATAATTTGAGAAAGGTTACATTGATCTCCCAAAGAAGCTAATATGATGTACTGATCATGTTGAGTTGATAGATGGAAAATGACAAAGGTTTGGTGTATACTTCAACAGTTGTACATATAGGATGACCAGTTTTGATCTTTGTGCATGAAGGTTAATCGTGATGGTGATTATGGTAAACCAGTGTGGACTAGTGTTAATCATGAAGGTTGTGTGGTGGTAGAGGATGGTGGTGGTGGTCGTGATGGTTTGATCAAATATTGCCTCAAATCATTTCTTTTTGTATTTTAGGTACTTGGGACGAGAATTCTGGAAATCGACGCTTTTTGCACGTATTTGGATGAAAAAGTGAAGAAAACAACCAAGTCGCGAAAAACTTGTCAGAAAAGTACACCTGACGGCGTCACTCTTTGCCTTGTGACGCTGTCACTCTCTAATTTGAAGCTAGAAGAATTAACGCGCGTTGCTTCAGAACTATTTCAAGAATTTGCACCTGACGGTGTCATGTGTATTTTGGAGAAGGACGTCACATGTGAAGATTACAAGGGATGGCGTCACGCTTTATCTATTGACGCCGTCAGAACGGCGGCTTGCACAAGACGAAACCCTAATGGCGGAGAGTTGACGGCGTCAGCTCCTATAACCTGACGTCGTCACATTTGTAAATCTATATATAGTTTTTGTTTTTTATTCATTAATGGGTGACATCTTGTGAAGACTCTTTTGGTATAAACCTAGACGAATTTCAAGGGTTTTTCCAGCCTTTTTCTATCTATGTTCAATTAAAGATAAGTCTTTCAATTAATCATTCAATATGTCTATGTGTTGTTTGATTTCTTGCTTATCTTTTTTTTGCTTTAACATGCTAGCTTAAGTTTATTAGTGTTTGTGTTAGGTCACAAGTTTTACAACACAAGCTTATAAGAGAAGAGATAAGGCGATTGAACAAGTAAACAAGCACACACACACACAATAGTATGAAACGGTTAGGCGTAATGTATGAGTGAAAGAATAACTTGAACAACCAACCCTCAAATGAGGGTTTACAAGAGTTTATATAGGCAAGGAGCTAGGGCAACACTCCCTCTCCTTCCCTATTCCTTATTGGGCTTGGGCCTCAGCTTATGGGCCTTCTACATAAGCTGGACCTTAAACAAACATAAAGGCCATAATAAAGCTACCTATTACATATGAAATATAAATACTTGAAATACTGTTTAGGAGTGATTCCAACAATCTCCCCCTCAAGTATATATGAATGTAAACGGTGAAGGCGTTGATGTAATAGTAGCTGTGACGTCTTCTGACATTCTTCTTTCTTGTGAGAGGAATTGTCTTGATTCGAACAATCTCCCCAGTGTAGAGAGATAGTTATCTTTGAACAGTTATGCTTCGACGTCATCTTTAACTTTGTTCTTTGATCATTGTTCTTTGTGGTGAAAGTGATAGTATGTTGTTGTCTGCATCAATCTTCCTCAGGTCAGCTTCGCTGCTCCAGTGTCTCCACGTCATTCTTCAACATGCTCACACGCTCTATGACGTTGGAATTCAATACTGATGAAGTTCTTTAAATCTTAATCATTGTAGATTCTTTGGTTTGACGAAGAATCATTCTGACGGTTGTGTTGCTTTTGAATAGAACTTCCATTAGTGTTGATGTTGGCGTGAGCATGAGAAGAATCAGCACGATCATCCCGCTCCGGAGCTTCCATAAGAAGAAAACATTTCAAACGGTTAGTAATAAGCGGTTTCCGGCACTTACAAGTTTGAACTTCGAGAGTGTCAACAGCATAGTGTGAAGACACAACTCTAATTCTTACAAAGGCCGTTCCTGAACTGGAGTCCCACAAGTGAGATAACGCGATGTACCGAAGTACATCTACAGTTCAGATGAGTCGCTGAGGTATACCGAAGCATCACCTCACGACTGTAGACCGTTTGAGACACACTCCGCGTAATCCACGGGGAGTTACCGAAGTGACCTGCTGTCAGGGCTGTTTGATGTTGACCCTGGCAGGAGTTTCCATTCAATCACTGAGGATCACAGATGTGAACCTCTCATAAATGTTCTCGACAGATTGCTAAGATCTGTGAAGGACTCGATATGAACCACTGATGATCTTATTTGTTGATCTTCAAGTGATTAAATGTCAAGTGTTCCTAAGAGATCTTTTGATGAATCTCGTGGCTCTAGACTCAATAGTGCGTTTTGGTTTTCCTGAGCGGAGACTAGGGAGAGGGTCTCCTTCTTCAATACCAGCGATCTCTAAGAGAAAGCCAATAGTTTACGTAGGGTTCCCTGTGAGAATGAAACAAGCTTCTGTTGAGAAAAACTTGAGTGGCTAAGAAGGTTTAGTGCATGCGTCACTGGGTCCATGACGACTTTTAATCTTCAATACCGGTGTCACAAAGTGACAACCAGTAGCATATGAATTGAACCCGGTGTCTGCCCTAAGTTGAATAATCTGGAGGGCTATTTCTTTTCACCCTTTACTTTACATTTCTTTTTGATTCTTCAACTCCTTCTTTCTCCGATTCTCATTTTCTCTTTTTTATAATCATTCCTAAGGACTTCTAACACTAACTAATGGTAGTGTCCTTGGGTAGATCCCTCCGGCTCTGGCGGATCATAGGACGGTTATTCCTAACCTTAGTCACCTTATAACTCCATGACTAACCTATGTTTGCCATTAAAACCACTGTTTGTGAAAATATCTCTCAAAGGGTTTGTTAATGAAAAACATGTTTGAACCACAGTGAGAGATAAGTTTTTGCATAAATACTCCCCCTCCACATGTGCTTAATAGTTTTAATGGTTAAATGCACAGTGAGGAAGGAGCGCGCACTTTTTGAATTGATCCACTAAAGATAGACAATCTCCCGCGAGACACGGTTACGTTGAATAGTTAAAGAGTTGCATTGTCAGCTTTTAGGTGACAACTAACTCTAATAACTACCTTGAAGGTGTAGACAAACCTTGGAAGGTTGTCAAACCCGTCAGAGTTCATGTCTATCAAGAGTTTCACGAATGGTACATTCTACTCAGACTAGTCCTTTGCGAGACACGTTTACATCACTAGCGAACTAGCTTGAAATTATTACCCGTCCAGGACAAGTCTTTTCGAGTTACAAACAGTTTAGTACCGTCAATTCGTTGGTTAAGTCTGAGGTACACAGATTCATTTGCATTTTGCACAACATATTTCTTATCACACAATTTTCTCCCCCTCAAAAATGGCATATAAAATTGTTATTTTTGAACGGTTTGAGAATAAATATGACCATTTTGAGTGTTGCTGGAAGAGTGACCACTGTGAACAATTTGTGAACAAAGTTTTAATTCAAATACTCCCCCTCAACTAGTGATATAAACGGTTGAGGTTTTAAAATCATATGGGGAAGTACTTGTCTTTTTGAGCAAAACCTTGAAAAAATGAAAGGTTTGATAGGTTTTACTCAAAAATAAGAAGCTTTCGCTCCTTTTATAAGGATTGTGGCACTGAGGCGTACCACAGGGTCCTTTCTTGACACTTACGGGTTGTACACTGTTATGTGTGCACAAGCCATACACATATAAAATCATGCATCCAAAATTTTATGAAGGAAACAATTCAAGGGGTACCAGGAAGTGCAGTGATGTTCCCAGGAGTGCGCACAGGGCGTTGAAAGCCGGTGATGTTTCTCCTGGGTCGACCACCAACATAGCTCTCCAAGCGTCTGAACTGATCCCTTCTGAACAACCGTTCATCAATCATGGTGATGATCCTTCTCACATCCCTCCTTTCCTGAGAGTTCCAGCGCTTAGGATTCCCAACTTCCAGGCGTATATCCTTCAATCTGTAGGCCAATCCATCCCTAACCATCTTCAAGGTATGATCCCCGAATTTATGGAGCTCACTACACGCCATTAAGCAGTTTCTGCGAAGTTCACTGCGGTAAACAATGCCGAAAGGTTTGCTGATGAGCGTAAGTTGTTTGAGCTGGTTGATGTCAGGAAGATCAAGCTGTGGTGGAGTGAAGTTTACACGTTTCTGATATGATTCAACAGCCATCTGGATATCTTCGACACGTTCTTTGATCACAATGCGTCTAATGAAGATGAGAACTGACTTGATAAATTCACGTTGAACTTCAGTCGAGAATTGTCTCATACGACCCTGTACTTTGGCAAGGTACAAGTCTTCGATGTCGTTGAGGGACAAGTTCTCAAAGTCAGCCTCTGAGAATTCATAGTCCTGTTCATCTTGTCGTTTGACTATGATATTCTTCAAGAATGTGTAGTCCCACTTAGACTTGAGATCAATGTGTTTGATGGCCACGATGTCCTTTGAGCAATACACTTCATGTTGAGACTTCTGAACCAGGCAGCTTCTGTAGTAGATTCTTCGGCGTTCAGGCCAATGATGAATCCCATACAATGCATCTTGGTCGTATGTTTGCACGTTGTCAGAAAACAAGTGATTTGCACGTTCCTCGATAGCTATGCAGTTTGAGTAAATAGCCGCTGGGAATGGAAGAGTCAATGATGTAGCGTATTTTCGTGAACCATCGCCACCATGGAGAAGAAATTCCAGGTCTTTGTTGAAGAAATATCTGAAGGGAATCCTTGGTTCATCTGGTTGGCCGATTGTTGGTAGAGGTTTGGTCCAGTCAGTGTAATATGGAGGGTTGTTCCGTTTAGTGAAGTCGATGTTTGCTTCTGGGTTGAGCCAATCCATGTTGTTAGACATGGCTCGAGCAATGTTTTCAAGGTGATATTCAACCTCGATTGCACTTTCCGAGCTGTTTTTCAAAAGAAGGAATGCGTCATTCTTGATGCGCTTCAACTCGGATTTCGTCATCTTCTTCACACGGAATCTTTCTTGCAAGATTTTTGCATGCTCCAAGGTACTACCGTCTACCAATTCTTGACCTTCTTCAGGGTAGGGAGTGTCGTTAACAAGAGTATCAAACCAATCAAATTCTGCAGTTTTATCGTCATCAAGCCATGATACGACATCATTCAGAGTCGTTTTCTTCTTCTGTTTTGAAGGTTTTGATGATGATTTTGGTTTCTGCACTTGTTTAGGTGAGGTGGGTTGTTGTCGGGGCTCAAGGACCTCTTCATCGTCACCACCCGTGTACTCAAAGTAGTCACCTGTTTTATGAGTCAGGGGTGGTAACTCGGAATCGTCCCGAGGTTGATCAGTAGAAGACCGAGGTGATGGAGACTTATGTTGAGAAGAAGTCCGAGGAGAAGGAGGCGGCATAGAAGTAGATTTACCAGACTGCTTCTGACGTTTAGGTGCAGAGTCCTTATCCTTATCATCGTCATCTCTTGGTCGTTTGGATTGATCGGCTGACTCCTTGCATGATGATCTGAGTTGATAGTCAAGTAGAATTTCGAAAAATTTAGCTTCATCTGAAGTAAACGTTCCAGATCTCTTTGACATTTGCATCACAAGTTTAGCAATTAACTCAGATTCAGAGAGATCAACTTCTTTTGCCATTGTATGTTTAACCAATGCTACGATGTTAGGGGTGAGTTGTCTGGAAAATACTTCTTTTGTCACACTGGGGACAGTGTCGAGAAGAAACTTGTGGGTTTGATCTCTAGCTGACTTCTCCAGTTCCTTTTGGACTTTAGGAACGATATCCTGAAGATACTTTTGAGTGTAACCTTCAATCATTTCATTCAGTTCCTCCTGACGGTGCCTTCTCATGAATTCCTGAATAGCTTTCCTATCTTTCCTCATCTTGTCATTCTCATCATGTAAGTACTGCATTTGTTCAGCATACCAATTAAGTTTTCTGTGGAGCATGTCCTTCTTTCTAACTTGTTTGACAGCTTTCACAATTCTTGCATGTGTTTGAGAAATCCAAGATTTAGGTGGTTTCTTCACGGATTTGGATGATGATCTGGTTGACTTTGTTGATGGTGGTTGTGATGAGTGAGACGAAGAATCCGATGATGAGGAGACATGAGGAGACTTCATGTCCTTAGGAGTTTCAGAGGTTTTCTCCTTTGAGTGTGTTGGACTGTCTAGAAGAAACTTTGTATAATCATCCTCGTCATCCTTAGACTTTTCTTTCTCAGTTTCCTGTTTCTCAAAATCATACACAATGGTGTCTTCAACAGGCGGTTGTTGTTGCAGAAGAGTGGTGGCACCAGATCCCTTATCGGGTTGATTAACTTCATCAGGATCTGGAGAGGAGTGGGCAGCACCACTTGATCCTCCGGGGCCACCCATTTGATCTTTAGCAAATTCAGCGGCCTTTTGAATGTGTCGGACGTTGTGAAACTTTTTCCTGTATGATTTATCCAATTGCTCTTCTTCTTCTTCTTCAGAGCTCTCATCATAAGGTACAATAGCTGGAGTCTTCCCTTTTTCTTGGACAGCTGGAGGACTTGGAGGTTTTGTCACTGAGGCAGGTGTTTCGGTTGCAGTTGCAGAGTAATGAACCTCTTCATCTGTCTCAGTATCTTCAGAGCTCTCATCCCTAAGTTGTCTTTGAGGTTCAAGTGTGGGAATATGTTCTGCTTCCTTTACGGGAACAATCCTTATAGAAGGAGCTTTCCTTTTAGGGGCCTTCCTTTGACTCACAGAACTTGTTGTGCTTCCTGTACTTCCTCTTCTGGTTCTCCTGACAGGTGTTCCAGAAGATTTTTCGTCAAGATGACCAACTTTGCCTTGTCTGACTGCTTCCAGATACCTTTGGTATGATTCTAGCTTTCTGACATCTTCAGTTAGAAGGAAATCTGGCAGCACAGCACCTTGTTTCTTTGTAGACGTTTCCTTGATTCTTACAGATAGAATAGGCTCCGTCAACATGTCGTGATTGTCTGGGTCATTGAGCCTTTTGGGAATATCAGGATGAAGTCCAAGAGCTCTTTGTATCAACAGTTTAGTATATCTGATGTAGGGAATCTTTGAGCCAAGTTTGTTGAGAAATGACATCATGTCATCCCAAATCAGAGCTTCAATAGCGATGTGTTTCATGTTGACCAATGCCCAAAATATTTGCAGTTCTATGAGCTTAGGATGCTCATAGCCGCTGTCACGACCAGAAACAGACTTGGTGTGATCATGTAGAGTGTTCTCCATGGTTGAGGAATACTCTTAAGCTCTACGTGAGAGTGCTTGGTGATTACTCCTGTAGCCTCGTCATAACCGATATCGATTAAGAATTGGAGAGTTAGCTCTTCAGCAGGTGTGGCATAAAGTTTGGTTGGATTGACTTCAGGAATAAGGAGAGCATCCCTTAAGTCTGCAGGTGTAATAGTGACTTGTTTGTGGTTCAGATTCACTGTCACAGCAGTCCTTCCTTTGACCCTTTCCATAGTGTTCCAGAACTGTTGGATGTAGATCTCAGGAATGGTTGCAGAGTGAGTAAGCATGTTCTGATACGGATGAGTCTTCAGAATATCGATAGCAATAAGACATGAAGATTCAGAGCAAGTGAGGGTGTCAAAGTCAACACGGAGGTTATTCTTTCCTATCTTCATTGGATAGCCATGAGGATAGATATCAGCAATGGAGAGCACTTCAGGTGCATCCACATTCATTTGTTCAGCCATGTTGTGATCTGAAATAACATTAGCCAAAAGAACCAACATATCGAAAGACATAATGTTAGTCAACAGAAGGTCTTATTGTCTAGTTATTGAATGTATAGTGATAATGATTGTTACGAGTCCTAAGTCACTTGTATGTTCAATAGTTCAATGATATCGTGAAATGTTTCGTGAGTTAGTTAACTTTAAGTTTTAAAGTTTATTTTATCACTTATTGTTCACAACATATCAAACGATTTAAGTTTATTAGTGACATTTTTGGATTCGTGATGATATGATTAGTTTATTTACAAGTTTGTACAAGTAAATATTCATCATGAAGGTCAATCCAGGGTTAAGCGTAGTTTTGGCAAAGATACGCGTAGACAGGAATGATATATGCTTAGGCGTAAACTTACGCGTAGAATCCTAACTTACGCGTAAGAAATGTTACGCGTAGGAAAAGGAGACCTTATGCGTAGAGCTTATGCGTAGGCATATATTAACCTTACGCGTAAGGCTACTCGTAAGAGTTGACCTTAAGCGTAGGGTTTACTGTTTACGCATATCCTTCACAGGATACGCGTAGTCCATTGTAGAACCTTATGTGTAGAAGCTACGCGTAAGGTGATCCTTATGCGTAGATTAGTAACCACCTTGATTCTGAATATTACGTGTAGCAAAGGCCTGAAATAAATCCATCAAATCATCAACATTAACACATAGATACATTTTAACAACAGATCATGGCAATAACATATGTTACACAGTTATGCGTAGAATTGCATACGCGTAGTCTAAACCCTAAATCTACGCGTATGGATTCTAGCCATAGATTATGCACTAGACTTTTTCTGGTAGTTCAAAGATATGTTGTGAGTATGTAAGCCAAGTTGTAACACATAATTTGTTGAGAATCAAAAATACCCAAAGTTTATAAGCTTTAAACCCTAGTTTCGAATTGATGATCAATTCATGTTTCTGGGTGGCTATAGACTTAGGAAATTATCAATTTAACAACTCAAGAGCATAAAACAACAATCTTTTTAACCAAGATACATCACATTCAAAAATGCCCAATTGACACATAAACCCTAATTCGCAATATTCATCAAATTGTGTTTCTGGGTTTGTTTTGGTGATAGAAAACATATCAAGGATGTTTTTAAAGCATTTTGACATTAACATTTAAGCCACAAACACCAAACACATGATCAAGTGTTCTTACGCATAAGCGAAGAACACAAAATCACTCATATCCATAGATTTGACCGTTGGATTCATTTAAAATTCAAGACCCATGTTTGAAAACACGTTAGAAACATTAATCTACTTACAGAATGATGATCAAATTCACTGATATGATGAACGAATTATATGCGTAGGATCTTGTTAGGTTTGGTGTATTAAATGTGATGGATAAGAGTTAGGTGGAGAGTTTTATTAAAATAGACTTTACCATTTTGAGTTTTGGTCCCTCCACCTTTTGCATTTTTCACACAAAGTCTTTTAACTTCCATTTTGGTTACCAAACGAAAATTTTTGGGAAAGAAACTTGACGACACTCCCCCTCGACTTGAGAAAATAATGAAAGGTTATTAATTAAAGTCCGAGGAGTGTCTTTGAACCAGGAAATGTACCACCATTTGTAAAAGAATCAACCGAGATGTGATAACATGCAAGTACACAGATGTTTTGAAACAGTTAATAGATTATTTTCTCCCCCTCAACACTTGATCGGAAAAATACTGAATTTGAAAGATAAAAGTGTTGACGGAAGAAATGTACTTGCCATGTTGAAAGAAATATAGATTGGGAGAATTTTTTTGTTGTTTTATCTGATTTTATATTTTTGTATTTTGTATCGGAGGATTCTTTTAGCCTCAGAGAGGTGGGTTTCAGTTGGTCGCGACTGATAACGGGAGCATAGATAAACGGCAAAGACTATATCAGGTCTGCTAGCTGTTAGATACATGAGGGACCCAATGATACTTCGGTATTTGGTAGGGTCAACCAATTTCCCATGTAAATCAGCATCTAATTTCTTGGTATGAGCCATTGGTGTGGCATAAGTATCACAGTTATTCATTCCAAATTTGTTTAACAATTCAAGGGCATATTTGGACTGACTCAAGAAAATACCACGGGGTGATTGATGAACTTGCAATCCTAGAAAGAATGTAAGTTCACCCATCATGGACATTTCAAAATTTTTCTTCATTAGTTTTGCAAAAGCGATTGAAAACTTTTTATGTGTTGACCCAAAAATGATGTCATCCACGTAAATTTGAACAATTAAGATGTGTGCCCCGTGATATTGTATAAAAAGAGTTGGGTCAACCGAGCCTTTGGTGAAATTGTTGGCAATGAGGAAGGATGATAGCTTATCGTACCATGCCCGAGGGGCTTGTTTGAGACCATAAAGAGCTTTGTTCAGTTTGTAGACATGGTTCGGGAACTCAGGATCAACGAATCCATCTGGTTGGCTGACATAGACCGTTTCTTTAAGTTGCCCATTGAGAAACGCCGTTTTGACATCCATCTGATAGACCGTCATGTTCATATGAGCAGCGAACGCGAGAAATATCCGAACAGCCTCAAGACGAGCAACCGGAGCAAAAGATTCTTCAAAGTCTATCCCTTCTTCCTGACGATAACCCTTAGCAACTAGCCGTGACTTGTTTCGGATGACATTCCCTTCAGCATCCAATTTGTTTTTCCAAATCCATTTTAGACCAATGACGTAGACCCCTGTTGGTCTTTCAACCAGTTCCCATACTTCAAGACGTTTGAATTGGTTGAGTTCTTCCTGCATGGATTCAATCCAGTTGTCTTTTGTCATTGCGTCTTTAATGTTTTTAGGTTCAGATTGGCAGACAGTGAGTGCATAAATGCAGTGTTCACCATCTGAGTGAAGACGTTGTCTCGTAACGACTGGTTGATTCGGGTTGCCAATAACATTAGCCAGAGGATGGTCTTTAGTCCATCTATGTGTGGAGGGTTGATGTTGGTATACATTGTGCAAATTCTGAGGATTCAAATGGTTTGTGGAAGATTCCGCGACATCTGGTGCAGCAGTCTCATTGGCAAACGGGTTGAAGAACGCATTTGGATCAAAATCTACAGGTGGGGGTACTTCATTCAGAATATCATCAGCTGGTTCATCATTGTTGGAGGCGGTATGTTCAACTGTTGTGTTGGAGTCAATTGGTGTAGGTGCATCTTCAACAGTAGTTGTTGTAGCAGGTGTATCAGGTATAGGAATATTATCAGGTTGTGCAGCGGAAACAGCGGATACACCAGGAGCACGTTCATCAATATCGTCACAGAACAGAGGAGCAAATAACCTTTCCATTTGTTGACGAGTTAGCTGAGGGCTTTCTTCAGCTGATGATGGGGGTTGAGGGAAGTTTAAACGGTTGTGACCGGGTTCTAAGCTGTTATACTCATAAGCCATTTCCGTGAGTTCATCGAAATGAGCATGAATCGTTTCCATTACCTCCTTAGTTCGACGATTCCAGATTCGGAAACCTTTAGAATTGTCACAGTATCCAATGAAGACTCCAATATCAGCTTTGGCTTTGAGCTTTCCAAAATCATCACGATCATTATTCGGATAACAAAGGGATCCAAATACATGAAAGTGTTTGAGGTTCGGTTTATAGTTGTGGACAAGCTCGAAAGGTGTTTTGTTGTGGCGTTTAGTGATCATAGAACGGTTTTGAGTATAGCATGCAGTAGATACAGCTTCTGCCCATAAGTAATCTGGAAGTTTAGCATTGATTAACATTGTTCTTGCAGCTTCCACTGACGTTCGGTTTCGTCTTTCAACAACTCCGTTTTGTTTAGGTGTACGTGCAATAGATGTTTGATGCTGAATTCCCACTTTCTCATAAAATTCACGAAGGGTTTTGTTAACAAATTCAGTTCCTTTGTCTGTTCTGATTATTCGGACGGTGTTTCGGAGCTGAACCTGTATTTTTGTGAGAAAGGTGATGATCATTTGTGGAGCTTGGTCTTTGCTACGAAGGAAGTAGACCCAAGTCCATCGTGAGTAGTCATCAACAATTACTAAGATGTAGCGTTTGCCGTTGATCGTTTGCACACGCATCGGGCCACACAAATCCATGTGAAGAAGATGAAGCACATGCTGAGAGCTGTGTTCCACCTTTGAAGGAAAATGAGCACGAGTGCTTTTCCCTTGTTCACAGGCTGAGCAAAGGTGATCTTTTGAATACCGGAATCGTGGAAGTCCTTCAACTAGTTTGTGTCGAGCAAGGTTGGTGATGGTTTGAAAGTTTAGATGTGAGAGACGACGGTGCCATAGCCATGATTTTGTTGATGTTGCCTTAGAAAGTAAGCAGATGGGAGAGGAAGCAACCATGTCTTGCATAGAGATAGTGTAGAGACTAGAATTACGCGAGCCAGACATAAGGTCGTTTCCTTGTAGATCACGAATGAAACAAGTTTTCTCCCTGAAAGCAACCTCCAAATCTCCATCACAAAATTGACCTACTGAAAACAGATTGTGACCGAGGCCTTCTACATAGTAAACCCTGCTGATTTCGATGTTCCCATTAACATAATCTCCGTAGCCCATGATGGCTGCGAAGTGATCGTTCCCGAATCTGACAGTGCCAATGAACTTTGCAATAAAGTTTGATAACAGTTTAAGGTTGCCTGTCATGTGTCGGGAACATCCGCTATCAACAATCCAGAGAATGATCTGTATCACCTGCATTACACACAGACGACATAGATGGAATAGAAGTAGATGTGGAACCCGAAATGTTAGAGGGTTCCGAAGCAGGTATTTTAGACATACACACATTGAGAATTTTAGGCATCCACTTAAATCCTAGTGTGTTATATATCCATTTCTGCCATCTATAACTACTCTTCGCTTTAGTCTTAGTGAAGGCACTAGGTGGTACTACATTCTTAGGAGGTGAAGCGGTAGCTACTGTGATAGCAATGGTTGCCTTAGAATCTAAAGAAGGTGGTTTACCAAGCACAGACTTAGAATGATTAGTGGGCCTAGAGGTATTCCGATTCTTAGGATTCCGTAATCTAGAGATTATAGCTTTAGCAACACATTTGTCATGACAATCAGAATTCATACTCTTTCGACAAATATCACAAGGTGCATCAGACTGAATATCAAAGGTACTTAACGGTTTAGCATTCGTTACATCACTATTTCTATTACATTTGCCAGACGCAACATCTATAGTGGAAGTAACATGAGTTTTATTCAGAGTCCTAGGGTGTTCTTCTACTTTAGCATTCCTTATTGATCTTTTCTTAGGTCGCAACTTCCTATTCTTCGTTTGAGTGCTCCTAGGCTGTGAAGTGCGGACGTTTGGAAAAGATGCAACTATTCCTGTTTCAGTAGAGGGAAACACATTAGCAACTTGTGATTTGGCAGTGGGAATTCTTGGTTCACGATTACTAAGTGTGACTGGTGCGAATCTCTTAATCACAGTAGGCGGAAGTTGTTCATACTTTCCTAACATTTCCCGTAACTTAGAGATGGTGTAAATCAGATCTTGATTTTCAGAACGAATATTACCCGCAAAATTCATGACTTCTCTAGTGTGAGCAAGATAGTGATCAAGTTCGTTTGATACTTCAAGTCGAGTCTTTTTGAGTAAATCAAATATGACACCATATTCCTGTTTAACGTTTAAAATTTCTTGTTCATATTTTGAGATTTGACTTTTCAAAGACACGTTTTGATCATCCAGTTGCTCAATTTTAGGATCAGAAGATTTTTCACTCAGCTGAGCGATTTTCTTTTGAAAACTAAGTTGATGGTTGTGAATATCTTTTTCACACCATTGAAGACGACGTTTTGCATTGTAAATTTCCGTGTGTAATCGTTTATTTTCAGCTTTTAAAGACTCGATCTGAAGCACATTATCGGTGTTCTCAACAGTTATAACAGTTTCAACAATATCAGCAGAGATATGATCAGATGCATATGGCAACGAATAGAATAGCACAACATTATGGATATCAGCACAGATAACATCTTCCAAGAGTCGATCAACATCTTTTCTCAACAGTTTCTTTTTGCGTTTTGTGTTAGTAATAGATGTTTCTGTTTTCTCGAAAACGTTTTTCATTACCCCAAGTTCCTTATGAAAGTCCTTTTCCCAGGCAATTGCACAACTTTTCAAGTTTTTAACATTAGGTAAAAGATTTTTCTGAAAAATGTCTCTTTGTTCTCGCGCCAGAGGCGATTGAAAATGTTCAACTTTGATTTCAGATCGATATTCTATCTCATGTTGTAAAATTTTGAGGTCAGCCATGAAAATGTCAAAATATCGAAGAATTTTTCGATTTTCAGGTTGTGAGTTTACTTCACTAATGGTAGGTAAAGGACCATAAGTTTGTACAAATTCTGTTTTGGGATTAACATGAGAAGACTCAGGTGTTTTGATGATAACCCTTGGTGTGTTAGAAGAATCCGTTGGTGTGACGAAAGTGACCGCGTTTTTATAATTAAAAGGTTTGTTGTAAACAACATTTTTTAATTTTGATCGACTCTCGTCTTCTGCATCTAATTCCTCTTGACGATGATATTCAACAACACTCATGACAGTATTATCAATTTTGTATTCTGCACTGGAAACTTCAGGAGTTGGTTTGAATGTTTTTAGTGAAAGCTTTGGTTTGCAATCAGCTAGATTTTTTCCATATCCATTTGGATTGGGTTTTAAGGTAAACTTTTCAATAGCTGTTACTGATTCACCATGTTTGTAAACAACCGTTTTAAACTCTTTAATTTTGTTTTGCAAACCGAGAATTTCTGCAAGAATGTCATCTACCCGATTCGTTGAATGCTTTTTGTATGCGGAGAACTGTTTTTGACAATTTAACAACTCAGCCTTAGCTTTTTGATTTTCCAAGGTGAGAGCGTTAATTTGCTTTTTATGTTCATGTTTCAGTTGTTCTAAGTCGGACAACAAAGCATTCTTCGAAGCGGCTAGATCACGCATCTAGACTCTCTAAATGTTTTTCGTTTTGATGAGATTTTGCAAAAGCGGCTTCAAAACATTTTTCACGGTTTTCTTGAGTTTTGAAAAAATTGAGTTGCATTTGTAAACATTCAAAATCCTTGGTTAACAGTGCATTTTTACTTTTTAAGGACTGATTTAATGCATAACATTCCTCCATTTTGATTTTATGGTCTTGAATTAACCGAGCAAAATCCGGATGAGGCAACAGATCATCTTGTTCAACGTGAGTCTCATCATGATCATTCTTTAGATCCTCAAGTACGACCACGGAGTCAATTTGATTATCAAAGGAGACCATAAGGTCATCTTGATCGTCAAATGTAACTACAGGATTAACTTGAAAATCATCAGAAGAAGATGTTGAAGACTCATTTTGAACAGTCTGATCTGTGCCGAATTCAGATATTGGCGGAGATATTAGTTCAGATATGATGATGGTTTGTTCGGGTACCTGAGACAAGCCATCAGTGTCATACACTGGGCCTGTTTCACTCATGTGTAACTCATGCATATTAGCCATCAACATAACAGCTGCATTCGCCTGCAAGTCCTCCATATCATCATCTGAGTCTGCATCTGCCATAAAGCTCTGTTCTTTGTTTGTGAGAGATCCACCAGCTTCATCCTTAAGAGCCAAAAGTAAGGCCTCTTTGAAATAAGCACTGCCCCTAGTCCTTGGCTTTGGGCATGCATTAGCCAGGTGTCCCTTCTCATTGCAGTTGTAGCATCGAAGACCATTTAACCGATTTTGAGCATTTCCCTGTTCCACCACTTGAGCTCTGTTGTTATTCCTACCCACAGCATTAAACCCTTGACCACCGCCCATCTGACGACCATAATCACGATTCTGAACTTCAACACGTCCATTGTTCACAACAGCTTGAGTCCGTGTGTTAGATGAGGAACGAATACGATTGTTGGATTTGTTGGTGTAACGGCCAAAAGCATTAGCAATCATCACAAATCCTTGTTGCAATGCTTCGAACGGATCTGTTTCCTCAGTAGCTTCACTGACATATGCTTGAGCATTGTTGCTGTATGGAACCAATTGATTTTGTTGAGGTTGAGGTTGTTGCTGTGAAGGTGTGTTGGAAGCAGTTGGTTGAGTTGCTGGTTGAGAGGGATAATTCTGTTGAGCATACAAGGCAAGTTGTTGATTGTCCGGTTGTGACTGTTTAGCAATTTGAGCACGGAGAATCCTTTCCCGATCAACTTCCTTCTCATGAGGCTTCAAGTAATCGTACAACAATCCATAAGTAGAATGATGCATATTCTTCGCTTGACGGAGAAAAATGACATACTTCTCCCATTCTGGACCAAGACTACTCAGGAACTTAGTATTCACTGCAATTCTTGGCATGATGATGTTGTGTTTATCCAAATCATTGATGATGTCTGAAAATCGATGATGATATGACTCGAGTGTCTCTCCAGGTTCAATCATGAAGTGTTCATAAGCCAAGTAAATTTTGGATTCCAAATCCTCCTGATTGAGTACCGATCCTTCCATAAGAAGACGAATATGATCCTACATTTTTTGTGCAGTCTTTTGAGCATCAACACTACGAAGAATTGGGTTTGGTAATCCTAAGAGGATGTATTCCATTGCAAGTTCATCAGCTTCATAGTGTAGAAGTTCTGTAGGATTTAAATCTGCAACAGTAGCAATGTTGGTTTGTTCATCTCTTGGTGGAACAGCAGTTGGATCTCCGGGTACAATGACGGTAGGCATCTCAAATGGACCTTCCAAGATAACCTTCTTTAAGAACTTTCCATGTGGCTTCTTCAGATCACAGAACCTAAAGAACCTTATCACCCATTGATCGTAGTTTCCTGGAGTGAGCATTGGAGGTCTATCAAGTGATCCTGCTTCATGAATTGATTGTTGGCTGCTTAAAGCTTCACACATCTTTGCAAACCAAGTGGGTTCCTTCATAGTGCTTCGTGATGGATGTTGATTGAAATCGTTTGTGTAGGGTAGAGTTTGAAGACTTGGTGGTGGTTGAACCATTTGTGGTTGTCGAATTGCCCCAAGTTGTGGAGTATGTTGCTGATTAAATTGTTGTTGATAAATGGCTTGTTGTTGATTCCATTGTTGATGTTGTGGAGTTAATTGTTGTTGTTGTTGATGATTATAAGTGTGAGGGAAATAGTTAGAGTATGGTGGTTGAGACATGATGATAAACTTGTGTGGTAAAAATGGATCTTTGTAGTCGAATGAACCTTTGTTGATGAAGTGTCCTTAGGCGTAGAAAAGACAAGAACCAAGTAGCACTTATGCGTAAAAACACCAAAAGTTACGCGTAACAAGAATAGTTACGCGTAGGATTTAGCTTACGCGTAAGCAGGAAAAACTACTAAAATTATGCGTAAACAGTAAGTTAGGCGTAGAAAGTTAGGCGTAGGATTACCTTATGCGTATGACTAGGTCTACGCGTAAGATGAATCTTAAGCGTAAGATTTTCTACGCGTAAGCTTTATGCTTAAGCGTAAGATTAGGGTTTTATCCCAAGTGATCTTTTACACTTCACAGTGCAAAAGATATCCAAAGTCGACGTATTTTCAGACTTATCCAAGTAAGAAAACACGGAATAAACCATGAAAATGAAGATCAAGCCAAGAACAAAGTTACGCGTAGAACTACTCGTATACCTAGGGTTTTGATACGCGTAATCCTACTCGTAAGAATGATTTTGTCCAAAGATGTTTCTAAACCAGTTTTTGTGTGATGAGATAGCTTCAATAACACCAAAAGAACACAAAAGTGTGAAACTTGATGATCCAAAGCACCTAAAACAGTTACGCGTAGGATAACACTTTCGTACAAAAACAAGCTTAAAAAAAAGGAAAAACACGTAAAGTTCCAAACTTTTTGCCAAAAACCAATAGTTTAACACCTAATAACGTTGAAAGTACAAGAATCTTGGATTCAAAAGTGTAAAAAATCAGTTTTTAAGCGTGACCAAGTTTAGGAACCGGTGTTACGCCTAGGACCAAAACCTACTTCAAACACAACGATTCACCCAACTATTTGGCTCTGATACCACTGTTAGGTCACAAGTTTTACAACACAAGCTTATAAGAGAAGAGATAAGGCGATTGAACAAGTAAACAAGCACACACACACAATAGTATGAAACGGTTAGGCGTAATGTATGAGTGAAAGAATAACTTGAACAACCAACCCTCAAATGAGGGTTTACAAGAGTTTATATAGGCAAGGAGCTAGGGCAACACTCCCTCTCCTTCCCTATTCCTTATTGGGCTTGGGCCTCAGCTTATGGGCCTTCTACATAAGCTGGACCTTAAACAAACATAAAGGCCATAATAAAGCTACCTATTACATATGAAATATAAATACTTGAAATACTGTTTAGGAGTGATTCCAACAGTTTGCTTAGGTCTAATGAAACTTAGTTATTGATTATTGATGCGTTGTCTGTTGTTTAGTTGATTGCTTCACCTTAGGCTAAGAAAACTGGCTAACTTCATTATATGTAACAATCTTGATGCCTTAGACAAGGCAATCGTATTAGTGCACTACGGTTTTTCTCGTTGTATTTAATGCATGAATTTATGTTAGTGATCCTATAATTCTTAATAGATTTTAAGGTTGTAGGTGAAATTAATTTTCATAGAGTTGGGGAGGGTGGCACTACCCCGTGACCGGTATTAAGACAACGCTTCAACTAAACAAGGGTGTGACAATTCAACAGGAGATAACTAGGGAGTAGTGAAGTCTAAGTAAACACGTTTTTACCAGTCATAAGAAGTTCACCAACTTACTTTTCTTGTTATTTTAATTTTCAGTTTTATAAAAATAGTTTTGGGTTAGTTGCTTAACAACTAATTCCGCCCTTCCCTTCAAAACCAAGATTTTACTTGCTTCAAAAAAGATATAAAAATACAAAAAGAATCATCCCTCACCCTTAGACTTATCTTGACATACATCTCAGCGTAACGACACTATTCCCATAGAGAACGATCAATCCTCCAAATTTACCTATACTACACTACAACGATCAGGTACACTGCCTGGAGGATTTCAAAACTTCTTAAGATCCCTTAAGAAGTAAAACTCCTTGTGAGGTTGCAAATATCTGGCATCAAGTTTTTGGCGCCGCTGCCAGGGAATAGTTATTGCTTAGGTTTGATTTCTATCTCGTTTAGGTCTACTCACTAGATTCCTATCAAGTGAGACTTTTTCTTTTTAGCTTTCTTTAGTCTATCTTTTATTCATGCTTTTTGTTTGTAATTTTCTTCATTTACCATCATGGTAGACGAAGACCTCAATAATTTTAGACACACTAGAACTCGTAGTTCCATTAAAACCCTCGTTCAGCCTTATGCAAAACCAGACAGAGAAATGTGTAAGCTAAGAAGATCCCTTCACACACCCGAACCACAGGGCACTACCATCCATTTTGATGAGGTTCTTTTTGAAGAGATCTATACATCACTCCGCAACACCAAGTCCCAAATCTGATCAGAGTGTGAAGATTTTAGAGACTCCCATCCTTAAGAGCCTTAAAGAATATTCTTCCCCTACACCTCATGGTTTCTCTAACGTTATTGTTTGTCCAAATGAGCATACCAACGAAGTCTTACACGCAAATGACATTTGGCTTGTCCAAAATGTGTGCAAGGTTCACGGGTTGAAAACTGAAGACCCAATTCAACACATCAAGGATTTCCTGAAAGAAGTTGACACCATCCACGCGGATGAGGCCGCTCGGAATACATCCCGATTAAAAATTTTCCCTTTTTCTCTTCAAGGAAAAGCAAGGGACTGGCTTGATAAACTTCCTTCAAGATCAATCTTTACATGGGAGCAACTCATCTCGAAATTCTATGATAAATTATTTCCGCCAGGTAGGACCACAACAATTGGGACAAAATCCTCCGTTTCGCCCAGGAGAGACATAATCCGTTCATAAATCCTGGATTCATTTCAAAGGTCTCATATGACAAGCCCCTCATCATGGCATTGAGCTCTGGCTCCTTGTTCAAATCTTCTATGATAGCCTCTCTCGTAGTGACCAGAAGGGGATTGATTATTCTGTAAAAGGAAAAACCGCCAACCTAAGTGCTGAAGAAGGATGAAGTAGAAAAGAATTATACATTTAAGACCAAGACAACACTTGGGATGATCCCATTTCGGTCATGAGTGCTTCTGAAATCCTACAACCAAAACCTCCTATACTCAAGAAAGTCGCTTGAAGAGGTTTCAAGAGAAAATGTCATACCTCAAAAGGTCATAAGAGACTAAGAAGCTGGTGAATCCATATCTCATCTGTAGCGATTGCGGGGGCCCACATGAAGTTGAGGAGTGTGGGGGTGAGCCAGTTGTTGAGCAAGTTTTCCTTTCGGGTGCTGACATCTATGATAATCCTTCGTTATTGATGTTTTATCAGAATGATGACTATACAAAATGGAGCAACCTTAAAAGAAATGGGGACGGTGAAGCAAGGCCCGAATTCACAATTCGAAGCTCTTTCAAGGACGAGCTCGGACGATTCCCTGTGGAAAAGGGCTTGCTACTTAAGGGGCTTGGCGAATTCATCATCGAACAACAAAAAAACTTAAGAAACAATTTTTGAACTATATGCTGCTCTTGATGATAGCAATAAGCCTCAACATGACCAGCAGGGCCCAAAGTTTGCTATCACGACTCGCTCTGGCACAACCACTAAAGATCCACCATACCCAATTCAACCTCCCATTACTGATAAACCCAAAACCCCTAATGAGGAGAAAGCATAGGGATGAAGCGCCATCTGACCCAATCCCACGTGCGGATCATCTACCATCCACCTCACCTATTTGATCATCCACATCCTCGAGAGTATCATACCCCTCTCAATTGAAGAACCAGAGGGTTTAGAACGATAAAAAACGATTGTTGTCATACCTGAAGGACGCCGTGGTTACTATACCGCTTATCGATGCTTGTTATCATATGCCTAAGTACAATGCATATTTCAGGAGACTCCTTTCCAACAAAAAGAAGCTTGAAAGTTTGGTGACTCTTGGGGAGGAATGCTCTGTTGTTATCCAGAAAGGCTTACCCAAGAAAGTTGAAGATTCAGGCAGTTTCACTCTTCCATGTTCCAGAGGAGCCCTAACAGTCAAAAACGCCCTGGCAGATTTGGGAGCAAGCATAAACCTTATGTGGTACTCATTGTTTCTAAAACTCGAGTATTCTGGATTAAAGCCAACTCGAATGAGCATTCAGCTAGCCGACATATCAGTTAAATATCCCTTAGGAATATGCAAAAACGTACTAGTTAAGATAGGGAAAGTTAAGTTTCCTGTTGATTTTGTAATCTTGGAGATGGAGGAAGATGATGTTGTCCCCATCATATTGGGCATACCATTTATAGCCACTACTCGTGCTATCATTGATGTTCATGATGGCAAGTTAACTTTGTGAGTGGGGACTGAAAGTCTAACTTTTGACATCAAAGACACGATGAATTTTCCTCTTCCTCGAGATAACCCACTGTACTTTGTCGATGAGGTTGATGAATTCGTTGATGTAATTGATGAATGTGTTGATGAGCAAATCGCGACGGGGTGATTGCATGAGGACGATGTCTTACTAACCGGTGAAGAGGAGGGAGAGACAAAAATGGTTAATGCGGTTTCTTTCTATCCAAAAAAAGAAATCATTGATCCACTCGAGCTTCGAAAACAAGAAAATAAGCTCAAACCTTCCATCATTGAGCCTCCTATGTTAGAATTAAAAGAACTTCCAAGTCACCTGGAGTACGCCTTCCTTCAAGGGAAAGACCAACTCCCGGTAATCATAAATTCCTCCCATAAAGCCGAACAAAAAGATAAACTTCTGGCTGTTTTGAAGGAATATAAGGGGGTGATCGCTTGGAGTGTTGCGGATATCAAGGGGATCGACTCAACATTCTGTAAGCATAAAATCCTCATGGAGGAGGATTATAAACCTACTGTACAACCTCAGAGGCGAGTGAACCCAAACATCAAAGAAGTAGTGAAGAAGGAAGTTATTAAACTCCTGGATGCCGGTCTAATTTACCCAATTTCCGATAGTCCGTGGGTTAGTACGATACTGGTTGTCCCAAATAATGGAGGAATGACCGTTGTGAAAAATGACAAGGATGAATTGGTTCCCCAAATAACGGTCACTGGCTGGCGAGTCTGTATCGATTATAGGAAGTTGAATGATGCAACCCGGAAGGATCACTTCTCGTTGCCATTCATAGATCAAATGCTGGAAAGGTTGGTTGGACATGAATATTACTGATTTCTCGGCGGATTCTCGGGATACTTCCAGATCCCTATCGCCCCTGAGGACCAATAGAAAACTACCTTCACATGTCCTTATAGAACATTCGCTTATAAACGAATGTCCTTTGGATTATGCAATGGACCCACTACTTTTCAGCGATGCATGATGGCAATCTTCTACGATCTGATGAAAGATAGCATGGAAGTTTTCTTGGACGACTTCTCAGTGTTTGAAGATTCCTTCGACCGATGTCTTGCTAATCTTAAGAAAATGCTTAACCGCTGCGAAGAAACTGACTTGGTCCTGAATTGGGAAAAGTGTCATTCATGGTTAAGGAAGGAATTGTTCTAGGACATAAAGTCTCCAGGAATGGGATTGAGGTAGATCGAGCCAAGATAAAAGAGATGTCTAAATTGCCTTACCCCACAACCGTGAAAGCTATCCGCAGTTTCCTTGGTCATGCTGGTTTTTATTGGAGGTTCATCAAGGACTTCTCAAAGATAGCTCGACTAATGACTCAATTGCTTGTCAAAGATGCTCCATTCGAATTTTCGCAATAATGTAGAGAGGCATTCGATCGATTGACACAAGATCTCATGCAAGCTCCAATTATGGTCACACCTAATTGGGCTTTGTCATTTGAGATTATGTGTGGCGCTAGTGAATATGCTGTGAAAACATAGGGGGGGGGGGTGAATACGTTTCCGTTTCAAACTTAAAACTTTTGTATCAAATATAGTATAAACCATTGCATTTGTTAATCTCGAAGCGAGGATGCATTTATCGCATTACGGCATGTAAGACCAACCCCTTAATATCACATAAGATTCTGCAAGATTAATGGTTCATTATAAATCAAGTTTCACCATTATTAGCCGGGTTGCTTTTTCTTGATCAAGCGTGTCATAATATGTAAAGTGTTAAATATAGTTTATGACTATATGAAAGACCAAGTATACATCACAAACATAGACATAAACCACATAGAAAATAAACAATGTAATGCAAGAATAAACGTAAAGAGATAAGTAAAAGGATAGACAAACCAACACGAGGATTTATAGTGGTTCGGCTACAAGGACACCTTCCTTGCCCTACTCCACTCCCCGAGTCACCTACTCGAGAGTTCGTAATCACTATACAACACCAACTCCTTATGGTGGAGAAGCCTTCACAATGTCGCCTACTCTTTTTCCGGTACTAGGCTAACCACCGGGTTCTTTCACGCCAAGGTGAACCACACCTACCACAACGTCGCCTACCCTTTATCCGGTACTAGGCTAAGTACCGAGTTCCATTACAAAGGAGGAACTACTACCCAACACAACACCTATACCCCAGAGGAGACCAACTCCTTATTACAACACCATCAAGGATATCAATATCCTTGGATCCAATACTACTCTATCTTATACATCGAAACACACCATATCAAATGTACACCCTAGGCATCTTTCACTAATGCCATTGACACGATCCTTCAGCACCTTTCACTAATGCCTTCAACACGGATCTTCGGCACTCTTCACTAATGCCTTTGACACATCTATGACACCCATTATGTTTTGTAGCCCAACATAACAAACCTTGTGTTTTATGGCACAAACACATAAACCATCTAGTCTAGTCATATATATATATATATATATATATATATATATATATATATATATATATATATATATATATATATATATATATATATATATATATATATATATTACTTGTTATGTTTTGTGGCTCAACATAACAAACCTTGTGTTTTATGGCACAAACACATAAACATTCTAGCCTAGTCATAGATACAAGAATATGATACTAGACATTATCTAAGACAATGTGTCTAATGGATATGAAATCCTAAACTAACCATCAAGAACACAAAGCATGATGTAGTTAGTCTTCTATGAATGAAGATGACAAGTTTCCCAAGCTTGTTGTAGAAGATCTTCATGTGCTTGTATCTTGTGATGGGTGATCACTTCAGTAGGTAAGGATGCAAGATCTCTAAGCTTGCTTTGGAGGATCACTTCAGGAGTATGCTTACAACAAATGAAAGTTAGAAGCATTATGATCATATGAGATGAGGGTGGTTTACATGTTTCCTAATGATCTAAATATCCTAGAAATGGTGGAGAGAAACTATGTGTGAAGGTGTGAAGAAATGGTAAGAAGTGGCTTGTTATTTATAGGCAAAAAGTCCAAAACCATGTTCTGCCCCAAGGATCCCTTCTGGAGGGATCCGGCCCTTGTAATTCCAGGGATCCGTGGGCACTTTGAGGGATCCGTGCACGCTCCTCTTTACCCATGTTTTATGAGTTAAAACTATGGGCTATGGGTGATGGATTTGAGTGCTCACCAAGGTACAATGTATCTGGACATTGGGTATGGGTCTTGGGTCATGGGTCATGGGTTTTACCCAACACATTTACTTATGTTTACTTAAGTGTTTTATAAACTATTTAACTAAACATGTTTAATGGTTTGTTAGGGGTTTGATCATAACGCAACATAACAAACATGTACGAACCTGTGTTGTAGCATACAAGGACTTGAGTCGTCGAGAGGTGTTGAGAGTATGTTGAGACAAGATATAATTACAAGTAACTTATACATTTTACGTTATGTATTACAAGTTACATGTTTGTCATCAACAAAACAAATGAGAATGTATAGATTAAATATCGTAATATTTGCACTAACAATCTCTCCCTTTTTGATGATGACAAAATATATGTAAACGTAATAGATAGGTAAAATGTCAAAGTTACTTGTGTCCGTACTTCCTATACATTACCTTCTCCATTTACACTCTTCTCCCCCTTTTGTCGAAACAAAAAGGGTGTGTCCTTGGAGTTTAAACTTAATTTCTCCCAAGAATGGCGAGTTTGCATCATTCCTAGTGAAGTTAAGATAAGAACACCTTATTGCTCCATTTGGCACACCACGCCAATACCTTCAACACGAAAAACTAATGACGAAACTTAGTAACTCATGACCTTGAGCTTGCACGTCTTCAAGAGGTGGTGATCTCGCCTTTAAGAGGAACCTAGAGAATCACAAAAAAAAATAGAAAGATCCTTTGAATTATAACCATTATTGCCAACGGCTCAATGGATCAAATTTTTGAGGCTTAACCTACATCAAGGTTAGTGTTAAGGAAAAAATATATCTGATGAGAAAGAAATCTCCCTTTTGTTGAAACATAAAAGATTTTTGAAGAATGAATGTGTGCATGCTCCCCCTTGACGGTTGCTCCCCCTTGTTAAAGGCGTCAAGTATTTTAGGAAGGCTAAGACGAAATTATTGTAAGATTTGCAATGTTTTTGCGTTGACGAAAAACTCCCCTTTATTGAGAGCGTCAAGTTTTCCTAGTGTTTTTTGAAAATCTACAAAACAAAAAGTTAGTGCAAAATTATATTCGTCCTTGGACGAGTAAGTCATATGATGCACTTTAAAAATGCTCGACGGAAGCTCCCCCTAGCTCGAGGGCGTCAAGAAGAACCTACAAAAAAAATTAGTGTAAAATTTCGTCCATAAATAGACGAGAATCCCATACACATCAAAGTGTATATATATGAACCTACAAAGAAAGGATTAGTGTCAAAAAGAGAATAATCCTACTACTTGCATCATCATGGTTGGTTAAGAGGTTGTAAGGTTTGTTCAAGATAAGAGAGAAAAAAAATGTGCTTAGGGATGAGACGCATTTCATTATGAAATTCACTTGGCTTTTGACAACATAGATGTTTGTGGAGGATGGTTGAGCGACCATGAATTGTAGTGGTAGTGAGACACTTGTGGGATGTGGTTGACACATGTAGCTTGTGGTTTGAGGTTGTGGTTGACATAAGGTGAATCTTTGACTTGTTTGATGACTCAATAGAGGTGGTAGATATGATGACTTTGTGAGTAGTGATAAAAGTGGAGTAAGATGCAAGATTAGGAATATAAAAAAAAGGTGCAAATGAGCACAACTTGACTTGATGATGAAATCGACCATTGTCATCCTACAAGAATCCAAAAGAGTTAGTACAAAAGGAAAACATTTATACAAATGGATAAATTATTCACATAAAATCATGAAACGAAAAGAAAGAACACGTAAGGAATCATATAAATGCAACTCATTTATAAACATATAAGAAAATGATAATCCTAAGTGTTGAACAAGTGCTTGTGTGGAAAAAGGAAATTTGAATTGATTATCTAAAGAGATAATGTACCTACTATTCCACGGTTCCACCGGTTCCCTCACTAGAGGGATCCGTGTTAGAAATTGGAAATTCTATAGTGAAGCATCGGTCACCCCATATATAATCTAGCTTAAGTTAGTTCGTAGACATATCGTTTATTACTTTATTTTGTTATTAGCTTAGTATAGTCTAGTGCAACACCGTGGAGGAAGGACGGGTCTTTACCCATTGTATGCCTGATCCACAGCCCGAAGGAGGGCTTAATACTTTGTATAAATAGCCCTCACCCCACAAGGGAGAGGGTTGAATGTTCTTTGAGGAATCTAACCTTCCATTTGTTTTATCTTTCTAGAGCACTCCACTTTCTCTCTCTAAAACCATATATTCATATGCCCATATTTGTTATGTTATGATATGTTTGTGAAATCCAATATCTAACAATTGGTATCAAGAGCCATGGTTTGATCATCTCTCTTACATATTTTTGGATTTTTTTTGGGTAAAAGGTCAAAACGACCCGGTAAATGTATTACTCCAAAAAATAGTTAAGTACAAAGGATATGGGTGAAATCCCATATCTCAGCCCGTTACATAGGCGATAAAGCATACATAACAAGGTAGACAACTAAGCTGCTTAAAATAACAAAAAACTAGAACTTATGACAAGCCATAAGAACTTAACCAAGAAACAAAGCAACCTAGCTAACCAGCAGCTACCGTGAAAGACGAACTTTCACCTGTAATTGGGTTAGCCGATTCTTTATTTACATGTGTAACATGTTCTTCATCTTCATCTTCATCGTTCACCAAAGCAGCATACGAATTAGATGTAGTAATATTACCATCCTGAGAGGTAGAGCGAGTAGACTTCAACATAGACGACGATGTGGGTGCATTACCCATAGTATTTGCTCCCTTAGTAGATTCACTAGGTGCCGCCTTCGGCGCATATCTGACATTCTGAGTAACAGATGGACCAACAAACTGATTACCATTCGTAGACTTGGCTTTACCCTTCTTCGATCTCTTTTTCTTACCCACCTTTTGGAATCCATCATTGTTCAGAACCACAGTAGGAGTTACAACATGTGAATTGGATAAAATAGGAGAACCATATTTTTGGATTTCTAGTGGTTTTATATGGTTTTTGGGGTTTGAAAAAGTTTTGTGGTATTTGCATCATTTGGACCATTTCTTGTGTTAAAGTTTGGATATTGATTGTACTTTTGTGTTTAGAATCATCATAAGTGCTTAGGTTTTAATTTGGAAGGCTTGAATCACTGTGATTGGATTGTTTTTGGATTATAAAGTGGCGTTTATGTTTTTTTTTCAACTTAGCGATTTGTGTCACGGTATAATATTCAGTGGAGCGATTTGTCTAGGTTTGATAGCGATTTGTGTCTATAACAAATCACTTCTTTAAGCGATTTGTCCGGGTAGTGGCTGTACTTGTGGGATTTGTTCGGAGAAGCGATTAGTCATTCTTTCAGCGATTTGCTTATTCAAGCGAATTGTGAATTTGAACGATTTGACCTATCTTATGCGATTTGTAGGATTCAGCGATTTGTAGGATTCAGCGATTTGATTGATGAAGCGATTTATCAGATTTAGTGAATTGTTTGTTTGAGCAATTTGTTATCTCTGCGACTTGAACTAAGCGATTTGTCCTAAAGTGAGTTACTATAAGCGATTTGTAACTAATTAAAACTTGTCATTTGCTATCAACACAATGTCTTACACCACTGACCCTTTAATCTCCAAAGTGCTCGAACTCTATGATACCTCACAGAACAATGAAACTGTTTGCTACTCAGAATGTTCAACCATGATTGATTCAGCAAAGTATGATCAAAACACTTCACATTCTGAGTCAAATAACAATGAATCACACTTGTTAATGTCACATGATGCAAAGCAAATGGAATGCAGCATTGAGCCCTATCAATTACTTCATCTGCACCTCATACAGTTGTTATCCACAACTGGGGATCGAACATGTAGTGCTCTCTTCCGCCAGGACTTGCCTACATTGAAAAGAACATTGTTGCTGAACTTAGAACAACTGAAGCATCAAATTACCAAAAGGAAGGTACTAAAGGATGACTCTAATGCTGCACTTCAGGTAATCCACAACCAATTTAAGTCATTTATCAATGGGGAATATTCCGCAGACTTCGATCAACACGTGACTGGAATTTCTTTCAAAAAACATACCGGAATGGAAATTCATGAGTTCATTAATACATTTATACAACTTATGGACAATGTGGAAAAATACATTATGGATGCTGCTCAAGAGGATGATAACTTGAAAGAGTGTCAGGAGCAATTATGTGAAGGTGGTGGTAAATCGGGTAATGTTTCAGTTGAGGGGTCGGGTGTTGCTGAATGCGGAATATCAGAAACAACAAAGAATCATGAAACCAGCTGCTCCGTAACTCTTGACTCACACAATGTGGAGGCACATATCAAACCGATAAATGATCAGGTGTCATTTGATAAGGTACCTTTAACAGTTCAACATAATGCATCTGCTAATTTATCTAAACATGCTGACCTTAAGGGTGAACAACACTTTGATGAAGGTTCCTTGGCTGAAACTGAGTCTAATAATTTCAATACAAATGATATGGTTGATAAAAGGGTTTTTGACGAACTTTCAAACAAATACTCAATTCTTGAAAAACATTGCATTTCCTTAGAAATTGCAATACAACAAAAGGAAGAAAGTTTTCTTGTTACAAAAGCTCACCAAAATCTGGAATTCCCCGTATTTCGAGAATTTTTTGAAATTAATTAGCTAAAGACTCAGCTTCAAGACAAAGACTCAATCATATGTAATCTAAAATGTCAAATCTCAGCTCTACACATGAATATGAAAATGGGAGTGAACTGTCTTAACAATGAAGTTAGTAATGAGGTTAAATCTAGGAACGATGAATTGACATTATGTGTAGTAGAGTTGTTAAGGGAAAATGAGTCCTTAAGGAAGAATCAATTAGAGAATAAGGAAAAATTTTCAGATCAGACTAGTTCCTTGTTGGCCGACATAGATGACCTCAAAACCAATCTTCAAAACAACAGCTTCACAATTGTTGCCTTAAAAAATGAGCTTAGGAAAATTTCTAGGAATGATGGGAACACTGAGTCTGCAATCTTGTCTACCTTGGTAAAACCAAATTCACAAAGGGCTAATAATAGATCTGTCGTTAGGCAACCAAATGCATTTAGGTATGAAAGAATTAAACCATTCAAATCTAGAAATCTTTCCCAAGTTAAAAGGAACACAGTTTTGCCAAAGTCAGTTGCCTCACCTAAACCTTCTCACTCAAATGTGCAACAATCCAAAATCAGGAATATAGGAAGATCATCCAATTCATATAAGAAGCATAAAATGGCTGACCAGTCCCCTAAGAAACAAACTAATTGCAAAAGAACAAATGTTCAGAATAGGGAAATGGTTACATCTAATTCTGCTAGCAGTTGTTTTAAGCGGATTTCTACTGGTAGATTATTTAAGTTCACAGGATCCAAACGGATTTACTCACCTAGATCTTGTCTTAAGTGGATACCCACATGTAAAATTTTCAAGAATATTGGACTTAAAGGGACGTCTATTGATGACACTCCTATACCTGACTGTACAACATCCAAAAATGACGATACACCTGTCACTAACCCATCTATTTGCAATTCTACATGTACTATTAGTACAAAGTGTCCTCAGTCTTTTTCAGGTACAATGCTCAATTTAATTATGAACATCATGACTTGGTTTCCAACAGAAATGAAGACTGCTCACTCAAGAACTGTAGCTTGTTAGAATTGATGTACCACGTACTTTGAATCCTGATCGACTTGACTCAGGACTCGTTCTCATTAATCCTTGTACAAATTAACCTATATTTGTTTTAAAAAAACTAATTAAAAAATAATTTTAGAATTGTGTATCTTTTGTTATCGATAACATCTACGGTCCTAGAAATGTCATTCAATAATGATACGGGTCCTTAGATGAAGTTCGAACAGATGATATACTCTATTTTATAACGGGTGGTTGTATTTCAATCA
Organism: Chrysanthemum seticuspe; assembly: GCA_019973895.1. Taxonomy (NCBI): domain Eukaryota; kingdom Viridiplantae; phylum Streptophyta; class Magnoliopsida; order Asterales; family Asteraceae; genus Chrysanthemum; species Chrysanthemum seticuspe. The sequence continues at coordinate 190,096,841 of BPTQ01000006.1, read as the reverse complement.
ATGTTCACTCATTCTTAATCATGAGATTGATTGAGGGGGAGGATTTGTATGGGTCTCTGCATAAGATTTACTTGTATCTTGGAATCTCTGGCCTGCTGCATGTTACCTTATATGTTACCTTATTTGAAATGATTTACTTTGTGTTATATCAGGTTTATGTGGTGGTCTTTCCATGATAGAACTAGTATAAGTCTTGTCAATTTGATTTGTGCAACTATATGCGATTTGTGAAATGGTTAAGATATGCGTTTTGTATGGTTGTTAAATCATGCGATTTGTGATCTCGCAATTATATGCGATTTGTGTTTTGTTGATGATATACGACTTGGCAAGTACAGAGACCATTTATGCAATTTGTCTTAATTTAAAGTCAGTATATAAAAAGTCATGCTACTTGTCATTTGGTCAAAAGCTTTCAAACAAACTAGTCAAACACACAGTCAAACGCTCTCAACTTCATTCAAACTAGCGATTTGTGCATAAATTGTTGTGTGCTATGTTTTTAACCTTGCTGGGCACATGTATCTCGCTTAATTCATCAATTGTTAGACCTAACAAACATCTCTCCTATGCAGATTCACTCCTCCCGTTCCTCGATTTATCATTTTTAGTAGGTTTGATTATTTATTTCTTGTTTGCGTGGTGTATGCTGATTCCTTTAGTTAGTTTAGTTGTTTGTATGAATTGCCTTTACTCGGTCACATGCTTGATATACTAGGATTGATTATGTCTGTTCTTCGTTCCCTGTTTTGCACGAATAGCTCGTGGATTTGATGTATGTACTAGATATTGTTAGCAGTATTGTTGGCTGTTATGCGTTATGAACTTGATTATGTTTTGATAGTGGTTGAATTTCTATGGTAGTGTTTCTCTGTGTGTTGGGTGAATTTGGTACTCATAATGTCTGGTAGTGATTTGTCTCAGAATTCATGTTAGCGACTTGTCACTAATATCTGTTGCATGTGATTTGTCGTAGCAATAAAGTTAAGCGACTTGTCTACTGAAAAATTGATGCGATTTGTCGTTTCAATATATTAAGCGACTTGTCTCTCTACACATTCAGTTTGCGATTTGCTTAGTTTACTGTAGCATGCGATTTGATTAAGCGACTTGTCTCATGGGTCTTGACATATGCAACTTGTTGTCCTTTGGTGTCTCTTGCGATTTGTCCGTTATGATGTACTTCTTGCGATTTGTTGTCAATGTATGCGATTTGTCCTGACTTACATGCAATTTGTGTCTAATGCATACTCTCTTATATGCATATATGTTAGTCGTGATTGGTCTGTTTCACACTTATATCCAGAATGCATGGTATTGTTATGATGAATGACTCTGTTTCTATATAACTCCTAACTATGTTTCTGGTCAATACTATTGTCTTGGGTATATCTTATAGAAATACAATGGCAGACACAACTTCGTCTGATATCCCAGTGATCAATGCTCCACCAGTTGTGCTTACCGATGAGGAACTTCTTCCTCATAATGAATGGGTTGATATAGCTAAGAGCAACTGCTACTTGGATGAGAACAGACATCAACCAAACCCTATCTATCGAATCGCCATTGATATCCTTAAGAACACCAACTTCTTTGGTGCCCTAACCATGAGGTGCAATATCCCTACCATTTATCTGCAACAATTCTGGAATACTGTTACATGTAACAAGATCACTGCAAAATACTCCTGCAAGCTGGATGACCAATGGTATGAGTTTGACACTGAAACTCTTAGGGAGACACTTGGAATCACACCTCGAGATCCCACTAATCAGTTTGTACCACCACCTAATAATGAAGAATTAATGGACTTTGTGGAAGAACTGGGATACCCTACAAAGCTTACACGTGTCTCTTCTATAATCACGAATGACATGCATCAACCCTGGAGAGCCATTGCCACCGTCCTCAACTTATGCTTAACAGGGAAAACGTCAGGGTTTGACAGAATAAGGGCTCCAATGTTACAAGTTTTGTGGGGAATTGTCAAGCAAAGAAATGTCGATTTTGCCAAACGCATTTGGGAAGAACTCTCATTGGCCATGGATACATTCATTACCGACAGAGAAAACTTCTTAAATCAAGTAAAGGGAAGGAAAGGTGACAACAAAAGGGTGATTCCTTTCATTCGGTTCTCAAAGCTAATCATCCAGCACTTGCAGCAGAAACATCAGTTCAATCCAAGAACTAAAGCAGTTTTACATGAGGCAAGCAGTGAATTTTTGCTTGGTAACTTGAAATATGTTGCCAAAGGTACAAACAAAGTGATCTTTGGCATGGCAATTCCTGAAGCTTTACTCATTGATCGAATCAAGAAGGCCGATTACTTCAAAAGATACATAAAGATGGTCTCTGCCACATCCGCTGAAGACACTTCCAAATCCACTTCCTCTCAATCTAAATCCAAACAATCTAAGTCCACCTACTCAAGTATTCCCAAGAGAAAGAAGAGACCTGACACTTCTGTATCTGTTCAATCTCCACCCGAGAAGCAAAAAAGGAGAAGGAAAGATACCGGAAAGGGGAATGTTGAAGAGACCGAGGCTCCAACGGGTGACATGAGATTGATAGATGAAGATGAGGCTGCTTTGCAACAAGGGATTAAACAAAGCCTGGAAAGCCTGAACATGTCACAGAGACCACCAGTGGGAGGAGTTGTGATAAGAGAACCTGAGCCAGCGCCACAACAGACAACTTCTACCACACAAGACAAAGAGAAAGGGATTGCTGGTGTAGAAGCTGAACAAGCTGCTCACATGCTTCTGACCATCTCTTCTCCACCGCCAAGAACTACCACCCAATTTGAGCTAAGAAAAGAAGCATTGAATCATCTTCAGCTCAAGAACCAACTAGAATGGTAAAGGAGGTGTCTGATACACTGGAAGATATACTTGCATCAAGTGATACCCAATCAGATAAGAATGATGAAAACTAACTGTTGAAAGACTTACAGGAGATCCTTAAGTCAAGATCTGATGAACATAGGCACATGGAAGAAATGAACATGTCTACGGGTTCTCTATCCTCATTGAAGAATCTAGATGCTGATTTCTCATTTGGTGATGAGTTTTTAAATGACAAACCTACAAATTCCGAGCCTTATAAGCAAAATGATGAGAAAGAGGAAGCTGAGTCCATGTATACAGTCGACATTCAGCAAGACACATCAACCATTCCTCCAATGTAAGCACATACTCAAGCGACCGTACTTCCACTGCTCTAACAACCGCACTTCCACCACCAGAACCTGCTAAAGATCTATCACTTGAACCAGTTGTTACAATTCATGACACAGACACTCCACCAGCTTCACCACCTCTAATTCTAACATCTGATCAATTGCTCGACAAGGCTATGAAACGAATTGAAGCTCTTGAGAGGCAATTGCCTAAATCTATCAACGTCCTCGAGTGTCGTGTCTACAAGCTGGAGAACCTTAACTTCGATCAAGGAGTTGCAGATGCAATTGAGGCAGAGGTAAAAGATGTTGTTGAATGGGCAATGCAGGCTCCACTGCTTCAACGATTCAAGGATTTGCCCATTTCTGATATGAGAGTTGTTCTGTCTGATAAGATGTATGATGCTAATGAGCACCAGGATGCGGTTCATAAGAAGCTATATGAAGCACTTGAAGAATCGATTAAGTACGATAATCATCTACAGTTTCTGAAGGATATTCGAGAAAGGGAGGCTAAGAAGAAAAGGAGGACTTCACTGTTGGAGTCGTTACATAAAGGTCCCAAATCCCCACCTCCTCCTCCCCCGCCTCCAACTGGAGGAGCTGGAACTTCTGGTGCTGGTGGATCTTCTGGCACAACCACTACATCTCCACCAAAACCACCAACATCTCCTCTAAAACCTTCAAATCAATCTTGTTCATTCGGTGATCAGGGTACTCAGAAGAAATCTACAGCATGGACCACGGTTGATTCAAGGTTTACACCTACCTTCTCCACTATCCCGGAAGACCAGGTACTACATGAAGAGTCTTATGTCATGGCAGAATCAGAATCCGATGACGATGATGCATCCACAAAACATATCCCTAATCCATCTGAAGATGAGGATTGGTTTGATGCATACGTTTTGGGTGAACGCGCTAAAACCTCTAGAGTTTCACCTTCAAAAGACATGACTCAAAGCTGGCTCGCCAAAGAGAGACCTCAAACTCCTGAACCTTCATGGTCCATTCCAGAGTCTGACACGATGATCTCTGACAACATTTGGGCATCAACCATCACCACCAACTATGAAGCCCCAGATGAAGACTTTCTTCTTCACATCACTGGAGATATGGGCAGCTTTATGAAGTGGTTTTGTGAAAAGAAGGGAATCTCGTCCATCACTCCGAAGGATCTTGAAGGACCAGCATTTGAAATTGTCAAAGTCTTCCACTCATATGCCAATCAGCTTCAATACCAGATGGAAGAATGTCATAAGATGTTGAGTGATCCAGTCAGTGAGCAGATCAGCCGTTTCAATGTGAACAAGCCTCTTCCTCTCGGTGGTGAACCTGGTCAAGTGACTATTCAATCAGAGTTCTTCTTCAACCATGACCTGGATTATCTATGTGCTCGAACTACAAAAAGAAGACCAGCTTTATCAATTTCTAAATTGAAAGCTGCTATCTACATAGATCAGGGTCTTGAGCAGATGGTACCTGATCAATTCTTGACTGACAAAGAACAAGAGTATGACATCGCGGCTTCGTACGACATTTCTCATTGGTGGTTCAAGAAGAAGAAATTCTACATTGATAGACATGGAGCTAAAAAGAGTCGCAAAGCTGTTCGATCCAAGCTGTGAGTTCTAAGTGTTGTTAGTGTAGAGATCTTCCCAATCTATGGCTACGATTATCTGAAGAAGATCGTTCTTCGAAGAGCAGACTTGAAAGATCATGTTATAGAAGAAAACGACTTCAAACATCTGCTGCCAAGTGACTTTGAAGATCTCTATCTTCTGAACCTCCAAGGACACCTTGACTATCTACCTATTCTTGAGAAGAAAGCTCTCTTTGCTGCTGTCAATCTCTGGATCAGAGGCCTGGTCATTCGACAAAGAGTTGGGGATTTTCAGCTAGGCATGGAAAGCTACCAGACTCGGGTCAACCTAACAAGACCGCAATGGGATGCCTCAGGACATGAATTTCGGCACGACTATATAGTAATTGACACCCCTAGAGCCGTCCTCTTTACCGACAGATACGGGTCACGTATGCTAATGAGATTGTGCGAGCTTTTCAAGTTCAGTGATGGCACACTCAAGATGGTCGAAGAAGAATTGAACTCGAGAGTAAAGGAAATCAAACTTGACCTGAAGCCGTGGAACAAGACAAGATTCTGGTCTGAACAGGATTTGAAGAGGTAGGAAGAGTTCATTGCTGCGATCGGATAAAGACTAAAGACTAGAAAGATTTATCGCAGCCTTGAAAGTTTTATGGGTGGTAGACTTCGTGAAGGTCATTACAAGCTGCTTCAAAGAACTGAATGAAGACATCTTCCGGGAGTAGTTTCTGTTTTGTATTTTGATGTGTATAATGTGGTGTCTGTACTATGAACAACTATAACTATAATGTATGTAGTAGTGATAGGTTATGTATTGTTGTTTCCCTTTTTATCTAAAAGGGAACTTCAGTGTAATCCACTTCAGATCATATAAAACCGGACACATTTTTCTCCAACAAATTTTGTTTCATACATATTTAAATCACTTGAGATCCAAAATCTCAAAGGATTTGAAATTTTTGATCGGGGGAGAAAAAGTGATATAAATATGAAATCTGATAAAAGGTGACCAATTTTGTCTCAAAATGCATACTGCTCTCTAATATGTGCTAAACTCTTTTCGAATCTCGAAGCATATTAAGGGGGAGCATTTCAAAACGAATATAAACCTTCAAGGTACAAAGATTTCTATGTTTTAACATAATGTACCTTGATTGAGTGTTAAATGGTTTCCAAATGTTTGTGATCATGGATGTATTTCAAAAGAACTCTTTCCTCTATGTGAAAAATGATTTTCAAATATCCAACGCACATATTGAGGGGGAGAATTTACCAAGAAAATCAAATGGCTTTTTCCACAAAAATTGAGATCAAAGAAATCTTTCTAAGACCTCTTGCCTCCATGTGCTAAACAATTTCAAAAATCATATGCACATGTTGAGGGGGAGCATTTCTAAAAGATCAAAACAATTAAGGTACAAAATGCTTGGATATTATATCACAAGTACCTTGATTGATTTTCCAAATGATTTTTCAATTGGTTTCGAGAAGAAAAGAAGAATACCAAAAGACCGACCAATTTACTTTATGCATGGTGTTATAAGGATGGTTAGGTTAGGTATTCGTTCCTACGATCCCGCCAGAGCAGGAGGGATCTACCCAGGGACAATCCACTAGATAGTGTTGAAGTCCTTAGGTATGATGAAAAAAGGAGAAAAGTGAGAAATGGGAAGAGTGCCGACTGAGACAGAGCTAGTACTGGAATAAACCCAATAAGGTTTTAGTAATGAAGTCTCGTTAAGTACTGAAGGGGTTGAAGAATGAAAAAGAAATTAATGTGAAAAGGGTGAAAATAAATAGCCCTCCAATAATTCAACCTTAGGGCAGAAACCGGGTTCAATTCATATGCTACTGGTTGTTACTAAGGTAACGCCGGTATTGAAGACAAGACGTCATGGACCCAGTGACGCACTGCACTATAACTTCCCAAGCTACTCAAGTTCCTCTTAAAAGGGCTTGTTTCACTCTCACGGGGAACCTACATAATCTATCGAATTTCTCTTAGAGATTGTTGATATTGAAGAATGAGACCCTCTCCCTAGTCTCTGGAATAGGAAACCAAATGTGCACAATTGAGTCTAGAGCCACGAGATCATCAAATAAATCTCATTAGGACACTGTCAATGAAGACTCTCTATTTCACACTATGTGGAAAGAGAGATTATATCTTAAGAGTCCTACGCATTATCCTTATGGTATTGCCAGAACATCTGAGTGATATGCAAACATATTCACAATGAAGATGGAAAGCCTTCTAGAGCCAACATCAAACAAGCTCTTGGTAGGTGGCATGTGAGATCTATCCAATAGATCAACCATGTGACAACTGAATAGAAACAATGGGGAGATTCAAAATTATGAATCAATCCTGGTTCAGGTTATGGATTGACGGATGCCTTTGAAAAACCGGTCGTTGTGCCAAAAATTCTTTTCTCTTGCACATCGGCTGTGTATTAATTTTTCAAAATTAAAAGGTGTTTATGATTGATAATTGATTTACCATAAAACCCTCGTTGTATTGCAAAACCCTTTATATTAAGCAATACACGATTGTTTTTCAAATCATGTTTCATCAATCAGTGAATCTCATTTCGCTGGTTCACTCACTCCGTGTTGTATTCTTTGAGACGTTCCGGTTTGAGAACAGCTAGAACAGCTGCGAAACCCTGTCAAGGAGATTCTTCGAAATTATACCTGATCACAGGCAGTACTTGTACTGATCATCGGGGAACCGTGGGCCGTGTACCTCAATTCAAAGAAAGTGATCAAAGACACTTTCGTGTGTTTTATTGCTAACTGTTGTTTGCAGGTACATTTGGACGGTTGTAGCTGATCATAATTGAGAAGTCAATCCAAAGCCGCATCCTCACAAAATCCACACTTTATTGAAGGACATCATGACAAGTGCATATCTACAGAACCTGGCTCTGATATTTTTTACTATGCTTCTGCTACGCTACTGCAAATATCATGAATCAACTAAAGCTTCCGCTACTCTGATAAGAAGAAATCATGATCCAGAATGTGAGCATGTCGGTCCACTGTCACAACATCATATGCAGGCAACACAACAATTGGTGATGCTGAAATTAACTGTGGCTGATGATCTCAAATAAAGCTCGAAGGTCATCATAATGTGGATCAGCTCTATAACCTCCACTTAATGTACAATATAGTTGGATCATGAAGAAATCACCACGAAATCACAACGTCTGAATATTATGATGAAATTGAAGTCTACGAGCTCAAGACTGATGATTAAAATAGAATGCTAGGATGCAAAATTGTAAATCATGGGGTGACCTCCCTTAGGGTGAGATTGTTAGGAATTAGAAATTCTATAGTGAAGCATCGGTCACCCCATATATAATCTAGCTTAAGTTAGCTCGTAGACATATCGTTTATTACTTTATTTTGTTATTAGCTTAGTATAGTCTAGTGCAACACTGTGGAGGAAGGATGGGTCTTTACCCATTGTATGCCTGATCCACAGCCCGAAGGAGGGCGTAATACTTTGTATAAATAGCCCTCTCCCCACAAGGGAGAGGGTTGAATGTTCTTTGAGGAATCTAACCTTCCATTTGTTTTATCTCTCTAGAACACTCCACTTTCTCTCTCTAAAACCATATATTCATATGCCCATATTTTGTTATGTTATGATGTGTTTGTGAAATCCAATATCTAACAATCCGGCTAGCTTAAATCTAGGGATCCGGCTAACAAATGAGGTGAAAAAGAGGTAATTGGGTTCTAGCAAGGTCTATCACCTACATATCCTAAGTTACTCAGTCTATTAAGTATCTTACATGAAGATGGACTTAAATGATCAAGAGAAAATGATTGATGGTAGCTAATGATTTCCTTTTATGGAAGGAAATATGGCTTTATGAGCACCAGTGGATGATTAAAGATGACACTAAGAAATTTGAGAGTGTTAAGTGGTGTTAAATGATCCTAGAGATCAGATGACGACTTAAGAGAGATTTGGAAAATTCCTTAAAAATCATAAGAAATTAAAAACTAGTTTTTGGCCTATTTTGAGGTAAGGATGACTAAAATCAATTTGCTAAAATTGAGAGAAATATCAAACTAGGTGTTTCGAGATGATAGGAACAACGTGTAAACGTTGGAGCGGAAAGATGTTGAGTTTTGAAGTAATGATAAATCAAAAATACTTCGAATGTGATCCTAAGTCATCCATGAGTGAATGTGAGATTAACTGAGCCTAAGGAAAGTTTAAGTGATCCTAATGTAGCATGTTTAACTAGTACAATAAGGTCTAGAATGTTGGATTGATGCAAGAAGGCTAAAAAGGAACTTCTGTCCACCTGGATCCCACGGATCCTTCACTTGAGGGATCCGTCTAGTTATATCTAAGGGATCCGGCGTCTGAGACAGATTTTCTTAACAGAATAGTTGCAGAATTTTGCTCTATGTTTCGAATTATGAAACAAATTGTTTCTACAGAAAGCATACATGTATACACGTTAAGCAAAGCAAGGCGAGCATGTAGAGATCACATATAGGCAATCAAATGAGATCGAGCTCACAATTAACACAAAGGTTTAGCAATCTTAACAAGCACTATTCAAGAAGCCCAAACCAGATTTATGGTCTAGATTAGTAAATCATTTACACTAACAATGACATGAAAGGTATGTGTCTAGAAAGAAAAGAGCACATGATGGTGTTCAAGACAAAGGAGTTGTTAGGTGCTAGTTTAGGATAATCTAGTCATTACGGATGGTGATTAGCATACAATGAACTTCTTCCATGAAGTCATGTAGCTCTTCTCGATCAAAGCAAGATAATTGCTTGATGAGGCACGTGGTTGTGATTAACTAAAAGGAAAATTAATTTTACAACTTGTTTGATTAGTAATCGTAAGAAAATGCAAAGCATTTCCATTGTAAACTTACTTTAGGAAAACCTAGGAGTATAAATTTCTCAAGTGAGAGAATGAATATGAGACTATTACTAGCAGTGCTCAATTACGGCTAAACACGACCATTTTTACGGGCGATTCCACATACCCAACTTCTATCAAGGAAGCAATTCAACCGTTAAGTTAAATTGAGTTTCCAGTGCAATAAGTTCTCCACTATTCATTCTCAAGTTAGGAAAATTTATATTCCTACAATGTCCTATCGAAGAGTAACAATGATGATACTTTGCTTCGTTTTTATTAATATTATACTTGAAACAACTAAGGTGATGAAGGTGTCAAAAAATTAAAAGTTGTCCATATGGTGAACAAAAAGATAGTTGGATGAGCTAGTTCAACATATGTTGTTGGAAAGCTTGAGTTTGGACTTTCGGATATGAACAATTATATTTGCGTTGCAAAATAATTTACTTGAATATATCGGATGAAATAATCAAGTTGTCAATCCTACTATGAAGCTTGGAGAGTGATCATGCAATGAAAAAACGGGAGAGTACATCATCAACAAGTGTAGGTTATGATCCGATGTACATTCTTGTTGTTTCTAGAAAACGATACAAGAAAATATGAAATCAAGAAATCATATAAGCACATAAAACATTTATGTTGCACACATGACAAACTCAATAAAAAAAGCCATTTAGTGTGTTATATGTTTTAAACATTTTTCAACTTATAAAACAAACATTTTTGACACAACTAGATGTTATCCCAAACACTCCTTCAAGTAGCACATTGATTAGTAGAAAATTACTAACTCGACAAGCAAGAGAATGAATAGAAAGGTAAGAAACCCACATATGTTATTCAATCAAACAAGCACAAAAGCTATTTAAGATAAGCAAATAATCAAGTAATGCAAGGAAGACAATTTATCATTTAGCATAGCATACGAAAGTTCTTTTCATCGCTTTGTGTTAAACATGTATACCAAGCTTGATTAGTTTCTTTTATAAACATGATCAAAACCTTAATTTCAAAAGAGGACACATTGTTATTCAAAGACGAAAACATCCGTCTCCAATTAGATTAAAAGTTTGTGCAAAAGTTTATGACCGAAAAATGACTTTCTATTATAAATCAATGATTCTGTAAATTTTTGTTTTGAATCAGTTTATGAAATCATTTTTAAATTAAAGTAGACTCAAATACCTTTAAAACGATAGGTGGCACGACTTCTAACGACTTACGGTTAATTAGTTATGAATTTTTGAAATTCAGACAAAAACAGTCTTCTGTACCACGGATCCCACGGATCCCTTGCTTGAGGGATCCGTCCAGTGTAACTTGAGGGATCCGCGGATCTGACACAGAACTACAAAAATGCATGTTTTGACCCGACCAAAAGGTTTAACCTTTGTAGACTTTTTAGCGAAGTTATATTATCCATTTTTACCTTTATTCAAGCTTGATTCACAAGATATCTAACAACAAAACATCAAAGAGAAAAAAAAAATCAACAAAACACTTTTCATATTATGCTTGACTTCACCAAAAATTTGATATAAGGACCTTACTCGTTTTGAAAATTATTTATTTTAAAAACTAGAGCCAACCCACTCTGATACCAATTGTGAAAACGTAGAGGGGGGGGGGGTGAATACGTTTCCGTTTCAAACTTAAAACTTTTGTATCAAGTATAGTATAAACCATTGCATTTGTTAATCTCGACGCGAGGATGCATTTATCACATTACGGCATGTAAGGCCAACCCCTTAATATCACATAAGATTCCGCAAGATTAATGGTTCATTATAAATCAAGTTTCACCATTATTAGTCCCGTTGCTTTTTCTTGATCAAGCGTGTCATAATATGTAAAGTGTTAAATATAGTTTATGACTATATGAAAGACCAAGTATGCATCACAAACATAGACATCAACCACATAGAAAATAAACAATGTAATGCAAGAATAAACGTAAAGCGATAACTAAAAGGATAGACAAACCAACACGAGGATTTATAGTGGTTCGGCTACAAGGACACCTTCCTTGCCCTACTCCACTCCCCGAGTCACATACTTGAGAGTTCGTAATCACTACACGACACCAACTCCTTATGGCGGAGAAGCCTTCACAACGTTGCTTACTCTTTTTCCGGTACTAGGCTAACCACCGGGTTCTTTCACACCAAGGTGAACCACACCTACCACAATGTCGCCTACCCTTTATCCGGTACTAGGCTAAGTACCGAGTTCCATTACAAAGGAGGAACTACTACCCAACACAACACCCATACCCCAAAGGAGACCAACTCCTTATTACAACACCATCAAGGATTTCAATATCCTTGGATCCAATACTACTCTATCTTGTACATCGAAACACACCATATCAAATGTACACCCTAGGCATCTTTCACTAATGCCATTGACACGATCCTTCAGCACCTTTCACTAATGCCTTCAACACGGATCTTCGGCACTCTTCACTAATGCCTTTGACACATCTATGACACCCGTTATGTTTTGTGGCCCAACATAACAAACCTTGTGTTTTATGGCACAAACACATAAACCATCTAGTCTAGTCATATATATATATAACACATCTATGATACCCGTTATGTTTTGTGGCTCAACATAACAAACCTTGTGTTTTATGGCACAAACACATAAACCATCTAGTCTAGTCATAGATACAAGAATATGATACTAGACATTATCCAAGACAATGTGTCTAATGGATATGAAATCCTAAACTAACCATCAAGAACACAAAGCATGATGTAGTTAGTCTTCTATGAATGAAGATGACAAGTTTCCCAAGATTGTTGTAGAAGATCTTCATGTTCTTGTATCTTGTGATGGGTGATCACTTCAGTAGGTAAGGATGCAAGATCTCTAAGCTTGCTTTAGAGGATCACTTCGGGAGTATGCTTACAACAAATGAAAGTTAGAAGCATTATGATCATATGAGATGAGGGTGGTTTACATGTTTCCTAATGATCTAAATATCCTAGAAATGGTGGATAGAAACTATGTGTGAAGGTGTGAAGAAATGGTAAGAAGTGGCTTGCTATTTATAGGCAAAAAGTCCAAAACCATGTTCTGCCCCAAGGATCCCTTCTGGAGGGATCCGACCCTTGTAATTCAAGGGATCCGTGGGCACTTTGAGGGATCCGTGCACGCTCCTTTTTACCCATGGTTTATGAGTTAAAACTATGGGCTATGGGTGATGGATTTGAGTGCTCACCAAGGTACAATGTATCTAGACATTGGGTACGGGTCTTGGGTCATGGGTCATGGGTTTTACCCAACACATTTACTTATATTTACTTAAGTGTTTGATAAACTATTTAACTAAACATGTTTAATGGTTTTTTAGGGGTTTGATCATAACGCAACATAACAAACATGTACGAACCTCTGTTGTAGCATACAAGGACTTGAGTCGTCGAGAGGTGTTGAGAGTATGTTGAGACAAGATATAATTACAAGTAACTTATACATTTTACGTTATGTATTACAAGTTACATGTTTGTCATCAACAAAACAAATGAGAATGTATAGATTAAATATTGTAATATTTGCACTAACACTCTCCCCCTTTTTGATGATGACAATATATATGTAAATGTAATAGATAGGTAAAATGTCAAAGTTACTTGTGTCCGTACTTCCTATACATTACCTTTTCCATTTACACTCTTCTCCCCCTTTTGTAGAAACAAAAAGGGTGTGTCCTTGGAGTTTAAACTTAATTTCTCCCAAGAATGGCGAGTTTGCATCATTCCTAGTGAAGTTAAGATAAGAACACCTTATTGCTCCATTTGGCACACCACGCCAATACCTTCAACACGAAAAACTAATGACGAAGCTTAGCAACTCATGACCTTGAGCTTGCACGTCTTCAAGAGGTGGTGATCTCGCCTTTAAGAGGAACCTATAGAATCACACAAAAAAATAGAAAGATCCTTTGAATTATAACCATTATTGCCAACGGCTTAATGGATCAAATTTTTGAGGCTTAACCTACATCAAGGTTAGTGTTAAGGGAAAAATATATATGATGAAAAAGAAATCTCCCTTTTGTCAACATAAAAGATTTTTGAAGAATGAATGTGTGCATGCTCCCCCTTGTTAAGGGTGTCAAGTATTTTAGGAAGGCTAAGACGAAATATTGCATGATTTGCAATGTTTTTGCGTTGACGAAAAACTCCCCTTTATTGAGAGCGTCAAGTTTTCCTAGTGTGTTTTGAAAATCTACAAAACAAAAAGTTAGTGCAAAATTATATTCGTCCTTGGACGAGTAAGTCATATATGATGCACTTTAAAAATGCTCGACAGAAGCTCCCCCTAGCTCGAGGGCGTCAAGAAGAACCTACAAAAAAAATTAGTGTAAAATTTCGTCCATAAATAGACGAGAATCCCATACACATCAAAGTCTATATATATGAACCTACAAAGAAAGGATTAGTGTCAAAAAGAGAATAATCCTACTACTTGCATCATCATGGTTGGTTAAGAGGTTATAAGGTTTGTTCAAGGTAAGAGAGAAAAACAAATGTGCTTAGGGATGAGAAGCATTTCATTACGAAATTCACTTGGCTTTTGACAACATAGATGTTTGTGGAGGATGGTTGAGCGACCATGAATTGTAGTGGTAGTGAGACACTTGTGGGATGTGGTTGACACAGGTAGCTTGTGGTTTGAGGTTGTGGTTGACATAAGGTGAATCTTTGACTTATTTGATGACTCAATAGATTTGTAAAAGGATGGAAGATTACAAGGGTTGGAGGACATACTGCACTTTATAAGTGTTTTGAAGACCTTGTCAGATCATGTGATAGAGAAGACTTGGATAGATTATGGGCATTAGTTCAGGAAAGAGAAAGTTTATCCAGGATTGTAGAAGATAAAGAAAAGGAGCTATGGGTGTAATTCAAAAGGCTGTATGAACCAGATGTTAATGAAAATTACTAGAAGTTTGTTGCTCATGGTGGTAACACTATTTGGAAACTGTATGATAATGGTGTTCATCATGTGTCTACACAAGAAGGTTCAGACATCTTCATGCTAGCAGAACTAGAATATCCTTTCAGATCAGGTGTTCTAACAGTGATGATTTCTTTAAAGCTAAGGATTGAAGAAGATTCTAAAATGGCTCAAGAGTTATTGCAAAGGATCTATGATCAGTGTCTTAGAGAAACTCAGGCTCTAAGGAAAAAAAGTTGAGTGTTTGGAAGAATTCTCCCTCATCAGAAGATTTGAAGTTTAATTGAAGAAACTGTAACATATTGGATTTCACAAACACATTAAACCATGATCAAATGGGGCGTATACTTTGAGGTTTTTAGAGAGAGAAAGTTTAGAGGTTTGGGAACTTAGTGAGAGAAAGTGAAAGTATTATTATGAGCTCCAACCCTCTACCTTGGGAGGTAGAGGGTATTTGTAGTATCTTACATAAACGCCACCTACAGGCTGTGGATCAGGCATACAGTGGGTAAAGACCCGTCCGTCCTCCACGGTGTTACTAAACAAACTACTTATTACCATAACTTGACTACGACTACGAGCTTTCTAACAAATACATATACTTGAGGTGACCGACACTTAAACTAACGGATTTACTAAATCCTAACAATTCCCCCTAAGGGAGGTCACCTCAATTTACATTGAATACAAACAGATATTACATATCGATTGTTCTTGGATTCCTGATTAAGTTCTTTACTCTGTAGGTCGTAGTCTTTGATTCTTCATATTTCGCATGTTTTGATATCTTAAGTGGAGGTCTTTGAGTGATCCATGGGATGATTAGATTGAGCCAGCTTTGAGATCATCAGCCACTATATATCTCTGACTCATCCTTTGTTGTATTGCCTTTATGTGAAGTTGTGAATTTCGGACCGACATGCTCACATTTTGGATCATGATATCTTCTCATCAGAGTTGCGGAAGCTTTTGTTGATTCAGAATATTTCCAGTAGCGTAGCAGAAGCATGGTTTGAAAATATCCGAGCCAGGAAGATATGCACTTATCATGATTTCTTTAATGGTGAATGTGATTGTGTGAGCATGCGGCGGTGGATTGACTCTTCAATTCTGATCAGCTGCAATCGTCGGGGTGTACATGCAAAAAACAGTTAGCAATAAAGCGCACAAAAGTGTCTTTGATCACTTTCGTTGAATTGAGGTACACGGCCCACGGTTCCCCATTGATCAGTACAAGTACTGCCTGTGATAAGGTATAATTTTGAAGAATCTCCTTGACAGGGTTTCGCAGCTGTTCTAGCCGTTCTCAAATCGGAACGTCTCAGAGAAGACAACACGGAGTGAGTGAACCAGCGAATTAAGATTCACTGATTGATGAGAAATGATTTGAAAAACAATCATGTATTTCTTAATATAAAGGGTTTTGCAATACAACGAAGGTTTTATGGTAAATCAATTATCAATCATAAACACCTTTTAATTTTGAAACATTAATACACAGTCGATGTGCTATAGAAAAGAATTTTTTAGCACAACGACCGGTTTTTCAAAGGCATCCGTCAATCCATTTCCTGGACCAAAATTGATTCAAGATTGAATCGCCCCATTGTTTCTATCCAGTTGTCGCATGGTTGATCTATTGGATAGATCTCACATGCCACCCACCAAGAGCTTGTTTGATGTTGGCTCTAGAAGGATTTCCATCTTCATCGTGAATACTTTTACATATCACTCAGATGTTCTGGCAATACCACAAGGATAATGCGTAGGACTCTTAATATATTCTTACTTTCCACATTGTGTGAAACAGCAAGTCTTCATTAATTTAGTGTCCTAATGATATAATGTGGATGATCTCTTGGCTCTAGACTCAATAGTGCATATTTGGTTCCTATGCCGGAGACTAGGGTGAGGGTCTCCTTCTTCAATATCAACAATCTCTAAGAGAAAGTCGATAGATTATGTAGGTTCCCCGTGAGAATGGAACAAGCCCTTTTAAGAGGAACTTGAGTAGCTTGGGAAGTTTAGTGCAGCGCGTCACTGGGTCCATGATGTCTTGTCTTAAATACCAGTGTTACCTTAGTAACCACCAGTAGCATATGTATTGAACCCGGTTTCTGCCCTAAGGTTGAATTATTGGAGGGTTATTTCTTTTCACCCTTTTCTCATTTATTTCTTTTTCATTCTTCAACCCCTTCAGTGCTTACCGAGACTTCATAACTAGAACCTTGTTGGGTTTATTCCAGTTCTAGCTCTATCTCAGTCCGCACTCTTCCCATATCTCACTTTTCTCCTTTTTTTTTCATTATACCTAAAGACTTCTACACTATCTAGTGGATTGACCCTGGGTAGATCCCTCCGGCTCTGTCAGGATCGTGGGAACGAATACCTAACCTAACCATCCTTATATCACCATACATAAAGTAAATTTGGTCAGTCTTTTTGGTATTGTTCATCTGCCATTGGAACCAATTGAAAACCATTTGAAAAACCAATCCAGATACTTGTGATATATTATCAAAGTGTTTTGTACCTGAATTGTTTTTGATATTTTAGAAAAAGAGCTCCCCCTCAACATGTGCATCATGTGTTTGAAATCGTTTTGGCACACGGAGGCAAGAGGAAGGATTCATTTCTTTGATTATCATTTTCTAAAAGATATCAACATCACTTTCCTGATCAAAATTAGTATTTTGCATACATTGTTACGGATAGTTTTGGAAAGGATGTGGTTTTCAAAAAGTTGCTCCCCCTCAATATGTACATCAAGATTCGAATGTGTTTTGCACATGTAAGGGAAAACCCGCACATTGAAACAAAAAAATCACGTTTCAATCCTTTATGGTATGAGAACGATGCTCCCCCTTAACATATGCATGAAAAATTTGAAATCTTTTGTAAAATGTAGGAGGGACGCTTTGTTAAACACTTTTCACTACCATTTATTGAGTTATCAGTTTAAATCCAATTTAAATCACAAATTCTCCCCCGATCACAATTTTCAAGTTATTTGAGATTTGTGATCTCTATAGATTTAAATTGTTTTTGAAAGATTTTGAGGGGAATTGTGACTTGCTTATGAAAACATTTAACCGATAAGGATCAAATATGAGACTTTAACGTTCAAAGAATAAACATGCTTGAGTATCTTTTGAAAACATGACAGAAGCTTTGGTCTGAACAAATTGTATGACAAATAACCTTTTGATTTAGTTGAAATCATTATCCCCCTCAATCAATGACATAAGTTGTTGATTGAGAGATAGAGATTTTGACACATGTCAAGTCCAGATGATTTTCAAAAATTGAGTCCAAGTTATTTTTCAAAGCTGTTAGTTTTCATTAGATAACAAATATTTTTCAGAAGAATATTTAGAAGGAAAAATATTTGTGAAGGAATCATTTGTCTGTTTTGCAACAAACATTTGTTTTTAGAATCAGAGCATGAGAAAAATTTAGATAAAGCATGACTCTGTTCTTTCCTTAAAACCTGGTTACTGTCTGAAATGACAGTAAACATTTTACTTTCCCTCAAAAGTTTTGTTTTTTTGTTTTTTTTCTTTTTTTTTAAGTACATTCGAACTTCATCTAAAGACCTATGTCATTCTTTGAATAACATATCAAAGTCCGTAGATGTTATCGAACCAAAGAAAAACATGACAAAAATATTTTTGGAATTTTTCAAAATGTTCTAATTTTTATAGATTTTTAAGATTTTATAATTTTCTATTTTCTTTTTGTTGGTTTTATATTTTTGTATTTTGTTTTTATGAAAAAGTATGTACAAGAGATAGATAGAGACAAACTCAGTTACTCCTCGTCTTCCTCCTGAAGACGTTAGAGAGTTTCTGGCTTCAGACTCTTTAGTCCAAGTCGTGGAAGAATAAACTCAAAACGTTTTCTAGGAAGAGCTTTGGTGAAGATGTATGCTAGCTGATATTCAGTCCTCACAAAATAGAGTTCTATCACACCTTTTTCCACTTGTTCCCGAATGAAATGATGTCGAATGTCGATGTGCTTTGCTCTTGAATGTTGAAAGTTGTTGCATGAGAGAGCAATGGCACTTTTGTTATCACAATACAGAGGGATTTTGTTGAATTCAAAGCCATAGTCAGATAATTGGGATCTCATCCATAGGATTTGAGCACAACAAGATGACATGGATATGTATTCAGCCTCTGTAGAGGATATAGAAGTACTCATCTGTTTATTTGAAGACCAACTCACAAGCTTATCACCCAAAAACTGAGCACCTCCAGACGTACTTCGACGTGTATCTTGACATCCTGCATGGTCAGCATCTGCATAGGTTGTTAGTGACATACCGGTGTCCTTCGGGTACCAAAGTCCCATATTAATGGTTCCTTGGAGATACCGAAAGACCCGTTTAACCGCTTCAAGGTGCTTTTTGGTAGGCTTAGCCTGGTATCTAGCACACATGCATACAACGAACAGAATATCATGTCTACTGGCTGTGAGGTACATCAGGGATCCAATCATACTACGATATTTCGTTTGATCTACCATGATCCCTGAGTGGTCCTCATCCAGTTTAGTACGCTCTATCATGGGAGTGTCAACAGGGTCACAAGAATCAAATCCAAATTTCTTTAAAATCTCTTTTGCATATTTAGATTGATTGATAAAAATGCCTCTGGGACTTTGTGAAATTTGTAATCCCAAGAAAAATGACATTTCTCCCATCATTGACATTTGAAATTTGGAGCCCATCTCCTTAGAAAAACGGTCACATTCATTGGGGTCATTCGAGGCAAAAATAATATCATCAACATAGATTTGAACGTGAATTAGATGTTTGCCTGACTTTCTGGTGAACAATGTCGGATCAACTGCTCCTTTGTTGAATCCAGTGGATAGAAGAAACTTTGATAGCGTATCATACCATGCCCTTGGAGCTTGCTTCAAACCGTAAAGAGCCTTATTCAAGCGATAGACATGAGTAGGATGCTCTGGATTCACAAAACCTTCAGGTTGGCTGACGTATACGACTTCTTTAAGATCTCCGTTAAGAAAAGCCGTCTTTACATCCATCTGATAGACTACCATGTTCTTACTTGCAGCATTAGCCAGGAAGATTCTGATTGCCTCGATACATGCAACTGGAGCAAATGATTATTCAAAGTCAATACCCTCCTCTTAACGGTATTCTTTTTGCGACTAATCGAGCTTTGTTCTTTAATACATCACCATGCTCATCGAGTTTTACTTTGAAGATCCATTTTAGAGCAATGATCATAGCACAGACAGGAGCATGTACTAACTCCCATACATCTAGTCGATCAAACTCATGAATTTATTCTTGCATGGCATTGAACTAGCTGTCTTCATTCATGGCAGTTTTAACGTCTTTTGGTTCGACCTTGGATAGTACAGAATTGAAGAAACACCACAAGGCATCAATTGCAAGTTATTTACGTGTGGATACTGGACGAGAAGGGTTTCCAATGATGTTGTCCAATGGATGATCATGTGTCCATTTTCTAAGGTAATAGTGTGGTTGATGTTGAGGAATTGAAGTAGCAGAGTTCGGATCTCCTGATGATGATGGTTCTGGTGTTGGTTCAGGAGCAAATATGTTCTCAAATGGAGCATCTTCGGGAGTAGCAAAGGGGTTATCTCCATCATAGGTGCCAGAAACATTTCCATGATGTACACTCGATGATTGAGGATCTGATGATGAGAATGAGTGATCCGCAGCAGGAGCTTCTTGACTCAATGAAATAGATACTGAAGGGTTGTCCACATTGACTTGATTGGAAGCAGCCTCTGTTGATGGATTGGACTGATCATTAGCAATAGGTTCATCATATTCATCAAATATTGGATCAAACAATTTCTTCAAATCTTCTTCAGAAGGAGGTACATATGGAATTGTTGGTGAGGAGTTTTGTACAAGGGAAAAGCTAATGGGACTACTTATTGAAGGTTGAGATGCGGGTCCAGAACTTGATTGTTCTGGAGCCATTTGCCCAGAAAGCTCATCGAACGTGACGTGAATTGTTTCCATGATATCTCGGGTTCTTTTGTTTTAGATTCGGTAACCTTTCCTGTTTGGTGCATAACCTACAAAAACTCCTATGTCTGCTTTAGCTCTTAATTTACTTAAATCTTGACCATCATTTGTTGGATAGCATAAAGCACTAAACACACGAATGAAAGAGAGATCAGGTTTTCTGTTGTGGACGAGTTCATATGGAGTTTTAACATGAGTGGTGTGGATGAGAGAACGATTTTGGGTGTAGCATGCAGTGGCAATGGCTTTAGCCCAGAGAAACATTGGAACCTTTGAGTAAATTAGCATAGTTCTTGCAGCTTCTACAAGAGTCCGATTTCGTCTTTCAACTACACCGTTCTGTTGAGGAGTACGTGGAACACTTCTTTGATGACTGATTCCAATGCTTTCATAAAACTGACTTAGTTCTTTGTTGACAAACTCAGTTCCATTGTCTGTTCGTATGATTCTAACAGTCTTGTTAAGTCGAACCTGCAGCTGTTTGATAAGTTTGATGATGATGTCTGGAGTTTCATCCTTTGTCCTCAGAAACTTAACCCAAGTAAATCGAGAGTAATCATCAACAACAACAAGTACATATTTCTTTCCATTGATTGTTTGTACTCTCATTGGTCCACACAAATCCATATGAAGAGTGTGAAGAACTTCCATAACTGAGTTTGCAGGTTTGGGTTTATGTGCATATTTCTTGCTTTTTCCTAATTCGCATGAAGAACAAAGGTGATCCTTTTCATATTTTAATCTAGGCAAGCCTCTCACGAGGTCCTTTCTTGACAGATCATTTATGGTGACGAAATTCAAATGATTGAGACGACGGTGCCATAGCGACGACTTTATTTTAGAAGCCTTTGATAACAAGCAAATTGGAGAAGATCTCATCATGTCTTCGATGGAGATGGTGTACAAATTGGTTCCACGTGTTCCTTTCAAAAGTTCAACACCATCTAAATCTCTAACGAAGCATGTATGTTTTCTGAAGGCGACTTCTAGATCAGAATCACAGAATTGACCGACAGAAAATAGATTATGATCAAGACCTTCAACATAATATACCCTGGAGATTACACTATCACCAACCACATAATCTCCATAACCTATAATTGCTCCAAAATGGTCGTTTCCGAATCTAACAGTCCCGATAAATTTACTCACGAAGTTCATGAGCCGCGAGCGATCTCCAGTCATATGCTTGGAACAGCCTGAGTCCAAGTACCACAGAACGATTTGAATGATCTACAGTTGAACACAGACAAGAATGGATAACTGGATAATTGGGATCCCCATGTAAGAATGGGTTCCACTTGGTTAGTAACAATAATTGGAACACCCACATCAGAAGCGAAAACAATGAATTCATTAGGGATAGATGCTGTGCTAGTGTGTGAATTAGACCTATTTAAAGTATGTTCACTTCTTAAAGGAATAGTTCTACCAGTAGGCATCCATTTCCTAATGGGCATTGGTCTAGATAATCTAGGGCACAACTCATTAAGATTGAATTTACGGCAAGTAGGTATCCATTGATAACCTACATTACTAAATTTTCTTCCTGTAGGTTTCCAATGTTTTCTAACCTTCTTCCACCATTACTTTCTAGCCTTCTTAACCTGTTTGATAGCATTAACATTCTTAACTGGGTAGTTAATCACATTACTCACATTATTCACAACACATTCATGATTAATACCAGAAATCAAACATTCATTACATGTTTTGCAAGTAGTAGTAGAATTCGAATTAATTACAGTACGCTTAAAGCTAATACTAGAATCAACACGATTCGTTTTATTCAATTCCAATTTAAAGTTCCTAGGGTGGTCTTCTACTTTCCTCCATTGATTACTGTAACATACTGGATTTCACAAACACATAAAACCATGATCAAACTAGGCGTATACAATAAGGTTTTAGAGAGAGAAAGAGTTAGAGGTTTGGAAACTTAGTGAGAGAAAATGAGAGTATTATTATGAGCTCCAACCCTCTACCTTGGAAGGTAGAGGGTATTTATAGTCTTACATAAAACGCCACCTACGGGCTGTGGACCAGGCATACAGTGGGTAAAGACCCGTCCGTCCTCCACGGTGTTACTTAACTAAATACTACTTAACATTAAATAACTACGACTACGAGCTTTCTAACGATTACATATACTTGAGGTGACTGACACTTTAATAACTGGATTTACTAAATCCTAACAATCTCCCCCTAAGGGAGGTCACCTAAAAATACATTGAATACAAACAGATATTACATTAAGATTGTTCTTGGATTCTTGTTAATGTTCCTTGCTCAGTAGCCCGTAGTCATTGATTCTTCATATATGCATGTTTGGTTAAACCAAGTGGAGGTCTTTAACTAATCCACGTGATAATGAGTTTTGAGCCAGCATTGAGATCATCAGCTAACATAAATCTCTGACTCTTCCATTGTGGTGTTGACATTATGTGAAGTTGTGACTTTTGGACCGACATGCTCACATTCTGGATCATGAAATATTTTCATCAGAGTAGCGGAAGCTTAAGTTGATTCATGATATTTGCAGCAGCATAGCAGAAGCATGGAGTGAAAATATCAGAGTCATTGATGCACTTATCATGATTTCTTTGGAAATGAATGTGTTGTGTCAGCATGCGGCTATGGATTGACCTCTCCATTCTAATCAGCTGCGAACGTCGGGCGTATCTGCATAAAACAGTTAGCAATAAAGCGCACGAAAGTGTCTTTGATCACTTTTGTTGAATTGAGGTACACGGCCCACGGTTCCCAGTTGATCAGTACAAGTACTACCTGTGATCAGTTATAATTCCGAAGAATCTCCTTGACAGGGTTTTTCAGCTGTTCAAGCTGTTCTCAGACCGGAACGTCTCAAAGAAGACAACACAGAGTGAGTGAACCAGCGAATTTGAGATTCACTAATTGATGAAAAGAGATTTGAAAAACAATCGAGTATTACTTAATAAATTGTTTTTGCAATACAATGAAGGTTTTTAGAAGAATCAATTATCAATCATAAACACCTTTTATATTTGAAATATTAATACACAGTTGATGTGCTAGAGAAAAGAATTTTAAGCACACCGACCGGTTTTTTCAAAGGTATCCGTCAATCCATAACCTGAACCAGGATTGATTCACAAGTTTTAATCGCCCCATTATTTCTGTTCAGTTGTCACATGGTTGATCTATTGGATAGATCTCACATGTCACCTACCAAGAGCTTGTTTGATGTTAGCTCTAGAAGGCTTTCATCTTCATTGTGAATATGTTTGCATATCACTCAGATATTCTGGCAATACCACAAGGATAATGCGTAGGACTCATAAGATATAATCTCTCTTTCCACATTGTGTGAACCAGAGAGTCTTCATTGACAGTATCCTAAAGAGATTTATTTGATGATCTCGTGGCTCTAGACTCAATAGTGCACATTTGGTTCCTATGCCGGAGACTAGGGAGAGGGTCTCCTTCTTCAATATCAACAATCTCTAAGAGAAAGTCGATAGATTATGTAGGTTCCCCGTGAGAATGAAACAAGCCCTTTTAAGAGGAACTTGAGTAGCTTGGGAAGTTAGGTGCAGTGCGTCACTGGGTCCATGACGTCTTGTCTTCAATACCAGTGTTACCTTAGTAACAACCAGTAGCATATGTATTGAACCCAGTTTCTGCCCTAAGGTTGAATTATTGGAGGGCTATTTCTTTTCACCCTTTTTTAGATTCAATTCTTTTTCATTCTTCAACCCCTTCCGTGCTTACCGAGACTTCATAACTAGAACCTTGTTGGGTTTATTCCAGTACTAGCTCAGTCTCAGTCCGCACTCTTCCCGTTTCTCACTTTTCTCCTTTTTTCATCATACCTAAGGACTCTACACTATCTAGTGGATTGTCCCTGGGTAGATCCCTCCGGCTCTGGCGGGATCGTGGGAACGAATGCCTAACCTAACCATCCTTATATCACCATACATAAAGTAAATTTGGTCGGTCTATTTGGTATTGTTCATCTGCCATTGGAGCCAATTGAAAACCATTTGAAAAATCAATCCCGATACTTGTGATATATTATCAAAGCATTTGTACCTGAATTGTTTTTGATATTTTTAGAAAAAGAGCTCCCCCTCAACATGTGCATCATGTATTTGAAATCGTTTTGGCACACGGAGGCAAGAGGAAGGATTCACTTATTTGATTACCATTTTCTAAAAGATATCAACATCACTTTCCTAATCAAAATTAGTATTTTTCATACTTTGTTAAGGATGTGGTTTTCAAAAAGTTGCTCCCCCTCAATATGTGCATAGTGTTTTGAAAGAGTTTTACACATATTAGAAGGAACCTGCACTTTGATACAAATCAAAGACGTTTCAATCCTTTTTGGTTTAAGATAGATGCTCCCTCTTAACATGTGCATGAAAATTTTGAAATCGTTTGGCGCATGCAGGGAGGAGAGCTAGTTGTTATATTTCTAAACCACTTGTTGAATTATCAGTTTATATCCAATTTAAATCACAAATTCTCCCCCGATCACAATTTTCAAATCCTTTGAGATTTGTGATCTCTATTGATTTAAATTAATTTTGAAAACTTTTGAGGAGGATTGTGACTTGCTTTTTGAAAAAACATTTCAACTGGTAAGAGACAGATTTTCAGACTTTAAACTCCATTGTTTAAACATGCTTAAATATCTTTTGAAAAACATGACATACACCTTGGTTCACCAATTGTATGACAAATAACCTTTTGATTTAGATGAAATCATTCTCCCCCTCAATCAATGACATTATTTGTTGATTGAGAGATAGATATTTTGACAAATGTCAAGTCCAGATGATTTTCAAAAAATTGAGACCGAGTTATTTTTATTAGTTTTCAAAAAGATAACAAATATTTGTTTTTAGAATCAGAGCATGAGATTTGAAAAATAAGATAAAGCATGGCTCTGTTCTTTCTTTAAAAACGGGTTACAGACTGAAATGACTATAAGCCTTAGTTTCACATTTTCTCTCAAAATTTTTTTTTTCTTTTTAAAAAATAAAAAATAAATAAAAATAAAAATAAAAAAATAATGTATATTCGAAGAACATCTAAAAACCCGTGACATTCTTTGAATGTCAACACAAAGTCCGTAGATGATATCGAATAAGGAAAACATGACAAAATAACAATAATTTTTGAGATTTTTCAAGATTTTCTAATTTTTATGGATTTTAAAAATTTTATATTTTTCTATTTGCTTTTTGTTGGTTTTGTAATTTTGTATTTTGCCTTTTGAATAATATATTTACAAGAGATGAATGAAGAAAAAACTTTTACTCCTCTTCTTCCTCTTGAAGACGTTTGAGTGTTTCCGGTTGTAGACTCTTTAGACCAAGTCGTGGGAGGATAAACTCAAAACGTTCTCTAGGAAGAGCTTTGGTGAAGATGTCTGCTAACTGGTATTCAGTCCTCACAAAATAAAGTTCCACCACACCGTTTTCCACTTGCTCTCTGATGAAATGATGTCGAATGTCGATGTGCTTTGCTCTTGAGTGTTGTACGTTGTTGCATGAGAGAGCAGTGGCACTTTTGTTATCACAATACAGAGGGATTTTGTTGAATTCAAAGCCATAGTCAGATAATTGGGATCTCATCCATAGGATTTGAGCACAACAAGATGACATGGCTATGTATTCAGCCTCTGTAGAGGATATAGAAGTACTCATTTTTTTCTTAGAAGACAAGCTCACAAGCTTATCACCAGAAAACTGAGCACCTGCAGACGTACTTCGACGTGTATCTTGACATCCTGCATGATCAGCATCTGCATAGGCTGTTAGTGACATACCGGTGTCCTTCGGGTACCAAAGTCCCATATTGATGGTTCCTTGGAGATACCGAAAGACCCGTTTAACCGCTTCAAGGTGCTTTTTAGTAGGCTTAGCCTAGTATCTAGCACACATGCATACAACGAACAGAATGTCTGGTCTGCTGGCAGTAAGGTACACCAGGGATCCAATCATACTACGATATTTTGTTTGATCTACCATGATCCCTGAGTGGTCCTCATCCAGTTTGATACGTTCTACCATGGGAGTGTCAACGGTGTCACAAGTATCAAATCCAAATTTCTTTAAAATTTCATTTGCATATTTAGATTGATTTATAAAAATGCCTCCGGGACTTTGTGAAATTTGTAATCCCAAGAAAAATGACATTTGTCCCATCATAGACATTTGAAATTTGGAACCCATCTCATTAGAAAAACGGTCACATTCATTGGGGTCAGTCGAGGCAAAAATAATATCATCAACATAAATTTGAACGTGAATTAAATGTTTGCCTGACATTCTGGTGAACAATGTTGGATCAACTGCTCCTTTGCTGAATCCGGTGGATAGAAGAAACTTTGATAGCGTATCATACCATGCCCTTGGAGCTTGCTTCAAACCGTAAAGGGCCTTTTTCAAGCGATAGACATGAGTAGGATGCTCTGGATTCACAAAACCTTCTGGTTGTCTGACGTATACGACTTCTTTAAGATCTCTATTAAGAAAAGCCGTCTTTACATCCATCTGATAGACAACCATGTTCTTACTTGCAGCATTAGCCAGGAAGATTCTGATTTCCTCGATACGTGCAACTAGAGCAAATGATTCTTCAAAGTCAATACCCTCCTCTTGACTATATCCTTTTGCACCTAATCGAGCCTTGTTCTTTAATACATCATGTTAGGAATTAGAAAATTCCATAGTGAAGAGTCGGTCACCCCAAATGTTATCTAGCTTAAGTTAGCTCGTAGACGTGTCGTTATTTTAGTTGTTTAGTAGTTTATTAGTTATTTAGTAGCGTAGTGTAACACCGTGGAGGAAAGACGGGTCTTTACCCACTGTATACCTGATCCACAGGCCGATAGGAGGTCGTTATGTTTGTAAGTATAAATACCCCTTCCATGGATGGAAGGGGTGGTGCTTCTCATTTTAATCTAATCTTTCCTTTGTGTAAACCTCTAGCAAGAACACCCTCTCTCTCTCTACTAACTCTCTAACTATGGCAATCATGTATTTCCATCATCCAAGACCACCCGAATCATCAACACAATAAAATAACGATCCTACAATTGGTACCAGAGCCAAGGTTTTTGTGTTTTGATGATTTGTTTGTGGTTCGAATCTTGTCGTAACTGTTTTTTTATATACTTTTTGGTGTCGAAAAGTTTTCTCTGAATTCGTGGTATAACTGTTTTAATATAGTTTTGTGTCTCTTTTGGTCCAAACAGTTTATATCATCATTTTTAGACATCCTTTTTTTTGGTTACCAAAGTTGTGTATTATGGTGGTCATATCTGTTTTGTCAACATGGGTCATAAGGTCTTCCAATATCACATTTTTTTTGGGTAAGAGGTCTTAAACAGGTTTAATACATAAAAACATATGGTCATTTTGAGGTAAAAAAGTTGCAAATTTTTAATGTTTTTCTGGGTAAATATGAAGAAATGGTCGAAAATATGGTCGGAAAACTCATCGGATAATGTCAAATATCCAGTTAGCGACTTGTAAAAACTGTTTTTTTGTTAGCGAGTTGACTATTGAGTCACTTGCTGTCGTGGCGACTTAGTCGTGGCGACTTAGTCTTGGCGACTTAGTCGTGGCGACTTAGTCGTGACGACTTAGTCGTGGCGACTTAGTCTTGGCAACTTAGTCGTGGCGACTTAGTCTTGGCGACTTAGTCGTGGCGACTTAGTCGTGGCGACTTGGCTGGCGACTTGACAGAAAGAAAGGTAGATGAAGAATGACCATGACCCACAACATATACCAATACCATAAACAAGACTCGACCTCAGTTATAACCATCATCAGTCCAATGGATCCAAACCAATACCGACTCCAAACAAAAACCAATCACCTAATCCCAAGACCTTGACTCACCCCAAGACCCTCACAATCACTCATCAACACTCATCAAAGACTATTTAAGACTCGAACTGAAAAGCTAACATCAATAAATCTGTAAAACCTGAAAATTTAAAATCCGAATAAAGACTAAAATACCCTTGGAACTAAAAGTCATAAAATACGTAAAATCTATTTATAACATTTAAAGAAATTAAAAGATTAACTTGTGAATATTTAAATACCCTAACTAAATTATATTACGTAATTGATTTGGTACGACGAAGAGTTAAAGTTTCGTAAATGTTTTGGGTCGCGTTTGTTTAATTCGTATGGACTAGGGCCGAAGCCCATGGTGGTGCGTGTGATGATGTGTGACCGGTTGGACCAAACCCAAACCGAATTACTTTCCTAGTTTAACTCAAATACTATAACTATATATACTATACATAATCATAAGTTTGGAACCCTAGTTTTATTTGCTCTCTTTTTCTTTTCTTCCTTTGCTCGGCCGAGACTCCCAAACACACCCTTGGTGTTGATTTTTGCTTCAACGAGTTAAGGTATAATGTTTATTTGTCTTCCTTTAACGTACCTTGCATGAATATGTCAAGTTATATTTTGTTTCGTCGCGTTTCCTTGTTTTCTTTTTGTGGCCGAGAGGTATAAAGCAAAACCAAGACAAACCCTAATTAATTTAACTTGTAATTAATAAGAAACATGTAACGTAAGATGTGATATTGAATCGAGTCGTGTTTGTGTTTATTTAATGAGGGCCGAAACATAGTAATTAGGACCGAACCATGTTTAGTTTTTGAATAATGAATATAACTTAATAACTTGAATATGTGAAGTAAGAAGATGAGCTAAGACTAGTGTTAAACCCTAATATACATAAACCCTAATTTGAATCGAGTTACATATAAGATTTGATGATGCATTAATTAAGTAAATGTTATATTAACGTAAACCCTAGTTTTGATATGCTAATTTAATAAGTTATGCTAAACCCTAATGGAGTAAATGCATAATTAATACGAGTAATAAGTAAATTATATGTCACATAAAATCATAAACATGTACGTTGAAACATAAAAAGGAAAGATTATTTTATGACGTGTTAGGTTAAGTAACTAGTCATTAAAAGATGTAACATGTAAGTTAATGCATATTAATGAGACATTAAAGAATGAGAAACCCAAATTAATTTAATAAAAGACGTATGAAACCCTAATTTACGATGTTAATATTAAAGCATTTAAGTCTCATTTAATTATGGAAACCCTAAAATATTAACGGATCATTGTGACGATTTCGGAATCATTAATAATATATACGACATTAATGTATATAGGTTCTGTGAAGAAGGAGTAATTCTTTGCTTCCCTATTTCGACTTTTGATCTTTTGCTTTCGAATAAGGTACGGATATTCTGACCTTTTCAGTAAAGGTTTCGTATGAAGTTTCTTTTCGTTTTCATATTAGGATTTCCTAAACCTTTGCTATGAACCCTAATGTGTCTATTTGAGCTGTTGCTTATCTGAGCTATGATTTTGAATCATAAAACCTTTGATTTTGAACTATATGATATGAAGACTTTGATTTTGAAAACATGATTAAACATTTGATAAAATATGATCTATGTCAGTTATGACATTCTTATTTGATCTCTGATAGTTGACACCCGAGCCAATTTTAACTAGTCATGGGGTTTCCATGTCCGTGTCAGCAAATGCACTTCTGACATGACTCTAGGGCAGTAGAGTGATGTTCTGCCACGTCCCTTATCTGTTATCTGTATGAGCTCAATTTGAATTATATTATGAATATTTGTCTGTGGGGCGTATGGATGCATCCTAGATCTGTTATATGCCATATATTATCTGTTATCTGTTATATGTTATCTGATGATTGATGCTGCGTGCATGCACGTCCTTCATAACTCTGGTAGGTCTCCCCTACAAATATGTTGCCTTATGTGATTATGATATGTTTTTGATATGGCATATGTGTCTGGGCTTCGAGGTAGTTAGCTATAAAACTTATTCTGATATTTTGAACTATCTTTTGAAAAGACTATGATTTCACTATCTTTCTTTTACTTTATTTCGTATTTGTTCTCGTTTCGTATTCGTTTTGCTTGTATATCTGTTCACTAGGCTTTTGAAGCTCAGCCGCACTTTTCTTTTCTTCCGCGGCAGGTATCTAAGCATTGGAGCTGGGTATTGCTTTGGGATGAGTGCTGAGTGGACTTACCTTAGAGATTTAGCTTTGATATTATGATACCATTTAGACTTATGTTTTAGACATTTCTTTTGGAGTTTATTTTCCGCTGGGACCTATGTATTGAAGTCTTTTGATTTGGATTATTTCCATATTTATGTTGAAGATTTCTTTTGGTTTATATGTTTGCTTTGATATGACACCATTACTTGTGATTCCTTTACCCTTGTGGGGTCGGGGCGTTACAATTTATGGCATCAGAGCCCAGGTTTACGACTTGTAGTCAGGACCTGTGACATATGGAGCCTAGGTTTCGAGACCTTAGAGTTTAGGATTTGACCTGTGAGGATTTGGGTAGACTTTAGGATTCCTTCGTACTTCCATTTCGTATCTCACCTTTGTTCATTTTGCTAATCGTTTAGATGGTTCGAACTCGTACTACTGGTGGCGCGGATGGAGACGATGATGCTGTTAACATGGATGCGGCGATTGCGAATGCTCTCAACTCTCTTTTCCCTGGTTTGACTACACCTGAGATGATGGAGCAGGTGATCAACAACATTCGTAATCATAATGGTGCTTCGGGTAGGGTGGAGGAAATCAACCCGTCGGTATTCATACTTGGCTCGAGCGTTTCGGTAAGCTTAAGCCTCTTTCGTTTAGCACTGCTGCTACTCCTACTGAGGCCGAGGACTGGATCACTCATATTGAGAAGCTGTTTGAAGTACTGGGTTGTGGAGACGAGTTTAAGACTCGTTTGGCTTCATTCAAATTGGAAGGTGATGCTTTGAGTTGGTGGAAAGCATTGAAACAAGCAAGAGGAGGTGACGCTTTTGCTGTGACTTGTACTTGGACTGAGTTTCGGACTATCTTCTATAACCGTTACTTCCCTGATGCTGAGCAGCAAAGGTATGAGAGGGATTATCAGGCGATCTACCAGTTTGATCATGAGAACTCTAATGAGTACATGAGTAGGTTTATGAGGTTGGTGAGTTTTGTTGGAGTGATTGCTGGAGATGGTAGGCGTCAAGCTAAGCACTTCAAGTGGGGACTGAAGAAGTGGGTGTTGGACCGATTGCTTAATATTGAGTATGAGAATGTGTCGGCCTGCAATGACGCAGCTCGTAACATTGAGATCTTTCATGAGGTTTCGGGTTCTAACAAGCGTAATCGCGATGGTGATCGGATTCAAGGTAGGACTCAAGGTAATGACTATAAGGGAAACTCTGGTAGGAGTTATGATTCGAGAGGTCAAGGGGATAGGAGTTATGATCAGCGGGGTCAGTCGGGAAGGAATGTTGACACTGGGCGTTCTGAGACGAGGGGTCAAGATAATAGAAATGCTGGTAGGAATGGAAGTGATCGTCAGAACCAAGGTAACAATAACCAGCGTTATAACAGGGATCAGCCAGCTCGAGGATCGAATCAGGGTCGTACTTCAGGATCTTCTAATCAGCAGAGGACAGCTGAGGTTTTGCCACCCCCACCTATTTGTACTACTTGTGGAAAGGCTCATCCAGGGCAGTGTTTCAAGGCCACTGGTGGATGTTTTGGTTGTGGTTCCACTACTCACAAGATTAAAGATTGCCCTAAGAAGAATCCGGCAGTTCCTGGAAACTACATCAAGCCGCCAACTACTACTGGACGTGTCTATGCTACTACTCGTAACCAGGCGGAGCGCACTTCAGGTACCATTACGGGCACTCTTTTCATTGATGATTTTGCTGTCTTCGTTTTATTTGATACTGGCGCCACACACTCCATTATATCTATCACATCTGCTAAGAAACTTAATATGAAGCCACAACCACTAACGAATCACTTATCGATTTCGACGCCTATGAAAAATCATGTGATCATTGATCGTAAATACGTTAAGTGTCCTCTTCGTTTTGATGATCGTATTCGCTTTGCAAATCTGTATCCTCTCAATATGGTCGACTTTGATATCATTCTAGGCATGGATTGGTTGGCTTACCATAGAGCTTCAATCGACTGCCATGCTAGAACGGTGATCTTTGGAGACGTAAAACATCCTGAATTCGTTTATCATGGTTCTCAACCCCTTAAATCTGTTAAGCTCATTTCCGCTATGAAGGCACGGATCATGATTGCTCATGGGTGCCAAGGTTTTCTAGCATCTATTAAGGACACATCTTTGAAGAGTCCTAACATTGATAGTCTTTCGGTTGTTTGCGAATTTGCTGACGTTTTTCCGGATGAACTCCCTGGACTTCCCCCAGCTCGAGAAGTTGAGTTTAGCATTGAGTTAATTCCTGGTGCTGAACCGATTTCGAAGGCTCCGTATCGTATGGCACCTGTAGAACTGAAGGAGTTGAAGGAACAGCTGCAAGAGATGATAGAAATTGGATTTATTCGCCCTAGTGTTTCTCCATGGGGTGCACCTGTCTTGTTTGTGAAGAAGAAGGATGGAAGCATGCGCTTATGTATCGACTATCGTGAACTCAATCGTATTACTATTCGTAACCGTTATCCTTTGCCGCGTATAGACGATTTGTTTGATCAACTGCAAGGAGCTAAGTTCTTTTCGAAGATTGACCTGAGGTCTGGCTACCATCAGTTACGTGTGAAGGAGCAAGATGTTCCTAAGACCGCGTTTCGTACCAGATATGGTCATTACGAATTTCTCGTTATGCCTTTTGGTTTGACTAATGCGCCTGCTGTGTTTATGGACTTGATGAATCGTGTTTTCCATGAGTTTCTCGACAAGTTCGTTATTGTTTTCATCGACGATATTTTAGTTTACTCTAAATCTGAAGAGGAGCA
Source organism: Chrysanthemum seticuspe (assembly GCA_019973895.1). Lineage (NCBI taxonomy): Eukaryota > Viridiplantae > Streptophyta > Magnoliopsida > Asterales > Asteraceae > Chrysanthemum > Chrysanthemum seticuspe. The sequence continues at coordinate 190,063,265 of BPTQ01000006.1, read as the reverse complement.
TGAAGAACATCTTCGTATAGTTTTGGAGATTTTGAGGAAGAAGAAGTTGTACGCCAAATTTTCGAAGTGTGAATTTTGGTTGAGACAACGGATAGAGGTATGGTATGATATGGCAGTAATAGTTGGAATTTGAGGAAGACGAATGGAAGAAGTTGTAAAACGCGATGCCGGGTGTCGAGCGGCAGTAGAAAGACTCGAAGAAATTAAACGTCATATTCCAAGCTGAGGTGGAAGTATGATCGGGTCATAGGTAGTTTTGGAGCATGTGTGTTGAGTTGTAGGTTTGAGAGATTTAGTGCGTTTCAGGATCCGAGTTAGAACTATGAGCGTTCTTACGGACTAAAGGCCGATTCACGCAGTCGTTGATGCAATCGGAATGGACCTACCATGACTTACAACCACAGTATTAGGAATTCTTCAAGATTGGTAGAAGAAACAGAGTACAATTCAAGGAAGACTCACTTTTATATGAACTCTGAGAATACTAGTCACTTATATAGTGTACGGAGAGGTATGTTTATTACAGAGGTCTAGAAGTCGCGTTTTTGGTGGCGTCGATTGAGTTCTAGTACTCAACCCATTAAGAGGAGTATTCCAAAATCGACGGAGCTTCGTATTCGATAATGGAAAGGTACAACGTAGTTTTGTGTCGGATTAGGAAAGAATCTACGTAGCGACATCTAAACTTTAGGAAGTCTTGGTCAACCTTCTCAGTTTTATCCTCGGCTGTGGTTAGAGGCAAAGTTGAGAAGTTTTGAGAAGAGAGCAAGTAGGCAGGTATGTTTGAAAAGTGGAAAAGAGTAGTCAACCCAATCCCCATCTCGATTCGCTCTCTTTGGAAGTTGTTTTGCAGATATCATTGGTCGTTCAGGTTCTTTTGAGGACTGGAGTCAATGACAGCATCCAGAACCGGTAAATCACTATCGGAGTTGAAATCTGCCTAGGTACCATTATGGTAGTCGACTATGCTATACTGGTTCCTTTCGTTGAACAGAGTTGGTTTTAAGTGTGAAGCTTTTAAACCGCATGTTGAAGAAGAAGGAGTTTTAGAGGTTTTGATATGCTTCTACAAGAAGTACGAGGAGAAGTCTAAATCTCATTTGATTTTATAGCAGCTACTTTTGTTATTGCTTGAACAGCTCTTTGAGTACCTTTTGTGCTAAGTAGTTCAGGTATTTGTGTCGTCCGCGTAATCAGTTTGGTTTTCCGTATTGCTCTTTAAGCATTACTGGTATAGACCATGCTTTGCGCCAGAATCCTTGTAGAACGAGGAAGTGTGCATTGACTACCATCGGTCTGGAGTCCAGTTAGAAGCTTTTCTTGAATCGAGGAACGTCAACTAGTTTGTTTAGCAGATATGCGCCGTTTCCTATTGCCAATGCTTATCATTATGCTAACTCAAGTGCTATCAGCTATGTATTCGCGTACGAAGGTAGGAAGAAGAAGTGTTTGTTCTGTCCACGTGGGGTACCTCTTTGTGATCCCGCTTATTTAGGTTAAAGATAGTAGAGAACGTCGACAAGGAAGTTGAGGAAGTCAAGATGTCCACGGT
>BPTQ01000006.1:190021655-190059960 GCA_019973895.1 Chrysanthemum seticuspe | reverse complement strand
TGTTAGGTTAAGTAACTAGTCATTAAAAGATGTAACATGTAAGTTAATGCATATTAATGAGACATTAAAGAATGAGAAACCCAAATTAATTTAATAAAAGACGTATGAAACCCTAATTTACGATGTTAATATTAAAGCATTTAAGTCTCATTTAATTATGGAAACCCTAAAATATTAACGGATCATTGTGACGATTTCGGAATCATTAATAATATATACGACATTAATGTATATAGGTTCTGTGAAGAAGGAGTAATTCTTTGCTTCCCTATTTCGACTTTTGATCTTTTGCTTTCGAATAAGGTACGGATATTCTGACCTTTTCAGTAAAGGTTTCGTATGAAGTTTCTTTTCGTTTTCATATTAGGATTTCCTAAACCTTTGCTATGAACCCTAATGTGTCTATTTGAGCTGTTGCTTATCTGAGCTATGATTTTGAATCATAAAACCTTTGATTTTGAACTATATGATATGAAGACTTTGATTTTGAAAACATGATTAAACATTTGATAAAATATGATCTATGTCAGTTATGACATTCTTATTTGATCTCTGATAGTTGACACCCGAGCCAATTTTAACTAGTCATGGGGGTTCCATGTCCGTGTCAGCAAATGCACTTCTGACATGACTCTAGGGCAGTAGAGTGATGTTCTGCCACGTCCCTTATCTGTTATCTGTATGAGCTCAATTTGAATTATATTATGAATATTTGTCTGTGGGGCGTATGGATGCATCCTAGATCTGTTATATGCCATATATTATCTGTTATTTGTTATATGTTATCTGATGATTGATGCTGCGTGCATGCACGTCCTTCATAACTCTGGTAGGTCTCCCCTACAAATATGTTGCCTTATGTGATTATGATATGTTTCTGATATGGCATATGTGTCTGGGCTTCGAGGTAGTTAGCTATAAAACTTATTCTGATATTTTGAACTATCTTTTGAAAAGACTATGATTTCACTATCTTTCTTTTACTTTATTTCGTATTTGTTCTCGTTTCGTATTCGTTTTGCTTGTATATCTGTTCACTGGGCTTTTTAAGCTCAGCCGCACTTTTCTTTTCTTCCGCGGCAGGTATCTAAGCATTGGAGCTGGGTATTGCTTTGGGATGAGTGCTGAGTGGACTTACCTTAGAGATTTAGCTTTGATATTATGATACCATTTAGACTTATGTTTTAGACATTTCTTTTGGAGTTTATTTTCCGCTGGGACCTATGTATTGAAGTCTTTTGATTTGGATTATTTCCATATTTATGTTGAAGATTTCTTTTGGTTTATATGTTTGCTTTGATATGACACCATTACTTGTGATTCCTTTACCCTTGTGGGGTCGGGGCGTTACAATAAATCTCAGATTCATTTCGTGGTGATTCAAAGGTCTACCAACCACTGAAGGTTTTATACACGAAAAAATTCATCACTGATTTAATTTAGAAGCATTTGCCTCTTTATTGACTATTCGAACTAAAAGGAAGAGGTTTATAACAACCATGTTATACCCTCTCCTTGGTTCGTTTAAGACGTGAAAAACATGACAATTAATTTAAACCTCACCCGAAACCTTGAATAAACAAGATCTTGAAGCCGTTGCATAAGAGTAATGAGTTAGGTGTTCGGATTAAACAAGATCTTGATGAAGTCGAATGGTTGATCAAAGGTGCTCGTATATTTTGGGTTGATGTTGTGAGACTTATTTGGTTTGAATCATCTTTATTACTGATTATTGGTGGAAGAAAAGGTTAAAATCTGAACAGAAGGAGGCTGTGTAATGATATGTGATTGGAGATGTGTAGGGTTCGGATTCTTTTTTTGGCAGATTTGATGTTGGGTGTTCTTTTGTTTGTGAGAATATTTAGAAGAAAGAGAGCTTTTTTCTTGAGATAGGGGCGGATGAGTTTGAGTGATATTAGGGTTAGTTAGAGGTTTGTGATTACTCTTTATACCCGTGATGTTAGGGTAACAATTGTTTTGGAACTAGTGTTTAATGAATGGGCTGACTACTACTCTTTGATAAATGGCCGTGTATCAAATCGGGCCTTACCTGGGCTTCAGTCCATTGTGTTTTGGATTGGACGGTGACCAACGAGTTTGGAGCTTTGCACCTGATTGCTTACTATGGGTCATTATCATTAATATATTTGGATCATCAACGTGTACATCCGAATTATGTTGCATACACAATTTTTCACGGAAAATACTTGTTCACGGAAAATACATAATTTTTGGTACTATGTTGGAATCTTGGAGTTTTGAACTTATAAAGTTCACGGAATATACGTGTTCACGGCTTGTGTTAGTAATTGATCTTTATTAGGCTCAAAGTTCTCATCAGGTATTATTGATTTGATAGTAAAGTGACGATTCAAACGGTTTTAATTAGACTTGGGGGCCGGGTCAATTTCTTAGCGATTTGTTATAGATGATCACTGCATGACTTTACATTGACCGGTTCAGGTTGATTAATTATCTGGACTGGGATTGAAATTATATGTGATGATATTTGATGATGGACTGATGGGCTTCACTAAAGTGATCGTTGATGATTAGTTTTGATGATATGATTTGTTGATAAGTTTTGGTAGGATTTTTTGTGTGTTGTTATGGTATACAGTCTGACACTTTGGCTTATACATTTTCACAAAGAATATTATTGAAAATGTTGACTACGGGGTTGTTTGGACGATATTTCGTATTTGGATTTGAAGTGAGGTTTTTCGGGGGTGTTTACTTATTTTCGTCTTCTTTCTTTCTACCCTTCAGCGAAGATGACTTGTTTGGGCGTTCATAGAGGGTGATGAAGACTTGGCTATTTAGTTACGTTTGTGATTATTTCTCACTTAACCCACAACGTAGCTATCACTTCGGTGTCTCACTCAGTTGAGAATGTCAAGAGGTTTTGTACATTGGGTACACCGTTTCTTCTTCACAAGGATCAGTACAAGTTTAAGTAACAAATCTGGGAATTCTACTTCATGGTCAAGTTTGACATATCGGGTTTACTTCACCAATTGGTCATAGCAACAGCCGACAGAAGCGTGAATGATGTGTTTACCAAAGTGTTTTTTTTTTTGGATGGTTGATGATGTTATTGATGTTGGTGTTTGAACCGTTGATGAACCGCTGCATGTTCCCCTAAAACAGATATTCACCGAAACCAAAGTTGTCATAACACGTTCAAGCTGACATTGTTTACGGTTTTGTCTTGATTTTGTAAAATCCCGCGAAAGAACCTATTTCTCGGTTTAAATCAGAGACTTGTAAAATCCTGTGACAATGGAAACATCCGGGGTAATAGTAAAGTGCATTTCCGGATCTATCTTACGGTTTGTTCTTGGTTTTGTAAAATCCCGCGAAAGAAACTATTTCTCGGTTTAAACCATAGAATTGTAAAATCCCGTGATGATGGAACCATCCTGGAGAAAGGAAAGTGTATGTCGGGATCCTTTCTGATGATGGTGCTACGGTTTCTACTTCGAAGAAGGGATAAAATGGTGTACTTCATGAATTGGATGTGTGTTTGGATTTTCGTCATGGCAGTTTGGTTATTACATGGTTTAACGGGGTTATGTGCTTTTAACCATGGTCGGGATGAAACCATTATCAAAGTTCGTTTAAATGTCAAAGAAGGCCAGATTTGAGCAGCTTACCAGATGATGTGACAACGGCGTTAATTCAGTATTATTTATTTGAGGATGAAGTAAATTATCACGGCGAGTGTACTTAGTATCTGAAGGTATCGGGGATGGTTGGATGAAGATTCTTCTTGATCCTTGTTCGAGCTCATTATCATAAACGAAGACTTGGAAAGCTAGTTATTGTTGGGTGTCTTTTACCTTTTCTTTTACCACTTGGGGGAATTGGGCTCATACCACCACAAAATAACTATCACTTTAAGGAGTTACGTTGTAGTGCTCAGTGTCACATTCAATTGTGGATTTTCAAGAGGTAATGTACGTCTTATACTTGATGGTTGGTTGGTTGAAGAGTAGAGAGTACTTAGAGATGCTAATGGAAATCGGCACCGCTCTTTGTTACATATGTGCAAGTTTAAGTCACGAGTTCGGGGTAGTTTACTTCAGGGTCAAATTCATCATATTGGGTTTTCTCCATCAGTTGTCACGACAAAGAGCCTACAGAATGATAATGGGGTTAATTACACGTTTTGCCAAGAGAGCTGAAAAGAGAGAGATTATGACGTATGAACACATCAGTTCATGCCTCGTTCTCTAAAGAAAAGAAAAGTGTACGTTTCAGTGCGCTTTATCTTCTGAAGAAGAGAAATCTTTTTATGACGTATGAACACAACAGTTCATGCCTCGTTCTCCAAAGAAAAGAAAAGTGTACGTGTCAGTGCGCTTTATCTTCTGAAGAAGAGAAATCTTCTAATTAATGACCATTCTCATCAACATGCTTCATACTTTTTCCATGCGCTTCAGTCATCAAGTGAACCGGGCTACCATTGATTGTTTTTCTCATTCCACTTGCTCGATTATAATGAAGATGGCGACATCATGTGCTTATTTTGCGGGAGAGAAGTGTGAATAGAACATTCGGATGATTTTCACTTATTTAATCATGAATGGCAACTCCGTATGCAATTCTTGAGGGGGAGAAGAAGTGTGAAATTACTGCATGGTTGATTATTATTTGAGAATTTAAATGGTCATACGGCTCTAAACTCATGTAAGAACCGAGCTTCTTCTTATCGGGTAATCTTCACATGGAGTTTCTTCTTAAGAGTCGTTAGTTGACATCTTCACAAGCTGATATGAGTTTATTGACAAAGTGCTTCCGGTTAATGCTTCACGTGCACATCAACATGATGATTCCGAACAACCTTCTGTTCTTGTTTGATGTGATTGTTTGCTTGGTGTTACCATTTCGTGTGTTCATTGCGGCCTGATTGCTGATTTCCTTGATGAACATCTTTCTGTTCTTGTTTGATTGGGAGGGATTCTAGTTAAGGGGATGTGCAAGATGTAAGTTGATTGGGATGTTTTTTGCTGATGTTCTTGTTTTTGGTGAGTTGAAGATGTTGACTTTCTATTCCCCAACTGGACAATCTTGAAGAAGGTCGAGTCTACAGTCGATTCTACATTTTCTACTGTATGTTAGAAGACTAAAAGACGGGTTGAATTTAATGATCTAAAGACTTCTTCTTAATCTGGGCATTTATCAAAAAGATTGGCGGTCTAGGGGAGAGCACTAATTGGGGGAATGTGATATGTCAAATTTAATCCCCAATTAGACTTGCTCACATTATTCAGCATGTTGATTCTCACAAAGACTTCAAGCGATCTTCTCAACAAATTTCAAGTATTTGGGCATTCAAAGAGTTGTTGATTCTGAAGTATCAAAACCAGAAAGAGGGAAGGAGACAAGCATCTAAACGCGAGTAAACTTGATGTACTTAATACTTCTAAGAAATTGAAGATATCCCGGGAAGACAAATGTTATTACCGCAGAGAAACTCAAGGTTTGACTCATGGCGAGTAAACTTGATGAACTTAATTCTTCTAATTGATTGAAGATATCCCGGGAAAACAAATGTCATGACCGCAGAGAAACTCAAGGTTTTACTCATCAAGGTGTTTAGTATTCTTATTCCAACTATGTGGGGGAAGAGATGGAAGAGTTAGTTTCTGAAGATAAAAGAGGTACACAAGTGCGTGGTGATTTCGATGGTATCGCAATGATCAGGGGAGAGAGAGTGTGTACATTGGGGGCGCTTAGCTGTTTCACTTGAGGGCTTAATCAGTGATTCAGATATATAATCACTTATTCTGGAATTGACATCCGCAGAGATTGTCATCCGCAGAGATAATCAGTGACTTGGCCTGCTTCTTCAATGTTATCAGTTATCCCTTCCTTGGGTATTGGTATACTTCGGATACTTGAGCTTCATACACGATCATCAGGGAAGAAAAATGTGAACATGGGGAGGTGTTTTCATTCCCCTCATGATGTGTATTCGGGAGAGCTCTTGGGTATTGGTGTACTTCGGGTTCTTGAGCTTCATACACGATCATTCGGGAAGAAAAATGTGAACATGGGAAGGTGTTTTCATTCCCCTCATGATGTGTGTTCGGGAGAGTTCTTGAGCATTATACAAAGAAACTGACTGCTTCAATTCAACTACTCGGGGGAAGTGGTTTCTTGACACCTTTTTGGAATGGATTGCGTCAGACTTCAGTGGTTATGAAATTTGAGAAGACTATTTAAGTGTGGGATGAAACGTTGTTGTTCTTCTATTGGATGATATAACCTTGAATGGAGATCCTCGATTATCATTCTTAAATGGAGCAGCGGGATTTATGATAATGGTGTGCTTCCTTGTGCACCTGGTTAAAGCAAGCTTGAAATAGAGCTTCGAATCTGCTCAGCTAAAGGATTTTCGATTTGGGGGAAGCTGCCAAAGTCTCACTTTCAGATGGTTCAATTTCTTTCTTCGATTCAAGAGCCCTGGAAGCTTTGGTGGTGAATCTTTAAGATTTGATGACTTCTATCTTCTACGACGTGCTGCTCGATATCTTTATCTCGGTACTCGTATCATCATCTTCTTTAACTATATCATCTTCTCTATCTTTGTATATATTTATTAAAAACCAAATACAAAAATATAAAACCAGCAAAACAAAATACAAAAATATAAAACCCACAAAAAGAAAATAGAAAAATATAAAACCATCAAAAACCCATAAAAATCAGAAAATTTCAAAAATACCAAAAATATGTTTTCTCAAGACATGTCTTCTGGTATCGATAACATCTACGGTCTTAGAAATGTCATTCAATAATGGCACGGGACCATAGATGAAGTTCGAGCAGGAGGTGTAAATATTCTTTTCCAATACATGTCTAAAAATATGGCTTGCAGTTATTTCAGACTGTGACCCGTGCTTAAAACTATGGTTCGCTATTATTTCAGATAGCAACCCGTTCTTTAAAGAAAGGAAAGTGCTACGCTTAAACGATTTTTCAAATATTTCGTGCACTTATCCTAAAACAAAATGTGGAAAGTATGTCGAAGGACTGCTGTTCCTACACAAATGTTTTTCCGTCTAAAATTCTTCAGAAAAATATTTGGTGTGTTCAAAATGGTGGTAAATGAGTTGCTTTAAAAACAATCAGATTCAGAGTTTTTGTAAAATTGAAAACTCAATCAATGACTTCAGCGCTTTTAAACTTTTCATAAAATGAGTCATGGATTGAGGGGGATAATTTTTTTCAAATCTACATCATCTAACGGGCCTTCTTAATTATCCTAATATGCTTAATTAAAAATGATGTTAACTTATGTTGAAGGACTAGGTGCCTAGGATATGATTGCTAGGATTAGATGATTAGAGTTTGATGAACACATTATTCCTATACATTTATGTGATCTGATTGATATGTTGAATTGACTTTTATTAGTCGATTGCTGTTTGGGTGATGTCGACCACCATATATTTGTATGTGTGTTCACTAACTTATGCAGGTATATTGGTATATAAGAATGTTCCCGATCCGGATCCCACAAATGAACATGATTGGATGCCGCAAGGAAAGGGTAACGATATCTTGGGTTGAAAAATGAAGAAACGGAGCTTAATTGGACTTCAATGGAGAGTTGGCATAAATGCAACGTAAGAGGTCTCACTGCATCAGCAGATGGTTTACTTCTAAGTGATTGAAGAAACGGAGCTTAATTGGACCTCAGTTGGCATTCAAAATGCAACGTAAGAAGAAGTCTCACTGCATCTGCAGACGGTTTTCTTCCAAGCCCTACAGCAACAACGGAATCTTCTCAACCACCTAACGTATCTTTGTGCAGGATACCATTTTTAAACAATTTTGAATAATTTAATTAAATTGCTTTGAAAATGGAAAATATTGTTTTGAAAATATATTGGACTAATTTTTGAAAATCACCGGACTTCATGTTATCAAAACCTAAGTCACTCAATTATTGACTTGTGTCATGGATTGAGGGGGGGAGTGATTTAAAATAAAATATTCTCAAACGATGTTTCTTCACAAAAGTTCCGTCTTGTACGATAATAAGTGGTGATCTAAAGATTTAATGTTATGTCATGGTATGATTTTTTCTTTAGAATCAAAGTCTTTGAAAATGAAATTTTTTCTGTTCTTGTTTGATTGTGAAATTGTTTTGTTTTACTTAAAAGATCTCTTAAAAACTATCATACTGACACTAACAATCTTTAATGTCTTAAAATGGTCCTTATCTGTCATCTTTCAAAATTGAATCTTGCCACGTCTTTCCCCAAATTTTTCTAAATGATTTAAATCAGTTGGGATCACAAATCTCAAATGGTTTGATATTTCTGATCGGGGTAGAGATCGTGATTTAAATCTCAAATCTGTTTTAATGGAATTGGTTTTAGTCCTTCAAAGGCACTCCTGCCTCCATGTGCCAAACGATTTCAAATACACAATGCACATGTTGAGGAGGAGGATTTATCCAAAAACCAGATGAGTTTTTAAATCAGGCACATTTTCTCCCATGTTTTATAAACCTTATTAAATCACTTGGGATCCAAAATCTCAAAGGGTTTGATATTTTTAATCGGGGGAGAATTTGTGATTTAATAATGAAATTTGATAAAAGGTAATCGTTTTGATTTAATTGTGCACGCTGCTCGCTCATATGTGCTAAACGCTTTCGAATCTTGAAGCACATATTGAGGGGGAGTAAATAAACTATCGAGGTACGAAAGCTTTTTAAAGTGATTTATAAAGTACCTTGATTGAGTTTTAAATGGTTTCTAAATGGCTGTGTGATCGTGAAAGTACTTCAAAGAACTCTTGCCTCTATGTAATAAAATAATTTAAAATATCTTACGCACATATTGAGGGGGAGAATTTTACCAAGAAAATCAAATGGCTTTTTCGTATGAAAATGGTGATCAAAGAAAATATTTCAAAGTCCTCTTGCCTCCTTGTGCTAAACAATTTCTAAATCATACGCACATGTTGAGGGGGAGGTTTTCTAAATGATCAAAACTATTAAGGTACAAAATGCTTTGATCTCGTATCACAAGTACCTTGATTGTTTTTCCAAATGATTTTTCAATTGGTTTCAAGGAAGAATGAACTGTACCAAAAGACCGACCATTTTACTTTATGCATGTTGTTATAAGGATGGTTAGGTTAGGTATTCGTTCCCACGATCCCGCCAGAACCGGAGGGATCTACCCAGAGACAATCCACTAGATAGTGTAGAGTCCTTAGGTATGATGAAAAAAGGAGAAAAATGAGAAATGGGAAGAGTGCGGACTGAGACAGAGCTAGGACTGGAATAAACCCAACAAGGTTCTAGTTATGAAGTCTCGGTAAGCACTGAAGGGGTTGAAGAATGAAAAAGAAATGAATATGAAAAGGGTGAAAAGATATAGCCCTCCAATAATTCAACCTTAGGGCAGTAACCGGGTTCAATACATATGCTACTGGTGTTTACTAAGGTAACATCGGTATTGAAGACAAGACGTCATGGACCCAGTGACGCACTGCACTACAACTTCCCAAACCACTCAAGTTCCTCTTAAAAGGGCTTGTTTCATTCTCACGGGGAACCTACATAATCTATCGACTTTCTCTTAGAGATTGTTGATATTGAAGAAGGAGACCCTCTCCCTAGTCTCCGGCACAGGAACCAAATATGCACTATTGAGTCTAGAGCCAAGAGATCGTCCACAATATCTCATTAGGACACAAAAATAATGAAGACTTGCTGTTTCACACAATGTGGAAAGTAAGTTTATATATTAAGAGTCCTACGCATTATCCTTGTGGTATTGCCAGAACATCCGAGTGATATGTAAAAATATTCATGATGAAGATGGAAATCCTTCTAGAGCCAACATCAAACAAGCTCTTGGTGGGTGACATGTGAAATCTTGCAAAAGATCAAGCTTGTGACAACTGGATAGAAACAATGGGGCGATTCAATCTTGAATCAACCTTGGTCCAGGAATGGAATTGACGAATACTTTTGGAAAAACCGTTCGGTGTGCAAATCTTCTTTTCTCTAGCACATCGAATGTGTATTCATTTTCAAATTCAAAAAGTATCTCTGATTGAAAATTACTTTTAGAAAAACCGTTCGATGTGCGAATCTCTTCTTTTCGCTAGCACGTCGAATGTGTACTCATTCTCCAATACAAAAAGTATTTTGATTGAAAATTGATCTTTCTCATAAAACCTTTGTCGTATTGCAAAACTCTTTCTTCAAGCAATACGCGATTGTTTTTCAAATCATTTTTCATCAATCGGTGAATCTCAATTTGCTGGTTCACTCACTCCGTGTTGTCTTCTTTGAGACGTTCATGTTTGAGAACAGCTAGAACAGCTGCGGAATCCTGTCAAGGAGATTCTTAGGAATCCTACCTGATCACAGGCAGTACTTGTACTGATCAATGGGGAACCGTGGACCGTGTACCTCAATTCAACGAAAGTGATCAAAGACACTTTCGTGCGCTTTATTGCTGACTGTCGTATGCAGGTACACCCCGACGATTGCAGCTGATCAGAATTGAAGAGTCAATCCAAAGCCGCATGCTCACAACATCCACACTTAATTTGAAGAAATCATGACTGGTGCATATCTACAGAACCTGGCTCAGATATTTCTTATACTATGTTCCTGCTGCACTGCTGCAAATATCTTGAACCAGTAAAAGCTTCCGCTACTCTGATGGAAAGATGTCATGATTCAAAAGTGTGAGCATGTCGGTCCGAAAGTCACAACATCACATGATGGCAACACTATAAAGGGTGATCCAGAGATTTACTGTGGCTGATGATCTCAAAGAAAGCTCGAAGATCATCAAAGATGTGGATCAGTTAAAGGCCTCCACTTAAAGTACAAAGTTATCGGACCTTAAAGAATCGCTACTAATGCACAAAGATTGTGAAAGTGAAGAATTCAAGTCTACGAGCTCAAGAACGAAGTCAAGAATAGAATGCTAGGATTCGAAATGTAAAACATGGGGTGACCTCCCTTAGGGGGAGATTGTTAGGAATTAGAAAATTCCATAGTGAAGAGTCGGTCACCCCAAATGTTATCTAGCTTAAGTTAGCTCGGAGACGTGTCGTTATTTTAGTTGTTTAGTAGTTTATTAGTTATTTAGTAGCGTAGTTTAGCGTAGTGTAACACCGTGGAGGAAGGACGGGTCTTTACCCACTGTATACCTGATCCACAGGCCGATAGGAGGTCGTTATGTTTGTAAGTATAAATACCCCTTCCATGGATGGAAGGGGTGGTGCTTCTCATTTTAATCTAATCTTTCCTTTGTGTAAACCTCTAGCAAGAACACCCTCTCTCTCTCTACTAACTCTCTAACTATGGCAATCATGTATTTCCATCATCCAAGACCACCCGAATCATCAACACAATAAAATAACGATCCTACACATCACCATGCTCATGAAGTTTTACTTTGAAGATCCACTTAAGAGCAATGATCATAGCACAGTCAGGAGCAGGTACTAATTCCCATACATCTAGTCGATCGAACTTATGAATTTCTTCTTGCATGGCATTGAACCAGCTGTCTTCATTCATGGCAGTTTTAACGTCTTTTGGTTCGACCTTAGATAGTACGGAATTGAAGAAGCACCATAAGGCCTCAGTAGCAAGTTGTTTACGAGTGGATACTGGACGAGAGAGGTTTCCAATGATGTTGTCCAATGGATGATCATGTATCCATTTTCTAAGGTGTTCATGTGGTTGTTGTTGAGGAACTGAAGTAGCAGAGTCGTTTTCTCCTGATGAAGATGGATCTGATGATGGTTCAGGAGCAAATATGTTCTCAAAGGGGGCATCTTCAGGAGTAGCAAAGGGATTATCTCCATCATAGGTGCCAGACACAGTTCCATGATGTACACTCGATGATTGATGATTTGTTGATGAGACAGAGTGATCAGCAGCAGGCGCTTCTTGACTTAATGACATAGAAACTGAAGGGTTGACTTCATTGACAGGGATAGGAGCAGCCTCTGTTGATGGAATTGACAGATCATTAGCAATTGGCTCATAGTGTTCATCAAACATTGGATCAAACAATTTCTTCAAATCATCTTCTGGAGGAGGTACATAAGGAGTTGCTGGTGAGAGATTTTGTACAAGAGACGAACCAATAAGACTATTTAATGAAGGTTGTGATGCGGGTCCAGAACTTGATTGTCCTGGAGCCATTTGCCCGGACAGCTCATCGAACGTGACATGAATAGTTTCCATGATATCTCGAGTTCTTTTGTTGTAGATTCGGTAACCCTTCTTGTTTGATGCATAACCTACAAAAACTCCAATGTCCGCCTTAGCTCTTAATTTACCTAAATCTTGACCGTCATTCGTTGGATAGCACAAAGCACCGAACACACGAAGGTAGGAGAGATCCGGTTTTCGTTTATGGACAAGTTCGTATGGAGTTTTTTCATGAGAGATGTGTATAAGGGAACGATTTTGGGTGTAGCAAGTAGTGGCAATGGCTTCATCCCAAAGAAACATTGGAACCTTTGAATAAATTAGCATTTTTCTTGCGGCTTCCACAAGAGTTCAATTTCGTCTTTCAACTACACCGTTCTGTTGAGGAGTTCGATGAACACTTCTTTGATGACTGATTCCAACACTTTCATAAAATTGACTTAAGTCTTTGTTAACAAACTCTGTGCCATTGTCTGTTTGAACAATTCTAACAGTATTGTTGAGTCGAACCTGAAGCTACTTGATAAGTTTGATGATGACATATGGAGTTTCATCCTTTGTCCTCAAAAACTTTACCCAAGTGAATCAAGAGTAGTCATCCACAATGACTAAATATATTTCTTCCCATTTATCATTTGCACTCTCATTGGTCCGCACAAATAAGGGTATGAAGAACTTTCATTATTGAGTTTGTGGGTTTGGGTTTGTGGGCATATTTCTTGCTTTTTCCCAATTGGCATGCTGAACAAAGATGATCTTTTTCATACTTTAATCTGGGTAAGCCTCTTACAAGATCCTTTCTGGAAAGATTATTAATGGTTCCGAAGTTCAAGTGATTGAGACGACGATGCCATAACCATGATTTTGTTTTCGATGCCTTTGACAACAAGCAGATTGGAGAAGACTTCATCATGTCTTCGATAGAGATGGTGTAAAGATTTGAACTACGAGTTCCTCTTAACAGTTCCACACCATCAAGTTCTCTAACGAAACAAGTATGTTTTCTAAAAGCCACTTCTAGATCGAAATCACAGAATTGACCAACAGAGAACAAGTTATGACCAAGACCTTCAACATAATATACCTTGGAGATTATACTTTCACCAACAACATAGTCTCCATAACCCATAATTGCACCGAAATGATCGTTCCCGAATCTAACAGTCCCGATGAATTTACTCACGAAGTTCATGAGCCGCGAGCAATCTCTAGTCATATGCTTGGAACAGCATGAGTCTAGGTACCACAGAACGATTTGAACGATCTGCAGTTGAACACAGACAAGAATGGATAAGTGGATAATTGGGATCCCCATGTAAGAATGGGTTCCATTTGGTTAGTAACAGTGATTGGAACACCAACATCAGTAGTGGAAACAATGGAATCATCAGGGATAGATGCAGTGCTAGTGTCCATATTTGACCTATTCAAAGTATGTTCACTTTTTAAAGGAATAGTTCTACCAGTAGGCATCCATTTTCTAATGGGCATTGACTTAGGAAATTAGGGCACAACTCATTAAGATTAAAATTGTGGCCAGTAGGTATCCACTGATAACCTATGTTACTAAATTTCCTTTCTGTGAGTTTCTAATGTTTTCTAACCTTCTTTCTCCATTGCTTTCGAGCCTTCTTAACATGTTTTATGGCATTAATAATCTTAACAAGGCATTTAACAACATTAATCAAATCATTCACACCACATTCATGATTAGTAACAGAAACCAAGCAATCATCATTACATGTTTTGCAAAAAGTAGCAGAATTCGAATTAATTACAGTACGCTTATAGCTAATACTACAATCAACACGATTCGTTTTATTCAACTCAAACTTAGTGTTCCTAGGGTGGTCTTCTACTCTCTTCCAATGCACATTCTTAGTTTGCAAGGTCCTATCTTGCTTTGTATTGCCTGGAGGCTTTGACCCGCTTTCTTTAATGTCACTGATTACTCCTGTAGAGGGAATTATGGGAACATTAGTTAGTTGGGCTCCCTTTTGCATTCCTGAACTAGAAGTGCAGGGATCTGAACTACTTGAAGGCACATTAAAATTCACTTTCTTAATGTTGGGCATATAATGGTTTGTATACTTAGCACTAGGCATGGAACAAGGCATCATAGCTTTATCTTTCGCACCTAAAGATTTAGGACATGTTGCTATTAAACATTCTATCATCTCCTGAGATCGTTTGATAATTATGAAATACAAGTTCGTTATTCCTAAGATGAGGATGAATGTATTTAACAGTCACAGTATATTTAGAGTCTGCAGATGACTTTGATGCAACATTCTCATTGAAGACAAGTGGCATTTTCCCTTTTTCCTGACTCCTCAGATTCTCGATTTCCTTTTGTAAAGATGTTATTTTTCCGTTATTCTTGTCACGGGTGACTTTCATTGAATCATATAACTCTTTAAAGTGTCGTTTAACTTCTTCATTTTCTTCTAGAAAACTCTCATTTTCCTTTTGTAAAACATTAACCAAGTTTTGAAGATGAAAAGTTTGAGAACACCGAGAATCTAAAGGAGGAGGCATTTGGGAGCCAGTCACATTGTTCTTTTCACCCTTTAATTATGAAATTTAGCCTTTCAACTTTCTGATCGTGTTACAATGAGCTTGAATCTGTTCGTCACGATTGTTTATTTGAAAAACTGCATCAAACTCTGGAATATTTGAGGATGTTTTGATGTTTGAGGTTTTGACATTTTCTTTGAGATGTTGATATTTTAGTTGCAGATCAAAATGTTCAACTTCTAGCTTAGAAAGACGTTTTACCAAATTATCGTGATCATCCTGATCAATTTTCTCATTTAGTTCTAAGTTTTTGTTTTCAAGCTCAATGACACGATCATGGGAAACGTTCAAAGCAACAGATAATTCATGAAATAGAGATGCAGTAATAGAATGCTTAGTCACAGTATAAAACACATCTTGAGCAACACAACTCGAAATCAAGTTCTCATTTAAGATATGCAAGTTCTTCCTTTCAACTTCATTATATTTGAGTTCATGTTCATAATCATTGACCTCAACTATCATTGCATCAAATTCCTTTTCCATTTCTTTAATATCCGAGTTTATTCCTTTTTGAAGACTCTCAAATTGACCTTTTAATTGTTTAAAGAAAGGCATGACCTCAGTTAAATAACATTCTTTAGTTTGCTCAAAACCCCTTTCCCCTTCAGTTATCCCTGTAGGTGTGATTCTCTTCTTACATGTCTTCTCAAAATCAACAAATAGTTGATAAACAACATACAGGCTGATTAAGGTCTTACTATTAGTGGAAATAGTTCTAGGAACTAAATACATTGGTGTATTCGGAGGATACACAGTAGCTGCAGGCATTTTTCTAAGGGGAGTGTTTGTTTCAACAAGTTCTTTAGCTTTTTGCTTATCCATATCTTTCTTCCAAAAAATTTGTTCTGGGGTTAATTGAGTTTGAGGTTTAAACATGTTCAGGGAGATCCAATTTTTTTTAGTGTAATCATGGGGTTTAAACGTAATTTTTTGCTTTTTACACTCAGGATCTTTTAGCTTCTTATCCATTTTCTCCCTATTGACTTCTTCAAGTTGCATATCTTCCTCAGTGCACTTAGCGCAACTAGGTTTCTGCCTAGGCTTAAGGATTTCATTACCATCATATATTACCTTATGAGCCTTTCTAGCTATTTTACCATACTTAGGATTGGGTTTCTCAACGAGGGGAATACTATGCTTATCGCTTAAGACTCTATGCTTAGTGATCATGTGAGCAGTCTGAATGGTATTCCATTGTACGTACAACTTATTTTCAAGCTTGTTTTTCAAAGTTTTTAGATTGGAAAAATCATTCAAAAGTTTTGATTCCTTAGCATTAAATTCTTGTTTAAGCACTTTAACATCATCTTGAAGTTCTTGCTTTTGCTTAACAGTTATAGAAAGCTTTTCTTGTAAGGAATTTAACTCTTGTTTTAACACTTCTTCTCTAAAATTACTTTTTCTAATGATTGTACGCATTTGGTCATCCATTTCCTGCTCATGGCTAGTTAACTCAAACTTAACACGTTGTTCATAAATAGCAACTTGTTCTTTATAGGCGTTCAGTTCAGAGATAACATAATCATCAGGGACACAAGCAGTGTATTCACCGAAAACATAATCATCATTGACTGCAGAAGATACATCACTTGGCACAATCTCACTTTCACTTTGTGTCACATATTGATCGTATGGGACAATATTGCTATTACCCTCATTATCAATATCTGATTCATAAGTTTCAAGAGTTTGTACATCGTTATGTATCTTATGCTCATCCACCTCATCGTATAGTTTTAATACCTCTGAGATGATTGATTCTTTGGATGGACCAGCCTGTTGTGGTGAAGAGACCTTTGGAGAGACCATAGGTGAGATGCTAGCCATGAAGATTGTCTGGGCAGTAGGTTCATCATCGACATCAGAGTCAAATGCATCACAGGTTGCAACTTGAAAGGCATTTTGATGATTGTGACCTATTTCCTGAATTGGCTGCTCATCCACATCAGCATCATATGTCTTAGTATTCCCTTATGCAAGAAACAACAACTCCTCTTCATCCAAAGCTGCTCCATTATCCTGAGCTTGCACAAGCAACATCTTGTCTCTGAAGTATTCTGCATTCTGTGGACGTTTTGGAGATGTGCAGTTCCTCGCAATATGTCCCTCACCACCACAGTTGTAGTACTTGATTGGCTTACCCTGTCCTTGATTTGTATTCCTTCCATGGTTCTGATTTGCCACATACTCTCCACCAATTCCACCTCTTCCTTGTTCATACTGCCTTCCTTGAACTGGTTGCACCATAACCTTCCCATCTCTGACGTTAGCTTGATTCTGGGGATTGGATGCAGTTCTGAGGTTATTGTTGGTGTGTAGGAGAGAATTCAGATTTTGATTGACCATGAGAGATAGTTGAGTGATGAAGTTTTCCATGAATGTGTTTGAATCAGGAGGCTTGTATGATGGATCTGGAATGAGTTTGTAGTTACCGTTTCCAGTAGGTATGACTTGAGAAGCTTTGGTGGTAATTCCAACATTGGTGTAGAAGGCTGTTGAATCATTTGACGAACTTGTTTCTCCCTGTTTAGATTTGAACTGTTCAAGAATCCTTCGTTCAAACATAGCATGTCTCTCATTCTGAAGAAGAAAGGCATACAGTTGCTCATAGTTGGTGTTCTTTAATCCTTTGGTTAGCTTCACAGAGGTGATAAATTTGTGCCATTCGGGATTCATGTTGTTCACAAACTTTGAGTTCAGCTGAATATTTGGCATGGTCATTTTGATATTCCTCATGTCATTCACAAGCTTGTGGAATCTCACGTGATATTCATAGACACTTTCTTATGGTTTCATCTTAAAATTCTCAAATTCATCATACATTTGTGATTCTCTGTCTTCCTTGGTTAGTTCAGAACCCGAGAGAAGCATCTTGACATTATCCCAAACTGCCTTGGCTTCAGTGTTGTGATTGATAAGCTTGTAGATATCTTTTGGAAGACCTTGAAGTATGATGTTTGAAGCCCTGATATCAGCATCGAATCTCTTTTTCTCCTTATCACTGAGCTCATCATACGTCTTTGGTCTGTCCAATCTAAAGATCATTGTTCCATCTGCAGCAGTATCGAGTATGTCTCTAGTTGTCTCAACTTGATAAGGTCCTTCATCAATTGATTTGAGAATGTTGACTCCATTTTCCTTTCCCAGACAATACAACCTAATTAGTTTAGCCCATGGGTCATAGTCAGTTCTGTCAAGCATGGGTGGACGAGTATCTGAACCAGTTGCTTGAACGTCCTCAGCTACAGTAGAGATGATTGTAGGCACGTTGGTAGACATGTTTACAAATTTCACGGGATTTTATAACTATATGATTAAACCGGGAAATAGATTCTTTCACGGGATTTTACTAAATCAAGAGAAAACCGTATTAGAAACAAATATCAACCAAGTCGCTATAACCCTTGAGACAAGTCGCTAAGTAGCAACTCGCTAAAACCTCTAGTCGTTGTGAATCAAGTCGCTAAGCACAAGTCGCTATGAACCAAGTCGCTAAACACAAGTCGCTAAAGCACCAAATCGCTAAGCAGACAAGTCGCTAAAGAACAACTCGCTAAGTGAACCAAGTCGCTAAAGACACCAAATCGCTAAGCTGACAAGTCGCTAAAGAGCAACTCGCTAAGAGGTCAAGTCGCTAAAGAGTAACTCGCTAGTAACAACAGAGACAAGTCGCTAGAAATAATAGAGACAAGTCGTTATGTCAACCAAGTCGCTAGCCGAAGTGGAACCTCCACTACTTTGTACTGTTTGTCGGCTTGTCTCAATAAACAAGTCGCTACTACTTCAACTATAAGTCGCTGCAAATTAACAAAGCAAGTCGCTACAAAGAAACTTTAACCGAGAACCAAGTCGCTAGGTAGAAAAATTTAAAGACAACACTTTTCAATCCAAAACAAGCCCAACCACAGTGATTCAAGCTTTACAAATCAAATCCCAAGCACTTACAATGATTCTAAACACAAAAGTACACTCAAAATTCAAACTTTAACACAAGAAATGATCCAAATGATGCAAAAACCACTAAACTTTTTCAAACCCAAAAACCATATAAAACCACTAGAAATCCAAGGATATGTAAAAGAGATGATCAAACCATGGCTCTTGATACCATTTGTAACATATTGGATTTCACAAACACATCAAACCATGATCAAACTAGGCGTATACAATAAGGTTTTAGAGAGAGAAAGAGTTAGAAGTTTGGGAACTTAGTGAGAGAAAATGAAAGTATTATTATGAGCTCCAACCCTCTACCTTGGTAGGTAGAGGGTATTTATAGTCTTACATAAAACGCCACCTACGGGCTGTGGATCAGGCATACAATGTGTAAAGACCCGTCCGTCCTCCACGGTGTTACTTAACTAAATACTACTTAACATTAAATAACTACGACTACGAGCTTTCTAACGATTACATATACTTGAGGTGATTGACACTTTAATAACTGGATTTACTAAATCCTAACAATTACTCTTAGCTTGCGAGGTCCTATCTTGCTCTGTATTGCCTTGAGGCTTTGACTTGCTCGCTTTGGTGTCACTTTTTACTCCTGTAGAGGGAATGGGAACATTAGTTGGTTTTGCTACCTTTTGCATTTCAGGTTTAGAAGTGCTGGGATCTGAACTACTTGAAGGCACATTGAAGCTTACATGCTTAACTTTAGGCACTGAGTGAGGCATATCAAGATTGGCATTCTTAAAATCAGGCATAGAACAAGGCACAACTATTTTGTCCTTCTTACCAATAGGTTTAGGGCATGTTGATCTTAAGCATTCTAAAAGTTCTTGAGATCGTTTGGCATATGTAGGAGGGACGCTTTGTTAAACACTTTTCACTACCATTTATCGAGGGACGCTTTGTTAAACACTTTTCACTACCATTCCATTGGTATTGTTCAATTTCCTTTTGTAAAGACGTTATTTTTTCATTGTTCTTGTCACGAGTGACTTTCATTGAATCATATAACTCTTTAAAGTGTCGTTTAACTTTCTCATTTTCTTCTAGAAAACTCTCATTTTCCTTTTGTAAAACATTAACCAAGTTTTGAAGATGAAAAGTTTGAGAGCACTGAGAATCTAAAGGAGGAGGCATTTGGGAGCCAGTCACATTGTTCTTTTCACCCTTTAATTGTGAAATTTGGGCTTTCAACTTTCTGATTGTGTTACAGTGAACTTGAATATGTTCATCACGTTTGTTTATTTCAAAAACTGCATTAAACTCTGGAACATCCGAGGATATCTTGATGTTTGAGGTTTTAACATTTTCTTTTAGATGTTGATATTTTAGTTGCAAATCAAAATGTTCAACTTCTAGTTTATAAAAATGTTTTACCAAATTATCGTGATCATCCTAATCAATTTTCTCATTTAGTTCTGAGTTTTTGTTTTCAAGCTCTTCAAAGCAACAGTTAATTCATGAAATTGAGAAGCAGTAATAGAATGCTTAGTAACAGTATAAAACACATCTTGAGCCACACAACTCAATACTAAGTTCTCATTTAAGATATGCAAATTCTTCCTTTCAATTTCATTGTATTTGAGTTCCCGTTCATAATCATTGACTTCAACAATCATTGCATCAAATTCCTTTTCCATTTCTTTAATATCTGAGTTTATCCCCTTTTGAAGACTCTCAAATTGTCATTTTAATTGTTTAAAGAAAGGCATGACCTCAGTTAAATAGCATTCTTTAGTTTGCTCAAAACCCATTTCCCCTTCAGTTATCCTAGTGGGTGTGATCCTTTTCTTACACGTTTTCTCAAACTCAACAAATAGTTTGTAAACTACATGAAGGTTGATTAAGGTCTTGCTATTAGTGGGAAGATTCCTAGGTACTAAATGCATTGGTGTATTTGGAGGATACACAGTGGCTGGGGGCAATTTCCTACAAGGGGGATTCTTAGCAATAAGATTATCTGCCTTTAGCTTTTCTATATCTTTCTTCCATAAAATTTGTTATGGGGTTAATTGAGTTTGAGGCTTAAACATGTTCAGGGAGATCCGATTTTCTTTTGTGTAATCATGGGGTTTGATCGTTATGTTTTTCTTTTTACACTCAGGATCTTTAAGCTTCTTATCCAATTTTTCCCTAGAGGCATCTTCTAATTTTCTATCCTCTTCCGTGCTTCCAATACATGATGGTGTTTGCCTAGGCTTGATAATTTCATTACCATCATAGATTACCATTTTCGCAGCTCTAGCAACCTTTCCATACTTAGGATTGGGTACTTCTACAAGTGGAATGCTATGTTTATCGCTTAAGACTCTATGCTTAGTGATCATGTGAGCAGTCTGAATGGTGTTCCCTTTTATGTACAGTTTGTTTTCAAGTTTGTTTTTCAAAGTTTTTAGATTGGAAAAGTCATTCAAAAGTTTTGATTCCTTAGCATTAAACTCTTGTTTCAGCACTTTAACATTTTCTTGAAGTTATTGTTTTTGTTTAACAGTTTTTGAAAGCTTATCTTGTAAGGAATTTAACTCTTGTTTTAACATTTCTTCTCTAAAATTACTTTTTCTAATAACTTTACGTATTTGGTTATCCATCTCCTGCTCACGGGCAGTCAATTCGAATTTGGCACGTTGTTCATAAATGGCAACTTGTTCCTTATAGGCATTAAGTTCAGAAACTATGGAATCATCAGGAGCACATGCAGTGTATTCATAGAAAGCATATTCATCATTGACTGCAGATGATACATTACTTGGTACAGTTTCACTTTCATCTTGCTTCACATATTGATCATATGGGACAACATTGCTATTGCCCATATTTTCACTATCTGATTTAGAGATTGCAGTTGGTTGTACTTTGTATTGTATCTTTTGTGCATCAATCTCATCATATAATTTTAATACCTCAGAGATGATTGATGCCTTGGAGGAACTGGCCTGTTGTGGTGAAGTAGCCTTAGGAGAGACCATTGGTGAAATACTAGCCATGAAGATGGTCTGGGCAGTTGGTTCATCATCAACATCTGAGTCATATGCATCACAATCAGCTACCTGAAATGCATTTGGATGATTCTGACCCATGCCCTGCACTGGCTGTTCATCCACATCAGCATCATAAGTCTTGGCATTTCCCTCAGCAAGAAACAGCAATTCCTCTTCATCCAAAACAGCTCCATTATCCTGAGCTTGTATCAGCAGCATCTTGTCCCTGAAATACTCTACATTTTGAGGGCATTTTGGAGATGTGTAGTTCCTTGCAATGTGTCCATCACCACCACAGTTGTAGCACTTAATTGGCTTTGCTTGTCCTTGATTTGCATTCCTTCCATGATTCTGATTAGCCACATACCCTCCTCCTACTCCACTTTTTCCTTGTTCATACTGCCTACCTTGAACTGGTTTTACCATAATCTTTCCATCTCTGACAAGAGCATGATTGTGTAGATTGGATGCAATTCTGATTTCATTGTTAGTATGTAGACTGTTGGTGTGTGGAGTGAGGGTCAAGTTTTGCTTAACCATAAGAGCTATTTGATTGATGAAATGTTCCATGACTGCATCAGCATCAGGTTGCTTGAACCTTGGGTCGGGAATGAGTTTGTGATTACCATTTCCTGTGGGTATGACTTGAGAAGCTTTGGTGGTAATTCCTACATTGGTGTAAAAGGCTGTTGAATCATTTGACGAACTTGCTTCTCCCTGTTTAGATTTGAACTGTTCAAGAATCATTCGTTCAAACATAGCATGTCTCTCATTCTGAAGCAGGAATGCATACAATTGTTCATAGTTAGTGTTCCTCAAACCCTTAGTTAACTTGACTGAAGTGACAAATTTGTGCCATTCGGGATTCATGTTGTTCACAAACTTTGAGTTTAGCTGAATATTTGGCATAGTCATTTTAATATTCCTCATGTCATTCACAAGCTTGTGGAACCTCACATAATATTCAGTGACACTTTCCCCTGGTTTCATCTTGAAGTGCTCAAAGTCATCATACAGTTGAGATTCTCTGTCTTCTTTAGTTAATTCAGAGCCAGAGAGAAGCATCTTGACATTGTCCCAAACTGCCTTAGCTTCAGTGTTGTGATTGATCAACTTGTAAATGTCCTTAGGTAAACCCTGAAGTATGATGTTAGAAGCCCTGATGTCTGCATCGTATCTCTTCTTCTCCTTATTAGACAGTTCATCATACATTTTTGTTAGGTCACCATATTAGTAACACAAGCATCAATATGAGAAAGAGATAAGAAGAAATCGGATGAACAACTACCAAACACTATGCGTATGAAATGGAGAAGAGTTATGCGTAATAGTGAAAGAGTAAATTGAACAACCAACCCTCAAGTGAGGGTATTACAAAGGTATTTATAGGAGAGGGAGCTAGGGCAACACTCCTAGTCCCTTCCTTTCCTTATTGGACTTGGGCCAAGGCTTATGGGCCTTCTACATAAGCCTTAGCTTAATAACAAACATAAAGGCCTAATTAAGCTAACTATTACATATTAATTACTAACACTTGAATTCTAGTTTAGGAGTGATTCCAACAATCTCCCCCTAAGTGTTAGAGATTGATAATGTGAACGGTGAAGGTGTTGATGTAATAGTAGCTTTGACGTCTTCTGACATTCTTCTTTCTTGTGAGAAGAATTGCCTTGATTCGAACAATCTCCCCAGTGTAGAGAAATTGTTTCCTTTGAAAAGTTCTGCTTTGACGTCATCATTTTCTTTGTTCTTTGTGATGGTAGTGATAGTATGTTGTTGTTGTCTGCATCAGGTCTGCTTTGTTGCTCCAGTGTCTCCACGTCTTTCTTCAACATGCTCACACGCTCATTTAACGTTGGACTTCAGTACTGATGTAGTTCTCTTAGTCTTTAAACTTTGTAGATTCTTTGACTTGACGAAGAATCATTCTGACTTTTGTGTTGCCTTTTGAGAGAACTTGCATTAGTGATGATGTTGGTATGAGCAAGTGAAGAATCTGCACGATCAGTCCGCTCCAGAGCTTCCATAAGAGGAAAACATACACACGGTTAGTAATAAGCAGATTCCGGCACTTACAAGTTTGAATTTCGAGGGTGTTAACAGCATAGTGTAAAAACACATCTCTAATTCTCACAAAGGCCGTTCCTGAACTCGAGTCCCACAAGTGAGATAACACGATGTACCGAAGTACACCTACAGTTCAGATGAGTCGCTGAGGTACACCGAAGCATCACCTCACGACTGTAGACCGTTTAAGACACACTAAGCGTAACCCACGGGGAGTTACCGAAGTGACCTGCTGTCAGGGCTGTTTGATGTTGACCCTGGCAGGAGTTTCCATTCAATCACTGAGGATCACATATGTGATCCTCTCATAAATGTTCTCGACAGATTGCTAAGATTTGTGAAGGACACGATAATATATCACTTGCGTTCTTATTGTTGAACGACAAGCGATGAATTGTCAAGTGTACCTAAGAGATCTTTTGATGAATCTCGTGGCTCTAGACTCAATAGTGCACTTTGGTTTTCCTGAGCGGAGACAAGGGAGAGGGTCTCCTTCTTTAATACCAGCAATCTCTAAGAGAAAGCCGATAGTTTACGTAGGGTTCCCTGTGAGAATGAAACAAGCTTCTATTGGGAGAAACTTGAGTGGCTAAGAAGGTTTAGTGCATGCGTCACTAGGTCTATGATGACTTTTATCTTCAATACCGGTGTCATCAAGTGACAACCAGTAGCATATGAATTGAACCCGGTGTCTGCCCTAAGTTGAATAATCTGGAGGGCTATTTCTTTTCACCCTTTTCTTTGCTTTTCTTTTTAATTCTTCAACTCCTTCTTTCTCCGATTCTCATTTTCTCCTTTTTATAATCATACCTAAGGACTTCTAAGTACTAACTATTTGTGATGTCCTTGGGTAGATCCCTCCGGCTCTGGCGGATCATAGGATGGTTATTCATAACCTTAGTCACCTTATAACTCCATGACTAACCTATGTTGCCATAAAACCATTTTCTTGAAAATCTCTCAAAGTGGTTATGATTGAAAAACATTTTGTACCACTGTAAGAGTTTGATCATTTGCAGAAATACTCCCCCTCCACACGTGCTTAAGTGTTTAGACAAAAATCTGCACGGTGAGAGAAGAGTGCGCACTTTTGAATTGATCGACTCAAGATAGACAATTCCCCGAGGGACACGGTTACGTTGCATAGTTAAAGAGTTACATTGTCAGCTTTTAGGTGACAACTAGCTCTAATAACTACCTTGAAGGTGTGGACAAACCTCGAAAGGTTGTCAAACCCGTCAAAGTTCAAGTCTATCAAGAACTTCTCGAATAGGTACAATTTACTTGGATAAGTCTTTGGAAGACAAATCTTTTCAATGTATGACTGTTCAGATCCCGTCAATTCATGGGTTAAGTCTTTTCACACGACGATTCAATAGCAAATCAACATATTTCTTATCACAATAATTTTCTCCCCCTAAAAAATGGCATATAAATGTTATTTTTGATAACGTTTTGATATTAAATATGACCATTTCGAGTTTTGTGGGAAGATTATCACGAAGAACAATTTTATGAACAAAGTTGTAGCAAATACTCCCCCTCAACAAGTAATACTAACTTTTGAGGTTTTGAAAATGTAAGGGGAAGTACTTGTTCTTTTGAGCAAAATCTTTAAAAAAGAAAGGTTTGATAGGTTTTACTCAAAAAGTAAGAAGCTTTCGCTCCTTTTATAAGGATTGTGGCACTGAAGCGTACCACAGGGTCCTTTCATTACAAGAACGGGTTGTACACTGTTATGTGTGCACAAGCCATTATCATTAAATAATCACACATCCAAATTAGTATGAAATTGAAACAGTTTAATGGGTACCAGGTAGTCCAGCAATATCTCCAGGAATGCGAACAGGGCGTTGATAGCCTGTGAGAGTAATCCTGGGATGACCACCTACGAAGCTCTCCAGAGTTCTGAATTGGTCCCTTCTGTATAACCTTTCATCTATCCGAGTGATGATCCTCTTAACATCCCGTTTTTCCTGAGAATTCCATCGCTTTGGAAACCCAATGCCTTCATGTATCGCCTTTAACCTATAAGCCAAGCCATCCCTGACCTTCTTCAATGTGTGATCCCCAAACTTGTGAAGATCTCTACACGCCATCAAGCAGTTGCGTTGTAGTTCACTACGGTAAACTACTCCGAATGGTTTGCTGACGAGAGTGTATTGTGGAAGATGGTTGATGTCAGAAAGTTCTAGCTGAGGTCTGGTGAAGTTGACACGAGTCTGATATGATTCAACAGCAAGTTGTAAATCTTCTACACGTTCTTGGATCACGATGCTTCTGATGAAGATGAGCAGGGACTTGATGTATTCACGTTGAATTTCAGTCGAGAATTGTCTCATTCATCCCTGTACCTTGGAGAGATACAGAATGTCATTGAGAGACAAGTTCTGAAAGTCCGCTTCACAGAATTCATAGTCCCTTTCGTCTTGTCTTTTGACCACGATAGTCTTGAGGAAGGTGTAATCCCATTTAGACGAAAGAGTGACATGCTTAACAGCAACGATCCCTTTATCACTGTACACTTCATGTTGAGACTTTCGAACCTGGCAGCTTTTGTAGTAGATTCGTCGGCGTTCTGACCAATGGTGAATCCCGTACATTGCATCAATGTCATACCTTTCCACGCTGTTGGAAAACATATGGGTAGCCTTTTCTTCGATGGCTATGCAGTTGGAGTATATGGTTGCCGAGAACGGAAGTGTAAGTGATGTAGCGTATTTCTTTGAATCATCGCTACCGTGTAGAAGGAATTCCAAGTCATTGTTGAAGAAGTAGCAGAATGGAATCTTAGGTTGATCTGGTTGACCAATTGTTGGTAGAGGTTTAGACCAATCGGTGTAGTATGGAGCCTTGTCTCTTCTAGTGAAGTCGATGTTTGCTTCAGGGTTGAGCCAATCAATGTTGTTAGACATTACTCGTGCTATATTTTCAAGGTGATATTCAACTTCAATAGCACTTTCCGAGCTATCTTTGAGTAGTTGAAATGCTTCATTCTTGATTCGTTTCAACTCTGATTTCGTCATCTTCTTCACACGGAACTTCTCTTGTAGTAGCTTAACATGCTCCAACGTACGACCTTCTACCATATCTTGATCATCAGTTAGGGCGGGAGTAGCATCAACAAGTGTAGAGAACCAATCATACTCGGTGTCGTCTTCGTCAAGCCATTAGACGACATCAGCCTTAGGCGTCTTCTTCTCTTTCTTTGGCCTTGATGAGGATGATGGTTTCTTTGTTGAAGCGGGAGAGGTGGGTTATTTTTGGGGCTCAGGGACTTCCTCATCGTCACCACCAGTATACTCGAAGTGATCACCGGTTTTCTCTGTCTGGGGTGGTAACTCAGAGTCCTGAGGTTTGTCAGTGGAAGAGCGTAGAGGAGATTGTCTTGTTGTTGGAGTCCGTAGGGGTGGTGGTGGCACAGAAGAGGGTTCTCCAGACTTCTTTGGACGTTTAGGTGCAGAGTCCTTGTCCGTATCATCGTCATCTCTTGTTCTTTTAGGTTGATCTGTTGATTCCTTGCATGATGATCTGAGTTGATAATCTAGTAGACCTTCAAAAAATTTAGCTTCATCCGAAGTAAAAGTTGCAGATCGTTTTGACATTTGCATCACCAGTTTAGCAATTAACTCAGTTTCAGAAAGATCAGATTCTTTGGCCATTATATGTTTAACCAATGCGACGATGTTTGGAGTAAGTTGTTTGGAGAATACTTCTCTAGTCACACCAGGGACAGTGTCGAGAAGAAACTTGTGAGTGTATTCTCTTGCCGTCTTCTCCAATTCCTTTTGGAAATCTCCTTTGATAAACTTCTGGATTTGTTCCCTTTCTGTCAACAACTCGTTTATCCCGTCTTGAAGAAAGTTGATTCTGTCAACGAGTTGATTTAGCTTTTTGTTGGTTACATCCTTCTTCCGTACTTGCTTGACAGCTTTAACAATTCTTGTCTTTGCCCGAGATATCCAAGAGTCTGTTGGCTTCTTCACAGATTTGGATGTGGATCTGGTTGTTCCTTTGGATGGTGGGGGTGAAGAGTGAGAAGATGAATCTGATGATGAGGAGTCGTGAGGTGATTCAGGGTCCTTAGGAGGTTCAGAAGTTTTCTCCCTAGAGCGAGTAGGACTGTCAAGAAGATAATCATCATACTTCACATCGTCATCTTGTCCAGATTTAGTCTTTACTTCAGCCTGAATCCGGGCCTCTTCATCAGCTTTGGCTTGAGCTGCAACCTCTTCATCAGCCTTTTCTTTCTCAGAATTTTCCTTTTCCGGTTCCTCAAAGTCATAATCAATAGAATCCTCCAGGCGTTTCTGTTGTTGCTCAAGAGTGGTGGCACCAATTCCCTTATCGGGTTGATTAACCGCATCAGGAATTGGTGTAGATTGGACACCACCACTTGACCCTCCGGGGCCACGCATTTGTTGCTTTTCAAACTCTTTTGCCACGTGTTAGAGTCTAATGATTTTGAACTTCTTCCTATAGTCAGTATCCAGTGGCTCTTCATCTGAGCTTTCTTCTTCATGCTCAAGTACTGGAGTCTTCCCTTTGCCTTGGTCAGCTTTTGGACTGGGAGGTTTAGCTACTGTTGAAGTGACATCGGTTGCAGTTTCAGAGTAGGTGACCTCCTCGTCTGATTCGGTTTCATCAGAGCTTTCATCCACTAGCTTTCTTTGCGGTTCAGACTTGGGAATGGGAATAGGAACAGCTTCCTTAGAGGGAACTTTCCTTTTGAGTGGAGGTTTCCTCTTTGGGAACTTTCTTTGACTCTCAGTGCTTGTAACACTTCCTACACTGCCTCTTCTGGTTTTCCTTGAAGGTGTACCAGCGGATTTTTCATCGAGAAAACCTACTTTTCCTTCTTCAACCTCTACCAGATATCGTTTGTACGAGTACAGTTGTTTGATATCATCGGTTATAAGGTGATCTGGCAGCACTGCACCTTGTTTCTTTGTTGTAGAGTCCTTAAATCTGACTGAGAGTGTGGGCTCATACAACGTGGAGTGTTGTTTGGGGTCATCGAGTCTTAAGGGAATATCATGATTATACCCTAGAGCTCGTTGGATCAACAGTTTGGTATATCTGACATACGGGATTTTGGTGCCAAGCTTTTTAAGGAATGACATCATGTCGTCCCATATCAGAGCTTCAACTTCAATGTGTTTATTGTTGACCAATGCCCAAAAGATCTGCAGTTCCATGAGCTTGGGATGCTCATAGCCACTGTCACGTCCAAAAACAGATTTGGTGATTATGATGTAGAGAGTTCTCCATGGCTGAGGAATATTCTTAAGATCCACGTATGAATGCTTAGTGATTACTCTTGTAGCTTCGTCATAACCAATGTCGATCATGAATTGTAGAACAGTCTCTTCAGTTGGTGTGGCATTGTATTCAGTTGGTTCGATGACAGGGATGAGAAGAATAGCCCTTAAGTCTGCAGGTGTGATAGTGACTTGTTTGTTATTGAGCGTCACTGTCACAGCATTTTGTCCTTTGATCTTTTGCATTGTATTCCAGAACTGGTGAATATAGATCTCAGGCACTGTAGCAGAATTGGTGAGCATGTTCTGATAAGGATGATTCTTCAGAATATCCACAGCAATTAAACACGAAGATTCCTAGCAGGTGAGAGTATAAAAATCAACACGAAGGTTGTTTTTCCCTATCTTCATCGGATAGCCATTAGGGAAGATATCAGCAATGGTGAGAACATTTGGTGCTTCCACATTCTGCAATTGAGCGTCCATGTCGTGATCTGAAAGATATTTAGCCAAAAGAACCAACATATAGAAAGACATAACGTTAGTCAACAGATGGTTTTATTGTCTAATTATTGAATGTGATATGTCGATGATTGTTACGAGTCCAATGATGTCGTGATAAGTTTCGTGAGTTGATTAACTTTAAGTTTTAAAGTCCATGTTTTCACTTATTTTTCACAACATATTACACGTTTAAGTTTAATGGTGACATTATTGGTTTCGTGGCGTTATGATTTATTTATTTACAAGTTTGCACGCGTAACAATTCATAATTAAGGTTAAAAACTAGATTTAGGCGTAGAAATGGCAAGCTTATGCGTAAACAGGAGTGTTATACGCGTAAGCATAAGCTTATGCGTAGGTTCTTGACTTATGCGTAAGAAATATTACGCGTAGGAAAAGAGGACCTTATGCGTAGAGCTTACGCGTAAGCGTATATGGAACCTTACGCGTAAGGCTTACTCGTAAGAGTTAACCTTATGCGTAGAGGTCACTGTTTACGCATATCCTTCACAGGATACGCGTATTCCCTTATGTAGAACCTTACGCGTAAACGTTACGCGTAAGATTTCTCTTACGCATAACATGCTACGCATAAGGTGATCCTTATGCGTAGATGGCAAATACCTTTGATTCTGAATTTTCACGCGTAATAAACCTGAAATAATTTCATCATAGCACCAATATTAACTTATACATTCAATCTCTAACAGATTTAAGCATGAAAACATAATAATGCAGATATGCGTAGAACATATTTACGCGTAAGACTAGAACCCTAAGGTTTAATTTTTACAAATAAGTGTTCTAGCCATAGGAATTGCACCAAAGTTTTTCTGGGATATCTAGGAAGCATATAGTGTTGTTCTGTCCAAGTTTTAACATCAAATTCTCAACGAATCAAAAATACCCAAATATCAAGAACATAAACCCTAATTTCTAATTAACGATCAATTAGTGTTTCTAGGTTGATTCTAGACATGGATATGATCAATTCATCTTGTAAACAACATCACACAATAATCTTTTTAACCAAAAACGTTCACACATGAAAACCCCCAAACTAACGCATGAACCCTAATATTCAAAATCAAACAATTCGTATTTCTGGGCGAGTATTGATGATAAAAATGGAATCATAGTGATTAAATAAACGTTTTGACATAACCATTTTAACCAAAAACACTCAAACTCGATTACGTGTTCATACGCTTATGCGTAGAACACCAAATCGCTCATAACTGAAGATCTAACCGTTGGTTTTTCAAGAAAATCAAAAACCTATGTTTAGAAACTTGTTACAAACACAGAGACACTTACAAATTTGAGATCAAAAACATGGATTTGATGAATGATTTTTATGCGTAGGATGTGGTTTGGTGAGATAATAAATGAGGTGAATTAAATGAGTTTGGTGGGTGTTTTTATTAAAATAACTTTAAGCTTTTGACAGTTTTAGCCCCTCTACCTTAACCATTTACATCCAACGCCCATAACTTCCATTTTGGTTACCAAACGAAGAATATTTGGAAAGAATTTTGACGACACTCCCCCTCGACTTAAGAAATAATGAAGTTTTATAAATTTTAGTCCGAGGAGTGTCAGTAAACCAGAAAAGTGACCACCATTTAAGGAAACTGAGAAAATATTTACTTTCTCCCCCTCAACACTTGATCGAAAAAAATACTGAGTTTTAAAAGATTTGAGTGTTGACGGAAGATTTGTACTTGCCATGTTAAAAGAAATATAGATAGAAGAATATTTTTGTTGTTTTATCTGATTTTATAATTTTGTATTTTGTTTTTAAAAAATATTTACAAAAGAGGTTTTGGTGTTTGACTGGTTTTTAAGAATGTTTTAAGAGTTCATCCAGTTCCTCTTGAGTCAAACACCGCATACCAATCCGGTGGACCAACTCATTAAACCTAGCAGGAGCTAAGGCTTTGGTAAGAAGATCTGCCAATTGCTATTCTGTACCCACAAAGTATAATTCAACAGTACCCTGTTCCACGTGGTCCTTGATGAAATGATATCGAAGATCGATGTGCTTTGATTTCGAATGTTGAACTGAGTTGCACGAGATCGCAATAGCACTCCGATTGTCGCAGTACATCGGGATTCAGTCAAATACATAACCATAGTCTTTGAGTTGTTTTCTCATCCAAATGACTTGAGCACAACACGCCGACATGGCTACATATTCTGCTTCTGTTGAGGAGAGCGATGTACAATCCTGCTTCTTCAATTGCCATGACACCAGTTTATCACCAAGAAATTGTTATGCTCCTGAAGTACTTTTCCGTGAATCTAAGCATCCTGCGTGATCAGCATCTGAAAATGCGGATTAGTTCAAAACCAGAATACTTCGGATACCAGATACCCAAGTTAATGGTTCCCTTGATGTATCAGAGAATTCTTTTAGCCTTAGAGAGGTGGGTTTCAGTTGGTCTCGACTGATAACGGGAGCAAAGATATACAGCAAAAACAATATCAGGCCTGCTAGCTGTTAGACACATGAGAGACCCAATAATACTACGGTATTTGGTAGGGTCCACCAATTTCCCATGTAAATCAGCATCTAGCTTCTTGGTATGAGCCATTGGTGTGGCATAGGTGTCACAGTTTTGCATTCCAAATTTGTTTAACAATTCAAGGGCATATTTGGACTGACTCAAGAAAATACCACGGGGTGATTGATGAACTTGCATTCCTAGAAAGAATGTGAGTTCACCCATCATTGACATTTCAAAATGTTTTGTCATTAATTTTGCAAAAGCATTTGAGTATTTTAAATGTGTTGACCCAAAAATAATGTCATCCACATAGATTTGAACGATTAAGATGTGAGCCTCGTGATATTGTATGAAAAGTGTAGGATCGACCGAACCTTTGGTGAATTATTGGCAATGAGGAAGGATGATAACTTATCGTACCACGCCCGAGGAGCTTGTTTGAGACCATACAGAGCTTTGTTCAGTTTGTAGACATGGTTCGGGAACTCGGGATCAACGAATCCTTCTGGGTGGCTGACATAAACCGTTTCTTTCAGTTGCCCATTCAGAAAAGCAGTTTTGACGTCCATCTGAAAGACCGTTATATTCATATGAGCCGCGAACGCGAGAAAGATCCGAACAGCCTCAAGACGAGCAACTGGAGCGAATGATTCTTCAAAGTCAATACCCTCTTCCTGTCTATAACCCTTAGCCACCAGACGTGACTTGTTTCTGATTACGTTCCCTTCAGCATCGAATTTGTTCTTCCAAATCCATTTGAGACCAATGACGTAGACCCCTGTTGGTCTTTCAACCAGTTCCCATATTTCAAGACGTTTGAATTGGTTGAGTTCTTCTTGCATGGATTCAATCCAGTTGTCTTTTCTCATTGCGTCTTTAATGTTTTTAGGCTCAGATTGTGAGAGCATAAATGCAATGTTCACCATCTGTGTGAAGACGTTGTCTTGTAACGACTGGTTGATTCGGGTTGCCAATAATATTCTCTAGAGGATGGTCTTTTGTCCAACGATGTGTAGAGGGTTGATCTTGGTATACATTGTGCAGATTTTGAGGATTCAAATGGTTTGTTGATGATTCCGCGACATCAGGTGCAGCAGTTTCATTGGCAAACGGGTTAAAGAACGCATTTGGATCAAAATCTGCAGGTGGGGGTACTTCATTAAGAACATCATCAGCTGGTTCAGCGTCGTTGGAAGCAGTTTGTTTAACTGTTGTTGTAGAGTCAACTGGTGGTGCTTCTTCAACAATAGTTGTTGTAGCAGGTGTATCAGGAATAAGATTATGATCAGGTTGAGCAGCGGAAACAGCGGATACACCTGGAGCACGTTCATCAATGTCATCACTAAACAACGGAGCAAATAGCGTTTCCATTTGTTGACGAGTAAGCTGGGGGCTTAGTTCAGCTGATGATGGGGTTTGAGGGAAGTTTAAACGGTTGTGACCGGGTTCCAAGCTGTTATGCTCAGAAGCCATTTCTGTAAGTTCATCAAAATTAGCATGAATCGTTTCCATAACCTGCTTTGTACGACGATTCCAGATCCGGAAACCCTTAGAATTTTCACAATATCCTATAAAGACTCCAATGTCAGCTTTGGCTTTGAGCTTTCCAAAGTCATCACGATCATTATTTGGGTAGCAAAGGGATCCAAATACATGAAAGTGTTTGAGATTCGGTTTATGGTTGTGGATAAGCTCAAAAGGTGTTTTGTTGTGGCGTTTAGTAATCATTGAACGATTTTGAGTATAGCATGCAGTTGATACAGCTTCTACCCACAAGTAATCTGGAAGTTTAGCATTGATTAACATTGTTCTTGCAGCTTCCACTAACGTACGGTTTCGTCTTTCAACAACTCCGTTTTGTTCTGGTGTACGTGCAATAGATGTTTGATGCTCAATTCCTACTTTCTCATAGAATTCTCGAAGAGTTTGGTTTACAAATTCAGTTCCTTTGTCTGTTCTGATTTGGTGGACGGTGTTCCGGAGCTGAACTTGAATTTTTGTAAGAAAGGTGATGATCATCTGTGGAGCTTGATCTTTACTTCGAAGAAAGTAGACCCAAGTCCATCGTGAGTAGTCATCGAAAATTACCAAGATTTAGCGTTTGCCATTAATCGTTTTCACGCGCATCGGGCCACACAAATCCATATGAAGAAGATGAAGCACATGTTGAGAGCTGTGTTCCACCTTTGAAGGAAAATGAGCACGAGTGCTTTTCCCTTGTTCACAAGCTGAGCATAGGTGATCTTTGGAATATCGGAATCTCGGGAGACCTTCAACAAGTTTGTGTCGAGCAAGGTTGGTGATGGTTTGAAAGTTTAAATGTGAGAGACGACGGTGCCATAGCCAGGATTTTGTTGATGTTGCCTTTGAAAGTAGACAGATGGGAGATGAAGCAACCATGTCTTGCATTGAGATTGTGTATAGACTAGAATTGCGAGAGCCAGACATTAGATCGTTTCCTTGTAGATCACGAATGAAACAAGTTTTCTCCTGAAAAGCAACTTCCAAATCTCCATCACAGAATTGACCGACTGAAAAGAGATTGTGACCGAGGCCTTCCACATAATAAACCCTGCTAATTTCGATATTGCCATTGATATAATCTCCGTAGCCCATGATAGCTGCGAAGTGATTCATTCCCGAATTTGACAGTGCCAATGAACTTTGCTATAAAGTTTGATAACAGTTTAAGATTGCCTGTCATGTGTCGGGAACATCCACTATCAACAATCCAAAGGATGATCTGTATCACCTAGATTACACACATACGACACAGATGGAATAGAAGTAGATGTGGAACCCGAAGTGTTAGAGGGTTCCGAAGCAGTTATAGTAGAAATACACACATCAATGACTTTAGGCATCCATTTAAATCCTAGTGTATTATGTATCCATTTCTGCCATCTCTAACTAGTCTTAGCTTTAGTCTTAGTGAATGCACTAGGTGGTACTACATTCCTTGGATGTGATACAAAAACTACAGGGATATCAATGCGTTTCTTAGAATCTAAGGAGGGCGGTTTACCAAGCACGGACTTAGAAGCATTAGTGGGCCTAGAGGTATTCCGATTCTTAGGATTCCTTAAACGAGACAAGATTGCTCTAGCAACACATTTGTCATGACAATCAGAAAGCATACTTTTATGACAAATAACACAAGAAGCATCAGACTGAATATCAAAAGTACTTAAAGGTTTAGCATTCGTTACAACACTTTTTCCATTACATTTGCCAGACGCAATATCTAAAGTGGGTGCAACTTGAGTCTTATTCAAAATCCTAGGGTGTTCTTCTACTTCAGCATTCTTTATTGATCTTTTCTTAGGTAGCAACTTTCTATTCTTCCTTGTATTGCTCCTAGGCTGTGAAGTGCGGACGTTGGGAAAAGAGGAAACTATTCCTGTTTCAGTAGAGGGAAACACATTAGTATCTTGTGTTTTGTCAGTAGGCATTCTGGGTTCATATTTGGTAAGTGTTACAGGTGCAATTCTCTTAATGATGCTAGGCTGAACTTGTTCATACTTTCCTAACATCTTCCTTAATTTAATGATAGTGTGCACCAAATCTTGATTTTCATAACGAAGATTTCCAGCAAAATTCATGACTTCTTTAGTGTGTGCAAGATAATGATCAAGTTCGTTTGATGCTTCATTACGAGTCTGTTTGAATAAATCAAATATGACACCATATTCTTTTTTAACTTTTGCAAGTTCTTGTTCATATTTTGAGATTTGACATTTCAAAGACACGTTTTGATCATCCAGTTGCTCAATTTTAGGATTAAACATTTTTGATTTCAACTGGTGGATTTTGTTTTGCAAAGCAAGTTCACGATTTTGACAATCTTTTTGACACCATTGAAGACGACGTTTTGAATTTGAAAGTTCGTTTAACAGTCGTTCATTTTCAGCTTTTAAAGACTCTATCTGATGCACATTATCAATATTCACAACAATATCAACAGAATCAACATAATCAACAGAGATATGATCAGATGCATATGCAACAGATTGTAATACAACAAGATTATTGATATCAGCACAGATAACATCTTCCAAGAGTCGATCAACATCTTTTCTCAACAATTTCTTTTTACGTTTAGTATTTGAAATCGATGTTTCTATTTTTTCGAAAACTGTTTTCATGAGACCGAGTTCCTTGTGAAAATCCCTTTCCCAATATAGTGCACAAGTTTTCAAAATTTTGACATGGGGTAAAAGTCTTTTCTGAAGAATGTCTGTTCTCGCGCCATTGGCGATTGAAAATGTTCAACTTTTATTTCATAATGAAATTCAATCTCACGTTCCAAAATTTTGAGGTCAGATAAGAAAGTGTCAAAGTATTTTATAACGCGACAACTTTCGGCTTTTGTTTTAACTTCACTAAGTGAAGGTAAAGGACCATTAATTTGTGCACCATTGTGTTTGGGACTAACTTCAGAAACTGGTGTGATAACAAAAGGTTTGTTAGAAGTATCTTGTTGTGTGAAAAAAGTTACGGCTTTTGAATAGTTAAATGGTTTGTTATAAACGACATTTTCCATTTTTGACCGACTCTCGTCATCTGCATCTAATTCCTCCATACGATTATATTCAACAACAGTCATAATTGAATCATCAATTCTATGTTCTGCACTGTAAACTTCAGGATTTGGTTTGAATGCTCTGTTTGAACACTTAGGTTTGTAATCAGCAAGAATTGGTCCATATCCATTTGGATTTGGTTTAAAAGTAAACTTTTGAATAGTTGTGATTGACTCACCATGTTTATAAACAACATTTCGAAACTCTTTGATTTTGTGTTGTAAGTCGACAATTTCTTCAAGATAGTTATCTATTCGTTTCGTGGAATGCTGTTTGTACTCAGAGAACTGTTTTTGACAAGTTAACAACTCAGCCTTGGCTTTTTGAGTTTCCAAAGTAAGAGCGTTAAGTTGTTGTTTATGTTCATGTTTCAGTTGTTCTATTTGAGACAACAAAGCATTCTTGGAAGCGGCTAGATCACGTATCTGTCGTTCTAATGATTTTTCGTTTTGATGAGATTTAGCAAAAGCGACTTCAAAACCTTCTTCACGTTTTTCTTGAGTTTTGAAAAAGTTGATTTGTCGAATTAAGCATTCATTATCCCTAATTAACAGTGTATTTTTCTCTTTTAATTTCGTGCAAATTTCCAAACGAGAGTGTTGGTCTTTAATTAAGGTCAGGAGCTCAATTTCTCTATTAGACAGAAGCTCATTTTGTTCAACAGGAGTCTCAACATGATCATTATTTAGATCCTCAAATATAATCACGGAGTCAACTTGATTATCAATATTAACCATAAGATTATCTTGATCGTCAAATATAACTACGGGATCTATTTGATAATCATTGGAATGAGATGTGGATTGCTCATGTTGAACACTCTGATCCTTGTCGGATGGAGTCATTGGCGGAAATATCAGATCAGTGATGAGTATATTTTGTTCCAGTACCTGAGACAAGCCATCAGTGTCATACACTGGGCCTGTATCACTCATGTGTAGAGCTTGCATTTGTGCCATCAACATCACTGCTGCATTAGCCTGCAAGTCCTCCATATCATCATCAGAATCTGCATCTGCCATAAAGCTATGTTCCTTGTTGGTAAGAGTTCCACCAGCTTCATCCCTAAGAGCCAAGAGCAACGCCTCTTTGTGATAAGCACTGCCTCTTGTCCTCGGTTTAGGACATGCATTAGCCAGGTGACCTGATAAGGTTTTAAAAGGTACCATTTTGAGGGGTCGTTTAAGTCCTTATTTGATCACTTTTGTATCCGTTATTGCTTAATATCGTTCCTTTTCACTTTTTAGGTCTCGTGAAGGCAAAATGCTGGAATGGCACTTATTTGGACGGAAAGGCGCGAATATATGAAGAAAATGGCCAAAGTCGAAATCAAGGCACTCACAGTTGCGTACTCACTATGTCCGGGTCACATACTGTGACTACCGAACAGAGTCCATGACCTTGTTTTATATGAGTAGTGACTAGACTATAAAGGCGGTTACTGAGGTAGGCTGTTCCTAGTCTCACAAGTTGTACTCGTTAGGTGTAGAGTAAGGTTACTAATAGTTTATCTAGGGCATCAATATAAACTGCTAGTTCTATTAGAATACCAATTATAACTATTAGTTCAACTGAGGCACTAATATAAACTCCTAGATTTATTACTAGTACAACTCTGAGGACAACTTGTTTTACTCGAAGACAGATTATC